>JBBGZY010000430.1:10175000-10775000 GCA_037952925.1 Lithobates clamitans | reverse complement strand
ACATACAAATGGTAGCCTTTCTCCAGGAGTGGGTTTATGAGTTCCCAAACGCCTTTCCCGCTTGATCCAATGTATTCAGGGCAATTAGGGGGATGTAGCTGGGTGTCCTTCCCTTCGTATACCATGAAGGCATAGGTATACCCTGTAGCTCGATCGCACAATTTGTACATCTTCACCCCATAGCGGGCTGTTTTGGTGGGAATAAATTGTTTTAAGCCTAGCCTACCAGAAAATTTGATAAGGGACTCATCCACACATATGTGTTGGTCTGGGGTAAACTTGGGGAAGATTTCAGAAAAATAATTTATTAGCGGCTGAATTTTATAAAGCTTGTGAAAATTTGGGTGATTTTGGGGAGGGCCCTTTTTGGGTGCAGGGCTCCTGAATTACAGCGGCAGGGGGTGTTTTTGAAGCACCTGATTAGAGCCATAGGCTCTAATAGGTGTCAAAAATGGTGACCTGCGAGCGTCATGCTGGGTGCTCGCAGGTCACTCGGCTGTGTTGGAAAAGCAAATGAACATTCGCTTTCCTAACACTAAACCGCCTCTCCGCCAATCAGGTGCTCGGGGTTTGTTAAATGTTACCTGATTGGCTGAAACGACAGGCGCCACTATTGGACACCTATCAGGATGAGAGGATGGGAGATGAGGATGGCAGGAGACACACGAAGGACCCCGATTGTCGTCGTCACCCGCTGCCCCACCAAGACAGGGTAAGTGCTGGGCAGATGGCGAGAGTGAGGGGGTCACACTGGGGGCATTCAAGGGCACACTGGCAGCATTTAATGGGCACACTGGCAGCATTTGATGAGCACACTGGCAGAATTTGATGGACACACTGACAGCATTTGATAGGCACACTGACAGCATTTGATGGGCACACTGGCATCGTTTGGCACGGTGGCATCGTTTGATGGCACAGTGGCAGCGTGTGCTGGGCACAGTGGCAGTGTTTTTTCCACAGTGGCTGCATTTGATGGGCACAGTGTCTGCGTTTGATGGGCACAGTGGCAGCATTTGATGGCACAGTGGCAGCGTTTGATGGCACAGTGGCAGCGTTTGATGGGCACAATGGCAGCGTTTGATGGGCACAGTGGCAGCATTTAATGAGCACACTGGCAGCATATGGGCACACTGGCAGCATATGATGGGCACACTGGCAGCATATGATGGGCATACTGGCAGCATATGATGGGTACACTGGCAGCATTTGATGGGCACACTAGCAGCATTTGATGGCATAGTGGCAGCGTTTGGTGGCACACTGGCAGCATTTGATGGGCACAGTGGAACGTTTGGCACAGTGGCTGCATTTGATGGGCACATTGGCAGCATTTGATGGCACAGTGGCAGCGTTTAATGGCACAGTGGCAGCGTTTAATGGGCACAGTGGCAGCGTTTAATGGGCACACTGGCAGCATATGATGGGTACATTGGCAGCATTTGATGGGCACACTGGCAGCGTTTGATGGGCACACTGGCAGCATAAGATGGGCACACTGGCAGCATTTGATGGGCACACTGGCAGCATTTTATGGCACAGTGGCAGCGTTTGTCAAACTGGCAGCATTTGATGGGCACAGTGGCAGCATTTAATGGGCACAGTGGCAGCATTTAATGGGCACAGTGGCAGTGTTTAATGGGCTCAGTGGCAGCGTTTGGCACAGTGGCTGCAACTGATGGCACAGTGGCAGCGTTTGATGGGTACAGTGGCAGCGTTTGATGGAATAGTGGCTGCATTGGATTTTTTTTGCGCCCCCCAAAAAATTTTGAGCACCAGCCACCACTGGGGAGTAATAAACCCTTCCCTGGTTAAGAAGTGCATCCAGCCTGTGTGTAACTTGCTGAGCAGATACTGGCAGCATTGCTAGCAACACCCTGAGAGACCCCGTGTCGAAGGGACATAACAGAAGGCTTCAGGCTTCACAGCCGATTTCCTATTGCGCATGAGTGAGTCATGCTGTGCTTTCTGAATGGTCCCACCATCTTCTGGAACACACACAGGTCCCAGAAGGCAGTGGGGGGGGGCAAACAGGAGGGGACGGATATGTTGTAGATTGCCATGCGGCAAAATTACCCAGAAGTGGGAGCAAGTACTGGTCAAAATCAGGTACCCACTCCCCCACAAAAAAGTGCCAAATGTGGCAGTGGAGGGGGGAAGAGTGCGAACAAGCGGAGCTTCACCTTTTGGGTGGAGCTCCACTTTAACATCTTTATTACCGTATTTATCGGCGTATAGCACGCAGCGGCGTATAACACGCACCCCAATTTAGGAGGGAATTTTAAGGAAAAAAAAACTTTTAGGAGGGAAGTTGAAGGGAAAAAAACTTACATTTAAATGCCCATCATTGCAGCCTTCTCAGTGCAGCCTTGCCCCAGTGCAGCCATGTCAGTGCAGCCTTGTCAGTGCAGCCTTGCCCCAGTGCAGCCATGTCAGTGCAGCCTTGTCAGTGCAGTCTTCCCCAGTGCAGCCTTGTCAGTGCAGCCATGTCAGTGCAGCCTTGTCAGTGCAGCCTTCCCCAGTGCAGCCTTGTCAGTGCAGCCATGTCAGTGCAGCCATGTCAGTGCAGCCATGTCAGTGCAGCCTTCTCAGTGCAGCCATGTCAGTGCAGCCATGTCAGTGCAGCCTTGTCAGTGCAGCCTTCCCCAGTGCAGCCTTCCCCAGTGCAGCCTTGTCAGTGCAGCCTTCCCCAGTGCAGCCTTCCCCAGTGCAGCCTTCCCCAGTGCAGCCTTCCCCAGTGCAGCCTTGCCCCAGTGCAGCCTTCGATCCCCTGTCCCTGCCATCCTGGGCTTCAAAATCGCAGACCGCGATTTGAAAATGGCGCCACCGGCGCCGAAATACACAGAGCCGGTCCTCGGCTCTTTCCGGCGGCTCTCGTTCACTTTCGGCTCCACTCGTAGTCCCGAGCGGAGTTATCCGAACCGAGTAGGTTTGGATAGCTCCGCTCGGGACTACGAGTAGAGCCGAAAGTGAACGAGAGCCGCCGGAAAGAGCCGAGGACCGGCTCTGTGTATTTCGGCGCCGGCGGTGCCATTTTCAAATCGCGGTCGGCGATTTTGAAGTTGTGACAGCTCGGGATCGCAGGGGATCAGCGTATAACATGCACCTGCGACTTTCCCCTGATTTTAAGGGGAAAAAAGTGCGTGTTATACGCCGATAAATACGGTACTTTAAGGTAGACTACAAAAGTGCAAACGTTTCTTGTGGAGAGACATACAGAGCTTTAATTTGTTTTTGTTTTTCTAGGTTTTTACCAGGAAAAATAATTGAAATTTTTTTATTTTTTAATATAGTTTTTTGCATACTTTGCGCTTTCTCAAATATTTACCCCAAAATACAACTGACAAGTTCTTGTGACTGAATGGATATCACATAAGTGAGATTTAATGATGAGTTTTAAAGTGAAAATGTACATTTTAACTTAGATGAGCTCCCCCCCCCCCCCCCCCCAGATAATATGGTGCATGCAGGAAATTTTTTTGTTATCAAGTTGCTTATCTTGTCATCTTATTGTAAAGCTAATTTGAATATATATATATATATATATATATATATATATATATATATATATATATATATATACTGTATTTATTGGCATATAACACTCACTTTTTCACAATGAAAATTGGGTGCGTGTTATACGCCAATACTTCAATTTTAGCTGCCTCGGAGGGGACAGGGAGGGGGCGGGACGAGCGTTGACAGATTACATACAGTGAGAATCTCCTGTTTACTTGGCAGCCTCTGTATTAGGAAGTCCCTCCTCCTGGTTTGCCATTGGAACACTGTTCTGTCTATCATAGGAGATTCTCACTGTATGTAATCTGTCAGCTCTCATCCTGGCCCCCTCTCTGTCCCCTCTAGACTGCAGATGGGCATTGATCAGGCTGCACTGGTGGCAATGGTGAGGATGCTGCATTGAAGGCAATGGTGAGGCTGCAGATGGGCAATGACCCTTAGTTTGCTTCAGATTTCCTTATTTAAAATCTAAGGTTTTTTTCTGAAACTTCCCTCTTAAAATGAATGTGCGTGTTATACGCCTGTGTGTGTTATACGCCGATAAATACGGTATATAAAAATAATGTTTATTTATATAAAAGCTAATTTTCCCAAATAACATTTTATTATTATAATTCGTATTTACGGTACAGTATATAGAAGCGTAAGCACAAAACACAAGTGTAAGTTATCATATACATTTCTGATGCCAAGCATCTACTCACAAATACTGAAACATTGCTAATTGCCAATGGTAGTTTAGTATCTAACTTTTAGCGATTCTATTGGCATGTATGTAACGGTGATACTGTTGCAAAACTGTAACTTTATTATCTGTAACTATACAAGTCACAGGAGTATGCAGTATAGAAGAAAAGAGGGGGGGTAATAGAAAAAGAAGGGGATAGAGGGGGTATAGAAGTCATTCAAGTGATGGTGTTACCTGATCATGGTGGGTCCTCCCGGAGATGCCATAGCCCCCAGACCCTGTTATGTGCCTCCAATCTGTCTTGTATTCTGGCCGTCATTTTCTCCATTAGTTCTACATCCTTAATTCTGGAATAAAGATCCTCAGCAGAGGATGGGGTAGTGCGTTTCCAGTGTAAGGCTACGAGGCAGCGCGCTGCTGTTAGTACATGATGTACTAGTTTCTTCTATGGGGTAGGGAGCTTAAATGGCGATAAGCCCAACAGAAAGAATTTTGGGGACGCCTGGACCTGTGTTTCTAGGAGGTGAGCTAGTAACTGCTGGACCGTGGTCCAGTAAGGGGTTAGTATTGGGCAACTCCATATATGTGTAGAAAGGTGCCCAATGACAGTCAATGAGAGTAAGCCAGTGTACGCCACATCCGTCTCAGTTGGGACATGGGACCTAGCATACGATCAGGGGTCATGTACCAGAGTAGGAGAATTTTATATAATTTTCTTTATATAATGTGCATATTGAGCTCTTTGCAGCTTGGGACCATATCATCTGCCATTGTGTTATAGGGATTTCCTCATTGAGGATCCTCTCCCATTTAGTAATATAAGAATGTTTTCCTTGCCCTTCTAGGGAAAATGCATTAAGAATCTTATATATACCCGATGTGAGTCCCTTCTGTGCATTACCTTCCAAAATTATAGTTTCAAATGGGGATGGGGGGGAGAATTGCAAGTTAGGAGCTATAGTGAGTGCATAATGTCAGATTTGTAAGTACCCATAGAATACCTGTCTGAGAAGTTCATATTTGTTCTGTAGGTCAGAAAATGACAATAGTTTTCCTGTCATGGGGTCCACCAGGTTCCCAAAATGGAATAAGTTCCGGGATGTCCAAGGATGTGACATCTGGTAAGTGAGGCTATCTGGCACTTTAGGATTACAGCTAAAAGAAGTCAGAAGTGATTTATCTGATGACAGTCAATGAGAGTGAGCCAGTGTACGCCACATCCGTCTCAGTTGGGACATGGGACCTAGCATACGATCAGGGGCTATGTCCGCATCCGCACTCCACAGTAGATTATTCGGGTGTATGGGAGCTAGCCATAGTTTTTCAATTTCTGTCCATTTATTATATGATTATTGGGTAAACCACGAGGCAACTGCTCGCAGCTGAGATGCTTGATTCGGAGGTGATGTAGGTTCCCAAGTACTTCAGGGCGGTCGATTTCCAAGTGAAAGGAAAGTTGGATTTTAAGAGTGTGACCTCTGCTTCAGGGATATTAATTGGCAGTGCTTCTGACTTTGACGCGTTAATTTTATAATCTGAAAGAGCATGGAAGCGATCTAATTCTGTATGCAAAATCGGAAGGGTAATATGGGGCTGGGACAATGTGAGTATAACGTCGTCGGCAAAGAGGGAAATTTTAAACTCTCTACCCCGAACCAAAATCCCCCAAACATCCCGGTTGTTCCGGATAGATGCAGCCAGGGGTTTGACGCAGAGCGCAAATAGCAGGGGTGAGAGTGGACACCCCTGTCTGGTACCATTTGCCACTGAAAAAGATGTAGAGAGTGCAAAGGGGGTCCTAACTTGAGATAAGGGGTTGGAGTAGAGGTGTCTGATTGCTTGTAAAAAGGGGCCCCCAAATCCCATATGTTGTAGTGTGGCGAACAGGAAAGGCCACCCCAAACGATCAAAAGCTTTCTCTGCATCCAAGCTTAGTAGCAAGGACGCCAGGTTTTCCCTGTTCGCCACTTCCACCAGATCTATAACTTTTCTGGTATTGTCGCCTGCTTGCCGAAATGGGACAAATCCCACAAGGGTCCTTGTCCGGTTTAGGAATTAAAGTGATAAAGGAATGCTGCATGCCTGGGGGTGTCCTGAAGAAAAGCATTAAATAGTTTGCGCATATGTGAAAGCAGTATGGGAAGAAACGTCTTATAGTATTCATAAGGAAATCCGTCCGAGCCTGGGGCCTTGTGAGATGGTAGGGATTTAATGGTCAATTCTATTTCCTCATCCGGCAAGTTCCGTGACATCACAGGTAAAGAGGCATTCCATTCCATGGTGCATTCCACTGTGCTTTTTGTAATAAGCTTGCTGAATTGATCGGTTTCTGGGCTTAGTGCTGGACAGCTGGCAGTTCCAGCATGGATTGCCACTGGGACCCAGAAGATGGTGGGACTGGGTAAGGTTTTAAATTGCCAATGGGCAAAATAACCACCCACATTGTATATACTAATAATATGTAACAGGTGAAAAGGGTGAAAGCAATTGAGTACTAAATTCCAAGTGAACAGTGGGAAATCCTAATGGGCAATTACTGCAAGAATAGGTGAAATGGGAAATAAATGTTCCTTATTAATACTGTAAATATGTTGGGGGGGGGGGGGAACATTCAGTAATCATTCTCCACTTCATAAATGTACCCAGATACAGCTAAAATTAATTTATGTAGGTCATGCATCTTGCGCAGAAAACCAAAAGATTATAATATCACAGCAAGCCAAACAAACAAACAAAAAAACAGTCTACATGTTACCAGTAATTCTTCCTTTGTGGATAATGACTTCGCAAAAATACAATCAGAAAAACGTTCAACCTGGAGAGAAATGAGGACTTTTAAACACTAACATTGACTGCAAATATCTGAAACGAAGCAAACACCTTAATTTTAGAATGAAACAAGTTGTAATCAAAGAATGTGTTTATTAAATTTTATGGTGCTTTGTAAACCTAGTCAAACAGCTTTGCATTCATGCACAAAACACACGCCATACCTCCTAATAATAGAACTGCCTGAGAAGCTGATTAGGTGGAACCCAGGTGTGACCATTGAACAGCCCAACCTATAAATATTTAGTAGGATAATACTGGAAAAACTGGAACAACTCTCTCAATTTCAACTTCTGCAAGTTTGTTTATATATGTGAGCACATGCATTTATATTCCTGCATGTTTTGATACAGGGGCAAATATTATAGCCAAGTCTTTAAACACGTTCTCATAGAAATATGTAGGTGGGCACTTCTGATCTTCCCTGCTGAAAATGGTAACTGCCTGCTGTCATGTTAATGCTTTGGCCTTGGCACTTTTTTAAGATAACGACTTTTTTTGCAGATCAGGAGTTTACTGCTTTATGTTTGTTCCAGGTAAGTGACTTAAGTATTCTAAGCCAAAGACAGCTAGACAACTATCATTCGAAGGACAACAATGGCAGCCTATATATTCCTTTACATGTTTAAAGGAACTGTATATGTGTATATATATATATATATATATATATATATGTGTGTGTGTGTGTGTGTGTGTGTGTGTGTGTGTGTGTGTGTGTGTGTGTGTATATATATGTCTGAGGTGCCCGAGGGAAGAATGTGTGTCAACAGGAGAGGGGCAAATCTAAGGAAGAATGTCTGTGATGGGGAGTAAAGTGGAATATGTAGCAGGAGGGAATTGAGGGGGCAGGAGAGGGTTGGATGTCAGCGGAGGTTATAGCAGCTGGGGAGTGATGAATGTTAGCATTCCCCTGTACCCTATCTGTAGGTCCTGTTCTCTTTCTCAGGACATTCTCCACCATGCCATGAGGCAGCACTACCCCTGCTCTTCCTGGAGGCCACAGTCAGGTGATCTGCTGGCAGACCTTGTCCCTGACATTTAGGACATATTCTGTCCTGACTCTGGATTACAATATCTCCAGGCACCTGCTGTACCTCCTCCTTCTTCTCCCCCCACCACCCCCCCACCCCCCATCGGGCTGCCACAGTGTCAGAACGGGGACAATAAGCTGTGCTGGCTTTTCTGCTGCCCACTGTTCCCAAGGCTCCCTGCCTTTAAGCTATTCTTCCTGCCATGGGAGCACACATAAATGCTGCAGGAGCATGCTAAGCCTGGGGGGGGGGGGGGTAAAATAGATGGGACATCCCATGATCTGTCTGACTGTGCCTGCAGCCTTCACCTGAAAGCGAGGGCAGAGTTGCTGCACCGAGAGCAAGATGTAGCCTTAGAGGTAGAAGGGAAAATAGTAGTAGAGAGGTTAGGGGGTGAGCAGAAACCAGAAACACTGTGTTTTCAGTTAGTGACTTTGCTTTTGGTGGCCAACGGCATTCCTCCAAATTATTTTTAAAACAACCAGATAATAAAAAATGCCATGCCCAAGAGCAGGCACCACAAGGCTCTATTACTACTATAAATATAAAATCTCAATTTACAGAGGTAAGTGCTACACCGCCCAAGCTAAGTCATACATACCCAACTATCTAATAATAGTATTATTATTTCCTTTTGAGGCACTATCTTTGGATAGTTAGATGATAGGTAGGTGCAGCTTAGCTGGGTTTCCAAGATCACAGATGTCTAGCGCATAGAGCAATGGCTGCCAGGCAATGGCAGGCAAGCTTTGGTGCCTGCTGTTAAGCAGAGGTTTGCATTTTAACTTTAAAAACCTTTTTAGGGCTAATGTGTTTTCTTTAAACATAGCAATAATTATGTAGCACCCTCCTAGATAGGTGCTAGGTTAGGTAAATTTTGTTCTGGGCTCACTGTAATCAGTGTAGCTGCATGTGATTATTCAGGTCTGTTCTGTGTTTTTCTGACTGCAGGGCTTACTGCTTCCCCATCTGTTTGGAAATGTTCCGGGAGATAGTGGGCTGAGAGAGTCTAATCAGCAGCTGAATATTTATGAGGCCCTGGCCAGTCCCTTAGGAGAGGTGCCCATATGGTGTCTAGGAGTGTGTATAAATACCATGAGACTTGAAGCAGAAGAGTCTTGTCCCTGAGGAGGAGATCACAGCCTGGTGGAGCTGTTTGCGCCTAGGCAAGCCTGCCATGTGTTCACAATTCATCAAGGTCTCAGTTAGGATAGCTGAGGGCCTATTCTACTGAAAGTCTGCTGAAGCTGACTGAGGGACTTTTTGTCTGGGATCTAGTCTGGTATCACTAGAAAAAGTGTCTGGAAGATATTAGAAGGATGCAACCAATTGTCCAAGTATGCTAGTGAGTACAGGCTGGTGTGAGAGATCCTTAAGACTATGCGCTAATGCCATTCCTCTTGTGCTAGAGTCAGTTCAAAGGGGACATTATGTCCGGTGTCCTGAAGAGCTCAGTCCATTAACTGCTTGTGCAAGAACTCTGCTCAGATGCCTAAGAGAGAGTTTAACATTCTTAAGTTACTACTACAAAGCTCAGTCTACCATTTACTTGGAAGGACTTTGCTCATATCTTTAGAGAGGAAAGTTTAGTGTCATCCAATTGCTACTAAGGGTTACTGGAATATCCCACAGTTACCCTGAACCTATCTTAGTTCAAGTTCTACAATAAAGCATCAGAAAAGCATACCCCTAGACTGTTCATTGAGCCAAAGAAGTGATTGTGTGCCTGGCTGCGGGACCAAGATCTTAAAGAGGAAGTAAACTCACTCATTGCCCAGTTAAAGGATATAAAAATACTTGTTACTTTTTTAAAATCTTTTTTAATTATTGCTACTTCCGGGAATCAGCAGGGCTATCTTAGGTATTGTTTAGTGAGTACCCCGTGACCTTCCCTTGTCAAAACCTCACGCATGCGCGATCGTATGCTTATAAGTCTATGGGTTGCCCTGGTTTACTGCTCGTGTGACATCCCTCACTGGCAAGTCTCGCGTGTCTTCTTAGCTATATCACAGAGAGCGGAATTCTGCTAATGCCACAGCATTATGTTAAAGTGGGAACGGCACACAGAGCGTGCCGTGACTTGAGAGCCGGGAAGCGCATGCCCTAGTGATCTCATGAAACACTACAGGACAGAACACGAGAAGAAAAAAAAAGTAAGGAAAATCAGACAGGCAGCAATCGGTAGCTATAGTAATGATGATTAAAATTACCTGAAGTTAGGATAGAGAGTTTACAACCACCTTTAATACTACGACTCCAATGAGGGGACTGCTAGAATTATTAATATAGTTTACAACAAATTTCAGACCTGACTGTAACACAAATAGTGTAAAGGACCTAGGTGCTCTGTATGTTCATTAGTTTTCATGGAACAACAGATAGAAAAAAAATTGGTATTACTTTATTTTTCAGCTGCTGGACTTGTTCCAATAGCATTCTGGACATCCTCTCTCCTTCTGTTAGGAGCTGCAAATCTTCAGTGTTTTGTGATTGTCTATCAACTATGGATGCCGGTTTACATGTCTGAAGACCATCTTCTGCAAATAAAAAATACATAGGCTGAATTGTTTGATTTCTGTATATGTTCTTCTCTGACAAACACAATTCGAAGCACAAAAGACAACATTATAGTTAAGTTAAAGGAGAAGTTCAGCCTGAGCTTTTTAGGCTGGGCTTCTCCCAAGGGTCACAGGAGTGCAATTCGTTTTGCACTCCTTTGACCCGTTTTCAGCGGAGAGCGGTTTTAAGGCCGCTCTCCGCTGATGTCACTGCTATCAGTTGAGGCAGCGCGCCATCCCGACTTCCCAAGTCTGGATCCGCCAGCTGCCTTGACTGATGACAGTCTCAGTGTCTCAGCAAGCCGCTGAGACGGCCGCTCCTCGTCCCTCCACAGCTCAGCGCTCCAATGAACGTGGAGAAACAGAGCATCGCCCTGCTCAGGGAGAAGTGAGATCCGAGCCATCGGCGATGTTCGGTGGCTCAGTTCTTAGTGCAGAGACGGCGGGGGACAGCTGCAGCATTGGTCTGATGCTGCATCCACCTAGGTAAGTATGATTAGCCAAAAAAACATACTTTTCTTTTAAGTTAAAGCAACATAGAAGCTTACTATTACAATCACAACCGTTATGGATACATACAAATGTGTTATGTTTACATAACCTAAATGAGCCAAATTAACAGTTACAAACAACAAACATTGTGTTTCTATTAACTGGTTCTCTGGCGTTAGCCTCAGGAATCTCAAGCTAGCTATACATGTGGCAATTTTCAGTCAATTTCAACTTTCCATTCACAAGAAACTGCATATATAATCTCCAGGAATTGTCAGAAGCAATCTATCACTTATGAGTTTGATTACCAAAATTTGATTCAACGTAAAATCAATATTGGGCAATAAATTGATATCTTAAATACAGCTCATTGGAAGATTGAACTGAAAATAGAAAAGATCTATGCCAATTTTGTCTAAAATGTTTGGATTTTTCAACTGGGTTTGCAGAGCAATTTGACTCCATTTCCTTGCATTTCTTAAAAAAATATAAAAGGGACAGGATGGAAATTTTTTTTCAAACAAATTAAATTCTGTTAGCGCCAGTTTAAACCAGAATTCTACAGGAATGCATGCCACTTTCCTTTCTGCTTCCTGTACATTCTCCTGCTCATTTTAATAGGCTGCAAATCACATCAGAATGCAGAAAACGTATTGCATGCAATACTTTAAAAAATGTGCCACACCAAATCGCATAGTACTGCAGTACCATTCTATTTGGTGCCCACAAACGCACTGTGTTTGTGATCTGTGTTTGGGGTACAGTTAATATTACATTGGCACCCACAACAGATTGTAAGGCCAATGCCCCTTTCTTGCACTTCGTTCTAGTGTGAACTGGCCCAGGATGTGGTTTTCGTTTGGGAAAAAATAATGCATGTTCTATGCACAAAGGAAACCTGTTTAATACATCTTAAAAAAAAAAAAAAAACTCAAAAAACTGGCGCTCGGAATTACCAATGTAATGTCAAACAAACAGGCAATGAATACCTTTAAAAAATTGGGGCAATGAACAATAAATATGTGAATATATATATATATATATATATATATATATATATATATATATTCAGGCACAAAAGGAAGTCCATAAATTTAAAAATGTCCAATAAATGGTAATGGTAAATGACTTGCTGGTTGGGAAGATAAATCAAAGCGATGTAGCACTATCAACGAAGGGCTGCTCTTCCCAGGAGTGAAGTCAGCTCAGAGTCATCAAGGAGAAAAACAAAGAGATAGAAGCGCCTCTGAGTTAAAGTGCTTTATTCCACGTATAAAAGAAAAAGTAGCCACTAACATGTCAGAAAAAAATGAAGCTCTACACAGGTAGATGTCTATCAAAATGATGTAGCTGTAAGTATGTAGCAGAGTCCCCAAGAGTGTCTCTAATCTAACTGCAGTGACGGCGGAGGACCAAGACGGACACAGCCGATCCTGCAGGAAGGGGAACGAGTATCTCGTGGAACCTGTGTGTGACGTCAGCTGGTGAGGGGAACACAACGCGTTTCAGAGCATGCACAAAGTCCTTGAGGAGCATGCGCGCTTCTTTCTCAAGTGTCAGGATCGGCTGTGTCCATCTCGATCCTCCGCCGTCACTGCAGTTAGATCAGAGACACTCTTGGGGACTCTGCTACATACTTACAGCTACATCATTTCGATAGACATCTACCTGTGTAGAGTTTTGTTTTTTTCTGACATGTAAGTGGCTACTTTTTCTTTTATACATGGAATAAAGCACTTTAACTTAGAGGCGCTCCTCTCTCTTTGTTTTTCTGTTTAATACATCTAGGATTCCATTCAAGTAGCAGGTCGTGAGAAGTCAACTTTCAACTAAACTTCCACTAACCAACCCCCTGCAAGCTAAACACCAACACCCCTTCCCTGCCCTCCCCTCCACACACATACACTCACACACATGCGCACACACCCACAAACACATACATTTTAGCTGCTTACTTACTTCCATAACACTGCTGCACACTTCTCCAATGTTTACCTATCTGACAAAGTTCTCTTCTTCAATTTTCCTATTGCCTTGAATAATTTCAGAGTAGAGATCTTGTGGCCAGTGCTGAAAGGAACCTCATCAGACAAGCTGTAAACCCTGGAGGAGGCCATAGAAGCCATATGGAGCAAAATAAGCAGTTGGGATGGGGGATTACTGCAGTTTAACTTACGGTGGATAGTGGATTTAATTTAGTTAAAAGCAAACCTCTGGTTTAAATGTTCATAAAAATCAAAAATGGCATATATGGTAACCACCACCACTTGTACCACATCCTAACACTGAAATCTACAGGAAAACCTAATTAAACGCTCTTTACTGGTATATATGGGAAGACACATAAGAAATAACCTTAAAAAGCTTGCATTTATTTTGTTACAAAACTTTAAAAAAATCAAAGCATTTCAGTGTAGTTCAACCTGAATCTCTCAATCAATGTTGCAATCAATGTATGCACTAATCACTTATAGTCATGCTAGATCCACAAGGCCAACATGTTTCTCATGTATAGCTTCTTTAGAACCTCATCTTGAGATCTTCTCAAATAAAGTTTTCCTGACAGGCTCCATGGCAGCATACATGTGGGTAGGCCCCGCCTCCATAACTCATAACTACCCAATAGGACCCCTCTCCCATAAATCTTTGCTTTAGGCTGCTATCCATGTTCCTTTTTTGTCCTCCTCCGTAGGACCAGGTGTTGGTTCTCCTACCTGAAGATAAACCTCCCTACGATCGAATCAGCTGAGTGCCAATTTTATTCCTCCGATAGGCCCTGACTGTTAAGCAGGGTATGGAGTGTATAGCAGAGTAGCGCTGAAGATTGGGATTGGTTCATCTATGTGCGCACGGTCTGTTTGCCTAATGTTCCAGGCGACCATTATCTGCTGCCAAGTCCAGTGTGTGTGTGTGTGTATCCTCGGCCCAGGTGATCGTAGGTGGAGGGGTAAGTTTTAATATTCGTATACACATGGCAGCAGTGTTTATGTGCTGTTTGTACCTTTTTCCTGTGTGTTTCTCCCTCATCACTGGTGTCCTAGTCGGCGCTGATGCTTCCTGCGTTCCAGCAGCCGCTCTCTCCATTACTTCCGGGAACCGGCGTGCGCTCTGTGCATGCGCGGACCCGATACAAAGTCGAGGCTTGATTTGCGCATGCGCATGAGCGTCTCACGTCTGACGTTGTCAATGACATCACGGGCGCCACTTTTAAAAGATGTGGAAAGCTTACAGAGCCCCGGGAATGTTTGTGGGGGATACAGCGACTTCCCGGGGCAAATATCTTGGCGGTTCAAGGTAAGACAAGCTCAATTGCCTGGGGGTTGAGGTCTTTTGCCAGCCAGCTGATGTGTGAATCTGTCTCTGCAGTTTCCTATTGTGTTGACACCATGGACTCCTCACTGCCGCCTAGTGGCCAGCCCGCTTGTAGCAGGTATGTTTGCAGTTATGCTTTTCTACCTGTACAAGGATTGAGAGTAGGATTTTAGGACACTAGCTGATTCCTGTCTCTATCTCTTCTGTGCTTCTTTCCTTACAGCCATTCTAGGTCTGATCCACACCGTAGTTCCCATAAAGGAAGTGGATCATCAAAATCACACCACCGGCAATCTTCCTCCAGGTCTAGCCATCATAAATCTCCTTCCAGATCTGAACAGAGCAGTAAAAATCCTTCTCATCCCCCTTCATCTCACTCTAGTGAGAGTTCAGGAAAATCATGCTGGGGATGCAGGATGCCTGTTCCAGGAGACAAATCTCTCTGTGATCACTGCTTCTCTAAAGCCGCAGATGAGAGGGATGGTGCAGACCAGCGTTTAGAAAGAGAGGCTCAACAGCCCCGTGATTCCCCATCAGACCCATTATGCCCTCCAGTGGGAGAAGGTTCAGTACATGAGACATGGGAGTCTTCCCAGCCAAGTCGCCATTCTGCTCCTATTTCAGACAGCGAATCGGATCTGAAAGATCCTGGTGTGGGGTTTGAATATGCTTTAGTCCCTTCTTTGGTGAAAGCAGTAAGAGAGGCTTTGAAGTGGGAAGATCCTGTTACTTCCCCCCCAAAACAGAGGATTTTTTTTTAAGCAGCTCAATAAGGAGCGACAATATTTTCCTTTCCTCTCTGAGCTGGGCAATATCATATCTGAGGAATGGAGCAAGATGGACAAAAAGAGTTCCATGCAATCAAAAGTCTTGAAACTGTATCCTTTTAAGGAAGAGGAAGTAAAACACCTTGAGTCAGCTCCTTTGGTGGATGCAGCACTGATGAGACTAGCAAGATATGTAACAATTCCCTTAGAAGATACTGTATCTTTTAAAGATCCTCTGGAAAGACGAATTGTTTCAGATCTAAAAAGGATTTACCTGACGTCAGGAATGGCATGCAAGCCAGTACTTGCGATAGCTGCAGTATCCAAAGCTTTAGAATCTTGGTCTGATAATGTGGATGAGTTCCTAAGAGGTATCTCTGTTGAAACAGCTAAAGATTCTCCTATCCAGGAGATCAGGCTGGCGTCGGCTTTTCTTGGGGAGGCTTCTATTGATGTCATCCGCCTGATGTCCCAGGTTATGTTGGCAGCTGCTTCAGCACGTCGTGCCTTATGGCTCCGTCCATGGTTGGCGGATCCGGCTTCCAAACAAGCTTGGTGCCGAATTCCTTTTGAAGAAACTTCATTATTTGGCAACAAGCTTGATAGTGCCATAACCCGGGCCACAGGTGGTAAGTCTGGTTTCCTCCCTCAAGACTGACGCCTACAAAATCAGAAACGCAATTCAGAGGCGGCTCTAGGCTCTGTGAGGCCTTAGGCAAAACTTCGACATGAGGCCCCACTGATGCCCTTGAACTATGCAGCAGGCCTTCCCAGATTGAGATGCTTGTGCGGTGGATGGGAAAAGTGACGTGTGCGGACACAACATCACTCCTCATTGGCTGGTAGGCAGAACATCAGGAGTCTTAGGTTACGTGAGAAGTGAGTGTAACAGGGCTCTTAAAATTGCCTGCATACAGCGGCATTAAGATGTCCTTTCATCTCTAAAATAAAGGGCTGCAGATCAGATGTTCGGCACGCTTAAGTGAGACAGGGCTCTTAATGCTGCCTGAGCACAGCAGTGTTGAGGTCCCCTGTCAATAAAAATTGGGGTAATGTGTGTTGCACTACCCCTGAAGGAGCCGCTTGGTAATTTTGGGTTCCCTGTTCTGCGCCTCAACTCCAAGAACACCCTCAGCCCCTCTGACACACCTGGTTATTTAATCACTACAGACACACATAGCATATAGTACCTTTCACCTTACTGTAGGATATAGGCAATAAACAATTACACACGTGTTTAGTGGTAGATACTATTTGTCTAGAATTAGGAACTTGCATAAATGACAAAAAGTGCAGTTCACAAAGCAGAGTAGAACTGCCCTCATTTTAGAAAGGTAAACAAATATATCTATAAAAGCAGCTCTATATCAATAGCAAAAAGATCAATACGAGAATAGGTAAATCAATATTTAGGAACACAACTGTAATCTATACGTGTTTAAAGGAATAGCAGTTTCCTAATTGTTTTCGAGTGCACTCGAAAAAATGAGAAAAGGTGGGGTCTCCCTTTTAAATGGCAACAACAAACTGTGCAGGGTCAGTGCAAGGATTTTTGTTTATTTATCCCTGGTCCAAGAAGTGACATCATACAGGGGAGGGCTGGCAGCTTGTCCAGACAAGTGGCCCATTGAACCACCAAATCAGCTCATCCATGCCCACCTGGTTTTTCAATGCAGCCTCACCAGTGCGGCCTCATCAGTGCCCATCAATGCAGACTCACCAGTGCCACCTCATCAGTGCCCATCAATGCAGACTCACCAGAGTTGTAGTTTCCTCTGCCCTGCTCGGGAGCTTGAGCACGGACTACAACTCCTGGAATGCAACAGTAGCCGGATGGGCCGCCGGCCCAACTTCCTACAGAAGAAGAAAAAAAGGCAGCAGGCAGCGGCTGCCAGCTGTTTTCAACATAGATTAGAGTGGCCTAGGGGGCACTATGCCCCCCCCCCGGCCAAGCCTGCCCCTGACGTCATACATGACACTTCCCAGTCTGTGTACAGGAGGGTGGCTGAGTGGACAAAGGTCTGCTGAGCTACGGCCGCCCTTCCCAGTGCCACCCATCATGACAGCACCGGCCCGCAGGTGGGACAGTGGTGCCCGGTAAACATGGTGAAGGGGGTTGCACATTGTGTCAGTGCTGGAAGTGATAGGCGGCTTCCCAGCCACTTGTAACACTTCCAGATGAAAGGCGACAGTCAGCTTTTACTATAGTACACACACTCCGAGCTGCTATAGGGGCTGGGAGTGTGTAAAAAAAACAAAAAACATTCAGCACTGTAAAAATCAGAATCCCCAGCAAGTGGCTGGGGATTAGGATTTTACTGCCCCCCTATCCTGGTGCCCTGAGGTGGCTGCTTAAGCCACCATATGGTAGTGCTGGCCATAGCCCTGGGGCCACTACAGTTATAGGGCAGTCTTTAGGCTCGGTTTACACCAGTGTGCTGTGCAACCTCACATGTGATTCGCACCACACTGCAGTGCAAATCACATGTGAAGTCTGTGCTATGCGATTTCTGCCATACAGATAGTATTGCTGAATTTGCATCACATTTGGACCAAGGTCATGCAGGACCCGGATCGCATGGGTGTTCACACCCATGCGATCCGATTCATGTCTAAATTGACAGTTTACACAGCAATATGTGAACCGATCTGGGGGTGTCATTAAGTTTGTATTGACACTTTCAGCGGTTCGCATAAGGCAGTGTGAACTGAGTCAGGTGCGATGCAGGAACCCGCAGCGGATTCACAGGGTTCTCGCATCGCACCAGTGTGAACCGAGCCTAAGTGTTGGTTCACACTGCAGCGATGTGGGAACCCTGCGAATCCGCTGCAGGTTCCCACATCGCATGTCTCCCAGTGGCAGTTAACACTGCCCTATGCGAACTGCTTGGAGTGTCAATACAAAGTTAATGACACCCCCAAATCAGTTTGCATATCGCAGTGTGAACTGCAAATTCGGACAGGAATCGAATCACATGGGTGCGAACACCCATGCGATCCGATTCTGCTGCAGATCAGAAAAGAAGTCCTGTGTTTTTGGTCCGAATGCAATACGAATTCAGCCATATTATCTGCATGGCTGAAATCGCATCGCACAGACTTCACATGTGATTTGCACTGCAGTGTGGTACAAATCACATCCGATGTTGAACATCGCTGCAGTGTAAACTAGCACTAAGTCCTAAATCTTCATCTCTAATCGCTGGTGCATGTTGCAGCTGTGAATAGGGCCTGCGGGCAGTATTAGGGCCAAAGAATAACAGGGTGGGCAGTTCCTATAGATGGCAGTAGATAATGGTCGACCAACCCTCAGGAGTTAGCTCATTCTGGGTTGCCTGTGGCGACTCCGCTGGGTAGTGCCCAGATCTGTATTCTGGAAATAACTTCATGCCTTTCTTCAGAAGGGATGGGATGGCGATACTACATTTCCCACAATCCTCCTCTCTGTTTCATTTTAGTGTTTTTTTCCCCCTTGTCCAATAAGAAGGAGGGGGAAGAAACAGGAGTACAGTGGTGAGAGGAGGGGGGGGGGGGAGAAGAGCCCGCAGCAGCTTCTCTCTCTCTCTCCACACAGACACAGCCGCTCCTCCGATCTTCTGCTGCTCTGCTCAACTCTGACAGGAGGAAGGAGGGGGAGTGGGTAGGAAACAGAGAGAGAGAGAATGCCCTCCAGTCTTTTAGCGCCGGCTCGAGCAGGGGGGTGAAGGAGGTCTCCTCGGACCAGCTCCTGTCATTTGCCGGCGGCACATATCAGGCAAATTCGGCGATGACGAGGCCCCTATGATGGCAAGGCCTGAGGCGATCGCCTAATTTGCCTAATTGGAGAGCCGCCTCTGATGCAATTTTCCTAGAAGACAAAATTCTGATCGCGCTAGGGAAGTGCGCAGCTACAGGCCTGGTCGGGAGTTTTCAAGGTCCTGGAAATCCAGGCAGTCCTTTTTTAAAAAACCTACAAAAAGTGGTTCCTCTGGCAACCAGGACTCCAATAAGTCCTTTTGAGATTGGGCCCGCTCAGGCATGCCAGGTGGGGGCTCGTCTTCGCCACTTCAGGCATGTCTCGGCGGCCTTAATCCGGGATTACTGGACCATCAAGACGGTCTCCTCCGGTCACAAGTGGGTCTTCAACAACACCCCAAGACTCAGATTTGTTCCTACATCTCTTCCAGGTTCAGAAGAGAAAAAGCAGGTCCTGTTAACCTACGTGAATTGTTTATTGGATCAAGGCGCAGCCATCCCTGTTCCAGAAAACGAACGAGGCAAAGGCATGTATTCTCCTCTGTTCATGATACAAAAGAAAAACGGTACATGGAGACCAGTCATAGACTTAACTCATCTCAATTCCTTTATCCGAAAGGAAAAGTTCAAAATGGAATCCTTAATTACAATTCAACAGTCTGTACATCTGGGAGACTGGCTGATTTCAATCGATCTAAAAGATGCCTACTTTCACGTGCCAGTGGCAATGGACTTCCAACAGTTCCTATGCTTTGCGGTAGGCGAACAGCATCTGCAATTCACGTGCCTACCCTTCGGTCTGACGACGTCACCTCGGGTCTATTCCAAGGTCCTATTGTCTGTTGTGCCTCTTCTTCGTGTCAAAGGCGTTCGTCTCCACCACTATCTAGATGACTTACTTCTCTTAGCTCAAAATAAAGACCAACTTTTTAGAGCACAAGAGCTTAGTCATTTCCACCCTGCAAGAATTTGGGTGGCTCCTGAATCTGGATGGGGCGCTCACTGCCTTTCAGATGTGGCTCAGGGCAGATGGAATTCCCCTTCCTGAGGGATTGTCTCCAACATACTGGAGCTGAGGGCCGCCTTTCAGGCACTTCTGTCATTTCGCCATCTAATAATGAATTCATCAGTAATGTTAAGGTTGGACAATACAACCGCGGTGGCTTACATAAAGAAGCAAGGTGGAACTCACAGTTGGTCCCTGATACAGGAAGTAGAGCCAATAATGAGCTGGGCTCAGAAGAACTTGTCCAACATCTCTGCGGTTTACATTCCAGGGATTCAGAATGTACAGGCAGACTTCCTTTCGCGTGTTCAAATGGACAACGAGTGGTCTCTCCACAGAGGGGTGTTGGAGTGGCTTCTGACCCTGGGAGTGTCTCCAGAGGTCGATCTGTTTGCTTCCCCATGCAATTACAAAATGCCCAAATATTATTCGAGGTTCAGAGATCCTCAGGCATATGGGATAGATGCTCTCTCAGATCAGTGGAGGTTTCAGAAGGCCTATGCCTTCCCTCCGGTACCAGTGATTCTTCAATTTCTCCGGAGGCTCAGAACAGAGAAGGTGGAGATCATGGCAGTGATTCCTTTCTGGCCCAACAGGCCTTGGTTCCCTCTGTTATTACTCCTCAGCTATCAAGACCCAGTTCCCCTACCTCTCAGGCCGGATCTACTGTCTCAAGGCACGACGTTACACCCGTGTCCATCCTCCCTACACCTCAGGGTGTGGTTCTTGGAGGGGGAGGCTCAAAGCTCTAGGTTGTCCTGAAGAAGCTATTTCAACCCTTCTCAGTGCCAGAAGGAATAGTACGAATAGGATATATGAGCGTATATGGTCTAGATTTACTGATCATATGTCTTCCAGGTCTAATCCTTGTAGCTCTCCAGCAGTACAAGACATATTGAGTTTTCTTCAATCAGGACTTGACTTGTCTTTAGCAGTCAGCTCACTAAGAGTTCAAGTGTTAGCCATCTCGACCTTCACAGGAGTTTCATGGGCAAATCATGCTTTGGTCCGTCAGTTCTTTAAAGGAGCCATCAGGCTTAGACCTCAAAGAAGACCTAGGTTCCCCAAATGGGACCTCCCTCTTGTCTTGGATTTTCTCTCCAATCTCGGATCAGATCCTGACAAACCTCTTTCCACGAGAGACCTCACGCTCAAGACCACTTTCTTAGTAGCTGTGACTTCGGCCAAAAGAGTGTCAGAAATTAGAAATTTAGGTTCAGAAGAGCCTTTTCTGACCTTTTTTCCAGACAGAGCAGTGTTGATTCCCATGTTAGGGTCAAACCCTAAAGTGACCTCAGTCTTTCATGAAAACCAAGAGATTGTACTTCCTACTTTTAAAACAACAGATAATCAGGATGTTCATCCACTTGATGTAGGCCACACTCTAAAACAATACCTGGAGGTCACGGCTCCGTTCAGACAAACAGAATTTCTTTTCGTCCTTCTCCATGGTAAAAACAAGGGAATGCGAGCTTCGGTCAGATAAATTTCTTCTTGGATTGTGCAGATCATTTAAAGGGCATACAAGGCAAAGGGCTTGGCTCCTCCAGAGGCAGTGACGGCTCATTCGACCCGGAGTATCTCGACCACTTGGGCAGCTTCTTGGCATGTCGCACCTGATCATTTGTAGAGCAGCTTCTTGGTCTTCTATTAACACATTTGTCTCTCACTACTGTGTTGAACCTGCTGCTCTGTCATCCATTAATTTTGGTTTACAAGTATTGTCGGTTGACAATGTTAAATAAAATTTGGTTTCTTTGCTCAAACATTTTTGCCCACCCGGGTGTGTTTGGCGAGTTATTTCCCACACGTATGCTTCCATGGAGCCTGTCGGGAAAACTGAAAATTTATATCAAATACTTACCGTAATTTTCCTTTCCTGATAGGCTCCCTGGCAGCAGGAGTCCCTCCCAAATGTCTGGAGTAGGCTAGTTACGGAACATGGATAGCAGCCTAGAGCAAAGATTTATGGGAGAGGGGTCCTATTGGGTAGTTAGGGAGGCGGGGCCTACCCACACGTATGCTGCCATGGAGCCTATCAGGAAAGAAAAATTACGGTAAGTATTTGATATAAATTTTCCATTTTATTAATTAGAATGTGCCAGCATTACATAATCCACAACATATGCAACATGTTAAACAAACTGTTCTGGAATTACCAATGCATTTCATCTGTAAAATAACAGAGTGTAACAATCAACCCTCACAGAACAGAGAAAATAGAAACCAACAAACAGGTACATAGGAAAGCAAATGCATATACTCCATTGCCCTTGGGTTCCTTCCCACCAGAGATACTATCATGCCCTGCCAATTAGCAGACAATTCAAAATAAGGTCTGTTGGTACAAGGCCGGGTGTGTCCAACCAGGGAGCCCACAACCTATCAAATTTGCTGAAGCTACCCCTATGCTGAAAGATGTATTTTTCTAACTGAAGGGTATCTCCCATTGGGCAATTCCTTCAGGGTCGGGGGGTCAGTGGAAGTCCAGTGCTGGTTACTCTGGTACATGGACACCTGGTTCGTCTTGGGATCCAGCGAGAGAGTTGAACCTGGCTAGGCAAAAAGACACATCATTGCCTAATGTAAAATATACATCTTGTTCCATAGCCTTTCTTGCATGACTATAAGTTATGTGATTAGTGCATACATTGAAAATATTGTATTGTGACATTGATTGAGAGATTCAGGTTGAACCACGCTAAAATTCTTTGATATTAATCTTTTGTTTGTAACGCAATAAATACAAGCTTTTAAAGTAATTTCTTACGTGTCTTCTCATATGTACCAGTAAAGTCTGTTTGATCAAGTTTTCCTGTAGATAAATCATACATAGTAGGCATACATATAGCACGCCCATCTGATTTAAATGATGCGATGGTTGAGCAGCAGCCACCTTCTCTTAAACTTCTGAGTGAAGCAGCACTTGAAAAAGTGTGTGCCCTGCATTTTGCTTAGCTTCAACTTGACATCTGACAATGACAAATCATAACTTGATGTGTTGGGCACTATTTTGCTTGATGTACACATTGGCAGCATGTGTTATAAGAAGAACAAGCAAGACTTTTGTTGCATTGTCGAATGAAAGGCTCTGTTCTAAAACTTTGCAAAGGACAGTACATAATATCTGACTGGCCTAGTTCTCATAGTCTGTTTTTCTAGTATTTTTTTTTATATGGTAAGGATATATTTCAGATTTCCAAGCTGGCACAACTTGAAATGATGTTACCAATAACTAAGAAATATTATCATTTTATACCTCCTTGTATTCCAGTTAGTGAGTCTTCGGTTTGTTTATCTGTAATTTTAGGACTCTGATGAAAATCAGTAGTTGTTGTCACTACACAGTTGATTTGGTCTTTGGAATCATTATCATTTTGTAAAATCTGTGGAACCTTGTGGAAAAATGAAAAAGAGTAAGAATATTAAACCAAAAAAGCAAACAGTATATCAACCTTCAGGTGGCTGCTTTTGCCTTTCCCATGTTTCTTAGCTATGCTAATGCACCATCAAGATAAAGCAAATTCTGTAGACGCTTTGGGAGGCTTGGTATAACCCCCTCCTTCTGTGCCCTGACAGCACTCTGGCCTGGAGATTTTCTGTTTAGGAATTTAGTACTGCCTTGTGAGAAACAAGGAGAGTGGTCAAGTGTCCTGCATACCAGGAGTACAACGTTTTTAAGGGACTCCCAAGGTGGGTAGGGTGGCAGGGAAGTGAAGTAAAGATTGAAGCTAGCAATTCATGGTGCCTGCTATATTATATACTACCACTCTTTATGTTACAAATTTCATTCAGATAGGAGGAGGTTTTCCATTAAAGGGAATGGTCTCTGAAAAGCATCTCATTCTGCTCCCCCTCCCAGAAGTGACTCAGTAGCCTTCCAGCCTTTGTGATCTTTTTTTTTTTTTTTTGCAAACACATTTTTATTGTATTTTTCAAACCTAACATACACATACAATTAAAGCTACAGTACAATATTTGTGGTCTCTGTGTCATAAGTACAAAGCAAAGGTGGGTAGGGTCAAATATATAATCTCGGTAAACATCCAAAATGGATTATTGCTCAAGTACAGAGGTATCAACAAATTAGAAAGAAATGATACAGCCCACAATGAATCAATTTATAATACCGCTTAAGGCCCCTTTCACACTACCGCGACTTTGACGTGATTTCAGGGAATGCCTGTGTAACTCGCATCAAAGCCTAAAGGTGTTTATGTAAGGGACTTGAGTGGCTACTCTGTACTTCACTTCATACAAAACGTAACCAAGCAAAACAAATGAAAGTGCACAGTTTTCACATTTAATACAAGGAATTCTTTATTGCCCAGGTAACTTCTTTCCCTCTACTTGACATAGACAAAGTAAGTATATTCACCTCGGAAATATAATCATGCAGTGTAGTTGGGGCACATGAATTTGTGTCATGAAATTGTTCATGCAATGTATTACCATTGACAGAGGGGCTAGACCTGGAGTAGATAACCATCAGTCTTAAAGTTTTTCAAATCTTTGAAGGCACCCTCAATTTTGAAAAGTAGTTTTCTCTGGAAAGGATGGCATTCACTTGACCATGCCATTCCTAAGGCAAGAGGATGCCCATCTCTGTAATCTCTGATGTAAACATAGAGCAAGTGCTCTGGAAAGGGGAGCACGGTGAGCTCAGTTGGTATAAGAGGGACTTAACTTCAGTGCTACAATATTTGAGGATAAAAGTTGTTCCAATGTCTATTTAGGTACAGAAGTCAGAGAGGGCTTGCTTTATAGCTCTTACATTGCCTTTTAAGAATATGCACAGCTTGAATGTGTAGGCTCACTTAAAGAATTCCGGTACTTTTCTCATTCAGGCATGTTATTATCTTTCCTGTGGGATTTCTTCGATATTATATTATTGAATGGGGTGTGTGATGGGGGATGGGAGATATGGCAGCTTGGGAAGCCTCTCTATGGATTGGCCAAGGAAGATGTTCATCAGCAGGGTCATGAGGTGGCCAGGAAGGGATGTGTGCCAGCAGGTTTGGGGAGAAGACTTCTGAGCAGGAATGTCTGTGATTGGGAGTAAGGTGGCTAAGGAAGGGATGTGTGGCAGCAGGGACATGAGAGGGATTGATAACATTATGGGATATGACAGCTGGGGAGCGATGGATGTAAGCATTCCCCTGAACACTGACTGTTCTGGGTCCTATTCTCTTGTGTAGCACAGTCTCCGCCATCCTATGAGGCAGTACTGCCCCATCCTTGCCCAGACAGGCTTTCCTGAATTTCCCCAAAAGAGGTTGCTAGGCTAGGTGGGAGCCACATTCAGATAAGCTGCTGTCATACCTTGTGCCTGTGATATCTAGGGCTTGTTTTGCATTGGCTTTGGGTTCCTGCATCTTCAGGCAGCTACTTTTCCTTTTCCTCCACTGTCAGCCCCAATGGCAGAAGAGGATCCAAGAAGCTGCCACTGAAGCTCACATGAAAGTTGCAGAAGGCCGGCACGCTAGGCCTGAGCACAGGGGGGCAGGAAGAGAGGACAGCCTATGGCCTGCCTGGCAATCCCCTTGAGCCTGCACCTTAAAGAGAGTACAGCGAATTTGGAAGGGAAAGGAGCAGCAGAAAGGTTAGGGGCTTAGCTGAAACCTCATCCTCTCACAATACAGCTCTGCCTGGATAGGCAGCCAAAAGATATTTGGTAATAACCCAAACCAGTGTATTTTTTTTGGTCTTTGTGAAACTTGCCGCGTACACACGGCCGGACTTGCGAACGGTCTAAACACCGTCAGCATTTCCGACGAAGAGATTTAGAACATGTTCGTCGTAGAGTCCGTCGGAAATGCCGACAGAAAAAGTCAGATGGGGCATACACACGGTCGGAATGTTCAACCGAAAGCTCCCATCAGACTTTTTCTGTTGTGAAGTCCGGCCGTGTGTACGCGGCATAAGAGTCTACAAGCTATGGTGCCAATCATTGAAAATTGATCACACCTGATGTACTGAGAGTCTTGTTTCTTGAGACACTAACAAGCCAGGAAAGTACAAATACCCCCCAAATGACCCCTTTTTGGAAAGTAGACATTCCAAGCTATTTAATAAGAGGCATAGTGAGTTTTTTTTGAAGTTGTCGTTTTTTTTCCCCACAATTCTTTGCAAAATGTCTTTTTTTTTGTTTTTGCTTTAAATTGTCATATTAACAGGTTATTTCTCCCACAGGGCATATGCATACTTGAAAATACACCCCAAAACACATTCTGCTACTTAGGGTTGCCACCTCATCCCTTTAAACCCGAACACATATTAATTACACAGGTTCTGAGGCTAATTTAATTCAGATAAGACACCAAGTGAGTTTAATTATAACCTTAATCAGCCACACAACCTTTGCAATTAATATTTGTTCGGTTTTATAGGTGTAGCGGTTGGTTACCACTAGTTACTAACATCCAACAAATCACCCTGCTGCCAGACCCCCATCTATCACCCCTGAGACAATGAGCAGTCATTTGCGTAGTTTTGTTGCGTTTATTGCGGGATACAACTTGGTGGGGGTAAAGGAAGATATGGGATGCCCATAGCACTTATTGAATTGTCATCACATTTGTAGAACATTGATTAGCAGCTTTAGCCCTGAAAATGATGCACTTCTAACATTCACAGTCTGTTCTCCTGCATATTTCCACTGCAGACTATTGCTCCTCTTCCTCCTCTGTACTGACTCCTGCAGAGCATCACTACTTCGATCTCCTCTTGTACAAAACCTTTACTGCAAAATTGTTAGATTCCTGTCTCATCACTTCCAGTAAGACAAAAAGGGATCACTCTGAATAACCCCAGTTTGCTGGCTGTACCTTGTTACTGTAATAAAGTCTCTTGAACGGTGTTGCAAATCAACAACAGCAAATCAATAAGCCAGAAGCATACAACACCTCTCCCCGGCGGCTCAGTGAATTTGGTAGCTACACAGTCTTTTGGATGGTATTACCAGAGTGCTTTACCAGGCCAGAGATACACGGTACCTTTCCCCGATGGCCTTACACACGGTAATAAGCGGACTACTGCTTCCAGCCAGTCCATAACTGCAAACGCTGCGTTCCCTGGCCACAGCATTCTGCACTTCTCTCAACAATCCTCCTTTAGCTTCTTCCACACTGACCTTCTCCAAAGCTCAAGTTCTGTGTTCCCCGGTCACAGGACTTTGTTCTATTTTCAACAGTCCTCCTTTGATTTCTCCCTCACTGACCTTTTTCAAAGCTCAAGTGCTGTGTTCCCCAGTCACAGCAGCTTGACACTAACTCCATGGTACAAGGTCTTTATTCAGGAATCCATCCTAGCGGCTCCTCCAGCCCTCCTCCCTGCTCGGCGTGCCCGCCACGTGGGAACACCCTGCGGCAGCTACCTAAAACTCCATTCTTCTTTTTCCTGCTCCGTCAGAACTCCCGGGCAGCATGTGACCCCAGCTTATATGGGAGGCCTGCCCCCTGGCAATACTGAATGGGAATTAGCCAGAGCTCCTCACATGAGCTGCCTGCCACTCAAACTTCAGATCCAACCTCTGTTCCAAAACAATCTTCCTGAGAGGGGAGGCACCTCTGAGCCAGAGCACAGGTGGTCACACCCACCACTACACTAAACACTCCCAATTTTAAATCAAAACAAACAGGCCTAACCTAAAGCACAGGCCTGTCTAAATTTGCCTACACTGATATCTTTAAACCCAGAAAAATCTTATTCTAGCACCTACCTATGGGTAGAGGGTGCTACATAGGGATGAGGTGGCAACCCTACTGCTACTCCTCCTGAGTATTGTGATACCACATGTGTGAGACATTTTCACAGTCTGGCCACATAGAGAGGCCCAACATGCAGGGATCACTGTCAGGTGTTCTAGGAGCATAAATTACACATATAACTTGTTGACTACCTATTACACTTATGAAGGCCCTGTAGCACCAGGACAATGGAAATGCCCACATAATTACCCCATTCTGGAAAGCAAGCACCCCAACGTATATTGTATGATGCATAATGAGTCTTTTAAACATGTAATTTTTTTCCACAAGTTTTTGGAGAATGTGGGGAAAAAATGAAAACGCTTTTTTTTTACACAGTTGACCTTTTTCAAGATATTTCAACACAGCATGTATATAGCCAAAATTTCACCCCAAAATAAATTCTGGCACTGTGACACTGATGGCACTGGCAACACTGATATGCGGCACTGTGAGACACCAATAGCAATGTGACACTGATGGTACTATGACTCTGATGACACTATGGTCACTGTGACACTGATGCATGGTGATACTGATGATACTGAGGCATGGTGACACCTTGGCACTGATGCACACTGTGACACTGGTGGCACTGATGACACTGAGGCACGGTGACACTGATGACACTGAGGCATGATGACACAGAGGCCCGGTGACACTGGCACTGAGGCACGGTGACCCTGATGGCACAGTGACACTATGGCACTGATGGACACTGTGACACTGATGGCACTGAGGCACTGATGGCACTGTGACACTGATGACACTGTGGCACTAATGACACTGAGGCATGGTGATACTGATGGCACTGAGACACGATGACACTGTGACACTGATGACACTGAGGCACCGTGGCACTGATGACACTGAGGCATGGTGACACTAAGGCACGGTGACACTGATGACACTGTGACACTATGACACTGATGGACATTGTGACACTGATGACACCATGGCACTGTGACACTGATTGCACTGATGACACTGAGGCAGGGTGATGCTGATGGCACAGTGACACTATGACACTAATGACACTATAACTTGTCGACTACCTATTACACTTATGAAGGCCCTAGAGCACCAGGACAATGGAAACGCCCACATAATTACCCCATTTTGAAAGGCAAACACCTGAATGTATATTCTATGACGCATAATGAGTCTTTTCAACATGTAATTTTTTTCCACAAGTTTTTGGAGAATGTGGGGGAAAAATGAAAACGCTTTTTTTAACACAAAGTTGACCTTTTTCAAGATATTTCAACACATAACCTGTACATAGCCAAAATTGCACCCCAAAATAAATTCTGGCACTGATGGCACTGTGACACTGATGGCACTGGCAGCACTGATATGCGGCACTGTGAGACACCAATATGAAACCAAAATCAACAACACGGGGACATGACCTCAAACTAACTGAAGGAAAGTTCAAAACTAATTTTAGAAAGTTTTTTTTTTACTGAAAGAGTAGTGGATGCTTGGAATAAACCACCAGCAGCAGTAGTGAGCCAGTCAACAGTAAATGGCTTCAATCATGCTTGGGACAAACATAGATCTATACTCATACAAAAAAGATACCCCAAAAAAAACCTAATGGATAAAACAAAAAAATACAAAACATGAATAAGAAAAAAAAATACAGGCAGACTCGATGGACTACTCAGTCTTTTTTCTGCCATCACTTTTTGTTGTTTCTATAATATTTTAATGAACAATATAACAAATATAATATTTACCTGTACATGTAGATGGTCAGAACATATGGAACTATCCTCCATCAACCCATGTTCTGTAAATGGTTGCATTGAATCCAGTATATCTTGAATAACAAAATATTGACCTGATAAATTGGAAGAGGATGTAGCTCTCTTTATTAAAGAAACTGGCTTAGCATTACCAGTATCACCCTTAGGTATTTTTACTTTTGGTGGTACTTTAGAGAAATCAGGGAGCTTGTAATGAACCTGTCCTTGACCATACTTTATTTCACTAGAAGAAAGTCTTCTTTCTTGGTCTTGTTTAGGATGTTGGACTTCCTTGCCCATATTGTTAGTTGGTAATTCATTCAGTTCTTTGCCTCCCTGATCAAATTCAGATACATTCTCTTTAAGCAATGTTTCATCAGTATCAGAATTCACTTTATTAATAAGAATGTCTTCTTGGTCACCAGTGTTTTCATTTTGACCTATTTTGAAACTTTCCATTCTGAAATCTTCATCATTAAGGACACCATACTGGCTATGCTTAGTACAACTTTTTCTGCTAATAACCGTTTCATCGCTGCTCTCGGCAATTGATATTTCTGGTATTGTCTCATAGTCAATGAACTCATATGGATTTAGCAGACTGTCCTCATTAAAATGGCGTAGGAGAACATCTGGTATTATTGTAGGAATGGAGACTAAGATATCACTGCTGTGTTCAGTGACTTCTTTCGCCTCACTTGGTTTAGCTATAGTCTCAGACAAACTAAATTCACTGTTACTGTCCAAAGAATAAACAGTTTCATCACTTGTGGTAGCAGATATGCTAATGTTAACAGGCAGGCCTTCTTCCAGGCTTTTATTCAATTCTTGAGGATAATCAGAAGGAAGAACAGAATTGTTCTGTAGATCACAATTTAAGCTTGGAACTAGATAACATTCAAGAATACCATCAAAAGGCAGATCTTCTTGTTCATCATCAGTGGCAGCTTCATCATCTGCTGAGTGGCCCCATGACCACTCAAGATGATTGGGTGGCTGCTGGTAGTTATGGGGATCTTTGCTACTTGCAGCAATATCCATGTGAAGGGCGTAAAGAGCCCTAAAAAAAAAAAAAACTTCTGATAAATGAATAGACAAATTTATATGAATATTTTATATGATAGATTCATGAACAAATTTACACATGCAAAAATGTCATACTTGAGGAACTAATGTACCTCCTGCTTAAAATGATCCACCTACAAATTATATTTCATTTTTAATTATAGCAGTGAGAAAAGACTTAGGCCAACACCAAGACTTCTGTTTTTTATCATTAAAAAAAAGCTTCTCCTGTGTTGCCACTAAGGATATTTCTACTCTCTATTTGTTTTATGACCATTGCCACTCAGACAGAAAGTGATAGAAAATCCAAAAATATTACAGTTGTCACTGCAACAGTAAGTGAAGAAAAGATTTTTCAATGGGGTTACCTGTTTCAGCAACAACTGTATAAAAGGTAAATTCTCCCCACATTGGAGAGATTTCCTCTCACTTCCTGTTGCCTCTGTGGGATGGGATGTGAAGGAAAATGTCTTTATTCTCTAAGAAATGTAATAAAATGAATAAAACAATCAGTTTAAGAAGATATTAGGATTTGCTTAAGGAATTAAGCCCCAAAAATAGGCACCCATAAAAGAGGAGATTTAACATAACTTGTGTGGTAAAATAGGCTCTTTATTGGATACACATATAACACTGTCAGCGTGTTTTGCAACTTACACTGGATACTTCATCAGGAAGGTGCTTTAAAACAGTAAAAATACAAAGCAATGGTATGTATATACTGTAGACAATAAACTGATATAGCACCTTCATAAAAAAAGGTGATGTGTATGGCAAAGAAAATTATTATTGCTAAAAGCAAGCCAAATCCTTGTACAGTCATGTTTTAAAATGCATTTCACAAACTTGTGTAATGTGTGTGTGTATGTGTGTATATATATATATATATATATATATATATATATATATATATATATAGAGAGAGAGAGAGAGAGAGAGAGAGAGAGAGAGAGAGAGAGAGAGAGAGAGAGAGAGAGAGAGAGAGAGAGAGAGAGAGAGAGAGAGAAAATATAATACCACTGTATACAATACCGTATAATAAATATGTATAAAAAATATATATTACAATATAATACACAATTTATGATGCATAATAAATAATACAAATCAAGATATTTGGATTAATATCCTTATTTCTCTTGTTGTATTTAAAATTTGAATTTAATTTTTTTTTTTTTTTTTAGCAATTGACAAATTGAAAACAATACTTGGTGGTGAACTTGTATAATACCACAATTTACAAGAAAAGAAGTAAGCAGAGTTGTAAATTGCCAGTGGAAGAGTTTATGGCTAAAGTACTCAAGGAGCAAGAAGAGGGATTCAGATAAGTAACATCCTCCCAATATTGAAATATCAGCATTGTGAGGACTGACCCTTTTAAAATTACTCCTACTATTCCGTTTGCTACCCCAACCTACATTAGCTATGCAGAGAAGCTGTTGTAAGCTGCTTACTGCACCCCTTTTGTAACAATACTCTATTCTAGTGATCCCTATATAACAGCCGTGAAATAGATGGGTAGAAACTACACACCTTTTCACTATAAGTAGCAATTATGTTATGGATTACATTTTAATATATTATTAAAATGATTTCAAGGGCTAGTCACATATCCAAATTTAAAAAACCTTTACATTACTTTATATAACCTAGTAATGAAAGATGACGATAAGTAATGAAAGATGAAGATTGCTTAGACAGGTGATATACCAGTAAACCAGGAGCTGAATGCTGCAATGATGTACTTAGTAATGTTTGAGGATCTCAGTTAAAGTACACAGCAATATTTCAGGGATCTCAGTTAAAAGTACAAAATAATATTTTAGGAATCTCTAATGTCTTTGAAGCTACTAAAGTTTAAAACAACCTTAAAATAGAAATAACCGACATTTGTCTCTTACCAATGTAATACTCACTTTCCTATTTTCTGGTGCTTTCACAGTCTCACTAAACCAGTTATTACTTTGCATGATGCCTGTGCTCTTCATTTGACAATGTTTGCATCAGGTTACCTGTGCTGTAATACTGCCTGCACTGTTCATCTCACATGGCTTGCTGGTGCCACTATAGTTTGTAATGATACACCCTGTCATTTAGCTTTCTGTTTCTACTTTGTTATTTTACACATTGCCAGGACGCTGTAACCCAGCAACCAGCTTTAGAAAATCCTGCAATCACCAGCAACTAACCATCAGGGGGGCTAGACACACCGTGACAGCTTTGAATTTGGGCTTTTTTCAGTTGGTCCAACAAACATGTACAAAGCTCATAAAATAACAAATGTAATCAAAGATCATAAATTACCATCACATCTTAGGATCACAAGGCAGACTCTATTTATACAGATGAGGGATATATTCCTTGTGATTATTCATGGGTTTGTCTGACCTATATGCAGTTGCTGCAATCATATAAATAAATGCAGCCCTTTTATAAGGATTCTTGGATTGAACATTTTTATAGATAACTAATGTAAAAATCTATAGGAAGGAAAAAAAGGTTGGATTTGAAGAGGTTAGAAAGAACAAATGTTTGCAATCAATATAGTCACATTAAAGCAGTAGTAAAGTCTTATTTTAAACTTACAATAAGTCTTATCTGCAGGTACAATGAATATCTCCTAACCGTGCACAAGAGGCTGGCTGATTTTTTTTCTGATTTTACTATCACTTTAATTTAGCCAATTTCTAACAAATAACCCTATAATGATCCATTTGTGTTATGAACAATGTGCACTGTAACATAGAAAAAAGGAAAATGAAGACAATAAGAATAAACATTCCATGAGAGACAGTAATTGCTGAAAGAAGTAATGAGGCTTACTCTTAATACAATGCAATACAACACAAGGGTTTATTTACCAGCATGCAGGCCCATGAACACATACTCTCATGTTAACTACCACCTGCGGAAAGACAAGAGAACAGAAGGTGCATCAGATCACATATGCTGCTTTATTCAGTCCATTGTTCAATCTGCTACAAACATCTAGCAAAACAAAACAAATAGGATAAAAACATCCTCTACATTTTCTGGTCATTGCAAAGAGCAATGGAGCGCAATGTGCAGTAATTCATAGCAACCAATCAAACTTCAATTACCAAACATATCAGTGAGGTGGAAATTATTTTGTTCAGACAGCATTCAAGGTGTCATGAAAACAATAGGGATTCTTTCACACTGGCGGGATCTGCCTGCTCAGTAGGAGATATCTCTGGTGATCCCCGCTGAGCAGGCGGATGACAGGTCCGTGTCCCCTCCGCTTATGCAGAGCAGACACAAACACAGCCCACTTTCCTCTATGGGCGGACGGATGTAAACGGACTGCCTGTCTGTTTACATCCAACTGTCATCCAATCCGATCTGACAGACGGATGGGGAGTGGATCCCCCATCTGTCTGTTTTTAGGGGATCAGATGTCAGTGGATGTAAATGGACACATGTCAGTTTACATCCACTGCTCCATAGAGGGCAATGGAAAGTCTGATAGGGTCCGCTAAAAAACTGACAGGTGAACCTGATCGGTCCGCTCGTGTGAAAGGTTCCTAAAGAAATGAAGGATCTACTGTATAAAATAGGTGGCTATAAGAGGGGTTTACCTTTGGGGTTTAGAACTATGGACATCCAGGTTGCAATGTCTCCCCCTCCCAATACATTTCAGGACCTGAACCATAGCGAAGTTGTACCCTGTTTTACAATGCCTTTTGTATGTTGTAGTGCCCAAAAAAGTAGTTCTGTTAATGTATGGTAACTTGAACTCACTTACATATTACCCTCAAACCAAAACGTTCCTTAAACTAACTTTATTTTAAAGTCACCTGTAGAATCAATGCTCCAAGCAGGATTCTATGCTGTGCATGGTAGCCAGTCAGCTTCTAACTTCAGCTTTTTCAATTAAGCGTTGACAAAAAAAACAGAAGCTGCTTGGTTTTTATGCAGAGCTGCATCAGATTTTTAAAACTCTCCAGTTTTAGTAATTCAACCCCAATGTGTTCAAGGTTGACACTGCCATCCTTCTGTTCACTACAGCACCCTTATTGCTGACCCTAGGTAACTTGTACCGCATGGTGTGCATTTGGGATTTCTCATTTCAGCAACATCTAAAGGCACACACATTATTTCCAGTATAATATTGCCACCCTTTGCCTTATCTATAGCTTAAAAGCTGCCGTTTCATTCAGACTATTAGTTTCTATTATTTCTAATTCTATTTTACTATTGTATATTTATTTTATCATTTATTTTTATTTTTTACTATTGGATATTTTTAAACAAATGACAGTACTGCAATTTTCTAAGAATATCTCCATTCTTTTATTTAAAACATTTTCCATTTCTGTGCATGTCTGTGCAGCTCTGTCCTGACAGATATGGAAGATCCCTTTAAAACTTGTCAAGAAAATGCATTGTTAGTCCATAAAGAAGAGTGAATTTTGTTATATTTTCTACATTTGGACAATGCTATTATTTTCTACTATGCTGTGAGGCAAATTGTTTTCTGTTAACCCCTATAGCTAAGCTGCATAGGTAACGCATAAAAACAAACATATGCAAGCACACTGAAATGTATGCTTCCTAAAGATATACAATATATATATATATATATATTGTGAATATATACCACATTTTAAACATTTACACCACCACCTTCTATTACTTTAACCTAGGGGTCTCAAACTGGCGGCCCTCCAGCTTTTGCAAAACTACAAGTCCCATGAGGCATGGCAAAGCTGACAGTTACTAGCATGACTCCCACAGGCAGAGGCATGATGGGACTTGTAGTTTCGCAACAGCTGGAAGGCCACCAGTTTGAGACCCCTGCAGTAACCTTCCTTTACACAGAACTGGCCTTTTTCTTGCGGGATATTATATCTGAAAAGAAATTGAATGGTTTAAAGTCAACTTTATTTTTTTAAAGTTTATGTTTTTAATATCACTATATTATAAGTATGTTATTGGGTGCTTATTGAATTTTCTTTGCCTGGCCTATCTTCATGTTCACATACAATCCTGCCCTTTGTGTTCAGTCATACATTCTGATGAAGGAACACAGGTGGTATCTATCTTCTGTTTTTATTAGCAATGTTATGGGTGGTCCTATGGGGGTCAGAGGAGGAGGAGCTAAACCACAGTATGCTGACATGAACATGGGAAAAATATGGAATGTCTCTGATAAGTTTTCAGTAGCACATAAATGTGTGTATGTATGACAGGCTCTTAGCAATAAAATAATACATATTTAATAAAAAAGCAAAGAGGAAAACTTAAAAAACAAAACAAAGGCTCTGAGTAGAATGTTACCTATGGTATATCTAAAACCGTTGTTTCACTCTATATCAGTAGCAGCCCATCTATTAGGGGAAGCGGGTCCTGAGACCGCACTATCCGCCTCCTGTTCAGCTGGAAGGAGAAGCAACGGTCCCGGCAGCAACAGCCTCTTCCAGGAGCCCTACCCTGGATTCAGCAGTGCACCACTACCTTGTCCTCCTCCCTGCTCCTCTACCACAGTATGAAGTAAGGCCATGGATCGCGCAGGATGGGGGTGGTTTTAGGGCAAGTGGATCGCCGCCTATTGAGCGCCGGAGGGGGTGTAGTACGAGTGGATCGCCGCTCTGGTCGATCGAACAAACAAGAGCTGCGTTGTGGGGGGGGGAATTGGAGTAGTATGAGTGAGGGGGCCAGGTCTGTTTGCCGCCCCCCCCCCCCCAAATATTTAAATATTTACCACCAGCTGCCACTTTCCCTGGGCACCGGCTGACCTTGTCCTGGCACTGACTACTACTACTCACACAGCTGCTATTTTTAGATCTGCCAGCGGGAGTTCTGATTTAAAACAATTAATTATCCTCTCCTCAGATTGATAATGCTGCTTTCAAGAGTTGTCCCTTGCTCCTCCAGTGGAGTGGAGATGCCCTATGATAGGAAGTTAGTTACTACCTGGATCACGGGATGAAAATAGTAGGAAAAAAAAATCTACAAAAAGAATACCAATGCAGCCACTACATTAAAAGCTGCAACATATTGCTTTGTTTTTTTAATTTTTTTAGCTTAATACCGCATTAAACTTCAACATACGTTGTACATACACATTAACTTAACAGCATATAGTCCACACATACCAGACTCAGACTACAACTATTGTTTGAAAGAGTCATTGAAAATGTTTTCTTTCTTATCTATTCATATTTATGAGAAGCAGGTATATACTGTATATATATATATATATAAGCATTGGTTGCATACCTACAGCTGGAGGGTATGTATTCTTCAAGACTTCCCTGTTGTCCTATTCATATACACTTACGCTAATTGGTGAGGTTTATAAAGCACAGCATAGCTGTTTTATATAAAGAGGACAATTTAAATATCTAAAGTGGGGCATGTAGAGTGTTCTAACAAATAGCCACAGGCACTGTGATAATCTTCAAGATAAAATCTATTACATAGTGAACATTCTATGGTCTAGGTTTACAATTCCGGGGGGAATTTTAATATGCATTGCAGAGTGAATAATTTGATTCCAGTTTTCACTTGTCTAGTGCACTTTATAATATGAGAAAAGCCTGCAGTGGGCTGGCGTACCAAAGCTGTAACATAGAAAACTAGAGCACGAAAGTTCCCTTAGCACCAACCTATACATTATTATTCTCTAGGAAAATAAAGCAATAGGGTTGATTTCCAAAAGTAATAGAGGCTCTCCACTTTGCAAAGTGATTGTTAGTAAATAGCGATGGGGGAGATTTACTAAAACTGGTGCACACACAATCTGGTGTAGCTGTACATACTAACCAATCAGCTTCCAGGTTTTATTGTCAAAGCTTAACCACTTCCCTACCGCTGTATAGTCATATGACGCCCGCAGGAACCCTTCGTCCCTCCGGGCGGACGTCATATGACGTCCTGGGATTCCCTGCATTGTGGAGAGCCGCATCACTTGGGACCCGATGCGCCTGCCCGGCGGCCGCGATGTCTGATGGGCACCTGCTATTGCTCGTCACAGAGCAGGGACGTGGATCTGTGTGTGTAAACACACAGATCCACGTCCTGTCAGGTGAGAGGAGACCGATCCGTGTGTTCCCATTACAAAGGAACACCGATCGGTCTCTTCCCCTTGTGAGGCCCCTCCCCCTACAGTTAGAATCACTCCCTAGGACACACAGTTAACCCTTTGATCACCCCTTCCCTGCCAGTCATATTTATACAGTAATCAATGCATTTTATAGCACTGATCGCTGTATAAATGTCACTGGTCCCAAAATAGTGTCAAAAGTGTCCGATATGTCCGCCGCAATATCGCAGTCACGATAAAATTTGCAGATTGCTGCCATTACTAGTAAAAAAAAAAAAATAATAATAATGCCAAAATTCTATCACCTATTTTGTAGACGCTATAACTTTTGCGCAATCCAATCAATATACGCTTATTGCAATTTTTTTTTACCAAAAATATGTAGAAGAATACATATCTGCCTAAACTGAGGAAAAAAATTGGGATACTTATTATAGCAAAAAGTAATAAATATTGTGTTTTTTTTTTTTCTTTAATTGACGCTCTTTTGTTGTTTATAGCGCAAAAAATAAAAACTGCAGAGGTGATCAAATACCACCAAAAGAAAGCTCTATTTGTGGGGAAAAACAATGATCAAAATTAATTTGGGTACAAGGTCACATACCTCACAATTCTCATTCAAAGTGTGACAGCGTTGAAAGCTGAAAATTGGCCTGGGCAGTAAGGGGGTGAAAATGCCCGGTATGGAAGCGGTTAACTGAACAAGCTGAAGTTAGAAGCTGATTGGTTACAATGCACAGCTGCACCAGATTGTGTATGCTCCAGTTTTAGTAAATCCCTCAAATGTGTTCATTTATTTTGATCATTTGCTGGCAAAAATGCATTTTTTCACATGATTAGATATTCAAACTGGATTTTGCAAAATAAGCTGAACGCGTGTCCATTTAGAATATTCAAATGTGTGGAAGTTTTATCCTGGAGTTGAGTTTTAAAAGTTTAATTACATGTGTGGCTGTCATTGCTGCCCCTCTGAAAAGTGATCTGCGGTGGATCCCTTATTAGAGGAATTTGATAGGTGCCTCGTAGGTGATATGTCACCTTCTTAACGCCTGTGTTAACCATTGAATTCTGCCACAATGTGCACATTACACACGGCTGCAGACCAGTCCCATTCACCTGAATAGGTTGCGTTGGACAACATTACTGCCTGTTCATTTAAAGCGGAGTTCCACCCGCTCCTTTAAAAATTAAAAGTCAGCAGCTACACATACTGTAACTGCTGACTTTTAACATTAGGACAATTACCTGTCCTGGAGTCCAGCGATGTCGGCACCGCAGCCAATGTTTACAGCGGCTGGTTGGGTGCTGCCGCTGCCATTGCAGCTAAGGGAACCAGAAGTGTAGCCTTTCACCTTCACAGCCGGGTCCCTACTGCGCATGCGTGAAGTGCTCTCTTACTGGCCTGGCAGAAAGGGAAGGGAGGAGGGGGACCGAGCTGCTGACGTAATTTGCCGCGGCCCGGTCTCCCGGAAGTGGGGACAGGGTACCTGTAAAAAACAGGAATCAGATAAGCGAAAGTTCCACTTTTGGATGGAATTCCCCTTTAAGCATTAAAAAAAAAAACCCTGAAAACTGATTGGTTTCTATGCAGAGCTGCACCAGAGTTTGCAGTCTCCAGTTTTAGTAAATAAACAGCAATGTGTTATAGCATGGCCAAAGACCATGTTATCTTGCGGCTCAGCAGCCTGTAAAACTGCAGCTCAGCCACCTGTATAAATGAAGCCTAACAGCTTCTATTACTTTAGTAAATACATCTTGCTGTCTTTAGGGGAAACAATTCTCCTCCAATCTATGAATTTTGTAGAAACTCTAGAGACACATCACTGTACCACATAGATCAGTCTAGAAAAGTCCTGCAGATTGAAAGCCTATATGAGCAAGACCCCACCCACTTTATACATGTGTAGTAATCATTTAGTTATAGTATTCTATGTACTACTCACTATTGATACATTAGATCTCTAGTGCCCACCCTGCAGGCCTTTGTGTGGCCCTCAGGGCTCAGGCAGACACTAATCTGTGTTCCCTTATCGCAGTTATGGCAGTGAACTTCAGCAGTCTTAAGTAATAGGTCTCCAGTTTATGACTTTCTCCCGAAGCATGTCCCCAGTCTCCAACAACTTCTGTAGCATGTTCCCAGTCTCTGATAGTCTCCTATAGCATGTTTCCAGTGTCTGATAGTCTCCTATAGCATGTTCCCAGTCTCTGACAGTCTTCTGCAACATGTCTACAGTCCCTGACCATCTCTTGTATCCTGTCCATAGTCCCCAACCATGACCTGTATTATTTTCACAGTCTCTGACCATCTGCTTTAATATGTCTGCAGTCTTTGACCATCTCCTGTACAACATCCGCAGCCTCCGACTATCTTTTGTATTATGTCTGCAGTCCCTGACTATCTCTTGCATCATGCCCATAGTCTCTGACTATCTCTTGTATCATGTCCCTAGTCTCTGACTATCTCTTGTATCATGTCCATAGTCTCTGACTATCTCTTGTATCATATCTGCAGCCTCTATCTCTTGCACTATGTTTGCAGTCTGACCATCTCTTGTATCATGTCTATAGTCTCTGACTATTTCTTGTATCATGTCCATAGTCTCTATTTCTTGTATCATGGCCGCAGTCTCTGACTATCTCTTGTATCATATCTGCAGTCTCTATCTCTTGTATCATGTCCGTAATCTCTGACTATCTCTTGTATCATATCTGCAGTCTCTGACTATTATTATTATACAGGATTTATATAGCGCCAGCAGTTTGTGCAGCGCTTTACAATGTAGAGGGGGGACAGTACAACTATAATACAGAAGGAATAGGAGGATCCTGTTCATGGATCTTAACATCTAAAGGAAGGGGGAGGTGGTACAAAAGGTAATAGCTGTGGGGATGATCTGACGGAGTTGACTCAGGTACAGTTCTTAGGTGGAGGTGGAGTAGGCTTCCCTAAATAAATGTGTTTTCAAGTTTCGCCTAAAGGCAGGGAGTTCCAGAGGATGGGAGAGGCTCTGGAGAAGTCCTGTAGGTGAGCATGGAAGAAGGTAACATGGGAGAGCACCATTTGGGTTGATATCTTCAAATGAGTTTGGTGATATAGCTGGGGGCAATGTTGTGGTTGGCTATGTATGTTGTGGTTAGTGTTTTGAATTTTATATGGTGGAGTAGGGGAAGCCAGTGAAGGGATTGGCAGAAAAGGGGCAGTGACGGATCGGTTAGTAATGTGTATGAGTATAGCAGCAGCATTCATAATAGACTGAGGGGGTATATCCTGTGTGAAGGTAGGCCAGTAAGAAGGGAGTTGCAGTAGTTAAGGTAGGAAATAATCAAGGAGTGAATAAGTTGCTTTGTGGTGCCGTTAGTCAGGAAGGGGCGAATTCTGGAAATGTTGCAGAGGTTAAGGCAGCAAAATTAAGCCAGTGATTAAATGTGGGGGCTGAAGGAGAGTCCAGAATTATACCCAGCACCCTGGCATGTGTGGAGGGACCAATGGTTGTGGCATTGATCTTAATAGTAAAGTCATGGGGGGGGGGGAGGGATCAGGGAGGAGGAAACATTAAAAGCCCAGTTTTAGAAAGATTTTTTTTTTGAAAATTATTTTTATTGAGAGCTTTAGAAAGATTCAGTTTGAGGAAGTGGTGTGACATCCATACTGATATGTCCCTCAGTAAATTTGTGATACGTGAGAAGATTGAGGGGGTGACTTGAGGAGTGGAGAGATAGATCTGGGTGTCACTAGCATAGATTTGGTATTGGAAGCCATGGGAGGTTATCAACTGGCCCAGGAAAGAGGTATAGAGAGAGAATAGGAGGGCCAAAGGATGGAGAATTAGGGTAACCCAACAGAAAGTGGAAGAGGAGCAGAGGAGATAGTTGTATGTGACACTGAAAGTGTGCTGAGATAAGTAGGAGGAGAACCAGGAAAGAGCATAGTCATGGAGGCCAAGGGAGTGGTGTTTGTTGAGGAGGAGCGGATGGTCAACTGTGTCAAGTGCAGCAGAAAGGTCCAAGAGTATGAGTATGGAGTACTGACTGTTGGTTTTAGCAGTTATGCCGCGTACACACGGTCGGACTTTTCGTCTACAAAAGTCCAACGGACGCTGACGGACTAAAGTTGGCTGGTAATCCGATCGTGTGTGGGCTGCTTCGGACTTTCAACGTACTTTTTTAGCCTCAAATCCGACGTACTTTAGATTTGAAACATGCTTTAAATCTTTACGTCGTAACTACGACGGACCCCGAAGTCCGCTCGTCTGTATGCTAGTCCTACGGACAAAAAAACGACGCATGCTCATAAGCAAAAACTAAACGGAAGCACTCGGTCTAGTAAAACTAGTGTTCGTATTGTAGGTAGCACATTCATCACGCTGCAAAATCTGTGATCGTTGAATGCAGCGCATTTTATTTCTTCTTTACGAATGCTCTAAAGAACGAAGGTGTTTTGCTGTTCATAATCAGAGTTCTCCCAAACTGATTTCTGAATTCTTTTTCTCTTTGATCTCATGAATGATATAGTATGCTTTTTATAAACAATGTTTCCATACTAATAATACTTTTTCCCTTTTTTTTTTTTTTTATGTTTGTAAAGTTACCACAAAGAACCCATTATTCTTTTTTTTTTTTTTTTCTAGTGATTATTTTTTAATTTTTAGATAAAGTTAACCCAAAGCACCGTTTTTGTTTATGTATATATTTTTTTTTCAAGACTTACCACTTGAACATTCTTAACATTAGTAATGTATTTTTGGTGTTTTTTTTTAAAACTCAATGAGATTGTTGTCCCTTGTTAATTTAACATTGTGTGTAAAATCAATGATTTAAAAGAAAACACATAAAAGTCTTTTGCTAAACTCAAAAAAGATCCATTTATTCATGGTCAAAATAAAATAAAGAGGAAGTCAACGCTGGAAAAAGTCGGTGTACAAGAAAATTGGGATCTTGAGGAGTCCATATAAGAGGGAGCACAATCTGGTCCAAGAATCCCAGAGATCAACAGCACCAGCAGATGATCTAGATGTCCCCAGACTGTGGTCCTACAACAGCCTGCGTCTTCTGTCAGACCAGACTGAACCCAGGTCATCACTTTCTTCTCTTCCCTGCAGCCTTTCCTCCACGCTGCCCTGCAGCCTTCCCTGCAGCCTTCCCTGTAGCCTTCCCTGTAGCCTTCTTTTGAGGCTGTGGCTCTGGTGTTTCAGTTGTGGCAGGAGGAGGAGGAGGAGGAGGAGGAGGAGGAGGAGGAGGGGGGGGGGCTGCCTCATGTAGTTGGGTGTTTTTGGTTAGCGTGCCCTGCAGCCCCTTATGGATTGTTTCCCCAAATAGGCGCTCACAAATGAGGCGCTGCTCCCAATCCATCTGAAGAAGCCTGCTGGCTAAGTAGCAGCCATAGGCTTCTTCCGCTTCTGGGGGGCTTGTTAAAAAACGGGTGGCCTGTTGCATGAGGCGCAGGGATGCGTCCTGTGTGACCATCCCCTTCTTGGCCCTTTTTTTGGGAAGGTGGAGGGGAGGCACTTGGGATTGGGTGAGGCTCCTACTGGGCCCAGCCACCTCACTTGGCCCAGCCACCTCACTTGGCCCAGCCACCTCACTTGGCCCAGCCACCTCACTGGGAGCAGCCACCTCCTGCCTGACACTGGGCCCAGCCTCCTCCAGGATGATGGTGAATCCGGCCTCCTCCAGGCTGTCCATGGGCCCGGTCTCCTCCTGCCTGCCACTTTCCCCACATTCCTCCTGGATGGACTCATCCTGTGTATAAAAAAAGGACAATAGTTTTAGTTTCTTTTTTTGGGTTCATCAATGACACACAGTTTGCTTCTCATGACTAGCAAATTCAATGTGAATACATCTCTTTAATAAAAGAGTCTAATCAGACACCCTAATTATTTCAAGCAGGTGCCAAACATATTTAGTCACTACTATCATTTGATATGTATACACAATTTGGAGTGCTAAATTATTTGAGACAATTATAACATCCAGTTAACATCATTAATATTAGTACAGTAAATCTTTGTTAAAATAATTTACCTGACTCCAGATGGTCATATCCGGTTCATCCAGGATGGAAGACCCAGCTTGCTCCTCATCAGCCTCTGCTGGGGTGGAGGGAAGGGTGGAGGGAAGGGTGGAGGGAAGGGTTGAAAGTGATGCCCTGGCTTCATTCTGGTCATCAAGAAAACGGAGTTGTTTGTAGTACCACAGCCTGGGTACATAAACATCATCTGCTGATGCTCCTGATCTCCTTGATTCCTGGATCTTCCTATGCTCCCTTTTATACATGTTCCTCAAGACCCCAATTTTCTTGTACACTGTCTCCATTGTTGCTCCAGGGATGGTCTCCTGGACAAAGGACAGAAGTCTCTCCAGCGTTGACTTCCTCACATGCTTGTTATAATACTGAGGGTGTTTCACCTCCCACAAATTCCTCATCTCTCGATACTTTGAAATAAAAGAAGTAAGGAACTCTGGATCCTTCAATAGGGGATTCATTATATCTGGAAAAGAGAAAGTCACAAGACCAAAAAAACTTATTATATGTTTCTGCTAACCCCTCATCATCTTCTCCCTATGTAGGCCTCATCAATCTATCAAGCCATATAGGCCGCTTGCTACAAAGTCATGACCATAAACCCCCCCCAAAAAAAATATATATCTCAAATTACCTTCGTTTTGGAACGTCCTGGTCCACTATCACCTACGCACAGAACGTACGTACGACACGCGCGAAAGGCCCTCCTTTATACACTACGCATGTGTGAAACTCCGCCTGCGTCGCCCGCCCCTGACGTTCGAAATGAACTCATGTTCTCCGCCCCCTAATTTGACGCACAGAACGTACGTACGACACGCGCGAAAGGCCCTCCTTTATACACTACGCATGTGTGAAACTCCGCCTGCGTCGCCCGCCCCTGACGTTCGAAATGAACTCATGTTCTCCGCCCCCTAATTTGACGCACAGAACGTACGTACGACACGCGCGAAAGGCCCTCCTTTATACACTACGCATGTGTGAAACTCCGCCTGCGTCGCCCGCCCCTGACGTTCGAAATGTACTCATGTTCTCCGCCCCTTTTTTGTTACGGCGCGTAGTGGAGTTAAAGAATGGCGGAGACACCTGAAATGTTGACGACCTCAGGTAGTGGAGACAGCCCGCAGGCTGGAACGTCTGGAACGTCAACCAAATCTGTGAGGCCTAGATTTAAGGCCTCTAATATGAGTTTCAAAGAGATGGTGGAGATGGTGGCCATTCTTCGCAAAGACGACTATGATGGCAATTATGGGCCGTACGCACGGCCAAATTTGCGCAAGGCCAAAATCATGGCAAAGGTCGTGGACACTTTGCAGGCATCATTTGGGGTCCAGCGCTCCAAGGATCAATTGCGCAAAAGATGGTCTGACCTGAAAATCAGGGAGCCGGATCAATACCGACGTATCCGGAAAGTTCTTAAAAAAAGTAAGTACTTGTCGTGTTTTTCTCTTGTGTTTATTACCTTGTATACTGCTCCATGTGCTTTTCCTTTCTATACGATTTTTGTTCATCGTTCTAAACGATCTTTGAAGAAACCTCGTTACATATCCATATCTATATATCTATCTCTCTATCTATCTCTATCTATCTCTCTATCTATCTCTCTATCTATCTCTCTATATCTATCTCTCTATATCTATCTCTCTCTCTATATCTATATAGATAACAATATAAATATATAAAAATATAAAAATATAAATATATAAAAAAATATAGAAATATATATATATATAAATATATATATATATATATATATATATATATATATATATATATATATATATATATATCTATATATATATATATATATATATATCTATATATCTATAATATATCTATATATATATATCTATTATATATCTATATATATATATATATTATATATCTATATATATATATATATATATATCTATAATATATCTATATATATATATATCTATATATATATATTATATATCTATTTTAAATTCTCTTAATTTTTTGGATTTACATTTAGTTAGATATTTAGAGATTTTGTTACAGATATAGAGAGAGATCAAAAGATTATTAACTATATTTTGAGATATTGATATCTATCTATCCGGTATGTCTTTATAATTTGAAATATTGAACTAAAATAGGAACTCTACACAAACCACTTCACTACAAATGTTGGAAAATTATTATGTCCTAAAATATCTGTGTGCTAATTAGATTACTAATTTTTTGTTTCACATAGGGGAAAAATCACTCAGCCAACCAAAAGAACACAGTCCACCCCAAGCAAAACAGGATTGGGCAATCAGTCCAAGTCCCATTGACGATGTGGAGGAAGGAGAGGTGGGCGACATGGGCACCCCACCAGGTGAGTGTCTGACACACCAGCTTACGTTAATCTATGCATGGCTGCCTTTTGTTTAATTGAATTTGTCTACTCTATTTTAGGGGATCTGCTTCATTCAAGCAACAGTGACACCCCCGAGGATGTGGAGGAATTAGGCTACATGGCCACCCCACCAGGTCAGTGTCTGAGACAACAGCTTTAGTTCTGGTAAGGTAAACTATGTATGTGTGCATATTTGTAAAGACATTTTTTGGTTTTATTCCACTTTAGGAACAACAAGAAGTGACCATTTCACCTCGGAAAGTGCCCAACGTCTAATTGGTCAAATAATGGGCTGGAATCAAGACATGGATCAAATGCGTAATAGGCTGGATCGTATGCAGCAGGAAATGAAGGACATGATTGATGTTTTGGGTCGAATCTAAATGCCCTTTTTTAAACCCCAAAACATCAATCATGTCCTTCATTTCCTGTTTTGCTGACCCCATTCTGGGCCTTCTCTTTGTTTTTTTGGCCTAACATAAATGGCTGTTTAACCTAATGTCAAAAAGGAGGGCTGTCAAAAATCCACAAAAAAATAAAAATTGATTTTCTAAAAAACAACCAAAAAAAAAAAAAAAATTGATTTTAAAAAACCCAAAAAAATAAAAAAAAGTGATTTTAAAAAACCCAAAAAAAAATAAAAAAAAGTGATTTTAAAAAACCCAAAAAAAAATAAAAAAAAGTGATTTTAAAAAACCCAAAAAAAAATAAAAAAAAGTGATTTTAAAAAACCCAAAAAAAAATAAAAAAAAGTGATTTTAAAAAACCCAAAAAAAAATAAAAAAAAGTGATTTTAAAAAACCCAAAAAAAAATAAAAAAAAGTGATTTTAAAAAACCCAAAAAAAAATAAAAAAAGTGATTTTAAATAACCCAAAAAAAAAAAAAAATTTAATTTTCAAAAACCAAAAAAAGTAAAAAAAATTGATTTGAAAACACCAAAAAAATTCAGAAAATTAATGTTAAAAAACCCCAAAAAAAACAAAAAAAATGATTTTAAAAAACAAAAAAAAAAAAAAAAAAAGAAAACTTGCTTTTAAAAAAAAACAAAACTTGATTTTCCAAAAACAAAGCCTGTTTTTGAAAATCCAAAAGCCCAAAATATTTTTTTGTGGATTAGGTAGAAATATTTCAATATAATTATATTTTGCTACATCATTAAGATACCATTATATTTTTGTCTCGGAACATTTTATACTAAATGCAGAACTGAATGCATACCAACCATTAATAAAAACATCTCCTTTTATAGGATTTTAACAAATGTGTGGTTTGTTATTTCAAGGCTCAGTATCAGTTTGGTTATAATTGTCAAAAAGTTGTTTACAGTGGCAATGGAGCTTATTTAGACATTTTGAAAATTCTAATACAGTTGGCACTACAACTGCTCGACCATAACCTAGGAGACAGCCCAAAAGAAAGGCAAGCAATAAATATAATGCCAGATTTCAGCAATATTTTTTTTATTGTAAAAAAAATTATATATCCTGGCCCATTGCAATGGCCCCCCTACCCATAAAATAATCAACATATTGCTGTCTAACCTGACGGGAACTTTGGGGGGCCAAGCCAGTACGGACAGTATCCAGGCCTGTAAGGTTGGCTTCTATTTGTCCGGCCTCAGGCCCAACTGTGCCTATATAATTGGCAGAATGCTTATTTAAAAAGTTGTGCAGAATGCAGCATGATAAAATTATAAAATTAAGTTTGTATTCCGCCAAATTAATGGCTGTTTGAAACAGGCGGAACCGGCTGGCCAGAATTCCAAACGCATTCTCAACCACTCTTCTAGCTCTGGCCAGCCGGTAATTAAAAACCCTCCTCTCCGGGGTGAGGGTTCTTTGGGGGAATGGCCTCATGAGGTGCTTGCTCAGAGCGAAGGCTTCATCGGCAATGAAGACAAAGGGGAGTCCTTCCACGTTATCCTCATCAGGTGGCAATCCCAGGCCACCACTCTGGAGACGCTGGCAGAACTCCGTCTGGGCAAATACTCCTCCATCCGACATCCGGCCATTCTTCCCCACGTCCACATATAAAAAATCATAGTGTGCCGACACCACCGCCATTAAAACAATACTGTGGAACCCCTTATAATTAAAATAATATGACCCCGAATGGGGTGGTGGCACAATGTGGACATGTTTCCCATCTATAGCCCCTCCACAATTGGGAAAGTCCCAACGGCTTGCAAAATGGGATGCCACAGTCTGCCATTCCTGTGGCGTTGAAGGAAACTGGGGAATCAAACAAGAAAACAAAAATCAATTAATTTGGAAGCTAACATTGCAAGAAAATTAGACAATTAAAAACATTATTCCCCAGCATCAGTATAACATTCAATAATTTAATTCTTCTGGAATAACTAATATGGAAAAAGGCACACTTATCAGATTGCTCACCCCCTCTGATAGAACATTGATTACATTTTAGGGGGTTGTGAAATCCCCAAAAAAAATTACTTTAACAACACGCAGGAATTTAGGGATAACAAAGGCTACAAGACTGCAGTTGTCGCACTCTGCAGGTGCAGTTGCAAACCAGCTTACAGTAAATGAGGTAATGTCAAAAGGCATTCATGTTGTAAACAGTACACAATCACATGCAAGGGCAATTAATGAAAACACTTTGAGGCTTGCATATGATTTGATGATGGAAATCAGCAGAGCTTCTGCTCATTTACTAAAGCAATGGAACAAATGCACTTGTAGAGTGCACATGCATTTTGCAAAGTGCAACATAGATTTGCTTTAGACAAATCAACACCACAGAACATTCAAGCAAATTTTAACGAGGGTGGGGGTGGGGGGGTTGTGAAATCTAGCTAATTGCTAATTAGCAGCACACTATTTGGAGTGAGTTCAGGTGGGGGGGGGGGGTTGTGAAATCTAGCTAATTGCTAATTAACAGCACACTATTTGGAGTGAGTTCAGGTGGGGGGGGGGGGGTTGTGAAATCTAGCTAATTGCTAATTAGCAGCACACTATTTGGAGTGAGTTCAGGTGGGGGGGGGGGGGTTGTGAAATCTAGCTAATTGCTAATTCTAAGCACACTAAATACACTCCAACAAAATACATTCAAAATGAGTAGACTAGGTGGATATGTTCCCATCACTTCATGCTGGGAAGGTTATTGAAGGAAACTATACATGCATGACAAAAAATAACAGGAAAAAATCCCAGCATGTGTGAGGATAAAAAGGGGACATTCACACTATATTGCAATGATGGGAAGTAGTGTTTGAAGCAAGAAATACATTACTTTATCAAAGATTACATAAAAGAACATGTGATGCTAATAAACTAAAAATAGCTTACCTTAATATAGTCCTTCTGCAGGACCTGTATGATGGCAGAACAGGTCTCTGGGATAATGATCCCCAGAGCCTGGGGGGAGATGCCTGTCGAGAACTTAAGGTCCTGCAGGCTTCTCCCTGTGGCCAAATACCGCAAGGTAGCGACCACCCTCTGCTCCGGAGTGATGGCTTGCCTCATGCAGGTATCCTGCCTGCTGATATAGGGGGTCAGCAAAGCCACCAAACGATCAAAAACGGGGTCCGTCATCCGGAGAAAGTTCCTGAAATCCTCAGGATTATTCTCACGGATCTCACGGAGCAAAGGCATGTGACAGAACTGGTCACGCTGAAGCAACCAATTCTTGGTCCATGAACTCCTCCTCGCCCTGTTCATGGACTGGTCTTGGGCTGAAGAATAAACTACAGCACCAAGCACATACAATGCACGAGCTCTACGACGAGTACGTACAGGTAACATGGCTTCAAAACGGTCGGCTGGTCAGAACGCACTAAACAGAACGCACTGAAGAACAGCAAGGCCTGTGAAGAACGACCTGAAAATCAGGAACGAGCGGCCAATAAAACAAAGATTTCTCAATGCCAACTGACCAAACGCACTGAAAAGCAGATACAAACCTCACAAGCACAGACTGAACACCAGTTAAAACGAACTGAAAAATACGAGTCTCACAAGCGCGAATCGTCTCTCACCAAACTTCTACTAACACGAGATAAACACGAGATTAGCAGAAGGAGCCCAAAGGGTGTCGTACGGGCTATTGAACTTCCGTTTTATAGTCTCGTCGGACTTGGTGTACGTCACAGCGTACTAAACTGGCGTACTTTTGTGTGGTCGTGTGTGGGCAAGTCCGTTCGTAAGAAAGTCTGCCCCAAGTCCGCCGAAGGTACGCCGGAAGTATGTCGGACAGACTGTCCGACTTTTGTAGCTGCAAAGTCCGACCGTGTGTACGCGGCATTAGACTATCTCTTGTCTGCAGTCTCTGACAATCTCTTGTATCATATCTGCAGTCTCTGACTATCTCTTGTATCATATCTGCAGTCTCTGACTATCTCTTGTATCATATCTGCAGTCTCTGACTATCTCTTGTATCATGTCTGCAGTCTGTGTCCATCTCTTGTATCATGTCTGCAGTCTCTGACTATCTCTTGTATCATGTCTGCAGTCTCTGACTATCTCTTGTATCATGTCTGCAATCTCTGACTATCTCTTGTATCATGTCTGCAGTCTCTGACTATCTCTTGTATCATGTCTGCAGTCTGTGTCCATCTCTTGTATCATGTCTGCAGTCTCTGACTATCTCTTGTATCATGTCTGCAGTCTCTGACTATCTCTTGTATCATGTCTGCAGTCTGTGTCCATCTCTTGTATCATGTCTGCAGTCTCTGACTATCTCTTGTATCATGTCCGCAGTCTCTGACTATCTCTTGTATCATGTCTGCAATCTCTGACTATCTCTTGTATCATGTCTGCAGTCTCTGACTATCTCTTGTATCATGTCTGCAGTCTCTGACTATCTCTTGTATAATGTCTGCAGTCTCTGACTATCTCTTGTATCATATCCTCAGTCTTTAACAATCTCTTGTATCATGTCTGCAGTCTCTGACTATCTCTTGTATCATATCCTCAGTCTCTGACAATCTCTTGTATCATGTCTGCAGTCTCTGACTATCTCTTGTATCATGTCTGCAGTCTCTGACTATCTCTTGTATCATGTCTGCAGTCTCTGACTATCTCTTGTATCATGTCTGCAGTCTCTGACTATCTCTTGTATCATGTCTGCAGTCTCTGACTATCTCTTGTATCATGTCTGCAGTCTCTGACTATCTCTTGTATCATGTCTGCAGTCTCTGACTATCTCTTGTATCATGTCTGCAGTCTCTGACTATCTCTTGTATCATGTCTGCAGTCTCTGACTATCTCTTGTATCATATCCTCAGTCTTTAACAATCTCTTGTATCATGTCTGCAGTCTCTGACTATCTCTTGTATCATATCCTCAGTCTCTGACAATCTCTTGTATCATGTCTGCAGTCTCTGACTATCTCTTGTATCATGTCTGCAGTCTCTGACTATCTCTTGTATCATGTCTGCAGTCTCTGACTATCTCTTGTATCATGTCTGCAGTTTCTGACTATCTCTTGTATCATGTCTGCAGTCTCTGACTATCTCTTGTATCATGTCTGCAGTCTCTGACTATCTCTTGTATCATATCCTCAGTCTTTAACAATCTCTTGTATCATGTCTGCAGTCTCTGACTATCTCTTGTATCATATCCTCAGTCTCTGACAATCTCTTGTATCATGTCTGCAGTCTCTGACTATCTCTTGTATCATATCCTCAGTCTCTGACAATCTCTTGTATCATGTCTGCAGTCTCTGACCATCTCCTGTATCATGTCTGCAGTCTCTGACTATCTATTGTATCATATCTGCAGTCTCTGACCATCTCCTGTACCATGGCTGTAAAGCCTAGCACATACTAGTATTTTTTTTTTGTTCAACCCAGCAGGGCTGAAGGAAAAAAACCTAACAGCTCAGGAGGGGCTGCTGTACTAACTATCTGATGTTAGTGTGGGCATTTTTTCAATATTGCCACACAGGAAGTATTTTCGTAGTGGTACCTCAGGGATTAAACACTGTGTCCCATATTGCTTCAATATAAATATTTTGTGTTGTATATGTATGTATTTCATGTGAATTAATAAAATTTGTATATTTTTTTATATGTGCTTACAAAGTCCATTATCCCCTTATCTAGCATTCATAACTATCCGATGTTAGTACAGCGATCTCCCCTGCTGTTCTATTGTTTTGACAGGGGGACACCCCCCCCAGGAGCTGATTGACAGACCTTGTTCGGTCATACCTCATTGACAGCTGGACTGGCTGTAGTACACAGGGGCCAGATGTCGCCCGGTTTCTTTTGAACGGTCCGATGCCCCCCGACATGCGGCCTGTGTGTACTAGGCTTTGCTTATATCCTGCTGCATGTCTGCTGTCTCTGACACTAAGGCCCCTTTCACACTGGTGCGACTTGGGACCGCAAAGTCGCATCCCATGATTTCCAATGAGTACTGTTCATATCTGTGCGACTTCAAAGTAGTCCCTGCACTAGTTTGTTCCGACTTGCGGCCCATAGACCTGAAGATTACACGGGCATTGCTTCAAGTAGTGCTGACACTACTTTCAGGTGGTACAAGTGTTTTTCTGGGCTTATGTGGGGGTCGGGGCCCCTTGGTGAGGAGAATGGCAGCACTTGTGGCCCCATATGAAGAAAACTGACCAGCACTGCATTGGATGTTGTCATGGAAATAAGTGGTGGGATAGACGGACCTGACAGGGGTTCTAATCCCTCTCCACTCCATCCAGGACTAAACAATGAGTTTATCCCTTAGTTACACTATACGTATATATAAGACCCTCGGTGACGTCCTGCCTCTCCCTCAGTACACCGTCATGTATTGGCGGCCGTTTGTCACACACAGCGCTCCGTCACAGCCCCTCGTCCTCTACCAACACAAGAGCTGACAGCCCAGAGCAGCAAACAGAGACGTTCATTGAACTTCAGGCGACCAATCACAAGTCACCACCCGCTTTATCTGCCTCTGTGATTGGTCTGTCCAAATGTCGCGCCCCATTCTATACCTCAGGATCGCTCTGGCTGGGGCGGTAGTTGGAGTTTCAAATGGGCCGGAGGCGTGGCTTGCTGGGGGGTGGGCGTGGTATGGCGGCGAAGGGGGGGGGAGGAGGGAAAGAGAGGGGAGCGGAGGGCACCGACACATAGCAAGGAGTTACCGGAGCGAGGTAAGTGGCCGCAGAGACTTGTATAACACATGTACATTGGAAGGCGGGGACTGGGGGGGGGGGGGCTTCTTGCTGTTGTTTTATGGCTGGGGGTCTCTGCTAAGCTGTGGTGGTCAGCAGGCCGTGTAACCCCTTGTGTGCTGGATGGTGGGACAATAACAAAGCAGCAGGCATGTGTGACCGGCTCTATGGGGACGAGGAGGTGGCTGTGTGCTGTGAGGATTACTGTGGGAATGTTCCTCAGCGATCTCCCTCCTCTTCACTCTCCTGTACACAGGTTACAATGACAGAAAGTTGGGGTAAAGCTAAAACTTCTTTTTGTTGTTGTTTTTGAATATTAGAGGTGAAAATGCTTGACTGATTTATTTTATTGTCTGTGTCCCTGCAGAGAAGAATTCCCTTCACTTCCTGTCCAGGGGACACAGTAGGAAGTGAGAGGAAATCTCTACAGGGGAGTCCTCCTGTTAGATATCACTAGAACAGATGTCAGTTTTCCCCCAGGCTCCTGTTCTGGCTCCAGGTACCTCGAACATTCAAGGGTTTTTGTACTTTGCAGTTAGAGCAACCAAATCATTTCAATGGGTTGCCCTAGGCATGAGAAACGGGCAAAAAAAGGGCGCCTGCACCATTTTAAATATCGTGCTGTACCAAAACGCCCGGTACTGCGGTAGCATGTGTTTTGGCTTGCGTAAATTTGCAAGCCTTGAAATGCGTGCGGGTGCCATTAAGAATTAAGGGCACATCTGCAAAGGTGCAGCACCTTTTGTGCGTTGCTAAGAAAGCATGCCATTGTGTGCGCATTCCCATAATGCACTGGTGTGAACAAAGCCTGACATTTTGGAGAAAAATGCAGAGGTTTACAGATGCCATGTGGGAAACGCAGCAAATCCTGAGCGTTTCCTGCACTAAAATCGCACTTCATTCATGCTTTCTGCCACCTTTTGTCAATGCTAAATAAATGACACCCCAAAACCGATCACAAAATGCAGTGCAATTGCAAGAATCGGATCCGGAAAAAAAAGATGCCTGCAACGTTTTTGTACAGTGTGAATTGAGCCCATACAAAATGAATGGGCTCGAATCACACTGCAAAGAATCACATGTGATTTGAATAGGAATTGCAATTCCTGTCCGAATCGCATGCGGTTTCCTGCACCACAAATATGTGAACCCAGCCTAAGGGCTTGTTTACACCATGCATGCATGAAAATTAGTGGCAAAAGTGCGCAAATTTCACTTGCAAAGACATCAGTCTTCATGTGCGTCAGTTATGTGCCCTGATTAGTGTTGATGTCATGTCAGTTTTTTTTTCACACAGAAAACTGCATTCACATTGCAGATTCCTGCGCAGAAAAAATCCGCACGGGATACCAGTGTTGTGGTGTGAAAAGGCCTGACAGAGAACAATTGTTTGTTTTTCTGTTGGTTTTTCTGTGCCCTTGCAGAACATATGGAGAAAAAATGACATCTCTGCGGAATACGTGAACAAGGCATAAAAGAGTCGATGTTTAGGGCTCATCCACATGGCTTAGCAGACTCCTTCTCCAATCTGAGCCGCTGCATGTGAGCTCACCTCAGCTGTGTGCAGGCAGTCCATAGAAGTGGATGCAGACACAACAGGTGCATGGACATGATCGCATGTGAAAATTTGACATGTGTGCAGAATTAGGTGTACAGATCGGAGTACCCGCTCCTGCCTGCATCTTCGTTTTTGCATGCAGCTGTGTCAGTGCAGTCACTGCATCTGCATTCACCTTTTGTGGGCTGCCTGCACACCGCTCCGAAGTGGGTTGACATCCAGCAGATTGGAGGATGGGTCTGATTGCGCTTTTATTCTAAACTCTGCATTTTTCTTGTAATAAAACAGCAGTCTCCAGGACAGAGACCCCCCCCCCCCAAGTATCACAAAGAGCTTGTATACACTTGGGGTTGGTGCCATGGGTCCGATGCTTTGCCAGGGTATGCTCACCAAAAAAAAATGGTCAAAGTGACACTAATCAACCTAAAACAAATATCCCAAAATTTAAAACTCATGCCCTGATTGCACTTTACAATTTTTTTTTTTTTTTTTAACCCCGTCTCGCCCGCACTACCACTGAAAGACAGCTACAGCGTGGCTCTCCAGTTCTGGGAGGGCATCCTTGGACATCCTCCCAGAACGCGCTCTGTGACTGCTGTGTCCTTTGGACATAGCTGATCACAGAATTCAGAAAGGGCCAATCACAGCAGCCTTTTAGCATGTGATCAGGTGTGTCCAGTCACAGCTGGTCATATGTACACAGACTTGCCAGTGTTCTGTCGAGAAATGCCCCCCATCGGATAGTGCCCGGACTGAAGGGCGCATGCGCAGTACATAACAGCTGATTTTAACATCAGTTGTTGTGACGGTGATTGTGATTGTGCAATCGCCTATATAGTATCACTTTGTAGTGCAAAGACTTGCCAGATTTGCTACAAACTGAAGATTTGTATCCATATTGCATAGTGTTAGTGATTGTATAGTGTACAGCCAGCTTGGTGCCTGTGGGTTCTCCCTGACTCTAGCAGACAACCCCAGGCTTACCTGTAGGTAAAAATGTAAAAAATGGGTATACAAGCACTGTAAGGCATAGGGATAGGTTCTTGTGCTCACCTTCCACACACTCCGTTGGTTGCCTTCACCTGTGCTCCCTCTCCTTTCTATTTGTCTGTTGGAACCCTGACTGTAATCCCTATGTAAACTGTGTCTGTCAGTGTTTACAGAGGGTTAATAACCTGCTTCCCCTTCCCCACATGACAGTGTTCAAGCTTGGCTGATGGATGTCAAGGCCAAGCATTGCATCCTTGGTCAAAGTATACAAAAGGTGTTGGGGAGAAGGTCACCTTCTTCCCAGTACTCAGAAGGGATGAATATTTCTGTGGGTTCCAACCAATAAACAGATAGATAGGCGTGGGGGAGCATGGCGAAGATATAACTGGATGGTCTATCAAGAGAACCTGTCTGTTGTGAAATGATTCACCTGCCTCCTGATGTACTGTCCCCAACACTGGGAAGGTGAACTTCTTTTTTTTTTTTAGTATTATCTGCTCCAGACTTTTGGTGGCTTGCACAGTAGCAGTAGCACACATGTTGTCTGTCAGAAGATAATGAACCAACCAGTATCTGTGTCTGAATCAATTGCAGGCTTTGATAGTGAGTAAATGTCCCATACTGTGGCTGTGATGTGGTGCCTGGATGGAGCCCAAAGCTGCTGTGCTGTTCTAGGATTATTATATGTATCTAACATGTCTCCAGATAGAAGAGTTAATCATTTTACTGTACATTTACTTTTGGACTTTGATGCATTTCAGACTAGCCAATGAAAATATTGCATGAAAGCTGCGATCACTGTATAGCGTTTTGTTAAAAAAAAAAAAAAAAAAAGTGTAAAGCTTGATGCTTAAAAAGGTGCTTTGCTGTGTGTATGGTAGCCCATTGAAATGAATGGGCTGCCCTTTGCATGTAGTAAGGGTGAGCTCTGGCGTGTTGGCACACTCCACATGCAGAGCCCGCCAGGAAGTCCGCATGGCTCTGCACTAATCACAGGCAGTGAGACATTTACCCGATGTGCGGCTGCAGAGATCGAGAAATGTCTCACTGCCTGTGATTAGCGCAGTGCATTGCCGACTTCCTGGCGGGCTCTGCACATGGAGTGTGCCAAAATGCCAGAACTCATCCTTAGTAGTGAGTAAACACACATATGCACAATGCCTGGTGTCATAATGTGAATGAGGCCTAGGGGGAGGTTAGTAGCTCAAAGGGAAACCCTCTTTTCCTATACAAATCTGTAATAGCTAATCTCTGTACCTGTCCCTGTCAGTGTTAAAGGATTTATCTCAACCCCCCAACTACTATGTCTGCCGGACAGTTGTTCTATTGATAAACCAGTCTTATTGTTGGGGTCAGCTGGTGAAATAAAAGAGCCTAAAATGAATGCAGACATCACATCTAAGAATTGGTAGGCTGCAATATAAAATATTTGCTTTATTTATTACAGGTACTTAAATGGTGCCGTCAATTTACGCAGCGCTTTACACATATATTGTACATTCACACCATACCCTACCCTCAAGGAGCTTACAATCTAAGGTCTCTAACTCACATGCATACATACACATACTAGGGCCAATTTAGTCAGAAGCCGATTAACCTACCAGCATGTCTTTGCAGTGTGGGAGGAAACCGAAGTACTCGGAGGAAACCCACACAGACATGGGGAGAACTTGCAAACTTCCCTTTCACACTTGTGCTACTTGGAAAAACAAAGATAGACGTGGGGGGCTCACCCTAAGAATACATAACATTAGATAATGCAGCTATAAGACCGACAAACAGAGGGAAAGATCACAGCGCATACATACTAAAATGACATTTAAATCCTGCAAGGCTTTTTAAAACACCTGAACATATTCAGCAAAAAATACAGGGATTTGGTCACACTATATGGCCACATAGTGCTTAAGCCCACTACTGCGTCAAAGTACCCCATTATCAGTGGGTCCTACACTATTCATAGAATGAAAGATCCTGCTTCTCAACCATGGGAGAAATCCACTCCTCTGTGGGAGAACTAAAGGACTGGTGGGGTGCTCCAGCCCAAGGGATCTGGTCAGGACCCCTACAATAGACAAAGATAGACTTGGGGGGCACACCCTAAGAATGCATAACATTAGCTGGTGCAGCTATAAGACCGACAAACGGAGGAAAAGAGCACACATACTACAATGACATCTTGGGATTGCAAGACGCGTGACAAGTCGTACCCCATGATTTCCAATGAGTACCATTCCTATCTGTACGACTTCAAAGTAGTCCCTGTACTACTTTGGTCCGACTTCAATGTGATTTGAGGTCCATAGACCTCAAGATTACACAGGCATTGCTTAAAGTCACCTTGAAATTGCGGCAAAAAATTGTGGTAAAATCCTGCGACTTCCAGGTCGCACAAGTGTGAAAGGGGCCTTCATACCATTTTTAAGTGCTATGGACACATTTAGTAAAAATATGGTGATCTTTTTGGATTACTAGCAGACATTTAAAGTGGTAGTTTACAAAAAGAAAACCCTGCAAGATAGTCATAATGTGCTAGTATGCATTGCATACTAGCACATTGTGAAAGACTTGCCTTGAAACAAAGCCCTCCAGCAGAGTGCTGACTGGACCTCCATTTTCACCCGGTCTCCTGGAATCGCAAGCTGCTTGAATGGCTGAGACGCAATGATGTCGCTCCCGTACATGCGTGTGGGAGTCGCTGTTTACAGCACAGGTATGCCATTCCTTCAGAGCGCGTGCGGCGGTGACGTCACCGGCTCCTGCTCCCAAGAAGATTTCTTAAATGGTGCATGTTTATTCATTTTATGTACAGGTAAGCTTACCTGTAGGTTAAAATACAAACTCAGAGTTTACTACCACTTTAATTTGAATCGCTTTGTCTGCTAGGCAGCCTTTAGTTCTTTTGCTAGTGTTTTGGGAGGACACCTGAAGCTTTTCTTATGTTTATGGCCTATTCATCTAGGCAATGAACATGTCTAAGGGTTTGCTGTATTTACTAGGGAGAAAATTAGCAGTGAAGCGTGCTATGCGTTGTCAATGTATAGCTAAAATGTGTTGCTTGTTTCAGTTCTAACAAGTTGAAGCATGCCATTGCCACTCTATTCAGACTTGTATGTTTATTGTGAATATAATGGCTGCAGGAATTATTGCCTTTGAAGATACTTTTTCATAATTGATAGGAAGAGTTTACAGGCGGCAACTGATATGCTTCTTGCTGTTGTCTAGTAATGGGATACTGTTACATAGCTTTTTATAGCACTGAAGGAACTTTAAAGTGTTAAAACGGAGTTCCACCCACTTTTGAGAAAAAAAATTTATATATATATATATATATATATATATATTTATATTTATATTTATATTTATATATATATTATTTTTTCTTTTTTTTTCTTTTGAATTGCTAAGTGTACTTCCGTCCTAGGTCGGCTGTGGCCCAGGACGTCTTGTCCTCTTCTGCGGTGGGCCCTCTTTCTCTCCCTGGGACCTGTGTGTCCTGGAAGACAAGCTGGTCATTCACAAAGCGGCGCGCGATTTGCGCATGCGCAGTAGGAAAGCAGCTGTGAAGCTGCAAGGCTCCACTGCCGGTTTCCCTTAGTTACAATGGCGGCGCCTGCACCTATCGGCTCCGGGTGGGGTAGGGGGAGTGCGCAACATCGCGGCCACCCTGGACAGGTAAGTGTCCTTATTAAAAGTCAGTAGATGCACTGTTTGTAGCTGCTGACTTTGGCTGGATCTCTTAGGAGAAAAAAAAACTACCTCTGCCTAGCCACGTTTTTGATAGTCCATGTCGTCTTCATTGTTGTGAATTTTGTATCGGGTTGTTTATTTTATTTTTTTCATTGCTACCAGTACTTATTTGCAGTGGCTCCTATTACCAGTGAGTTCTCAAAGGAGCCACTGCTGTATGGATGCCACCCTCCCCCTCCCCCTCCCAAGGACTATACTGATAGGTTGCTGCTCTGCACGAGTGGCAAAGGGAGGCTGGACCTTCGATCTACCCACCAACTGTGATTTACAAAAGCGATACTTTACCCATAACAACTTTATACAAATAATTGTTCTTTAGCAAGGAACATACATTCCACATGAAGAATAAATATGCTACCAAAATTAGTGTGCGCTGTAAATTGCCTCCAGCACTATACCTGTGCATTTGGATGCAGCCATTTTGCTCAAGCGCAGAGCCGCTGAACAGCAGTAAAGTATAAAGCAAAAATAAACCCATTGATTTAAGCTTTAAAAACAGTTGGCAATCCTGGCATTCCAGGAATGTTGGGGCACTTTTACACTGAGGCGGTGGGGGTTGTAGTGGTAAAGCAGCAGTATTTTTAGCGGCACCTTGCTGCCAGTAGTGGTGCGCTTTTGACCCCCCCCCCCCCCCAAAGGGGTTCAAAGTGCCGCTGCCGCAACGATTTGCAGGCACTTTGCCCGCCCTGCTCATTGAATTTCAATGGCAGGGCATTTTAAGAGCAGCGTATACAAGCGCTCCCACACCGCCCCAGAGATGCTGCTTGCAGGACTTTTTTTCTCATCCTGCAAGTGCACCGCCCCAGTGTGAAAGTCTGAGTGCTTTCACAGGTGAGGCAGTTTTCAGGTGCTATTTTTAGAGCTAAAGCGCCTGAAAAAGGTCTCAGTGAGAAGTAGCCTAACTGTCACATTTGCTTGTGTCCTCAACCAAACTGTCAAACCATCAAATGTCTGGCATCATAACTGATCACACGTACAGCACTAGGGCAGTTGCAGATTCCCTGCTTTACCCTGGGTTCACACTAGTGCGATACGGGAACCAGCCCGATTCCAGCGCTGGTTCCTGCATTGCTCCTCTCCCGCAGACAGTTCACACGGCCTTCTGTGAACCGCTGCGGGTGTCATTAATAAAGTTTAGTCCAGTTTAGTTCACAGATCGCAGTGCGAACACCCATGCCATCCGATTTCTAGTGCTTGTAAAAAAAAGTCCTGCAAGCCGCATCTTTGCAGCGCTGTAGGAGAGGTGTATACACAAGCTTCCCTCCAACCATTTTGCATATTTTATATATACTGTGATTCTGTATTTGCCAAATTTGCTGCAGAAATCTTCCTCCACTCAGTCTGGCTGCAACCGTTTTAACTGTGGGCAGCTGAAGCTGCTTCCTGTTTACTTCCTGGATATACACAGACGCACACCTCCAGCCCTGCAGTTCTCATTGGCCCTCTTATTACTCATACCCCCCCTGCAAACTCTCAGGAAGGTGAGAGAGCGACCTGTGTATGATGTCATAAGCCTAGGCTTTTTACCAGACAAACAAGAAGTGGGCGGTATTAGTTATTTACTGGCAGAAAAAAAAAATGTACTATCCAAAGTTAAAACAAAGGCAGAAGATTTAATCGATGGAAAGATGAAGAAAATGACTGAAATTCCACCTTTTTATTCTGATGGAATGGGGCAAAAACAAATGTTTTTAGTCTATTTTCTCTTTTGAACATTTTTTTTTTTTCAGTTATGGGCAGTGGTAAAATATCGCATAATTGGCCACTAGATAGAGCTGAAGGAGCATGGGAAAAACATATTTCTTGGTAACAAGAAATACAATTCTAGAGACGCAAATGTTCTCTAGAATTCTTATAATATTCAGGATTTATATAGCACCAACAGCTTTACAACATTAGGACAAACAGTAAAGTTACAATTCAATACACAAGGAATCGGAGAACCCTGCTCCTTAGAGCTTACAATCTAATACGAGGGTCAAGTATTACAAAAGGTAAAAAAAAAGTATGCATTTCTTATGCTCCTAAGCTTTATTTAGCAGTACAATGTCAACAAGTTTTCTCTGTCTTCATTGGATAGATTGATAGCAGCGGGAGCTATTGGCTCCTGCTGCTGTCAATCAAATCCAGTGACACGGGGGCGGGTGGCTGGTGGCTGAGTTCCGCTGTCTGTGTCAATAGACGCAGCAGCAGGACTTTGGAGTTCAGCCGCACAGGTGCTCCCATGGAGAGTGGCTCTCTGTGGGGACACCCGATGAAGGGGAGGAGGATCAGGGGTTGCTCTGTGCAAAACCCTTGCACAGAGCAGGTTAAGTGCATGTTTGATATTTTTATGAAAAAAAAATTTAACCTTTACAACCCCTTTAGCGTGGACCTTGCAGTAATATGCAAGGTAAGGTGTACTTAACTTCCCCCTCCCCTATTACAAATGACCTTTTGTGAAGCTGGACATGCGCTCTGAAGGAACGGCATAGCTATGCCGTTCCTTCAGAAACCTGTGCCATAAACGGTTCTTCCCACACGCATGTGCAGGATTGACGTCATCGTGGCTCGGCCATTCAAGTGGCTGCAGCCTGCGATCCTGGAAGGAAGACCGGGTGAAGTTGGAAGCCTCTGTAATGACAGCGCACCCCTGGAGGGCTTTGTTTTAGAGTAAGTCTCTCTAGGTAACCTGTAAAGGCTTTTAAAGCCTCGGCTGTGGATAGTAAGGCCCCATGTACACTGCTGCTGGTAAACGGATGTTCAGAGGCAGTTGGATGTTTTTTTCAGCTGCCCCTGAACTCATCCAATGTTATCTTATGTGAACATGTAAACAGGGTTGTTTAATGTCATTTTTAGGCAGTTGCGTTTGGCGGCTTTTCCTTAAAGGCAAAAAAATGGGTTCAGACGTTTTCGTTTTAGAAGCCCTTTTTTATTTGAGGGTCTGATAATGCCTTAAAGCGGGAGTTCCGCCAAAATTTTCTCGAATCGTCTTCTAGGGCAGCATCTGAGAGATGGGCTCCTCCTCCCTAAAACAGGAAACACATTAGTCCACCATTATAAATTTCACAGTCTTACCTGCGTGCCTCAGTTGTTTGTGTTTCCTCCGGACCCACAGGAGCTGCAAAAGAAACGTTTGTTATTTTACTTCAGTCTCTGTGCTAGTTGCAGGAGACTCCCTGCCAGCATCCCATCCAGCCCAGCGGGCCTTGGGAGGGCGAGCAGGGGCAGCATATTTGAGCAGTATTGCTCTGCCTGAGATTTCACCCCTACAGAGGGGTCTGCAATCATCCCCCAAGCTGCAATAATGCACTGACATTTCCCCCATGCCACTGCTCAAGGGACCTGCTGCAGTTTTTTCACCAGGGAACTCCATGTGCAAACTCTGGCAACATACTCCCAGACATGAAAAGCGTACAGTGGTGTGTGGGTGCATGGATGCCTTACCCCCTGATTACAGCCGCTGCCGCGCCGGACCGGTAGGTGCCTCACGGCTTATTTTTTGTTCCTCTCCTACCCCCGTGATGTCCGCACCCGCCGCCCACTTGATTGCCGTTTTTTGCCGCGATCGGCATCCTCTACACACCGCAAAACAAGCCTCTCCTCATGGAGGCTTGGTGGGGTGTACCAAGATGGCGCCGGAGACACTTCCGGGTTAGCGGGCATTTTCCTGGAGCCTGCTTCCAGGGATACAGAATGGGCTACGGTTACATCACTTCCAGGGGTGGGAATTAAAAAAAAAAAAAAAAGAAAAAAAGGTTTTTAATAATAGCAAATATATCAATATACATGCATACTGCAGCAGAGTCCCCCTCCCTATTGGGCCCAGAAGGGAGGATACCAATTGCAGCGGCATGTGCAGGTATATCCACCAACCTGCATGGGGTCAGCTGGGGGCGGGGCCGGAGCTTAGGCAGGAAGCAGTTAAAAAGGCCCCTCTAAGCAGAGGATCCTGGTGGCTGACCATGTCTGACACTTCTCCACCCTGCCCTGCAGATCCTGCAAGCCAGGACAGCTCCAAGGTAAGCCAGAATACTCAAGAGTCACCTCTGTCTTAACCTTACTGTAAAACTGCCTACTTACAGGCAGCCTTTGCCCGCCTACCTCATGGGGACCTTTTTTGTGCTTGATTTCAGGCAAAGACCCCTGAGGAAAGGGAAGTAGAAAGCAACAAAACATGTGCTTCGTGCAGCCACCGGTTTTCCCCGGAATGGGGGAAAAAAAAACCCCTATATCAAAAGTGTATAGACAAAATGGTGGCCAAAGAATCGCAAGGGTATCTGAAAGATCTGCTCAGCTCTTTCAAGAAAGAAATACAGAGCACCATGGCGCCTCTACGCTCAGCTATTAAAAAGTTAGAAGCGCCATCAAGCGTCAGTCAGACCAATACCCCGTCTACCACCGGATATGCCTTCCTTCAGGTAACAGGGAACAGACAGAACAAGAAGAGGATTCGGATGAATCCAAATCGAAGAATGAACTTTGCTCAGACTCCGACGAGGAAGATGCGGTTTCAGAGGGCAACTTTATTTCTATCAGGGGATACGAATAGCCTTCTAAAAGCCATAGCGGACACGCTAGGTATTAAAGAACATAAATCCGCAGAACTCACAATACATGACAAGATGTATAAAGAGCTACAACCCAGAAAGCCTAGTACATTCCCTGTACACCAAACTCATAAAGATATCTTTAAAAAAAGAGTGGGAAGACCCAGAGAAGAAACTCTTCATGCCAGCCACAGTCAAACGCAGACCCGTTTGCAGAGACGGACACCAAAACCTGGGCTAAATGCCCCAAAGTGGATGCTTCTCTGGCAAAAGTCACAAATAAATCTGACTTGGCCTTTGACGACGTGGGTACCTTAAGCGACCCCAAGGAAATCCGGCAATAGCTTCCACCTGCACAGCCCAGACTTTATCAATCTGGCTAACCCAGCTTCAAGAACTTCTGGAGAGTGACACACCTAGGGATTGCAGCACAGTGGTGTAGTGGGTAGCACTCTCACCTAGCAGTAAAAAGGGTCGCTGGTTCATATCCCAACCACGACACTACCTGCCTGGAGTTTGCATGTTCTCCCTGTGCCTGCGTGAGTTTCCTCTGGGTACTCCGGTTTCCTCCCACACTCCAAAGACATGACATCCTTCCACAGGAGACATTTATGGCGACAATAGACCTATAGGATGCCTACCTACATGTCCCCATAAAGGAGGGTCATCCAAAAATTCCTGATGTTCGCAGTACAAGGGCCAGCAACTACGCCGCACCCTCAATACACAGCTCTCCTTTTCGGCATCTCCTCTGCACCAAAAATCTTCTCAAAGATAATGGCAGAAGCGTTAAAAGGTCTAAGACAACTAGGTATTGGCATAATACCATATTTAGACGATTTACTGTTCTTTGCGGACTCAGCAGAGGCCCTAGAAAGCAACCTGTGCACAAGTATGTCCTATCTGCAAAACCAGGGATGGATAATAAATGCAGAAAAGTCACAGATGACCCCAAGCCAGTGAGTGGTATATTTGGGCTATATACACTGGACTCCAGACTAACTAAAACCTTCCTAATGGAAGAAAAGAATGAAAAAATCATACAGGCAGTAACCTTCCTAATAAGGACCAACGCCATAACATTCAGACAAGGTATGACCGTACTAGGACTGATGACGTCTTCTATTCCAGCTATCACCTGGGCACAGATTCACATGAGACCTCTACAGAACTACATTCTGTCCCAGTGGGATGGCAGCCACTCATCCCTAGACAGGTCCTTTCTTGTTCCAACCACAGTCAAACTAACACTACAATGGTGGCTCAATCTACTTCGATACATCGAAGGACGCAAATGGGCCCAATCCAAGCCAATCGGGATCACCACCGATGCCTGTCCCCTAAGCTGGGGGGCACACTTGGAGGGCCTCTGCTCACAGGGAAAATTGACCTCCAAATGGTCCCAAGCCTCCTCAAGTATGAGAGAGCTAAAAGCAGTGGGGGAAGCATTAAAAGCGTTCAAACCAGCAATACAGGGGAGAAACGTAATGTTACAATCGGACAACGTCACGACTGTGGTATACCTAAACAGGCAAGGTGGGACAAAGTCCCGAAGCTTGATGAAGCTGACGGAGAAAATCCTACTATGGGCAGAATCAAACAAAGTCAATATCAGTTATCTATCTGAAAGGAACACGCTGGCAAACTTCCTCAGCCGGAAGACCATAAAACAGACGGAGTGGTCTCTGAACCAAGCGACCTTCGCACAAGTCACTCAAAAGTGGGGAGTACCCGAGGTAGATCTATACGCCTCCAAAGCGATTGCAAAATCACCAACATTCTTCTCTCTGGACCCCATAGATGGCAACAGCGGCGTAGACGCCTTCAACCAGAGCTGGGTATGGCAACTATGCTATGCATTCCCTCCAAATGCCGTAATACCAAGGGTGATCCAAAAAATAAAGGCAGAGAGCGAGCAATGGTGATACTAATAGCACCGCACTGGCCACAAAGGGCATGGTTCAGCCACTTGAAAAACCTCAGCATCCAGCCTCAGCTGACACTGACGGACCAGCCCGATCTCCTATCGCAGGGCCCAGTCAACCACCCGAACCACAGAATCCTGAAGCTTTCGGCCAGGGTACTGAAGGGGTGAGACTTCAGAACAAAGGATTGTCAGACAATGGGATCAATACCATCCTAAACAGCAGGAAGCCCGGAACTAGGGCGTTCTACGAGGAAGTGAAGGAAAAAAGTTTGTCTCCTGGAACAGAAACAAACCATATTTCAAAAGAGGAATAATCCCAACAATCCTGGATTTTCTACAAGATGGAGCAGACAAATATTTCCCCAAGTATGCTGAAGGTACATGTTGCAGCACTCTGTCCTCGTTCATAGACACAAGACTTGCAGAGGACCCGCTGATAAAGCGATTCCTGATGTCACTCAAAAGAGCTAGACCAGCCAAAATGAATAGAACTCCAACTTGGGACATGCCCACAGTACTTAGAGGATTTCTTTCCCCTCCATTTGTACCGATGGAAGATAGCTCAGACAAAAACCTCACCTTTTAAAGACTGTACTTTTTGTGGCCCTAGTATCAGCCAGAAGAGTGAGAGAAATCCAAGCACTGTCTATAATGGAACCATACTGCCTAATACATTTAGACAAAATAATTCTCTCTCCAGACCCGGCCTTTCTGCCCAAGGTCCCCTCAACATTCCATAGAACCCGAAATATCATCATACTTTTGCTTCCAAAAACTATGGCTAGCGAAAAGAGACACACTCGCAACAAACGCGACGTAGGAAACATACTTCGAAAGAACGAAGGATTGGCGAAGAACGACCTCCCTTTTTTGTCCTTTATGCAGGAGTCAACAAAGGGAAACAGGCTTCCAAGAATACCATCAGCAGATGGATAAGAATGGCCATACAGACGACCTATGAGGCACAAAGCCTCACTCCGCCAAGTGGGATCAGAGCGCACACAACCAGAGCCTGGGCTACCTCGGTCGCAGAGAAAGCAGGGGCAACTCCGGAGCAGATCTGCAGGGCAGCGACATGGTCGAGCTTCAGTACCTTCGCAAGGCACTACCGCATAGACCAGCTGTCTGACCAAGACCAGGCACTTGGTCGCAAGGTGCTCCAGTTTCTATCCCCACCCTAGTAAGTATTGCTTAATACATCCTCTCAGATGCTGCCCTGGAAGACGATTTGAGAAAATAGAGTTAGGTACCTGGTAACTCTTTTTTTCTAAGAAGTCTTCCAGGGCAGCACTAGTTCCCACCCTTGAAAAGACAAATACCAGGTACAATGGGGGAGCTTTTAAGATTTACTGAGATTTCCTTCTGTGCTTTAATACAACTGAGGCACGCAGGTAAGACTGTGAAATTTATAATGGTGGACTAATGTGTTTCCTGTTTCAGGGAGGAGGAGCCTATCTCTCAGATGCTTCCCTGAAAGACTTCTTAGAAAGAGTTACCAGGTACCTAACTCTATTTTTTTTTTTTTTTTTTTTTCTTAAAAGTCAGCAGCTACAAATACTGCAGCTGATGACGTTTAAAATAAGGACACTTACCTGTCCCAGGGTCCAGCGATGTCGGTACCCGAGGCTGAACCGTCCCTCGGTCCTCGGATGCTGCCACCGCCATCTTCGGTAAGGGAGTCAGGAAATGAAGCCTTGCGGCTTCACTTCCCGGTTCCCTACTGCGCATGCGTGAGTCACGCTGCGCAATCCAAATGGTCCCTGCTTTCTCTGGGACCCGTGTGTGTCCCAGCAGACAGTGCGGGGGGGATGGGAAGAGGCGTAGACTCCTGTGGGAGTCTATGCCCGAAAGTGGGTGCAAATACCTGTCTTAGACAGGTATCTGCACCCCCCCTCCCCCCGAAAGGTGCCAAATGTGACACCGGAGGGGGGGAGGGTTCCGAAAAGCAGCGGTTCAATTTTTGTGTGAACCTCCGCTTTAAATGAACGCTCCTAGACGTGAGCACCGCTAAACGCGGCATGCAAATGCGGCTAAATGGACGTTTTTAAACGGCGGTTTAAAGCTGTCAAGAAAAACGTTCAGAAGAGATTGCCTTAGCATCCCGTGTACATTAGGCCTAAGGCTCCATGCACACTGGACGTTAAAATAACGTTATAAAACCGCCAGTAGCTTTGCAGTGAGTCTTTCAACGTTTTCTAATAGCTTTATTAGAGTTTTTCTGCGTTTTTAGTTTTTTATTTTTTTTAAATGTATCAAAAACGTTAAACGCTGGTGAGCCACGTTTTTGAGCATTTATCGACGTTTAAGCATCTTTTGTGGTCAGAAAAACAGCTCCTGAACGCGATTTTTAGGGCGTTCTGACAACCGCCCATAAACTTTACTGCTGATAAACTTCCAAAAACATCATAGGATAACATAGAGGGGAGTTTATGTGCTGTTAAAAAAAACGCTCAAACTCCCAAAAAATGGCTTTTTATGAGCTTCAGTGTGCATGGAGCCTAAAATGTAAGCCGTTTGTCGCCATTGCACAGGCCTGCGCAATTTTACAATGTGACATGCAAATGCGCCACAAAATGTGCGCTCCCACTATGCTGGATGTGAATAGGGCCTGAAAGTGAAATTGGTGCGTTTACACAAAAACGATGAGGCTTCATTCACATCATCTGTCATCTGTGCGTTTCCTTGCATTTCAGAAATGCACTGCACCAAAAATCACAGTAAAAAACCCACCAAGCTCCACTTTGAAAAAAAATGTACAAAGTAACTTTATGGTAGACTTCTGGGAAGAGAGATGCCACACTATTTAATGTGTGAGTAGCACTTTTCTCTTCTCCAAGGTTGCATGGAAACATTTCACTCAGTTAATCTGGATACACACTATACAATTTTCTTTAGATTTTTTTTTTTTCCTTTTTCAATTTACCAAAATCATATAATAGGAGGTCAAACCTTAAGAGTTTCAATTTGCATGCTATTGGGCAGGCCCTTGCACTAGATCCTTTTGGTAAATCTAAAGTAAATCAGACAACAAAAGTTGTATAGTGTGTATGGGGTCTAAATATGGTATGTTCAAAGTGTAAATTGGTATCTGTCATGCCTGTTAAAATAAAAAGCTGACATGTGAAGTTAACATGGTGAAAGAGACAAACTTTAATTTGTGAATGTCCCTATGAACATTTTCTAGCACTCGTGACAAACAACTCTGTAATGTGTTCTTTCAAGTAGCCACAAACTAATATAATGCAGATCTTTGTAAATATTGTGTTATGCATGTAAATGTCATCATAAAGTCTTACTACCACACCCTAACCATTGTAATTCTTCTTCTGTTTATGAAATACACATTTCAGATCCTTAAAGGATCTAATGAAATCTCTAAATACTGACAATTTTATTATCCCATATTTTATAATTTTTGTGAGGGTAGGGTGGTGCTCCTTTCCTATAAATGTTGGTGTTTCTCAGCATAGTTGCTGCACCATGCTCCTGTGACATGTTGTTCCTGGCATTCTCTTCTCTCTCATGGTATCACCCCGCACTGTTGTGGCACAATGTGATGCAGTGTATTCACGTAAACTTAAGTTTTAAACAACAATTTTATAAGACCTTTCACACTGGGGCGTTTTTTCAGGCGCTTTAGCGTTAAAATAAAGCACCTGTAAAGCGCCTGAAAGAAGCCTCATCTGCAATCCCAATGTGAAAGCCCGAGTGCTTTCACACGGAGACCCCTTTCACACTGGGGCGTTTTAGCGTTAAAAAAAGCGCCTGTAAAGAAGCCTCATTCGGGCCTTCACATTGGGATTGCAGATGAGGCTTCTTTCAGGCACTTTACAGGCGCTTTTTTTTATCGCTAAAGTGCCTGAAAAATGCCCCAGTGTGAAAGGGGTCTAATAGAGGGGATCTGAAAGGGTTAGTTTACCTTTGCATCAACTTTTCGAAACATTACCTATGCATTCCAGCTTCTCTAGTATACTAAAGTCCTCAAGTTTGAGAAAAGATGCTTAATTTCAAGACATACAAGTAGACTGTGCATGGCCTCTCCCCAGCCCACCCCCAAAAGTTCTTAAATGGGTAGGTCGCCCACCATTGCTGGAGGAAGAAGGGTAAACTGCTGTGACGCCATTTAAAAGAAGTACAGGCAAAAAACAAAATGAAAACATTCATACTCCCTTATGTGGATGTCGGTCCCCCTGCTGCTTCTAGACCGAGAACCGAGTAATCAAAGATTGCTGATCACTTGGTTCATGGCCTTCAGTGAGCAGAGAACTATTTGCTCTGCCCCTCCAGTGCTCACTGGAGCGCTGAGCTGCAGAGGGTGCAAGTGCTGCTGGCTCAGGCAATCAGCAGTGCGTTGAGAGAGGCTGTGCCAGCTGCCGGTCTAGGAAGATTCCAACATTTAAGTTGGGATCTCTCCAGAGCCTGGATCGGCTGAGTGACGTCAGCTGACAGTGGACTTTAGCCCACTGTCGGCCGAATACGAGTCACAGAACAAAGTGCACTCCTGTGATCCCCAGAAGTGAGGTCAAAAGAGCTTTGGCCCTAAACAAAAGCATTTGTAGTTGTACCATGTACTTGTATGAGAAAGTATCCTGTTCTTTGTGTGAAGTCCCTGGTGTTCCTGCCAGTCCCCTTGCTTTCCAATAAAAACTGACCACACTAAGCAGGAGAGCACATCATGGTCAGTTCTCTAGCTATGCTGGGAGAGGGTAGGTGCTTTAAATACAGGGTCTTTCCTGCAGTCTGTAAAGGAGAAGTAGGGCCAAAGCTCTTTTGACCTCGCTTCTCCTGGGGTTCACTCTTGTGACCCGTATTTAGCTGACAATGGGCTAAAGCTCGCTGTCGGCTGATGTCACTCAGCCGATCCAGAGTCTGGAGAGCTTCCAACTTTAATGTCGGGATCCACGGATCAGGCTTCTGAAAGCCTGAGCCAGCCTCTCCCACCCCCTGCACAGTCTGGTGCTGGAGGAGCAGAACAGAGCCATGACTGAACTGAGAGATCAGCGGTCATTGATCGCTCTGTTCTTGGTCTTAGAAGCAGCGGGGAACAGATTCAGCATCAGATTTATGCTGCATCCACCTAGGTGAGTATGTTTATTTCTTTTAGTCATTTTTCATATCCCTCACTTCTCTTTGAAATGTTACTTTAAAGCCCATCTCCAGCACATACCTGCAGCAGCCCTTGAAGCCCTGCTACTGCAACTGAATCCTTGGTCATTCTGATTGGAAAAGTTTCAAAACTTCTTGGTAGTGTTGATTCTTTCATGCCTACTGCTAATCCCTATTGGTTATTGGGAAAGCCCCGAATAATGAGGGTAGGAATATATGGGGAGGATGAGACAAGTGAACACTATTTATCTAATCATTATATTCTAATATAATTATCTCTCAAAAAAAACTCTTGAAAAGCAACATTGTGATTTTGTATATGATGACTATCTAATATTTTGCTTTAAAGTATCTGGTAGAGTGGTAAGATTCAATAATCTATTTTGATTAACAAAATCTGTAAACTTTACACTACCTATGTAAGAAAAAATAAATGAAATCAGGACTGATGTATGTAATAAAGCCGATGTCATATTACAATATAGAAGAGATGCTGTATAGTCCTTTTGGTTTAGTGGTTTTTTTTCTCTTAGTACTATCTTGGAGTCCAGTGGTTTATAAAGGTTTGTTTATAAGCCACCTTTGGACACTGTTTTATAGCTTTTATGTGATTAGTGACTAGTAATCAACATTAAAAATGAAGTGTTTGGCTGTATGTTTCACACTAACTTTCAATCTTTCCTCCAAAAACCCACATTTCTGAAATCTGATCAATGTAATGTACAATAAGCTTTTGTTGCTGTGCTCTTGAATTGCTAGTAATCAGCTTTCTTGATGCTGGGTGCTTGCTTTTATGCATTATGACATCATCGTTAATTATATAATCCACAGCTAAGGTGATTCTAAAGAGCTTTGATGCAATCTGAAACCTCTTTAAAACTTGGCCAGCATGCTACCTCTGCTGAAAATGATTCTCTTCGCATCCCAGAATTCTGCTTGCCTTTGTCACCATAGCTACTGTGTGACACATGTCTCTAAGTCATTGACTGCTCAGTCAGCATGGATCACTTTGCTTTTTCCACTCTGAGGGCTGCTAAGGTCTGTTGACGGAAAGACAAAAGTGAATCCTCAAGCCAAGCATCTTGTGTTCCTTCTACAGAGCAGAAACCGAATGGATCCGGAAAGGGTTCAAGAACCAGGGACCGGTGTGGGCAGCATTTTACACCTAAGTAAATGAAGATCTGGGTGCGTTAAATACCTGACATTTTGTACTTTGGAACTATTTCTCGGTTGCAGAGGAAAAAAGTCTTGGTGCAAACCCAAACAGTGAATAGTTGTTGTTCTAATTTCTTATTTAATGGTTTTGAGAATGCATCTTGATGGAGGGGACTGAAGTTTTAATAAGCATGCGTGAAGACCCTAGCTTTCATGTTCGCTACAGGTAAGAAAGTATTTTGTGCTTTTGTAGATGTAGTCATAGTTGTAGAAATAATTCATGTGGAAAATAAAACCTTACTTTTCTGAGTGGTTTTAAATCAAGCTATTTTATTCCAATTATATTTAATTGCACTCTATATCATATTTACCCACTGCTTTTCCTTTTATTTGTCTGTTTACGTTTTTTGTATTGCCTTTGGTTTTTTCATTGTGTTAGTTACTGTGTGTTTTTTTTTTTTTTTTTTTTTTCTCATACGTTTTTCTTAAAGGGTTGACGTCAATAATGGCATGTGCACACAGTCATACTAAATGTATTAAATACTTGTGAGTTCATTTTTGTGTTGCCTTTGCTATATGTATTTGTTTTAGTTTGGTGAAGAGTCCAAATGGCTCAGAATTCACCTACATCTACTTTTGATTTTCTTTTTAAAGAATGAGGGAATATTATTTTCAGTACATATAGGAGAGTAGCATAAACCCACACAAAATCTGAAGCATCAGATACAGTACAACCAGACCCCATATAGCAAGATTGAGGGTAACGTCACTCCCATACAAAAACCTGTGTACCCTACCTTTTTTATCCAACAATGCAGCTAAATTTTTAATATTTTAAAAGCTTAGTTAATTTATTCCAGTATATCAGCTAGGCGCACATTTTTATTTGTATAACATATTTGATCTAAAAATATTTTATGGAAGGCAAATATATTTTTTACTGTGTTTTTAGTAATTAACGGCTCAATTAACATTTCTTTTGTAAATATGAATTTATTTTTTACAGAAATGGTAGAAGTGTGTGTGTGTGTGTGTGTGTCTCTATGTATCGGTTTGGGACTATATACAAAGGGTGTAGATGTGGGCAACTAATTCAAGCCATAAATGACTTCTAGATACTTCAACCTGAGCTGCCCAAAGCTACACTTATCCCAGCAAAAATGTCTTTGAAATGTCTACCTTTATTTAAGATACAGTGTTTTAAAGTGTTGAGGTACGTCAATGACTCGTTTTAAAAGTGTGTGTGTTTTTTTTTTTTTTTTTTTTTTTTTTTTTTTTCTTTATGGTTTTGGATTGAGTGGGCAAGGGTTAGCCCCTCTGGCAAGTTTGTATTCTGTCTCTGTCCTTGCTGGGGAGATGCATCCCTCTATTTGCTTTTGTGACTTTTGGTACTGAGATGTAAATTGAAGGTAAATCCAAAACAAAAATCTAGAGTTGTCATAAGAGCAGGTGGTGAGGGGAACATATGCCACTTAGAGCTGTAGGATTCTGGCCAAAATGAGAATCACGTTTTTTTTGCTTAGAATAAAAAGATCACGATTCTCACGACGTAACATCTATCACTTTATTCCCCAAAAAATGGCCTAACTACTGGTTAGTGTGTTTTTGTTTTTTTTTGTTTAAATTCATTCAGAAAAATTGCGTTTAAAAGACCGCTGCGCAAATACAGTGTGACATAAAATATTGCAACTACCACCATTTTATTCTCTAGGGTGTCTACTAAAAAATATATAATATATATAATGTTTGGGGGTTTTAAGTAATTGATTTTAACTTGAAACTAACAAATGTCAGAAAAAGGTTTAGTGTTTAAGTGGTAAAACTTTTTTCACTTACACGCTTGACAAATGGTTACAATGTTTATAGTTAAAGTGGAGGGCCACCCTAAAATAAAGTCAAAAATCAGTCAAAATCAAAAATCTTAAAAAAATTTGAAAACAATTTTTTTAACTTACCTGAAACCCTTGTTGCTAGGCAGTCTTCCTAGTCTGACTCTTCCGCGGCACTTCCTTCTCTTCGGTGAGCGGCCCTATTGCCTTCTGGGAACTGTGTGTCCCAGAAAACCAGGGGGCCATTCACAAAGCACCGCGCAACTCGCGCATGCGCACTAGGAAACGGGCAGTGAAGCCGCAAGGCTCCACTGCCTGTTTCCCTTCGTTAAGATGGAGGCGTCAGCGGCCGGGGGGCCGACATCGCGGGCTCGCTGGACAGGTAAGTGTCCTTATTAAAAGTCAACAGTGTTTGTAGCTGCTGACTTTTCAAAAAACGATTCTTGACGGTTAATTGTGCAGCTCTAATTCCACTGTTGCGTTTCAATGACAGGACACCAGCAGCAACAAAATAACTTAATATGGGTTCCTTTTTGTAAAGCAAAAAAACTAAGTTTTGGCTATTCATATACTTAGCTTGCAGGCTCAGGTCATGTAATCCTGACCCTGGCCTATTGACCCAAGTTCAAAATTTTAGACTTTTCTTTCCAGCCCTCCTTGCTCACTTGGTAGTGAACCTCATATGAGGCTAATGACCCTGGAGCCTGCACCTTTTAACCACTTCAATACCAGACACTTTTACTCCCTTCCTGCCCAGGCCAGTTCAGATATCAGCACTGTCCCAATTTTAATGACCATTATTTGGTCTTGCAACACTGTACGTGAATCACTATTTTTTTTTATTTTTTTTTACACAAATAGAACTTTTTTTTGGGGGGTATTTAATTACCACTGGGGTGTTGTGTTTTTTTTTTCAAAAATGTTGTTTTTTTTTTTTTTTTTTTTAAACTAAAACTTTTTTTTTCTTGGTTTCTGCTATTAAAATTTAGCAAATCTTTCTTCATAAAGTTAGGCCAAAACATGTTTTGCTATGTGTGTATGTGTATTTTTCTTGTTAAAGGGTCCGGGTAAGCTCTGACTGTACACAAGTGCTGAAATGTCTGTTTGAACAACCTGGTATTCGAGTGTACCTGTACCCTTTTTTATTTATTTATTTACCTGTCAGCTTTTGGTTTCCTTAATTTGACAAATCCTGTTAAAAACCCAAGGAAGATTACCGTATATACTCGAGTATAAGTCGAGGCCCTAATGTACCACAAAAAAATGGGAAAAACTTATTGACCCGAGTATAAGACGAGGGTGAGAAATGCACAGCTACTGTAAGTGGAAAAGAGGGTCAACAATGCCCATTTGCAGCCTCACTGTGCCCATTTGCATGCCTCACTGTGCCCATTTGCAGCCATAGGTCCCCTGAACTTCAAACTCGGTAGCTAAGGGTTCCTAGATGCCCCCTAGCTGCAGCCAAAATTTGGGGTCTCTGAACCCAAAGGGTCCCGAAATGACATTGCTGCAGATGGACACAGTTGACCAACTTTGGGGCCCTGTATCTCGGGGCCACTTAGTGCTAGGAACCCCAAATTCGGTGTGAAAACCCAGTGGAACTAGCACCATACAATATCCAAACGGTTCAGAAAATGTCAAGCACTTTCTTGCAGCAGAGAATGACATTTTCTGAACTGGCTTTGGGACCCCGTATCTCTAGGCCACTTGGTGCTAGGAACTCCAGCTTTGGATATGTTGTGGTACCAGTTCCACTGGGTTTGCACACCAAATTTGGGGTTCCTAGCACCAAGTGGCCCTGAGATACGGGGCCCCAAAGTCGGTTCGGAAAATGAAATTTTTTGCTGCAGAAAAGTGCTTGACTCAAGTATAAGTCGAGGGGGGCACTTTCAGCACAAAAAAGTGCTAAAAAACTCGCCTTATACTCTAGTATATACAGTAACTGTTTTTTTTTTTTTTTTCTGTACTTTAATGTTCTTGGCCCCTAAATAAAAAAATGCAGCTACCACATCTAAGGATTACAATGTAATTATATATAATGAATGTGTGTGTGTGTTTTCTGTTGTCGGGTTTAGTTATCCTATAAGTACAGCCATTATAGTTGCACTTGCTTATCAGCTTCTTCATAAGATTTTATCTATGGTATTACAAAGTGTGATGAATACTGTGGTACAGTGTGAGTGACTGCAAATTGCATATTTTTGTATTAACACCTATAAACTTTGTATGCAAAGCGAAAAAAAAAAAAAAGCAATTCTAATTATGAACTTGGCACACCTTCAGAGTGCTAGACATGCCTTGAAAGCATATAAGATTTTCAGTGCTGTTCCTTTGTGACATGTTTGCCATTTGGTAATAATCTTTAGATCAGGACTGTCACTGTTATTTTATAGGCCGCATGCGGCCCTCTAGCTGCTTTTTTGCAGCACTCATCGGGTTTAGGATAATTACAACAAATGTGCCTAAAGCTGTTCCCAGTTGATAGGGTGCACTTATGTGCATGTTCTTTCTTCCTTTTTTTTTTTTTTTTTTTTCTCTCCACTTTACCTGGGGGCAGCTACGGTTGTGCTGGACTTAAACATGTGTGCCTTTAATTTATATCCATTTCATGGTGGATTGATGGGACTAGTTTACACAAAAATATACAATTCTTTTGTGCTTTCTTTTTAATGACCAAAAAAAAAAAAAAATATGGCTGAAGCTCCTGTTTAAGGATAACCGACCCCCCCACCCCCTTCCGTGAGTCCTTAGTTTTTTTTGCTTTTTTTTACTTACTCCTAAAGTGGTGGACCTCTTCCTCCCCCCCAATGGAGAAATCACTCTTGATTATTGTATTTTAAACGTTTGGTCAGTGCTTCACTGTATTTGAATACAACCATGGAAGCAGTGCGTCTGAATTGGTGTAACCTCAGTCTAACTTTGAGAATTTTACTCGAACCCTACCCCATGGGGACAGTCTGTAATATTGATTTGGGCACTCACCTTAGCACTTTGTTCGATGCGTGTATTCAGCCGCAGGGTTTTATATAGGTCCAGGGCCGTAGTCCATCCCTATGGAACCTAGTCTCCGAAGGCCCATTTGGGATTATGCCCACAGTGAAGGGTGAAAAATGGACCCTATATAGGGACAAAATCTCTTTAGCCTAAACACTTAATCTCCTAACACTGACAGTCAGATGTAGTAGTGCCTTACATCTCACACTGCAGATATACATCAATAAGATTTGTAGGCACTGGAGTACCCAGGCACCTTTACCAACCGAGAAGTGCGCTGTTGTGCGCTATGTGTGTATATTGTATATCCTTTTTTTCAGGAGAAATTCAAGACTAAAGGTATGTTGCTGTACAGGCACAATTAACAATTCTTGATGTTCCCTATAACATTCTCAGCCTTCACCTTTTGCGTTCTGTATTACATTATTGCAATGATGATCAACGAATGAAACAAAATGCTTGTTAAAGAGCACATGGTTATGAATGGAGCATGAATATGCATTTGTTTCAGGGTGAATAAAAATCGATGACTTTAAAAAAAAAAAAGAAAAAAAAATCGAATTTTTTTTCTTTTGAAAATTGATTTAAACATCTAAAGAGTTTTCTATTTAGGATACAGTAAGGCCCCTTTCACACTGGGGCGGTTTGCAGGCGTAATTGCGCTAAAAATAGCGCCTGCAAACCGACCTAAAACTGCCGCTGCTGTTTCTTCAGTGTGAAAGCCTGAGGGCTTTCACACTGAAGCGGCGCGCTGGCAGGAGAGAAAAAAAACTCCTGCGAACAGCATCTTTGGAGCAGTGTATTCACCGCTCCTGCCCATTGAAATCAATGGGGCAGTGCGGCTGTAGCGGCGCTATGCGAGCGGTTTTAACCCCTTTTCAGCCGCCAGCAAGGGTTAAAAGCGCACCGCTAGCGGCCGAATACCGCCGCAAAAACAACAAAGCGGTGCTAACAATAGTGCCGTTTTACCGCCGACGCCCCCACTGCCCCAGTGTGAAAGGGGCCTAATCTAGTTTATTCAGCATGAAATGGAGCTTAGTTATGTAGCATGAGGCTGTATATTCTGCAATAATTACATTTTAGTCAACTCATTCATCATCTGCGAGCTGAGATAACATGCACTGCATTGATGCATTCACACAATTTCACAGTAACCATGAGATAAAACCAAGTTCAGGAATATTCCTTTATCCCGTTGTTTTGCAAATCTATGTACGCTACAAACTGTATGATTAAAAAAGTATCACGGACAGTACTCCATTTTCTGTCACAATTGCACTAATACGGCTACAATCATCTCAAGTATTGTTTGAAGAGAAATGTATCTGTACCAGGCTCTAAGTGTGAGGAGGAAGGGCAAGCAGTAAAAACGAATGTGAAACCTTCTAAGCGGCTTATAAAGCTTGTGATCTTTCTGCTTTCATAGCTTGAAGTGCTCTATTCCTCCCTTGAGAAGCAAAATGACAGCAGGCTGTAAAAAAGACAGTTTGGGAATATTTACTAACCTGATGGCTTATTAGGAAACATTCTATTTTTTTTTTTTTTTTTGCAAATATTTAAACACAAATACCAGCAAGAATGAGTCTTTACATTTTAAAGAGCACCTGTCATTTCAGATCCATCATGGCAGTGCCTGTGAGTGGGCATCCACTCGCCTGCTGCCGCCACGTCCCTCGCCTTGTGTCACTGTCTCTGCCGCATTACCAGCCATCCCATTAAAGTGAATGAGACTGTCGGTAAGTCAACAGCGGGTCAGGAGGAGCCGCTGCGGGACAGATGACAGTTGCACTTTAAAAATTATGATTTAAATCAACGTGATTTAAATCAAATCCACCCTGATTTTGTTTTAAGTTGTAAACTGTTGTATTTCTTGGCTGCCTAAGCTGAAGATTCTGGGATCACAAATACAAACAAAACTGTTGCAAACCCTTTGCTAAATTAGATAGCTTGCTTTTATTTAAACATGTGACTGGCCTGTTGGCAACTTCCTTGATAAAACGTAGTACTTTTTGTACTCATTACAAAGAGCAGATTGTGCGTTACTCTTCACAATACTCGTAGCCTTAAGCATTAATATTAAATCCATTGCTTTTAATGTCATTTCTTCTATGTTCTCATTCACACTGCCTTTAAAAGATGTATTTAATGCACATAACTTACACCTGTCAAACTCTTATAAGGGGCCCATTCACATCATGGTGTTGTGGTACTACACTTTATCACAATGTGCAGAAATGCATGTTGCATACATTGATGCGATTCATTCTAAATTGCACACCAACACACCTTGTTGTTGCATGTGTGTTGCAGCATAGCAATTCACTGCCAAAAAAATGCACAATTTTTGCAAATCATACACTGGGTTGCCATGCAGAATGAATGGATCACATTGCAGAATGGCTCATAGAAGTAGTTAAGTAAACTCTTTGCTTTAAACTGCAGCATAACAACAAATTGTGGCAAGTAGCAGTGTTCTGGCTTCGCCTGATACTGCATGGTCATTACCTTGCTTTGCATCCTTGGTGCCCTCTTCAGAGTTTAAGAGGAGCTGCAACATTTCCCAAAAATCATTGTTGCTAAACATACCTCTGCAACCAATCCAAGAATAAAATATTTTATCTTGTAGTATAAAGTTTCTACAAACTAATTGGGCAGTTTTCAGCATGGTAAGTCATGGTAGGTATGATTAACCTCTTATAACAGACCACTGTTCCCAAAATGATTGATAATCTTCAGCTGCGCTCTAGGTGGTGGCTGGAAAGGCGTGGGATTTATGTGTGGGACATATGCAAGGCCTCCAGTGATGACATACTGATTTCTGAATCTTATACAAGAATTATCTCCTCCTTGGAAGAGTAGTCAGTATTCTAACGGGTCACCGGCTTTATAAAGTGGATGGTAAAGTTAACTTGATTAACACACAGTTGACTACAGTTTGGGAAACTCTATGGTTCGGATGACACTGTAATTGATCCCCCCCCTCCATCTGATGGTGCCTGCATAGTTCTGAGTCCAGCGCCACTTGCCAGCCAGCAGAATGAGACCAATGATCTTTTTAACTGTCTGTGTGGCTTTCTTTACACTGAAAACAAATGTATGGAGCATTTTCTCATTAACACTTGAATACATTTTTAGCCAGGATTTCCTGAGACTTGAATTTTTTTTTTTAAAGGTTTCTCCTGGGATTCAAATGTTGAAGGGCTGGATATACTACAGCAAAGTCATTACTGCCTGTATTTTTTGATGATCGATGGGAAATTTTTTTTTTTTTTTTTTTTTTTTTTTTTTTTTTTTTGCTCCTTTAGCATGAACATGTTGACTAAGATAGGATGGAGAGCAGCAATTGACAATATCAATTTTTATTTTTTTGGCCTACAAAAATAAAAACTGGTATAACCTATTCCTTGATTTGTGTATTTTCACATAGTTAAAAGGGACATTTAACCTTTTTTTTAATTGTTTAGAAAACTGACTGAAAAAGCATGTATTTATCGCTGTGTTGTCTCATCAGGTCGATAAGAATGAATTGAGCATGGAGAGTTGATAGTTCACCATGTGCATTCATTCTGTCTGAGCCAATTAGAGCTGAACGTCTGCAAATGGCTTGTGACGTATTGCAGAAAAAGTGAAGATTTACAGGTCTGATCACAAAGCTGGCAGAAGTTATAAAAACAAAATTAACTTGTATGATACAAGCTTGAGAAATTCTCATCAAGCAAAAAGCATACTGATGTTAATTAATAGTGTCAGTTAACATGTGGTAGCCAGAGCAGACAGCCTAGGAGAAGATTAGCTGAGATTACCCATGTTGTGTTTTTAATCTGAACCCAGTTCCCAGTGGCAAAGCATATTTTCAAAATCATTCCTCCTTTTCCCAATTGTACAAGCCATGAAATCCCCTGAGCAGCTTTCCACGGTTTCAGTGTTTGGGATTTTCCTTGAAGACTTCCCTGCATAAAGAGGCATGGCTTTTTCCACAGGATTTTTGCATTTTTCTGGCTTTTACCCCTCCAAGCAGATCTCAAGAATTCCGTGCTGAGAATGTCTGCCATGACGTTCTGCCTAGGTTGTAGAAAATCTCCAAGGTATTAAATCCAATGTGTCTTCTTTGTTTTTTCTTCAAATACGGTATATTTGCCCACATTTTGGTGTTGTATCAAATGCAATTTGTTTCTAAATATGGCAGTTACCAGTTTATTTTATGTTAAGTGGAACTTTTTGTTTGAAAGAAAAATCACACATTAATTTTTGTGTGTTAATGAGGTGTCTAGAGTTTGGTCTGCTGATCATTTAATATTTTTTACTTATTTTTTTGTTTGTTTCTTAGTAAATGTTGGTATCCTTCTATTCTAAACCTATAGTGTTGGCTGTGTCTATTACATGCCTCTTATCTGAAAGACAGCTTGTTTTTTAGCAGCTGTTTGTAAAAATGAGTCCTCTACAGTATGACGGTGGGAAGTATGATTTTAAAATATCCCCTTATTTTATTTTAGCACACTTCTTAAACATTTTTTAGGGCTTTGTCTAAAAAAAAAAAAAAAAAAAAAAAAACGAAAAACAAAACATCCTGGTAACTTTTTTTTCTTCTTTTTTTTTTTTTTTGGAAAGGTGTATATAATGTCATACGAGGAGTTGTTCAGTAGGTAAAAGTGTGACCGGCACTAGATTTCTTTGGAATTTCTTATTTCTTGAGATTGCATTTTAGGAGGAATGCATTGGCTGTATTTGACATTGTATAGTGTGAATGTGTGTGGGAATTGCTTGAAATATGTTCCAAATAAAATGCACTGCATATATTGTATATGTGACCTTTACAAATACTCTGTTCTACTTTCTGAAATGTTGATTGGTTGGCATTGCTCCTGTTTATTAATTCATGCACTGAGACCTTTGTAAGTGAAGATCCCTGCTGTTTCACAGCTGAAACATCATTAATCATTCAAATCCTTAGACAAATCCAGTATTACAGTTTTTAACCCTTTGCATGTGGGACCACGTTAGTGCATGGCAAATAGTCATCGTAGGTACTGATTTATTCTCCTGAAAAATGCCATCTTTTCCTTGGTCTCATAAAAAACAATATTCTGTTTTAAGAATGGAGGCGTCCTGTCTGGAGCTGGCTTTGGAAGGGGAACGGTTGTGCAAGGCAGGAGACTGTCGGGCTGGAGTTTCGTTTTTTGAGGCGGCTGTGCAGGTGGGAACAGAAGACCTGAAAACTCTGAGTGCCATATACAGTCAACTGGGGAATGCATATTTCTACCTGCACGAGTACAACAAAGCATTGGAATACCACCATCATGATCTAACACTAGCAAGGTAAATGCAAAAGAGTGAGATTGTAAATGTTGTTGGGGAGAAGAGGGTGCTTAATTGTCTAAGGAATGCATGGCCTGCTTTCTAGGATTACTATTCGGTATTAGTGTTTGCTATACATGATGTAGCCTAAATACAAACTTGTATGTGAACAGTAATTGTAGACTTGTTATAACTATACAGGAGGAGAATAAGGAGTGCACTGTTAAAGTGAAGGATCGCACCTATTTTCATGGCAAAATGTGTTTTTTGGATGGTTACCTGCTCTATTTAAAGTGCTGTTCACACCTGAGGGATTTGCAGCTCGAGCCACTTTCAACATAATGTTGCTTAAAACTTGTCTTTCCAAAATGTACATTAGCTTCTTTTGGGTTAGAATCACTTGTTTTGACCCCAGTAGACTTGGGAGCACCTGAATTTTCACGTTTTCTTGCCTAGCTTTCCATTGGCTCGAAATTGGCAAAAAGAAAAATAGCACAAGCCTGAAATGCATACAAATATAAAAAGGCCTGCAAAATGACTAAAGGCACTCTGCTCAAGTGTAAATGGTGCCTTAGGGTTTTTTTTGCTAAAGACAAATCCACTTTGCACTACAAGTGCACTTGGAAGTGCAGTTGCTCTAGATCTGAGGGGCACATGCAAGGAAAATAAATGGCATTTTTGTTTGTACATGATTGCTGATAGAAATCAGCAGCGCTTCCCTTCATTTCAGATCTAGAGTGACTGCACTTCCAAGTGCACTTGCAGTGCAAAGTGAATTTGCCTTTAGTAAATCAACACCTTAGTGTGTTTAAAAAGACTCCTCCTCTCCCAGTGTTAACTTTGATCCTAACCCCCCTCTTACCTTGTTAGCTGGGTTGAGCTGAAATATGATACTCTGCCTTCCAGCAATTCCAAATTCCAGCGCTGTCCTGCTGTGATCCACCAGATGGTACCAATGGCACACCACCTTTTTTTAAAAAAATTTTTTATTTTTTTATGGCTTGTTGAAGCCTTCAAGAGACCGGCTGTCCTAACAACACAGAGCCATTGCTGTCTGTGCCCCCATTTAGAGATTTACCCTCTTTATTTGCCTTGTTAAATTATCATTGACAGTGAAAAAATCAAAAATTTTGGGTTGTCCCCAGAAAAGTAATGGAGGAGAAATCATCCAATGGTGACACTAGTTCTGGTGATCTGGGGGTCCCCAAGGAGTTCTCTTAATTTGCAGGGATTTCCTTTCTCTTCCTGTTTGGCTATGGAACAGGAAGTCGAGGGAAAACTCAGCAATTGGACACAGATGGCAATATAACCCTCCCTTACTCTATCAAAAAAAAAAAAAAGTTTTGCCTATAGCTCTTAAGCCTCCTAAACAGTTCTACTGTCAACTTTCTAAAAATCACAATTTGCATAGGGTTAGATGTGCCATCATGTAACATTGGTCCTTTTTAGAGTGGTCACTCTGGTACCATATCCTGCAATTTGAAACGCCCTTGGAGGGTGTTCATGTGTGCCTTATTCATGGAAGAACTATTTCGGGGCCGAAGCAGCAGATTGAGGCAGCAATGTGTAGGTAGGAGCAGATGCATTGGTGTTCCTGCTGTAGAGCCTTAGATTTTTGAAATTGGGATAAGTAAACCTAATAGAATTCTTAATCAGTTATAAATACTGTTAAAGGTTTTAGCTCAAACTTTGGTATTTATATGAACCTTTAAAAGCTTTACTATTTATTAAAGTGGTTGTAAACCTTAGGACAAAAAAAACTGCAAGACAAAGGCATAATGAGCTAGTATGCATAGCTGCCGGAGGAGCAAAGTTATTTCCGGGTATCGCGGGCTCCGGCACTGATTGGCCGGAGCCGTGATGACGTGACTTGCGTGCCGCCGGTAACGGCACACTCACTGAAGCAACCACTTTAAGGGCCCTAATAAAATTCAAAACCCTAGTTCTAACCTTACCCATGCAGAAACAAATATATTTCACATATTTGTGAGTTTCTGTGCAGCTAATTACTCTGCAGACTGACTGTTTTCTGCTAGGTTGTGAGTTTTATTTATTTTTTTTAAATTTATCATATACTTTTAAGTTTAAATTTCTACACGTACAGACAAATGTTCATACAAACCAAAAAAAAAAAAAAAAATTGAAAAGAAAATCTAAACCTAATGATTTGTTCCAGTGTATAACAATCATCACTGAGTGTTAATGTTCTTAGATGGGTATTTGAACTGGGCACTCCATACTAGAACTGCTTTACGTGAAATACGTTGGCTTCTATGGCGGCTTGCTATTGGGGGCACTGGTCAAGGTGGAGGAGCTGGGAGCGCAGATGGGGGACCCCGAAAAGAGGGGGGGATCGGGGCTGCGCTGTGCAAAACTGCGCAGAGAAGGGAAGTATAACACGTTTGGTGTGTGTTTTTTTTTTTTTTTTTTTTTTTTTGCTGAATTTTTAATACCACTTTAAAGGTTTGTTCACATTAACCAGCTTGTAATGTAAGCAAGAGAAGCTATACATCGTTTCTCTTGCTTGTAGAGCTACTTATACAAACATTTATGTTTGTATGTGTTCTGTGAATTATTTGTTTGTTTTTAAATAATTCTTATTATATTTTTTTTGATCTTGCAGAACAATTGGTGATAGACTTGGTGAAGCCAAAGCCAGTGGAAACCTTGGAAACACTTTGAAAGTCTTGGGTAATTTTGATGAAGCTATTTTATGCTGTGAGAGGCACTTGGACATTTCCCGAGAGTTGTTTGATAAGGTATATTAAATGATGTGATAGAATTTTGCTGTAGCATTTTCATTTCCTTCCTTCTGAATATGTGGCTGGGCTTATCTCAAATTTCATGTTTGCTTAGGTGCATCCTTCTGATGATCGGCCCTCATTTTCTATTTATGATGTAGATCAGCTTGCAGAGCATCTACATGCATTCTCTGATACAAAGCAGCTTGTTATATCTGGAACTGTTAGACAAATATAAAATAGGATATCTGTGGAAATATTAGAGGAGGACATTGCCCCGCAAGCTAGACTTCCTGATGGCCATCACCTCGGCTAGAAGGTTGTCGAAGTTGACGGCCTTTTCGTGCAGGGAACCATACTTGATCCTTCATCACGTCAGGGTCATGTAGAGTTGCCACCTCATCCCTTTTTAAACCCGAACACATATGAATTACACAGGTTCTGTGGATGATTGAGGTGGTAATTAAACTCAATTTGTGCCCTATCTGCTTTAAATTAGCCTCAGAACCTGTGTAATTCATATGCGTTCAGGTTTAAAGGAATGAGGTGGCAACCCTAGTTACGACCTGTTCCATCCTTTTTGCCAAAAATGGTGTCGGCCTTTCATTTAAATCAGGACATTATTTTGCCTTCTTTTTTCTCCCAGCCTCTTTCGGCGGAAGAGAGACTGCGTTCTTTGGACGTTGTCCAGGCAATCAAGGTTTTTGTCTAGATCTGTGGAGATCCGAGGATCAGACTCCTTTTTTGTTTTACCAAAAGGGCCCAAGAAGGGGCAGGTAGCTTCCATTGCCAATGGGTCAGTCAGTTGGTCATTCAGGCCTATGGTCTGAAATGTAAAGCTCCTCCCTTTAGGGTGAGAGCTCATTCTACCAGGGGTGTAGGAACCTCCTGGGCTTTTCGCCATAGTGTATCTGTGGCTCAGATTTGTAAGGCTGCTACCTGGTCTTCAGTGCATACATTCACAAAATTTTATCAAGTGGATGTTCGAGCAGCTGAGGATTCGGCTTTCGGCCACAGTGTACTGCGGGCTGCCGTATAAAGTCTGATGGCTATTGTTTGGCAGGGTGTTTCCTCCCCTCGAAGCTATTGTTCTGGGACGTCCAAGCTGGTAATGAATATTAGCCTAACTCTGTGTCCCATGATGTCATACTTGCCTGTAAAATCCTTTTGAGTACATCATGGGACACAGAGGTCCCTCCCCTCTTTTTGAGGCTTCAGTGCTTGCTACAAAACTGAAGTACATCCTATATGGGAGGGGTTATATAGGGAATCCCTTTTGTCTACCAGTGTCCATTCACCTGGAGATGAAGTATACCCAGCAAGTAATGAATATTGTTTTAACTTTGTGTCCCATGATGTACTTAAAGAAAAGGATTTTACAGGTAAGTATGACGAAAAAATCCTATTTCTCTTTCATTCATTGTCAGACACAGCGCTACCTTATTCTGAACTATAGGGTTATACTGCCCCCTACAGGAGTAAGACACTAGGCAGAAAAAAGACTTGGCCTATGGGCAGTCCTAGGTGGTATACACCCCCCTCTCTCTGCTATAGGCCTTCAGTTTTTTTCTGCCTAGTCAGGAGTAAGGACCTATTTCCCTTCTGGGCTCTCTAGTCCTGGCAATTTTTTTTATGTTTTTTTATTTGTTTATTTTTCAGGTGAGACCTACAATCGACTGCCGGGTGATGGGCTGGACACTTGATCCAGTGGTCTGGCCAGCGAGCGTGTGCAGAGCGCAGCTACGCACTAATTTGGCCGTGACGTAGCCCCACTGGACGGGGGCTGGCCCTGCGAATTAAACATCTCGCGAGGTCGACCCGAGTCGCAGTGTCCTTCATGGCCGCTTCGGTGGCGAGGAGGTTGTCTGGAGCGGTGCCCGCCAGGTTCCTGGTATGGTTAGTACTTGTCCCCCTCTCCCATTTGGTGGGTTTAAATGGCTGGTGGCCATTTTGCTGTAGCCGGCGTCTTTTCCTCTAGTGCTTGCTGACTTCCTATGACCGGCGGCCATGTTTGTGTTATCCGGCGGCCATTGTTGTGTAGCCCAGAACTGCGTTTTTAGCAGACGGGAGCTCCTCCTTTTTACCCCGGTGCTGACTCGTGTGATTATCTTCTCCCTTGGACGCCACGTGTGTGCGGGACTACATCTGAGGCAGCAAGCGCTACACTGGTGGGATGGTGAGTCTGGTGGGGTCCCTTTCTCTCTCTGCTGCAGGCTGGTATCCGTAGCCGCTACCGGTGCAGGGGGTGTCCCATAGCAGTGGTTGCTCTTGTGTGGTGGGGCCCCTTCTTCCCCTATGGAGTCTCAGGAGCATGTTTCCCCACCTTCAAAGTACTTTGAAAAAGCGCGGAACATGTAAGCCACGACAACCCAGAGGTTGCGGTCCACCACGACCGACGGGTATCCTGTTTCTCTGCTTTTCCGGCACGACGCCAATCTCATCCTGTGCGCGCGGCTCCAGCCAGCTCGTTCGGCTCTCCTGGTTCCATTCCTCAGCGGTCGACATCACATCATACCGCCAGCAGCTCAGCGGGGTTCATACCCACGATCAGCTATAGAGCTGACAGCTGTCCACGGGTCCTCTGCTATTGTGGTTTTTCATCTTGGACACCAGCTGAGTCTGACTGCTATCCAGAGGTAAAAGGTTGTGATGCAACCACCCCTTTTCAACTATCGGATGTCCATCGTTATTAACATAGATTACTACATCATTATCAATGTTCATAGCTGATCGGTTGATGTTAATCCCTCCCCACCCGGATGTTAGTGGTACCGTTCCTTTTAATTCAGTCTTATTTTATTGAGAAAGGAAAAGTGTACAGTACACAAATATGTCATTCAATAACACATATAAAGAGATAAAAATCATTTTAATACCGGTGCCAAAACGTCTCATGTAGTATGGAATTTGTTAGCTTCAATTAATCTAGTTTGATATACAAGCCTGTGTAGCTATATTGTCAATCATGACTTCTTAAGGGTCCTTGAGCACTACTATCCACTCAATGAACGGTGCCCACTTATTACAAATATGTTAGGGCTTTTGTTGTGCTATTCGTAATTTTTCTTAGGGTGAAACTCTGTGTGTTACAATTTCCGTCTGAGACTAAAGATTGTGTTTTGGGTGGTCGTGTAGCACTGTAATCTATAAAGTGAAGAGGGGGATGAAGATGAGGATAGAGAGGTCAAGGCAGTATGGTAGGTAGATAGTAAGTGGGAGACATTCCACTTAGGCTAGACAGTTGCGTTTGGATTCCTCTGCAGCCCAAGGAATAAATTCTGAGGAATATCGAAACCTAGACCACAAGGTCCAGGTCTTGGAGAATTGCTCCTTTTTTTACCCATTTCCTGCGACAACGTGCATTCTAAGCTATTGATTTGGTCCACTTCAATTGCCCACTCCCCCAGGGAAGGCATGTTTGTCGACTTCCAGTGTCTGGGCAGAACCGTTCTAGCAGCTGCCAGAAAGTGGCACAGTGTGGTTTTTTTTTTTTTTGACCGATTTTAAGCGGTCCAGGGAGCATAGCTAGTAGAGCTACCTCAGGAGAGGGTGTGATTGATGTTGTCATGAGTCTGCAGTACAGGTCGAGGATCTTTTGCCAGAACCTCCGCACAGGGGGGCATTCCCACCAAATGTGGAGTAATGTTCCCTTGGATGATAAGCAACGCCAGCAGGTATCCAGGAGCGCTGGGTTTATCCAGTGCAAAGTCTAGGGGCATCTGTACCAACAGGTCAACAACTTGAACCCTTTTTCTTGAGCTTTGGAGGCTAAGGATATTTTGTGAGTCAGAATGAAGCACTTTTGCCAGTCAACAGGTGAAATGGAGTGACCCAAGTCTTCCTTCCAGGCCTGTGGTGTATGGGGGAAGGTCGGGATTAGAAACCATATGTAGGAGAGAGTATAGTTGAGAGACCACATGCGTAGGGGGTCGGTCTGAAGTAGCATGTTCTCTAAGTGTGTTAAGTCAAAGTATATCAGGCAGGGATGGGAAGGTACAAATGTAGGATATCAATTGTTGCCTCTGCAGTCAATGCGTCAAAGTATGAGGAGCTGTGTTGGAGGGAACGTCTGTAGTCAGAGAGGAATCTGAGCGTAGGACTTGGGCAAGTCGTCTGTGTTCCTCTTTACACCAACCCCCTGTATGGCCGGTGGAAAAGCCAGAGTCCCAAACAGTGGTGTCATGGGTCCTTTTAGTGAAGATATGGTCTTGGAGGAATTCATGCGGGTCCATATTTGTATAGTTTGTCGGGTGAGATCGCCAAGGGGTATCCCGCCCTTCAGGAATTCAGCAGGCGTCCACGGCAAAGTGCGGAGATCTATTGGATTGAGGTGGCTCTCTATTTGTACCCATAATTTGTTGGAGGAATGGTGGAACCAGTTAAGTATACACGTGAGTACTGCTGCTCTGTAGTGTATATAGAGGCATCTGGGACACCAGCTCCACCACGAATCCTGGGGGGCAATAGAGTCTCATAGCATATCCTGGGACAAGCCCCCCTCCATATAAAAAAGGAAAACAGTTGGTGGAGCTTCTTAAAGAACCAGGATGGTATGGAAATGGGAGTTGTCTGGAACAAATGGAGAAACCGAGGGACATCCATTTTTAGAGCATTCACTCTGCCTAGCCATGATAGGCGTTTCTTCATGTAGTTTGAGAGACCTTTCTTGGTTCTAAGCAGAAGGGGAGCGAAGGTCAGTGAGAACAATTGGGACCCTTCTGTGGGAATTTGGATTCCAAGGTATCGGATGGAAGTGGAAACTTGGTGTAGGGCCTCCTGGGACAGTGAGATGTTCAAGATTTCTGACTTAGTATGATTTACTTTAAAGTTGCTCAGATTCCCAAACCTCGTAAATTCCTGCATGATATGTGGTAAGGATAGATGTGGTTGGGTTACAAACATTAACAGTTCATCTGCAAAGAGAGACAGTTTAGAATGAGTGGGGCCTACCGACACGCCTGAGATGTTGGGGTTATTGTGCAAGGCAATTGCCAGGTGTTCCATGACAAGGACATAGAGAAGGGGAGATAAAGGACAGCCTTGTCGTGTCCCATTGTGGATGGAGAATGTAAGGGATAATGAGCCATTCACCCGAATTCTAGCTGAGGGAGAGGAGTATAGGGACATAATTCGGGATAACCTATTGGGGCCCAGACCTATCTGTGCTAGAGACATCTGGAGGAATTGCCAGATGGGTGCGAGCATAGTCAGTAAAAAGCAGAGCTTTCAAAGTGTTGTCCCTTGCTTCTCGACCTCTTATAAAACCCACCTGATCCAGGTGTATGAGGCGGGGGAGCAGCGGCTGCAATCTATTGGCAAGTATTTTGGCGTATAATTTTTAAGTCTACTCCAATTAAGGAAATGGGCCTATAATTAGCGCACAAAGTCGGGTCCTTATCTGGTTTTGGGATAATTGCAATGTGGGCTTCTAATGTTTGTGTAGGAAACGCTGGGCTTTCTGATAAGGGGTTGAACACCTTAGTTAAGAAGGGGGTCAGTAGGGGAGCAAATATTTTGTAGAATTTAGGAGTGAAACCATCGGGACGAAGCTTTTACCAGTTGGGGTGGCCGCTATCGCTCCTACGACCTCCTGCTGTAATTACCTGTTCCAGCTCTTCTACAGTGTCGCCAACCAATGGAGGGAGCTCCGTTTCCTCAATATAGGACTGTTTCTCAGTCTCGGGGGTAAGGGTGGGGCTAGAAGAGATGCCAGGTGGTAGATTATAAAGTGTTCGGTTGAAATACTGGAATGTTATATCTTAGAGGGTTCACAAATCATTTCCCCAGATGGGGCCCGAATATGGGGTATAAATGTGGAAGATGTATTTGGGTGTAGGGAGCAAGCCAATGGTCTACCACATTTATCTTGGAATTGGTACTAATGTAGGGCAAGTCTGTCTGCATAGGTACGAGCTGAGGCCTCATACAATTCTTTGAGTTGGGAGTGAGCCGTGGAGACCTCTATAAGAGTCGCCACCGTTGGGGCTCGTTTATGTTGGGTCTCAAGGTCTCGAAGTTTTTGCATTGCTGATGTTATTGTGGCTGATCGTGCCTTCTTCAAGCGGGACCCCATCTGACTAAAGATTCCTTGCAGGACAGCTTTAAGCGCTTCCCAATGGAAGGGTAGAGTCTGTGGTATGATCTGTTAGGAAATTGGTAATGGTTTCCGAAACCTTGTGGGAGCAGTCGGGGTTCGTGAGAAGTGAATCATTCAGCCTCCACGTCCTTTCACTCATCGGAGCGATAGTGTCAGACTCAATGGTCTGGTCTGATCATTCACCTATCTCGCATTCAGGTGACCAAGCCAAACAGCTATGATCAATAAGAAAATAGTCGATACGGCTATAGGAGTGATGGACCTGTGAGAAGTGAGTATAGTTGCGATTCTTTGGAAACCAAACCCACCAAATGTCGATTATACAGAGGTCGTAGGTAGCCTGCTTGAATGCCCTCAGTTTGGTAAAGGAGATGGCCAATCGAGAGCTTGATAAGTCTAGGAGTGGATCCAGGGGGGCATTAAAATCCCCGCCTAAGATTAGTTTACCTTCTGCGAATTCTGACAAGATCCTCATATACCCCAGAGCAGACTATATTTCTATATTTGGTTAGTATTTGGTAGGTAAAGGTTGGCGATAGTGAATTTCGTACCCAATAAGGAGAGCTTCACGAACACATCTTCCCTGAGGGTCCGAGAGCTGGTCTATCAGCTCAGTCGAAATCGTTTTGTGAAAGGCGATAGAAACGCCTTTGGTTTTCTAAGAGGGGTTTGTACTGTGGAACCATCTGTTAAAGTACCTGTTGGAGCAGGAAGGGGTGGAATTTGTGTGGAAATGTGTTTCCTGTAACAGCAACACATTTACCTGTTTATGCATTTGGTAGAGTATTTGCCCTCTTGGATGCAATATTAAGGCCATTTACATTGTAGGAGCAAAATTTCAGGCGAGGACGAGATAGTAACTGTGTGGGCCATAGTGAGCTGAGAAAGAAAATAAGACTATAGACAGCAGAGAGTGGAAGAGGGATAGGGAAGGAGGAACTTGTAAGATGGAAGAGATATACTAGGACAAAAGTAGGTAAGGGGACACCTAAATAAGGAGCCTATCAACTCTAAGGGGTCCACGAAAACGGGACACCACGTGAAAAATCATGTATTTCGTGCCAAGCTTATTGAGGGTGGGAGGTTGAGGTGGAGAGTCTGAGCTGTGAGCCCAATAGCATAACAGGCATATATGGCTTAATTGAGGCACATCAGTGTAATAAGATATTTAAACAGTAGATCACACATTGGGTCGCCTGTGAAGGAGGGTGGCGACCTGTGTGGGCAAATATCCCTGATCAAGACAGCCCTCTCTGCTTCACAGAGGAGTTGTCAATCCATCAATTAACCTCATTTGGGGAAAAGTAATCATTTTCAACACATGCTATCCACAGACCCCAACAGGGGCCCTGGAAACAAATCTGAGTATCAGTTCTAAAATCAGCAACAGTGTGGATTAACATTTTCGGGTGAAACTAAGTGTATGAGAAACCATATACTGAGAACTCTAGGTGCCGAAGTGGACAAAGACAAGAGACCGTGGACCCAACCAGTCCAACTATTGGCCCCCCTGCTTGCATCCAGGTGGGACCCTTCCGCTAAACATATAAAAATTAGATCAGTGCGGAAAAGTATATTAGAAACTCAATACTTGCATATCCGAATCAAACATCAGAAATTTTCAGACCTATAGTCTCTCCCGAACCCCAGCCAGGTACAATACACCAGCAAAGGGCAGGGAGAAGGCCAGACAATTTGTTGCACGAGCTATCTTGAGACATTAGAGTACGGTACATGTCGTTCCGTCACCCATTGTAACATATCCGGCTGAAAGCAGTTAGAACAAAGGAGGAAAATGTAATAAAAAAAAAAGAGGGGGTGGGGGGTTTCCAAACATCGACCTGTCCAGGAGACAAGAAGTAGGCAGTATTCTGGAATAGTGCTAGTCATATGAGGAGTATTAATATGGCTTCATGCAGCATCCTAAATTTGCCTTAATCTTCTGGTGAGGTAGGCTGACGCATTCTAGGGCCTAAAGAATGTGATCTGGACCTCGGATGCCTACGTCATTGTGGGAGAGGGTCACGTACTTGCAACCTAGTGCAGTCATCTGGTGGGTCCAACCAGTTCGGTACATCAGTTGGGTCCTGCTTCAGAAAGAGGAAGAAGGCTGGGAGTTGATCCAGGTCAGAGAGGACACCTTTTCGCTCAGCCCTGGTTCCTTTAATACTGAAAGGATGTCCCCATGTGTACGTTGCTCCGGCTTGACGTATCAGGTCTAGCAATGGGCGAACCATTTGGCGCATGTAGAGTGTTTTATTAGAGAGGTCCGGGTAGAGATGGATTGCAGAACCGTCAAAATCCATGGGGCCCAAACGCCATGCCTTGCGCATAAGTTCTTCTTCAGGGTGTAGTGATGTACCCTGCAGAGGACATTGCGTGGTCGATCACTATGATCTCTCCTCGGCCCTCCTACTCTGCACCCAGTGCAGTTCAATGGGGATGTAGCTTCTCTTCCCAGAACTGGGTTGAGGATGGCAGGTTTAAGTCTGTACCAACCGTGGCCTCCGGTATTCCTTGCAGCCTTATATTGTTCCTGTGGCTCCGGTTTTCTCCGTCTTCTATGCGCAATTGATGTTGCCGTATACGGTGTAAGTGCTCCCTGGAGGCCTGTTTGACGGATGTGATGCAGGCTGCATGGTCAGTTTGAATGTCAGTTAGGGCAGACACTGCATTTTTATCAGTTGAGACCTGCTGTTGGAGGTCTTTGTGAAGTGAGGCCTCCATTTTAACCGCCCAGGACTCAAACTCCGCCCAGAAGGCCGAGGCTTCTTCGTTTGTGCATGACACTGGCGATTCCTCCAATTTGCTGTGGGAGAGGAGCATTATCAGTTCGGGGAGTTACCCTTCACAAAAGTGTTGCCCCCGGTTCTGGCATTGCTGCGCCAGCGGGGAATTTCTGTTCTGGGCTACCTGGACAACCTTCTTCTGCGAGCGGAGTCCTTTGCTACTCTGAGGGGCGACATGGAGATCACTATTCAGACTCGCAGATTTTGGGTGGCTGAAACTACCAGAAGTCTGCGCTGATTCCAGCTCAAATTGGATTATCTGGGACTGACTCTGGATTCCGCTCTGCCCAGAGTGTTCCTTTCGCTGAACAAACGCCAGAAGTTACAGGCGGCGACTCGCTTACTGCTGTCCAGCAAGTGGGTCTCCCTGCGCACTTGCATGTGGGTGCTGGGCCTAATGGTATCTACTTTCAAGGCGGTCCGGTTTGCTCAGTTCCATACGAGACCCCTGCAAAAGGAGATCCTGTTAAAATGGAACAAATGTCCAGGATCTCTAGACAATCAGATTCGGCTGAGCCAAGAAACCAAGGGGTTCCTGATCTGGTGGCTTCGATCCCCGGCTCTTTGGCAGGGAAAATCCTTTCCCCCTCTGTGCTGGACGGTGGTCACCACCGATGCCAGTCTGTCTGGGTGGGGAGGAGTCCTGGGCCGGAGCTCTGCTCAGGGTCGCTGGAGGAATCCAGGCTACCTATCATCATTATCTTGGAACTCCCGGGCGATCAGACTCTGTCTGGATCATTGGACGCATAGACTTCAGGGGCTCCCGTACGGATCCAGTCAGACAATTGCATGGCGGCAGCCTATGTCAACCAACAGGGAGGAACAAGGAGTGTGTTGGCAGTCCTGGAAGTAGCCGGCATTCTCCGCTGTCCACATTCCAGGGGTGGACAACTAGCAGGCAGATTACCTCAGTCAACAGGTGTTGGACCAAGGGGAGTGGTCTCTTCATCAGGATGTGTTTCAACAGATTTGCCTGCACTGGGGCACTCCAGAGGTAGATCTGTTGGCATCCTGGATCAACAGAAAGGTGCAGCGGTTTGTGGCAAGGTCTCTGGATCGTCTGGAGGATGCTCTGGTTGCCCCGTGGGGCCAGTATCGTCTGATCTACGCCTTTTCTTCCTCTCAAGCTTCTGCCGTGGCTGTTACGCAGGTTCGAGGCCAAAGAAATTACGGTCATTCTAGTGGCCCTGGACTGGCCTCGTCAGTCCTGGTTGCAGACACCTCCTGGCGGCTGCCTCTCAGAGGATCTGCTATCCGAAGGGCCGATCTTCCACCCTGCTTTACCGTCGCTGGCTTTAACGGCCTGGCTACTCAAAGCTAGGAAGTCTACGTTCAGGAAGATATATCGTCGGACGTAGAAAGCGTACATTTCATGGTGTGAGTCGGTGGGTGTTCACCCACGTTCCTTTTCGGTGGCTATGATTTTGACTTTCCTTCAACGGGGCATTAAAAAAAATTTGGCCTTGAGTACTATCAAGGGCCAGGTGTTGGCTTTGGCGACCCCTGGCTCTGCAGTCCCTGGCGTGTACCTTCATTCATTTGCCATCGTGGGACTTGAATCTGGTGCTTTCGGTTCTACAGAAGCCTCCTTTTGAGAATATTCAAAGAAATTCCCCTGCTCCCTCTGTCACAGAAGGTGGCCTTCTTGATGGGTATCGCTTCTGCTCGCATGGTGTTGGAATTGGCGGGGTTATCCTGTCGTACGCCCTACCTGATGATTCAGAGACAAGGTGGTTCCTTGTCCTTCGTTCCTTCCAAAGGTTGTTTATGATTTCCATTTAAATGAGGACATTGTGTTGCCTTCCCTGTGTCCCAGGCCACAACATCCGAGGGAATTTGCCTTGCACGCCCTGGATGTGGTTCGGGCGATCAGTGTATTTGGCCGTCACTGAGGTCAGACTCCCTGTTGGTGGTCACGGACAGGCCAAAAAAGGGGCTGTCTGCTTCCTCTGTGACCATTTCTAGATGGATCAAACAGACCGTGACTCAGGCCTATTCTATCAGGGGTCAGGTTCCTCCCTTCCCGGTGAAGGCAAACTCTACTCGGGCGCTGAGTGCCTCCTGGGCCTTCCGTCATCGGGCGTCGGTGACGCAAGTTTGCAAGGTGGCCACCTGGTCGTCGGTGCACACTTTCACAGAATTTTACAAAGTGAATGCGCTGGCATCTGCGGATGCCTCATTTGGTCGCAAGGTTCTGCAGGCTGCGGTCTAGTGGGTCTATCCATCTTGAGGGGGTTTCTTGCTGTTCAGGTTGGGCTCCGGTTATCTGGTTGGCCTGTTTATTTGTTGGCTGCCCCACCCCTCATGTTTGGCACTGCTTTGGAACATCTCTATCCTTCTGAATAAGGAAGCGCTGTGTCCGTCAATGAACGAAAGAGAAAATGGGATTTTTGACTTACCGTAAAATCCATTTCCAGTTCATTGACAGACACAGTACCCACCCCTCTATGATGTTTTAATGCTTCTGACACTGCTTGTTACAAAACTGAAGGCTTATAGCAGAGAGGGGGGTGTATACCACCTAGGACTGCCCATAGGCGTAGTCAATTCTTTTTTTTCTGCCTAATGTCCTACTCTGTAGGGGGCGGTATAACCATATGGTTCTGAATGTCGGTGAACTCATAGAAATGTATTTTACAGTAAGACAAAAATCCTTTTTTTTTTTTTTTTTTTTTTATTTGCGCAATAGAGCAGACCTGTCACAGCACATGTACGTTAAGCGGTCGGCAAGTGGTTAAAGTAAAATACCGTATTTATCGGCGTATAACACGCACTTTTTTAAATCAGGGGAAAATCTTGCGTGCGTGTTATACGCCGATCCCCCGCCGATTGTGAGCCTTTTGGCGGCTCTCGGCGGGTTTCGGACGTTCTCGGCGGCTTTCGACCATTCTCGGCGGCTCTCGCCAGTTCTCGGGGCTTTCGTTCGCTTTCGGCCATTCTCGGCGGCTCTCGCAGTCCCGCGTGTGCCGCCGAAAGCCGAGAGCGTCCGAAAGCCGCCGTGGGCGGCTGAGAACAGCAGCGCCATTTTTAAACGCCAGATGTACTGCAAACGACACAGGGCAAGGCTGGAATGGGCTGCAGACTACTGATGGACACTGACAAGGCTGCAATGGGGGACAAGGCTGCAATGGGGGACAAGGCTGCAATGGGGGACAATGCTACAGATGGACACTGAGAAGGCTGCAATGAGGGACAATGCTGCAGATGGACACTGATGAGGCTGCATTGATGGGCATTTAAATAAGGTTTTTTTTTTTTTTTCCTTAAACTTCCCTCCTAAACTTGGGGTGTGTGTTATACGCCGATTAAATATGGTAACTTACACATCTCTTTAGGATATAGAGGCTAGCTATCCACTGGATCAGTGTAAAGCTTGCCAATTCGATTGTAGTCTGTTTTATGTTTTTAGATGTGTGAATTTAAGGGTGTGTAGTTACACGTTTCAGTTTTGTTAATAATTTTTAATTTTTACATTGTCTAACACACATAGTGGACTTCAAGATTCATGAGGATTCAATTTGTTTGATTTAATACAGAGAATGTAGAAAAGGCTACTTGTAATTTTTTTTCATATCCCTTCTGGGGTTTTAGATTTTAAAAAGCTTTGCAATCCCCAGCCCCAGCCTGCAAGTGCTCACTCATCTAGGGTCCACTTCTCCCACAATCTGTTGAGCAAAGTTTGAAAGCCACACACCTCTTACAAATAATAAAATCAAGTTTATTGTTCAGCACCAGCACAGACACTCCACACAGGATCTTACTTTTTTATCCCTTTAAGAAGCCCCTGCAAGTACAGAAAAATCAGATTTTCTAGGTAGATTTTTCCTTGTGGGCTAACGATGTGCCTTTTTCTGGACTTAAATCCCAAAAAATGGTATCGGTCCTATCCAATTGTCTTTTGCTAAACTGCAGAGCCCCTCCCACTTTCCGTAAAAGTCGTATTAAACCAAAAAATGTAATAAATTGCAGCCTACCAATCCTTAGATGGGGGGGGCTACATTCCTTTTTAGGCTTTTTTTTCCCTGGTGATCTGGCCAGTAATACACCTCCTGTATTAGAGTGCCTCCACTCTGGATGAAGGGGCACAGCAGCATTGTCAGTCTGGGGGGAGGGGAGAGCTAGATGTACTAGATACACTAACAAATTAAAAGCCAAACTTCAGCGCACACTGCAGTTACACAAACTGTTAAAGTAACGTTTTTTCCCTCTTGGGATAAATGTTGTTTAGTAATAAAAACTGATCATTTAATCAGAAAAACTCAATTAAATTTTTGTCTCCTCTGCCCATAACACCTTTTTCTATGTGGCCTCAGAATCTTCAAGGTGAATTTTTAAGGTGGTCAGATTAGACTATTATTTGGCCTCAACACCAAACAATATGTCTGGTGGAAATCCAATACACCTAACTATCCAAATAACACCATTCCTCCAGTAAAGCATGGGGGGGTTTCTCTGCAGCAGGAACTGAACACTTGTCAGGATAGAAGAAAAATGGATGGATCAAAATATTGTCAAATTCTTGAGGAAAATCTGCTGCCCTCTGCCAGAAAGTTGTCAATGGGAAGAAGGTTTACCTTCCAACATGACAGTGACCCAAAGAACACAGCAAAAATGACCACACAGTGGTTAAAGGAGAAAAGGGTGAATGCCCAGACTTAAAGGGGTAGTAAAGGCAAAATAATTTTATCTTCATGCATTCTATAAAAAGCCTTCTGTGTGCAGCAGCCCCCATAACACTTGCCTGAGGTCCCTCGATGTCCACAAGTGTCTCAGCCTTCCAGATTCTCCTTCCTGACACAGCAGAGATGCCATTGGCTCCCGCTGCTGTCAATCGAAGTCAGCTAGCCAATTAGGGGAGAGAGGGGGCCGGGTTTGGGCTCCATGTCGGAATGGAATTGTTTTCCCTGCACTAGACTTGGATCACATGGGTGTTCTCACCTGTTTGATCCTGTGCGAGTTCACAGTAAACTGGGGGTGTCATTAACTTTGTTAATGACACCTCCAGCGGTTCGCACAAGACAGTGTAAACTGCCTGCGGGAGAGGAGCGATGCGGAAACCGGCAGTGGAATCGTGCTGGTTCCCGCATCGCACTAGTGTGAACCCAGGGTAAAGGCTGTAATTTAAAGCAAAATATGGTCCAGCAAAATAGGCGGGGTGATCCTTTTTCCAACTCGGTGATTCTGCTTTTTGAAATTTTGTTACTTTTTTTTCTGACATGTTAGTGTTATCTTTCACTTGGATGTTATAAGTTGCACTGGTAAATACAGCTGGATAAAACAACGGTTTCTGTCTTCATTTCAGGCTGCAAAGCAAAAAAATGTGTTTATTTTAAAGGAGGTTGGTTTTTTTTTTTTTAAATATAACCACTGGAAATCTCCGGATACAGTTATTCCAGTGGGTACACTAACTTAAAGCGGAGTTTCACCCAAAAGTGTAACTTCCACTTATCTGATTCCAACCCCCCCCTCCCTCCGGTGCCACATTGATTTGACATTTATGCCCCTAGAACGCCTGATGGTGCTTCCTGCATGTTGGGCCACTCTGTGTGGCCAGGCTGTGTAAAATTCTCCCACATGTGGTATTGCCATGCTCAGGATTAGGAAAATCTACTTTGGGGTTTAATTTTTGGTATGTACATGCTATGTGTTAGAAATATTGTATAAATGGACAACTTTGTTTTCTTTTCTTTACACATTTCCAAAAACTTGTAGAAAAAAAATGACATGTTCAAAAGACTCATTATGCCTCATAGATTATATGTATGTTGGGGTGTTTTCTTTCCAAAATGGGGTCGTTTTTGGGGCATTTCCATTGTCCTGGTGCACCAGAGCCTTCAAAAGTGTAATAGGTAGTCAAGAAATTTATATGTATAATTTATGCTCCTAGAACACCTGACGGTGCTCCCTACATGTTGGTCCTCTGTATGTGGCCACGCTATGTTAAGTCTCACACATGTGGTATCGCCATACTCAGGAGTAGTAGAATGTGTAATTTGTGCTATGCATATGCTGTGTGTGAGAAATAACCTGCTAATATAAAACAATTTTGTGAAGAAAAAAAAATCTTGAGTTTGCAAAGAATTCTGGGAGAAAATTACAACTTCAAAAAACTCACCATGCCATTTACTAAATAGAATAGTGAAAATGAAAAAAGCTGCGCTAACCAGTGAACCTAACCAAAAAACACAAAAGCTGCTAGCACACAACAAACCAAGTCATAAATATTATCGAAATAAAAGTGCAGCGCTACTCTGTAAGTGAAAAAATGAATAAAACTCGAAAAGATAAGTGATAGACCCAAAAAATGACATAACAGGAATATGCAAATAAATGTCTCTGGAAAAAATGACAATTCCAAAAGTCTATATAGAATAAACCAGAAGATCCTCTCCCAAGCAGGGGAGTAACAGTGTCTTGAAGGGGCTGTGGACCCTTGGAAGGAGGCGACCACAAATTAAATTGACATTCCAATCCTCAAGAAACAAGATGGGTACTCTTACCGGATCAGTAGGACGCATCTGCCATATAGCAGTGCATCAGTAAGGCAAAAAGGAGATGGTCATCCAGGATGTCCAACCGGGTAGTGTCCTCCGGGTCCCGACCACCAATGGAGGGGTGGTGTCCTAGGCAGGTTGTGGATCTCCAATGCACCCGATCGCCGATAACGGAGGCAGATGGTTCATAATAGACCCATGGAGGAAAAGAAAGAGGGACTCCACATGGTGCAGGTCAATGCGATTTAATACTCCAAAAGGTTGTACAAAATAAGTGATCACAAACAAATAAAAGGCATAAAATGGCAATGTGGGAAGCTGAGATAGCTGGACCTACGCGTTTCGACCAGTCATCAACAGGGGCATGGAATGTCTACTTTCCAAAAAGGGGTCATTTGGGGGGTATTTGTACTGTCCTGGCTTGTTAGGGTCTCAAGAAATGAGATAGGCCGTCAGTGCATCAGGTGTGATCAATTTTCAGAGATTGGCACCATATTTTGTGGACTCTATAACTTTCACAAAGACCAAATATACACCGGTTTGGGTTATTTTTACCAAAGCAATGTAGCAGTATACATTTAGGCCAAAATTTATTAAGAAAAATTACTAATTTGCAAAATTTTATAACGTTAGAAAAATGCGTTTTTTTTTTTTTTTGTTTTTTTTTACAGAATTTTTGGTCTTTTTCTTTTATAGCGCAAAAAATAATCACCCAGAGGTGATTAAATACCACCAAAAGAGAGCTCTATTTGTGGGAAAAAAAGGACAAAAATTTCATATAGGTACAGTGTTGCATGAGTAATTATTCAAAATGTGAGAGCACCAAAAGCTGAAAATTGGTCTGGTTAGGAAGGGGGTTTACGTGCCCAGTGGGCAAGTGGTTAAGCAGACTTGCAGTATTTCATAATTGCACAAACAAACAGCACTTCAATGGAGCCAGAGATGGAAGGACTGTTGTGAAGCTGAATAAAATTTAATAAAATGCACGCCAAAATAATTAAGTCACAAAAAATGGAAAGAGTCAATTGTACAAACTGAATAGGGAAACACCCATTCCATAGTTGAAATATGTTGAAAAAATGGTTTCAGTACCGCCAGCTGTCAAGGGGTGATCCAGCTATGTAGAGGGGATGATGGAAACCCAGGGGACCGCTCATAATAATGCAGCTGATAATAAAACTGTAGACAGCGATCTCACAGGGAGGGTTGTGAAGACCAGATGCAGCGTACCTGTGGAGCAGAAGCTGGAGACCGCACCGCTGTCACTGGCGCTCCGTGCTGGGGAAAAGGTAGTGACCATGTGAGGATCGGAGTACGTACGAGTCAGCAAGCCGGGTGGGCGTGTGAATGGCTGACGTCACAGGAAAACCTCCGGAGGAATGGGGGCTGGTCTGGAAGCTGGGGAAGCTGGGAAATAAAGTCACAGCGGAAGGTAGGGAAATCCCAGGGGCTGGACGGTATGTGGGCTCGATGTTGCCGTGGCGACCGTGACTGACATGTTTCACGCACCTGTTTACCTATGTAACACATTTGCCGGTATTAACCCCTTGACAGCTGGCGGTACTGAAACCATTTTTTCAACATATTTCAACTATGGAATGGGTGTTTCTCTATTCAGTTTGTACAATTGACTCTTTCCATTTTTTGTAACTTTTAATTATTTTGGCATGCATTTTATTAACTTTTATTCAGCTTCACAACAGTCCTTCCATTTCTGGCACCATTGAATCGCTGTTTGTGCAATTCTGACATTTACTTTTTTTTTTCCCAAGCGTTGACAGTTGCACTGGTTCCCAGTCTTTCTTCATTTTATTTGTTATGATATTATGATGATTCTTTGATGGCTGTCAATTTAGAGCTGCAAGTCTGTTTTTTTGCAGTATTTCATAGACTGCAATAGCCATTCAGTCATTGACTTTACTTGTTGCCTGAAGTTGCTTTGTTTTAATACTCAAACATTGGTGTTTAAGAGTTTGTTTTACATTATGCTCAATATCAAAGGGTTTGCATTTATTTTTTTTCCTGAACTTGTTTAATGCTGATCTGTCCTGATCAGATTAATGAGATGCTGAGTACTTTTATTTTCTTACCCAAACAGGTTGGAGAAGCTAGAGCACTTTATAACCTGGGAAATGTGTACCACTCAAAGGGAAAAAGCTTGGCATGCATTGGGACACGTGATCCTGGAGAGTTTCCAGAGGAGGTGAAAATAGCTCTACAGAAGGCTGTGGATTTTTATGAGTAAGTAGGAGGGAAATGTTTTGTGCTATGAGGATAGCAGACCTAATAATCAAAATAGTTAATTTGTAAAGCAGAACTATGGCCTCCCTTCTAAAAGGAAAACGTGCTGCATCTGCACTTATAGTTTTCTTAGTCCAGATGTAAAGTCTGACAAATCCTGTTGAACCTGCCAGTGATGTCCACCTAATGCAGTTTCCTGTGATGGTGTGGCAACAATGCTGCTCTTTTTTCCTGTAGTCAGAAGAGTTGTGACTCCCATTTAGGCTGTGTCTGCTTGCACTACACTAAAAAGAAAGTTGCAGGGGTATTGGTGATCCGCATGGTCACTGCTGATTCACCTGTAGCTTGCCAGTGAGCAACCAGCCACACCTAGTCCAGCATGCTGTTTTCTGGATCGGCAGAACTGCGTCTGTTGCTGAAACTCTCCCACTGTGAGCTGCAGTGTCTGAGGAGCGTATAAAGCAAAAATTTTGTATTTGGCTTATTTAAATGGAAGAATAAGAGTGTGGGTTTTTTCTTTGCTTCTTTATGTTTGTGCATTATATACAGTCATGTGAAAGAAGTACATCCTATTATTTTGAGTTTTTCAACCTATTTGAACTAGCAAATACAAGATCTTCCTTCAAACTGTGCCTATAGATGAAGGTGATTTACTTGAACAAATGACATATAAAATTAGCATGGTGTATTTGTTCTTATAATCTAAATTTATGAAACTGATGATTTGTCATGTGAAAAAAGCATTTATAACGCTGCATGTACTACCATTTCAGCTCCATGAAAATTGGAATTAGTTGTTCCAGATTAGGTGTCGGTGATTAGAACCTCCTTGGGTAGTGTGTGTGTGTGTGTGTGTGTGTGTGTGTGTGTGTAATATAGATATAGATTATAATGTATATGTGTGAGTACACCCCTCACAATTTTTGTAAATATTTTCTTTTCATGTGACAACACTGTAGCAAAGTGTCATTTCTTCAATGTAAAGTAGTGAGTGCACAGCTTGTATAACTGTCAATTTGCTGTCCCCTCAAAATAACTCAACACACAACCATTAATGTCTAAACCACTGGCAATAAAAGTGAGTACACCCCTAAGTAGAAATGTCCAAATTGGGCCCAAAGTGTCAGTATATTGTGTGGCCACCATTATTTTCCAGCACTGCCTCAACCCTCTTGGGCATGGAGTTGACCAGAGCTTCACAGGTTGCCACTGGAGTCCTCTATAATGACATCACGGAGCTGGTGGATGTTCGAGACGCCCCACAGATGCTCAATAGGGTTTAGGTCTGGAGACATGCTTGGCCAGTCCATCACCTTCACCCTTAGCTTCTTTAGCAAGCCAGTGGTCGTCTTGGAGGTGTGTTTGGGGTTGTTGTTATGTTGGAATACTGCCCTGCGGCCCAGCCTCCGAAAGGAGGGGTTCATGCTCTGCTTCAGTATGTCACAGTACATGTTGGCATTCATGGTTCCCTCAATGAACTGTAGCTCCCCAGTGCTGGCAGCACTCATACAGCCCCAGACCATGACACTCCCACCACTATGCTTGACTGTATGCAAAACACACTTGTCTTTGTACTCCTCACCTGGTTGCCGCCACACGCGTGACACCATCTGAACCAAATAAGTTTATCTTGGTCTTATCAGACTACAGGACGTGACTCTAGTAATCCATGTCCTTATAACAAGTGTACTTTTGCGCTACTATTAAAATTAAGATAAGTGCTGTATATTTAAATATAGGAGGTTGCATTTATATACCAACTGTTAGCAGACCCAAGTGAAAAGAAAATATATGTGAAGTGCCACCTCCCTACAAAGATGAAGAAATACTAGATAATATGAACACAAACTAAAAGATTAGTGGAAGTGTTAAAATATAGCACAAATAATATTACATGAAGCACAATAATATAAATGTGAGCAACCAGTGACCTCTAGTGGAAACAAATATAACACACAATCCAGCGGTGATTAATGGCAAATGAGTGAATAACACCAAGTGGACCGTCCACCAGTCACGCTATGCGCTCACCTCCCAAAAAGGCCCCCAATTAGGCTAAGTAGCACCTTCCCCTTGGTCTCAATCCAGTGTCTTTTGAGCTCCCAATAGTGGGCTCCCGCAAGCTTGTTATCTCATAAATGATGGCAACATAAGGTTAAAAAAAAAGCAAAGTCCAACTTATGTGTGTGATTACATCTCAGTATTACATTGTATATCCCTGTATGTTGCTGTAGTTCAGGTGTTTATCTGATAGTTTTTTTAAACTATCGATGACCACCGCCTGTGGAAGGGAATTCCACATCCTTGCTGCTATTACAGTAAAGAACCCTCTACGCAGTTTAAAGCGGAGGTCTGCCCAAAAAATCCCCTTTTTTAATGCATGCCAATATTCTGTTTGCTTTGTTGACAGCAGCTTGACATTATTTGTGCTATATTTAACACTTCCACTACTCTTTTAGTTTTGTATTTAGATTATCTAGTATTTCTTCATCTTTGAAGGGAGGTAGCGCTTCACATATATTTTCTTTTCAATCCATGTCCTTAGTTTGCTTGTCTTCAGCAAACTGTTTGCGGGCTTTCTTGTACATCATCTTTAGAAGATGCTTCCTACTGGGACGACAGCCATGCAGACCCATTTGATGAAGTTTGTAGTGTATGGTCTGAGCAGACATGCTGACCCCCCACCCCTTCAACCTCTGCAGCAATGCTGGCAGCACTCATATGTCCATTTCCCAAAAACAACCTCTGAATATGAAGCTGAGCACGTGTACTCAATGTCTTTGGTCAACCATGGTAAGGCCTGTTCTGAGTGGAACCTATCCTGTTAAACCGCTATATGGTCTTGGCCACCGTGCTGCAGCTCAGTTTCAGGGTCTTGGTAAACTTCTTATAGCCTAGGCCATCTTTATGTAGAACAACAATTCTTTTTTTCAGATCCTCAGAGTTCTTTGCCATGAGGTGCCATGTTGAACATCCAATGACCAGTAAGAGAGAAAGCAATAACACCGAATTTAATACACCTAATCCTCATTCACACCTGAGACCTTGTAACACTAACATGTCACATGACATTGGGGAGGGAAAAAGGCTAATTGGGCCCAATTTGGACATTTTCACTTAGGGGTGTACTCCCTTTTGTTGCCAATAGTTCAAACCTTAAGGCTGTGTGAGTTCTTTTGAGGGGACAGAAAATTTACACTGTTATACAAGCTGTACATTCAATACTTTACATTGTAGCAAAGTGTCATTTCTTCAGTGTTGTCACATGAAAAGATATAATAAAATTTTTACAAAAATGTGAGGGGTGTAACTTTTGTGAGATACTGTATTCTCTATATTCGGGTTCAAATGTTCTCTTTTGAGACATGTGTAGTGTCATTATGCCACTAGCAAAAGAGCTCTTTATGAGCCTTAACAATTGTTGGATGGCTTGGAGTCTGGTTTAAAAAAGTTTGCAACATTATTTGAAATTGATAATTCCAAGAAAATCTACAAGTGACCTAGATTTTAGCTGACAGCTAATTAGTCCAGAACTGGTTAACAAGCCAATTAAGTCTAAGAACTGACCCTTTAAATGCTAAAATGTCTCTAAGAACCCCAAAATTTATTTGCAAAATCTGCAGCTACCCTTACAGCAAATGGTGTCAAAATGCAAGCATCTACAATCAGATTGCACAAGTTTAATCTGCATATGAAGTGTGCCAGGAAAAAGCATTTGCTTTCCAAAAAACATTATAGCCTGCAGCTTGACATTGAACATAATCAGACCAGGGATATGGACTGGTGAATCAAGGAGTTGTTTGGCTATAGTTACTGTAGACATTTGTAAACGAAATGCAGCATTTCAGTAAAAACTTCATGCCAACTGTAAAGCAAGGTGGTGAAAATATTTAGTTTGAGGTTGTTTTGGTGCTTCAAAGCCTGGACAGCTGAGTCATCAAATTGGCTATGAATTCTTTATCATATTTCATTTTGCTTGATGAGAATGTGAGGCCATCTGTTTGAAAAATTAATTTAAACCAGAAATTGATCTTAGAACATTCACAAAAGGTCTCAAAGTAGAAATGGAGTGTTTTGGACTGGCCTAATAAGCCTTGATTTGAATCTATCTAATGTTCTGGGGGGGGGATTTAAAAGGGGCAGTACATGCACGATAACCCACAAATGTTGTACAACTAAAGGCATTTTGCATGTAGTGATCAAACATGGAATTTTTTTTTTAATCTGGCACATTCTCCTGCTTGGCATAGTAGCCACACAAATTCAATTGTGAGGGTGTTCTATGATTCAACAATATGCATTTGTAGTGTTGAGTTCTCAGTCACTAAGGATATTGATGCTGATTTTCACACGATTCTGCTGAATGGGCTGCCCTATGCGCATTTGTCACCTGAAAAAAGAAGCTTCCTTTTTGGGTAACAAACCTTACCCAATCATTGTAGCAGAATCGCATCACATTTGGGGTGCCATTGAAGGATACCGGCACCCAAGTGATGTAGCGCATTGGGCTGCAATTGCCAGGAAATGTGGGATAGTGGGCAGAATTGCAGCAATTTTGCCCACTCTCCCAAATCAAGAGATGTGAATGGGGCCCATATAATTTTTCTGAACATCAAATAATTGAATATGTGTAAATTGCTTAAAATATCCAATTAAAGAATGCATTTGTAGATGTTATCTGCGACTTCATATAGCTGAAGAATTCATTGATGCGTTTTATATACATTTTTGGTTTGCAAAAATATAATGTTTTCTCCTCTTCACAAACAGAGCTAATTTATTAATTGTAACGGAATTAGGAGACCGAGCAGCCCAAGGACGTGCATATGGCAACCTTGGGAACACACACTATCTGCTAGGAAATTTCCAAAAAGCTGTCGTATCACATGAGCAGGTATAGTATATTTCTGTTCAGGTTTCTTTTTTCAGACGGTTTAGCCACATTAGAAGCATTTTTAAGCCGCTTTTCAATCTGTGCACCTCTTAGCAGCTATAGCATGCAACTCCATGGTCTTCAAACATTTCGGTTTGGTGTTCTTCCTTCCTTGGTGTGTGGTGTTTTTTTTTTTGGTCTGCATGTTTGTCATTTAATATACATTCTTGTGATTTTAGATGTCAGTGCTTGAAGTAATAACATTTTTCCCTTACAGCGACTTCTTATTGCTAAGGAATTTGGTGACCGGTCTGCTGAAAGAAGAGCTTACAGCAATCTTGGAAATGCATTTATCTTCCTTGGTGAATTTGAAATGGCAGCGGAGTACTACAAGTAGGAAATACCTCTTTACCATATATACCTTTCAACCCCCTCCCAACTTTAATTTACTTTCGTTAGAGCCCCCTTCACACCTGAGTGTTTGCGATCGTGGGCAGAATCGCTGCAATTCTGCCCGCATCCCAAAGCGTTCTGCATAACTGACAAATCGTACCACACTTGTTCAGGTGCCACTAATTTTAATGGCACCTAAATAAATAAAATTGCTCTGCAATCGGGGCAATCTGCATTACGCAAAGCTTGTCGCTCAAAAGGAGCAGGTGCTTCTTTTGGGCAACAAGCTTCGCGCAATGCAGTTTGCTGTGATTTATCACGCAACGATCATGGCAGAACTGCACCCGCATTTAGGCGCCTTTTGAAAATGAATGGTATCTGAACAAGCATGGTGCAATTTGTCAGTTTTGCAGAGCGTTTTGAGATTGCGGGCAGAATTGTAGCTATTCTGCCTGTGATTGCAAATGCCCATGTGAACAGGGCCTTAACTAACAATCTATTGAGACAGGTTGATGCGTGCATGCTATGAAAACAATCTGTTATTTTTGTGTTTCCTGTTACTTTAGACTGATAAAATATCTACAGTTCATTACTTAAAGTAATTGTAAAGGTTCGTAGTGTGTTTTTTTTTTTTTTTTTTTTTTCCCTCCTGTGCAGTTGGTTTTGCACAGAGCAGCCTGGTTCCTCCTCTTCTCGGGTCTCTCTTTGTTGCTTCTAGCCCCTCCCTCCTTTGAGTGCCCCTCAGCCAGCAGCTTGCTACAGGGGGCACCTAAGCAGAGTCAGAGCTCTGTGTGTCTATTCAGACACGGAGCCTTGACCTGGCCCTGCCCCCTCTCTCCCCTGATTGGCTGGCTGACTTTGATAGCCGCGGGATCAAATGGTGCCGCTGCTCTGTCTCAGCCAATCGGGATGCGTGTCCTGGATGGCTGATGGGATCATGGACCTCGCTGGAGAGAGAAGGGGTTCAGGTATGTAATGGGGGGGGGGGGGGGGGGCTCTGCTACACATAGGTTTTTTATCTTAATGCATAGAATGCATCAAGATTAAAAACCTTCTGCATTTACAACTTTAAACTTCTTTTTTTTAAACGAATTTCACTAGTAGCTGTTAATGAGTTTTAAAGAAGTATGGGATAGGTTAAATAACTAGTACATATTACATTATTCACATCAGCTAATCTTTTTTTTTTTCCTACTTTTTTTTTAATTTTTACAGCATGTGCACATAAACTTTCCTTCAGCTGGCAAAAACAGTCCATTTTCTGTTTGAAAAGTTCTCAGGGGGTGTATACAACTTCAGCAACACACCCCCTGCCTCTGTCCCCCCTCCCCTGAGAGACATGGCTGGGCTGTGAACGAGCATGTTGGTCACATGGTTTCCATAGTAATAGAAAAGACTAAAGAGGGAAACCACCAGGGAGTATCTCACTGGAAACCCTTGCCACATCCCAATTAGAGAAGAAATTGTAGAGGTAAATGCCCCAGGGATTGTAAGGGCAAAGAGGGGTTGAACCAGACTTTAAAAGAGTAACATTGTATAAAACACTACAAAATGTATTAGGTATAAGTATATATGAAGTTGATACACAATTATATACACCTAAAAACAATTGTTGGATACAAACAATAAACAGCATCTACATTCTGGAGCACACAGATGAAAACCGAGATCAATTGGCTTGTGTGGTCACAAAAGTCCCAACATATTTCGGAATGTGGGTGTAAATACTCAATTCCTTCCTCAGGGATTAAATTGAAGCAAGCTGTTTGTTCTATCAACAGAAAAATATGTGTAATAAATAAAAAATTCTGAATGATAAACAAATATGTGGAAACACAGTAGTTGAACAGCAAGGCATATAGTGACAGGCAATGGAGATGATTGGTACTCACGAAGTTCGTGTCCTTTAATATATAATGCACCTCAGAATTCACCGGTAGGAGGGGCTTTCATCTCCAGACCTGCTCAGGGATTCATACACGAGGCTTATGGGTATATGCCACACAACACTGAGTGTCAGAATTCCCATAACAGAGCCTATTAAGTATAATATATGGTTGGAGCATGCAGCGTCCCTGTCGCCAAAAATTAAATCAAAGCTCACAAGGATCAACCAAACAGATGGGAAGACCGATCTATCACAAAAATATTAAATGTAAGAAGTGGGATGCAAGCCATAAAGTGCAGAAGTATAAAACTGAAGGTATAAATATAAATCAGAAAAAAGAGGGGGATTAACTGCACATAAGTGAAATTGTGTGATCAATAAGAAAATTAAAAAAGCTGCGGATTCCTATATGTAACACAAACACAAAATAAATTGTATAAAAAATATTGAATCGCGCTAATGAAAAACTAATGTGCGTATAAGTGACAATCAAATTCCCCTTTGGGGTGAAAATCCAAATAAATATGTGAACATGTAAAATATAAATTACCAATATATAAATAAATGGCAAATAAAAAATGAAACATCAAAGGTGCAATCCTGATGTGCAACAGTGAGAGAAATACTTGTGTAAGTCCATATGTATTAACAAGATGGATCACCCGGGTGTTAGTTAAAATACAAAAGAGGTCCTGCTGGATGAGGACAAGGTGCTTGGGTCCACCACCACATACAGAGTGTCTGGCAGCTTACCAGAAACTCATGACCCCCCGTTACAGAGGGTCTGAGTAAGCTGTTAGATCTGATTGCTCCGGACCACCACCGAAAAACCGAGATGGGCATTCGGATGGGACGTCAGGGGCCTTGATGTGGATGGATGGATCAGCGGGAAGTCAGGCTCTTAGCAGAGTGATATAACCTGCATTGTCCCCCAGAGCTTTCTTGATACTTAGTCGAACTTTAAAGGCACCTGGTGCATCAATAAGCTCTGCTTATTACAGCCTACAATTGCTGCCTTCACTTCTTGAAAGTGCAATCACTCCAGAATCAGTGAATTTCTATAAGTTGAAGAAGTAGTTCTAAATTATGGGCTGAAGTTTCACATCACAGTCAAATTGCAGGAGGACCAAGAGGCACTGCTGGATATCTATACTGATATGGACTGGGTAATGTGTTAGGAAGGAACAGATGCCACATCGTTTGATGAAAATGATCAACCTACAGAGGGCTGAATTCAGACACCTCAAAATGAAAAAATTAAGCAGCAGGCCTAGTCCATTTTGCTGAAAATTTCATTGCAGCAACTCAAAATGGTACTCGGTAGTTTGTATGGCCCCCACCTGCTTGCCTGACAAGGTAGGGGCATGCTCCTAATGAGACCCTCCTAATGAGACGATGGATGGTGTCCTTGGATTTCCTCCCAGATCCGAACCAGGGCATCACTGAGCTCCTGAATATTAGTACAAAGAGATACAGCGCTAGCAACTAGGACATAATGAAATAAATCTGTGAAAAAAAGTGCAAATATCACTACAATAATCTGGATGTGATCAAAAATGCACTAGGTGCTGGACAAAACTAGTGACATATACTAAAGAATTAAATGTTGCAAAGATAAATATATCTGTATACAAAAGAATACCACTAACAATTAGAAATTGACATTTGGTAATACGTGATAGATATATAAAATCTGGCACACATAATGTAATATGATTCGGGATGGGTGTGCACATTCCCCAAGATAAATCCCACTGTTCAGTGATAGCAGACTTTCAGCTCCACAGCCTGAAAGGAATACATACAGTCACCTGAAATGCTCCAGTTGCTACAAGCAGATAAGATGGGACTTGGACTGTTGCCAATGGGATAAAGGCTTGGGAACAGCGGACATCAAATTCCACCCAAAAATTAGAAGGAAAAGGACACGGTGAAATACCGTAGGGAAATAGATCAGGTGAGCATAATAGCGCTACTCACAGGATGGAGTCTGCAAACAGGCATTCAGAATGTTTCCGTGATTGCCGCTGTGATAGCGTGCGTTCCACAGAGAACAGGAAACAGCATCACTGGTTGGAACGTGAGCTGGATATTGCGTCAAAAATAGACTGAATAGACTTAGGTGCAACCTGGCGGCGTCGGATGGACCAAAACCTAATGTCCCAGAGTGTTCCATTGGATTTAGGTCAGGCGAGCATGGGGGCCATTTAGTGGTATCCATGCCTTCATCCCCCAGGAACTGGCTGCATACTCTCGACACATCAGGCCGGGCATTGTCGTGCACAAGGAGGAACCCAGGACCCACTGCACCAGCATAGGGTCTGACAATGGGTCCAAGGATTTCATCCCAATGCCTAATGACAGTCAGGGTGCCATTGTCTAGCCTGTAGAGGTCTGTGTCCCTCCATGGATATGCCTCCCCAGACCATCATTGACCCACCACCAAACCGGTCATGCTGAACGATGTTACAGGCAGAATAACTTTCTCCACGTCTTCTCCAGACCCTTTCTTGTCTGTCACATGTGCTCACGGTGAACCTGCCCCCACCTGTGAAAAGCACAGGGCACCAGTGGTGGACCTGCCAATTCTCGTGTTCAAAGCCAAATGCCAATCGAGCTCCACAGTGCCGAGCAATGAACACGGGGCCCACTAGAGGACTTCGGGCCCTCAGGCCACCCTCATGAATTCCGTTTCTGATTGTTTGTCTCTGACCAATCACACCAGTGGCATGCTGGAGGTAATTTTGTAGGGCTCTGGCAGTGCTCGTCCTGTTCCTCTTTTCACAAATGAGCAGAAGCCGGTCCTGCTGATGGGTTGCGGACCTTCTTTGCCCCTCTTCAGCTCTCCTAGAGTAACTGCCTGTCTCCTGGAATCCCTTCCATGCTCTTGAGACTGCGCTGGGAGACCCAGCAAACTTTTTAGCCATGCTGCTTTTTGATGGGCCATCCTGGAGGAGTTGGACTACTTGTGCAATTTCTATAAGGTCCATGTATTGCCTCATGCTACCAGTAGTGACCCTGACCCTAGCCAAATGTAAAACCATTCCTGTTTTGGAGGTTGTCTCATTGTTGCCCATCTAGTGCACCTGTTAATTTCATTAACTAAAGGTGTTTTATAAAAACAAAAAACAAACATGTCATACTTACCGCCTCTGTGCAGTAGGTTTTGCACAGTGGCCCTGATCCTCATCTTCTGGGGTCCCTCAGTGGTGCTCCTGGCTCCTCCTCTTGTCGAGTGCCCCGTGGAGAGCCGCTCTCCCTCGGGGCACTCGTGCAGGTGCGCTTCCGTGTCCTGCTGCTGCGTCTATTGGATTTGATTGACAGCAGCGGGAGCAAATGGCTGCACTGCTATCAATCTATCCAATCCGGACCCAAGACACCGGCTGGAGCTGGTGTGCTCATCAACCATCGCTGGAAAGACCGGGTTCAGGTAAGTAAAGGGGGGCTCTGGGGGGCAGCTGCAGCACAGGTTTTTTTCCCCTTAATGCATTCTATTCTTAAGGTGAAAAACCCACAGGGGTTTACAACTCTAACACCAAATCAGCTGAAACTGATTAACAACCCCTTTACCTAACTGACCAGATCAATATCCCAGGAGTTTAATTGACTTGATGCTAGACTCTGCTTAAAGTGTTCCTTTCATTTTTTTCGAGCAGTGTATGATAAACCTGTCATACTTGCCTGTTCTGTGCATCAGTTCTGCTGTTCTGGGGTCCTGCGCTGGCACTCTTGGCTCCTCTTACGTGAGTGTCCCCATAGGCTCGAACTTGAGCCACGCTGCCTGCATCTATGGACACATCGTGCTCTGGTAAGGATAAGGTGGGGGGGATCTTAATAACAGAAGATTTTTTACCTTAAAGTGTAAGTAAACCCTCCTATTGTTTTCAGCCAAGGAAGCTGCCATCTTGGCCTCTGTTTAATCTACAACTGCCATGATGCTGCACATGTGATCAGTTATGACACCCGCCATTGGATGGTTTGGTTGAGAGCCCAGCCAATGGGAGTGGTACGTTTCCGGCACATGCCAGAAATGTAAAGTTTTTTTTTTTTTTTTTTACTGTTAAATGGATGGGTTTACGTCTGCTTAAATTCAGTTTCCATAAGGTAAAAAACCTTAAAGCAGAATTTTGCTCTCTGTCAATATTGACTAATTTTAATCCTTTTGCTGCTATCATTAATAAATAGGAAAAAAAGTATATTATATTTAATTGTTTTTAAACTTTTTTTTTTTTCTTTTTTTCATACATTTCTTCAGTTACTTTCTGGTTTCCATGCCTAGGCAAATTATGTCATACATCCAGGAGTCTTCAGGAGGGGAGGAGGGGCATTCTCAGCTAAGCACACCCTCCTGCCTGCCTAAGGTAAGGGTAGATGGATTCCAGGAAGTAAATACATGAATCATCTGCCCCTTACTTAAGATGGCCACAGCCAGAAAGGCTAGAGGGTGTTTTTTAAAATTATTTCTCAGCAAAATAAATCCTGGATACATAGATGGATGGGGGAGTTTGCTTTGAATATTAAAAATGTATTAAATAGCGTTTTTTGATTTGTGGTGCTCAGACGCTGTGTAGTTCTGCTTTAAGCTCTTAGAACCACTTTAAGTTAACTTCTATGTTATTGTTCATGTGTCATTCTCTTCTTGGGAACATGCTGTCAAATAGATCTTCAATTCTATAAGCTATAGTCATTGATTCCCTTTTTGAAGTAAAGTGATGGTTTTATAGCCATATAAAACATGTGGGTAAATCAGTTATGTGTTGGCAGAGCAGTAATAACTTTAATGCAGTTTTTCTGAGCTGTGCTGATCTCATGAGTCTGCATTCTGTTTCTGCAGGCGCACATTGCAGCTGGCCCGTCAGCTGAAGGACAGGGCTGTGGAAGCCCAGAGCTGTTACAGCTTGGGCAATACATACACCTTACTTCAAGACTTCGAGAAGGCTATTGATTATCATCTGAAACATCTGGTCATTGCTAAGGAACTAAGTGACAGGTGAGCATTAAAATTACATTTGTGAATGTCTCTCTCTTCAGCTTTAAATTTAATCAGTTCATGCCTTAGTCAGAGGGATTCACAATAAGCTGCAGGGAGCAGCTATGTGTGGGTGTCTCCACATGTATCAAGCCATCTTCAGAAGAACCTATTAGTATTTGTCTCTTATTTCCAGTAAAAGACGTGTTTACATTGCATGTGATGACATGTACTTGTCTGACTGTCACCTGTGTGAGGGAGTGTGACAAACAGAAGCTTCTTGTAAAGGGTTTGGGGAGCACAGGAGTGGTTATCTTTTTATCTTTCAGTGTTTGTGATGGCATTCAACAAGCTATCAAGAGATATGTATGTATGTAGCAAATGCAAATAAACCTTTTTATTAACAGCCAAATGTTTTGGTAAGGTGGGACCCACTCTTAAGAGAAATGGTATAAAAGTGAATTCCAACTTTGACCCCTAACAGTACTAATCAAATTCCACCTTGTGATATCCAAATGGGTAAATGGGTATACAAGAATGGAAAGGTTACTCCCTTTACATTACGAGCTGACATATATACAACATAGTTGTGCTCATAAGTTTACATACCCTGGCACAATTTATGATTTCTTGGCCATTTTTCAGAGAATATGAATGATAACACAGCATTTCTTTCACTCATGGTTAATATTTGGCTGAAGCTATGTATTATTAATCAACTGTATTTACTCTTTTTAAATCCTAATGGCAACAAACTACCCAAATGACCCTGATCAAAAGTTAACATACCCTGGTGATTTTAGCCTGATAAAATGCACACAAGTTGACACAAACGGGTTTGAATGGCTATTAAAGGTAACCATCCTCACCTGTAGTCTGTTTGCTTGTAATTAGTGTGTGTATAAAAGGTCAATGAGTTTCCAGACTCCTGACAGACCCTTGCATCTTTCATCCAGTGCTGCACTGACATTTCTGGATTCTGCGTCATGGGGAAAGCAAAGGAATTATCAAAGGACCTGCGGGAGTAGGTAGTTGAACTGTATAAAACAGGAAAGGGATATAAAAAGATATCCAAGGAATTGAGAATGCCAATGAGCAGTGTTCAAACTCTAATCAAGAAGTGGAAAATGAGGGGTTCTGTTGAAACCAAACCACGGTCAGGTAGACCAACTAAAATTTCAGCCACAACTGCCAGGAAAATTTATTTGGGATGCAAAGAAAAACCCACTAATAACTTCAGGTGAAATACAGGACTCTCTGAAAACATGTGGTGTGGCTGTTTCAAGATGCACAATAAGGAGGCTCTTGAAGAAAGATGGGCTGCATGGTCGAGTCGCCAGAAGAAAGCCATTACTATGCAAATGCCACAAAGTATCCCGCTTACAATACGCCAAACAGCACAGAGACAAGCCTCAAACCTTCTGGCACAAAGTCATTTGGAGTGATGAGACCAAAATTAAGCTTTTTGGCCACAACCATAAACACTACATTTGGAGAGGAGTCAACATGGCCTATGATGAAAGGTACACTATTCCTACAGTAAAACACGGAGGTGGATCGCTGATGTTTTGGGGATGTGTGAACTACAAAGGCACAGGAAATGTGGTCAAAATTGATGGCAAGATGAATATCAAATACTGGAGGAACTATTGCATTCATAAGCCAGGAAGCTGCACATGGGACGTACTTGGACATTCCAACATGACAATGATCCAAAACACAAGGCCAAGTCGACCTGTCATTGGCTACAGCAGAATAAAGTGGAGGTTCTGGAGTGGCCATCTCAGTCTCCTGACCTCAATATTCATTGAGCCACTCTGGGGAGATCTCAAACGTGCAGTTCATGCAAGACAGCCCAATTTACAGGAATAGGAGGCTTTGTCAAGATGAATGGGCAGCTTTACCATCCTGAGAAGATAAAGAGCCTCATCCACAAATACCACAAAAGACTTCAAGCTGTCGATTGTTAAAGAGGGTAATACACGGTATTAAGAACTGGGGTATGTAAACTTTTGATGAGGGTCATTTGGGTAGTTTCTGTTGTCATTCTGATTTAAAGAGTAAACACAGTTGATAATAAATGGCTTCAGCCAAACACTAAACATGAGTGAAAAGTTTTATTCATATTCTCTGAAAAATGGCCAATAAATCATATTCTGCCAGGGTATATTTAATTATTCATTATTGGGGGGGGGGGGGGGGGATATTCCCATTTTTCAAGTCTGTATTGGTCATACCCCCCCCCCCCCCCCCCCCCCCCGGTCCCCCTGCGGCACTCGCTGCAGTCTCTGCCGTTCTCTGTCAGCAGTGTGGCAGGCAGCAGAGAGATGACGTCATCTCTCGCTGCTCGGCTTGCATCACCGCTGTTCCACCCCTACAGCAGGGGCACGAAGGCTGCTTTTGACAGAGCTGCAGCTGCGGGAGAGCAGAGAAATAGGTGTGTCATCTTTTGCCCACCAACATGTGGAAGTTTACCTGCTCGGACGCCGCTAAGGGGAGGCTGCCAGAAGTAGTGTAAGTAGTGACAAGCTGCATATGGGTGGCAGGTGACGTGATGTACAGAATATTTGATCCGGATATCGGCTATCGACCTGAAAATCGGCTGTAAAACCTGCGGCTAAAATAAATATTGAACACATCCTTTTTCAAGGTGAATACCGTATTTATCGGCATATAACATGCATTTTTTTCCCCCTTTAAAATGGGGGGGTAAATCGTGTGTGCGTGTTATACGCCGATATAGTCTGCCATCGAGGAGAAGGAGGGGCCGAGCACTGCCGAAATAGAGCCGAATCTCCTGTGTGCTCGGCGTCACGCCCAGTCCTGCCCCTGGACGGCTCCTAGCCGTCCCGGCATTGGACCGGCGTTATGTCCATCGTAGGGGTGGAACTGAGCGTGATGCTGAGCCAAGTACACAGGAGATCCGGCTCTATTTCGGCAGCACTCGGCCCCTCCTTCCCCTCAATGGCAGCATCTACAATACTACAGGGACTAGTGATTCCCGTAGTGCACAAGTAAGTTGTACCATAGTATATACTACATCCATGTGTACACCATCCATCGTCTGCTGCAAACCAACTTCTGAGTCACTGAGGAACACACAGCTATAAGCCAGAATACTCATACACAAATCAGTCCCACTGACCTTGATTACACTTGCTAATGTGCTGCATTGATACTCACTGACCATTATTTTGCTTCAAAGTGGTTTATTTTAAAAAAGGTTGTTTTTTCCCTGAAACGTCCAGCTTAAATCGTGTTATACGCCGATAAATATGGTATATTTCTAAAGGTGCTATTGACATGAAATTTTCACCAGTAAATATTTCGTCAGTAACAACCTATGCAATCCATACATACAAAGAAACCAAAACATATAATTTAAGACATTTTAAAGCGGAGTTCCACACAAAAATGTAACTTCTGCTTTTCGGAACCCTCCCCCCCTCCGGTGTCACATTTGGCACCTTTCAGGGGGGAGGGGGGTGCAGATACCTGTCTAAGACAGGTATTTGCACCCACTTCCGGCATAGACTCCCATGGGAGTCTATGCCTCTTCCTGTCCCCACCGCGCTGTCTGCTGGGAACACACAGCTCCCAGGAGAGAGCGGGGACCACTAGGGACGCGCAGTGCGACTCGCGCATGCGCAGTAGGGAACCGGGAAGTGAAGCCGCAACGCTTCACTTCCTGATTCCCTCACCTAGGATGGCGGCGGCAGCTGCCGAGAACCGAGCGGGCTCTCGGCGTCCCGTGCCGACATCGCTGGACCCTGGGACAGGTTCTATGTGTAATAAAATGGAATGACTCAGGGAAAAAGTATTTAACACACTAACTGAAATGTATTTAATACTTCGTACAAAATCCTTTGTTGGTAATGAAAGCTTCAAGACGCCTCCTGTATGGAGAAACTAGTTGCATGCATTGCTCGGGTGATTTTGGTCCATTCTTGCACACAAACAGTCTTCAAATCATGAAGGTTCCGTGGGCCTCTTCTATGAACTCTGATCTTTTGTTCTTTTCATAGATTTTCTATTGGATTCAAGTCAGGCGATTGGCTGGGCCATTCTAGCAGCTTTTATTTTCTTTCCTTGAAACCAATTGAGCGTTTCTTTGGCTTTGTGTTTGGGACCATTGTCTTGCTGAAATGTCCACCCTCGTTTTCATCTTCATCATCCTGGTAGATGGCAGCAGATTTTTAAGTCTTGGTTCCTTTTTTTTCCATTCATACTTCCTTCAATGAAATGAAGTTTGCCAGTACCATATGCTGAAAAACAGCCCCGCACCATGATGTTCTCACCTTCAAACTTCACTGTTTGTTTTGGGGTGATGTGCAATGCTATTTGACCTCCAAACTTGGTGTGTATTCTGGCATCCAATTTTGGTCTCATCTGACTAGACTATATTCTCCCAGTATTTCACAGGCTTGTCTAAGGCTGGATTCACACCATTGCAAATTGGATGCAGGATCCCCTATCAGTAAATAGTGGAGCCACCAATATGTGGGGAGATCAGAGGCCATCATGTACAGGAAGAATCCCACAGATTTAAAAAATGAAATGGCATTGGGCTTAGGACCATCTTGCGGAGTTTTGGGGAGACCCATATAACTAAATTTGGTAGTGGAGTGCAAACTTGAGCCTCAAGGAAGATCCAGTCTGGTCTGTAATAGATGAGGTGGAGTTCGTATAGTTGGGCCAATTGAGCTGCAATGTAATACTTCCTGAAATCGGGGACATCCAATCCGTCTAATTCCTTGAGGGTATATAATGTGCGTCAAGCTGCTCTACCACCTCTGAAACCCCAAATGGAATGTTTCAGTTTTTTTGAGCAACACCGCCCTCTTACTGATTGCTGGATATAAAGGGGGGGGGGAGACATATTTAAATGTCAATTTCACTTACCTTAAGCCATGGTCATGTAATCATTAGCACCACATATTTTTCCTCTTCTGTTTACATTTGGCAAGTCTTTTTGGGTGTCAACATCACAGCCTGTCTGACATGGACACTTGTATTGGTGACAGACACACAAATGTGGTTTTCTTTTTTGCAATTTTCCTTGCACCTGATTGGGTATTCCTTACAAAGTGAAGCCACATTACACACATTTAACAAAGCTTGGGGAATGCCCAGCAAAAAACCAAAGCCTACTTACTAACCAGCTCACAGACAACGGAATAAACCTGTCTAACAGTATGTGTGTTAAAAACAGGTTTAGTCTGAACACATTTGCAAACGCATGCGTGAGCCACAGAGCCACGTCACGGCACCCTGGTATCTGTGGTCCTAACACTAAAATATGAGTGTCCCCACAGTGGAGGCAAATGCATTCTGATGGATAAATGAGTAGGTGGACTGAAGGGGAGCCCACCCCTTCTTAAAGATACAGGAGCACACCACATTACACACATGAAGCCACATTTACCACATACGTTTGCTAAGGAAGATTAATGCAACTGTACTTGCAAAGTGCACAGTCTGTCTTTAGTAATTCAACCCCACTGTGTCCAAAGAAACTCATTGCAAAGCTGGTCAAATGCAGCCACGGAATGTGCACTGCTTTGTTGAATTCAATTTGGGGGGGGGGGGGGGGGTGAATAATAAATCCACAGACACATACATACTGTATATAGTAGTAATGGCTAAAATGTGTGCTGAATTTGAGAGTCGCTTGAAGCTTTCTAAATTGTTGATTACAATTTTGGAGTCTGGTCTTCTTCTTTCTTCCCTTTTTGATATTACCAGAAATGTTTGTAAAATATTGAAATAGTTGCAAAATTGTGTCTTTGTTTTGCAGAGTGGGAGAAGGGCGGGCTTGCTGGAGCCTGGGGAATGCTTACACTGCCTTAGGTAACCATGACCAAGCTGTGCACTTTGCAGAGAGGCATTTGGAAATATCAAGAGAGGTAAAAAGCAAGCAATTTACATATTTGTTGAAGGAGGGAGGAGAGAGAGTGTTCCCTTTTTTTTTTTTTGTTCCCAATTCCTTTTTATAAGTAAAATCTTGCAGCCTCACTGAATTACTGCTTGACAGTCATCTGGGAAAAATATTTTGACAATTAAACAAAAAACATTTCTGGGTAAGTTAAAATATACCCTTAGCTGATAAATGTTGCAGTCCAAATGTACAATTCCCTTTTTAAGCCTACTGTACCAACAACTATGTAGTACAAGGGTCTGCCTGGATACAAGTACAAATATTTTGGTAGGCCCTAACATTACATTTTGGTAAAGCTAAGGGCCTGTGTTGGATCTTTTGCTCTTTTTAAAGGAGGTTTGCAATCTTGTACAAGACTATAGGTATGCAAAACCTGCTTGCAACAGGTTAAATTCAGATTAGGAGGTCAGCTACAGGTCAAATACACCTGTTCCTGAATTCTGAGAAACAGGTCAAACTAATGCCATCAACACAAACCCAAAGCCTAGTGACCTGGGCCCTAAACAAAATTTGTATTGAAATTTTGTGCAAAATAGAATCAGTGGAAGGTGACCCCTCTCCACAGCCAATCTCCTTTTGTTGGCCCCTGCCCTACGTAGATCCATCACCAACCCGGTTACAAAACACAGCCTCGCTATCTGGGATAGACTTAAGACCCGATTTGGCAACCAGGCCCCTCATAATCCTATACTCTTTTCTTCTCAATCTGTTTATAATGTGTATGGCCATGGGTTACATGTCTGGATATGGCCCAAATATCAAACTGCTTTTGTGCAAAGCCCCATGCTTTAAAAAATGTGATTTTAAGTTTGCAGCATTGGGAATATGCGAACAACTGATCTTCATTGTATGCTGTAACTATGCTTGGTCTGACCTAAAGTGGAGACCCACTTTTTTTTTTTTTTAATCACATTCATTATTTTGCTTGCCATTTGGTATGTTAGTGGCACGATATTTTGCTTACAGCACATTGTATAGTGTGTGTGTGTGTGTGTGTGTGTGTGTGTGTGTGTGTGTGTGTGTGTGTGTGTGTGTGTGTGTGTATGTATGTATGTATATGTATATAAATTTTTTTTTTTTTTTTTTTCCCAACAGTTAGGAGATCGAAACGGGGAACTGACAGCCCAGCTGAACCTGTCTGACCTACAGATGGTACTGGGGCTTAGCTACAGCACGAATACTTCAGTATTGTCTGAGGTGCAGGATGTGGACACCAGTTCCCTTGGTAAGAACACAACGAGGTTGATTTACAAAAGGATTTGAGAATCTCCACACATTAAATTGCGTGAAAATTAATTTCTTTAATTGTGTGTAGATTAAATAAGTAAACGGGGATTTCTTCGTTGTCTATTAAGGGACACAGTTGGGTTACACTGCCACCTATAGTAGCAGCATGTAAGCCTCTAGGCGTGTACATAATTAGAAGATTATAGGGGTACCATCATCCTAAATTGGATCAAAGCAAGGAGTAACTAGGAGTGACCCCTGCAATATTCCCAGTAGGAAGAACCTTGGGGTACTAGCAAATAGAAAAGTTTTAAGCCAGAACACCCAAACCATCCCCTACCCAACTTGCATTTTTTTTTTTGTCCTAAGAGGTTGGAGACATTTTCTTTAGCTATTCTGAAGCAAAATTCTAAGTGTGTGTGTGTGTGTGTGTGTGTGTGTGTGTGTGTGTGTGTGTGTGTGTGTGTGTGTGTTTTTTTTTTTTTTTTATTTTTATTAGAGTTAATTGACTTCATAGTTTAGTTTATTTTTTTTCTCTTTGGTGACCTAATCAAGATTAAATCACTGCTGAGCTGATCTCTATATACAACAGCTATCTGGATCTGCTTTTCCTCAGCAATAGCTTTAGGAGGCTGGACCATGCTGGACTGAACTGGGCTAACCTGGATTGTGACCTTCAGGCACCGGACTCTGCATTGTGGCACTTTCCAGACTTGCTTGCGGTATTGGCCAAGGAAGTGCTTTCCGAGTCCAGAGGCATGGCACAATTCCAGCTGTGACCCTGTCTCTGAAGACTCGGTGAGTAAGGACTGTCGGGCTAAAGCACCAGGACCTACCTTATGGTGTGCACCCCTGGGCGCAAATTCAAAATTCCTGCCAATATTTCTTTTCACCTCAGTAAGGATTAAATGCTGATATTATTCACTTGGAGTGCTGCGTGCTTCTATTCTATTCTGTTTCTCACCATTCAGCCTGGAGGAAGCACCATCCCATTCCTGCTTTTGCTCCTGAAGCACCATTAGATCTCCAGACCCCAGTCTTGTTCCACTGCCTGCCCATGGTGACTTGGTCATGGTGACATGGTCACCTGCAGCCATATGAAACTCTTATTGTACCAAATGTCAAGATTTGAGTACTTAAAGTATAACTAAAGGTAAACTTTGTTTTTATTTATTTTTTTAGTCTTGGATAGTGTGGAGAAGGATTAGAACACCTGTCAGTTTTTATTGCTGTCTGTGCCACTGTTAGGGAAATTCACCCTCTGTTTGTCCTGTGCACAGCTATCATTATCATCGGTGGATGAAGCATTGGTCCGATGCTGCATCTGTGCTCTAGAGAAAACAGATTGTGTATAGCACACAGCAGCAATTCTTCAGAGAGGACAGACCGGTTATATAGCCATTAATCAATTTATTGATTATCCTAGTGACAGATCTTGCCAAGTAAACTAATGAGTTCACAAAGTGTATCAGTACAAAAATACAAACGTACAAAACAAAATACCTCTAAATCCAAACCATATTAAAAAGACCTAATGTCTGAAGAGGATTAGCGGTGGCCACCATTAAACATATTCACCTTGCATACCTCATTCTCACATGCACATATATGCACCAATCACAGTCGATCGATTGATCAAATGTGATTGCTGATCTAAATATCCTGGGATACCTGGAAAGACAAGTATGGGTAGTTGTTGTGTAGACTAGTACAGTCCATGTTGATTATTCAAGGTGATACTTGTCCTTAGTATTTATAAATAGGGATGTTTAGTAATATTGTAGCAATGTGGAATGTTCCTCTTTTAATCCCTCTTAAACATCCTGTTGCAGAAACAGCTTTCGTTTTATAAAATATAGGTTGCTCAATGACACATATTATCTGTGTGGAGTGTAGCATAGAGTTGATTTAGTTGCTTATGACAAAATGCATTTAAACCGCAAATGAGGAATTTGATACTTCTCACCGTCTCTTATGCTTGTTAGATAATTCCCTCTGTTGGCATCTAGACAGGATCGCTGTGATCAGCTGTTTTCCGTCACCGCCGCTGCAGGGAATCCACACTTAATGGATGTGAGAGTCCACCATTCTGGGAGATATACTTCTCTCTGTAGTGCTGTGTTTCCGCTGTTTGTTGCTGCAGTGTCCGGTCTCCAAGTGGAGTTTAGGAGGGCAGAGGGATTGGAGGAGCAAAGGGAAGGGGAAAAGGAAGCCGTGTATGGCTGTGTAGACAGTCGGTGGTCCCGCTATCCTTCTTACGGCTACTACATGAACCTGATGCTTACATGTTTCGCTTTGGCAAGCTTCTTCAGAGCATGCTTACTTGGCAAGATCTGTCACTAGGATAATCAATAAATTGATTAATGGCTATATAACCGGTCTGTCCTCTCTGAAGAATTGCTGCTGTGTGCTATACACAATCTGTTTTCTCTAGATTATAATTAATTCAGAGGACAAATAAAATTTGGGGGTCTCCAATAAGTATTCAGTATTTGGAAACACCCCAAACATACGGTGGAACTGGGTGAATCTCAGCAAGGCGGGACTGCAATACGGTCAATCTGTGCCTAATTGAGAACACCAGGTGCTATTAAGAAAAAATTGCAAACCCTCTCCATTTTTTGCATCTGTGCTCTGCCTCTGCACTGAGATCAGGGCGATCAAACATCGCAGATCGCTCGGTTCTGATCTCTCTCCCTGAGCACAGAGCTGTAGACTGTTAGTCACAGCTCTCTGCTTTTCTCCCTCCTCGCTCATTGGAGGACTGAGCTGTGGAGGGGGCGGGGCAGCTGGCTCAGTCTCTCAGTGGCTCACTGACTCACTGAGAGGATGAGCTGGGTGTCAGTCCAGGCACCTGGCGGATCCAGACTTCCATTGTCGGGATGACGCGGTGCCTGGATTGATATCCGTGACATCCGCTCTCTGCTGAAAACAGGTCACAGGAGTGCAAAACTAATTGCACTCCTGTGAACCATAGAAGTCCAGCCAAACAAGCTTTGGCTGGACTTCTCCTTTAACCCCTTGGACCCCATGCTAGTATGATGCAACCACGTATATTGCATGTCCCTTCAGAGCACTGTGCCGTGGCTCTCGTGCGCATGCTTGGGAGTGACATCTTTGTGGTTCGGCCATTGAAATAGCCGGAGCCTGTGAACCTAGAAAGAAGACCAGGTGAAGATGGAAGCCCTGTCAGCAGCTGCATCACAGGCTGCAGAAGTAGTGAATATCTCCTAAATGGTGCATGTTTTGGAGATAGTCCTTGTACCTACAGGGAAGCTTTATTCGAAGCTTCCCTGTAGGTACAAGTCGGCAAATGGAGTTTACTGCCGCTTTAAGGCTGCTACCTGGTCTCCTGTTCCTACTTTTAAGAAGTTTTAGAAGGTAGATGTTTGGGCCTTTGCAGATGTAATCTTTGCTCAGCAGGTATTGCAAGCTGCTGCATTAGGTTCTAACCTCTTCCGGTTTGGTTGTTTGGGCCTGTTGGCTTGTTGCAGTGTCAATACGGGCATCTCTGTGGTAATGGATAGGAAGATACCCTGTGTACTGGGACGTACGATAAACAAACTAGGCTTTTTTTTTTTTTTACCTATAAAACCCTTTTCTTGGAGTACATCACAGGACACAGGGATCTCGCCCCTCTTCCTTAAAGTGATACTAAAGTCAAGTGTGGGTTTTTTTTTTTTTTTTTTGTTATACTTGCCTGCTCTGTGCAATGGTTTTGCACAGAGCAGCTCCGATCCTTATCTTCTCGGGACCCCCGCCGGCGCTGCCCGCTTCAATCTTCTGCCAAGTGCCCCCAGAGCAAACAGCTTTATGTGGGGGCACCATTCAAACAAGGAGCCATGGCTCTGCCCCACCCCCTCTCTCTTCTCATTGGCTCACTGGCTGTGATTGACAGGAGCCAATGAGAAGGGAGAGCCCCTGGAGAGTGGAGACTCTTGTGCACATTACTGGATTGCAATGGGGCTCAGGTAAGTATTGGGGGTGGGGGTTGGGGCAGCACATTGAATGTTACCTTCATGCATAGAAGCATGAAGGTAAAACACCTTGAGCCTTTTAGAACCACTTTAATTGTTACATGACTTGCTACAAAACTGAAGCTGTGCCTACCTGGCAGGGGTTATGCTTGGGTGGCCAAAAGTAATTGGCAGTTTATTAGTGTAAACTTTGCTTTATTAAACCTGTTGTCCATTTTAGTTTTAAATATAGAAGTACTTCCTAGGAGAAGGTACCATGTGGTGGTTTTATTAGGTACAATATGTGCTATCCCTAACGTTGAGAAAAATCCCCACCTACCTCTGTTCAGTGAAGGTGCTTTGATGACTAGTAAGGATTCTTTGGTCATGAAGTCAGAGAATGTGTGACTTTTTTTTAGTTAAGGTAAACCAGTTCAGAAAGGCCCTTTAAGCAGATATTTGCTAATAAAACTTTACCAGGCACCTTGATGAGATCCTAGGCATGAATTTTACTTTTAAATGTTGAAAATGTTTTAAAAGGTTCATTGTACCACTACAGGAAATTATCCACTTTTTTTGTTATCATACTGAAACATCACTGATTGCATCATTATTGATAATTTATGTTTGTTTTTTTTTAAAGGTGCACGGCCTCGGTTAAGCAGACGTCACAGTATGGAAAATTTGGAACTTGTGAAGTTAACACCAGATAAGGTAAAGCTAACATTTTATTTTTTTTCTCTTGTGCTGCATCTGACATGGAGCTGTATTTTTGTAAAAAAATATTATAGGCTTAACATGAAAACCTAGACTTCTTTTTAACTGATAAAGGTTTTTGTAGGTGTTTGGTCCCATACTTTCATGCTTACATGATACCTTGGCAGTTTTTTTAAGGTTTGGTTCCGGAACTGGGAAAACACCCTTAGAATAGGCACCTCATCCCTAAGGTAATAATTTAAGTGGACATGAGAAAAGAAGGGATTTTCACGGTGCAAGTAAATTGGGTATATGAAGAAAACCTTGTAATCTTTCTCTTTTTTTATAAAAAAGAACAATTTTATTGTTTACATTTAAAAAACCTTGGCAGTGTTAACCACTTTAAGACCAGTTAAAATCTTTTTTTTTTTTTTTGCTAGAAAATTACTTAGAACCCCCAAACATTATATATATTTTTCTTAACACCCTAGAGAATAAAATGGCGGTCATTGCAATACTTTGTCATACCATATTTGCGCAGCGGTCTTACAAGCGCACTTTTTATTTAATTTTTTTTACCTTTTTTTTTTTAAATTTTTTTAATTTTACGCTGTTCTTTTTTTTAAAAAAATGAAAAGAAAAATTATGTCACTTTTATTCCTATTACAAGGAATGTAAACATCCCTTGTAATAGAAAAAAAGCATGACAAGACCTCCTTAAATATGAGATCCGGGGTCACAAAGACCTTAGATCTCATATTTACACTAAAATGCTTTAAGAGCTATAGGCGGAAGTGACGTTTTGACGTCGCTTCTGCCCTGCAATGGTATGGAGACGGGTGGGGGCCATCTTCCCCTCACTCATCTCCATACCTAACAGGTGACAGCGGCTCCGGTAAGCGCGGAGGGCACGGGAGGGGTGGCCCTCTCCCGCTGCCGATAAGTGATCTTTGCGGCAAATCTGCGCAGAGACCACTTTTATCTGAAAGCGGACCGCCCGCTGAAGAAGAGGATACCAGAGTTATGGTAGCTAGCTGCTGCCATAACAACGATATCCGTCTTCAAACAGCTGACTTATAACGACGGCGGCAGTCCATTAATGGTTATAATAAAGTGGAAGTAAAGGCAATTATACTAAAGTGGAAGTAAAGGCAAAACCTATCTATCTCTAAGACCCCTTTCGCACTGAGTCACTTTACAGGCGCTATAGCGCCTGTAAAGCGCCTCTCCTGTTACTCCAATGTGAAAGCCTGAGGGCGTTCTCTCCTGTGCCGCTGGAGAACACACCAGAGCGGCTGCAGAACAGGACTAGATAGACAGGGCTTAGAATGTGGCTGAGAGTAGGTTTAGCGTTAGGTTTTGCCTTTTACTTACACTTTAAGTTATTGGGAGTGTTGACATGGATAGTTAGGTTTAAAAGACACAATTTTATTTCAACTAACAGAAAAAAAATAGAATGAAACAATAGAAGTGTAAGTGTACATATATAAAAAAGCCAACAGGCAATTATGCCCACCATCCTGATAAAAAGAAAAGCAATACTAGGTATAGTTTGGAAAAGAGTGAGAAGGGGGATTTTTGTGGTGCCACACACAGATAACGAGAATATATATTCAATAAAAATAATTTTATTGTGCATGAACCTACACAGATGCCTGTCAAATCGCCCCGAAGTCGGACTGCATTGACTGTTTGAAATCGTGTGAGTTCAGCTGAACTCGCACAATTTCTAACCCGCATTAGTGTGAACCTGGGCTAAAACCTGATTGGTTTGAAGCGTTGCACTAGATTTTGCACGCTCCAGTTTTAGTAAATCAACTCCATTGTGTTCTGACAGCGAGGACTGTCTGTATTCAGTTTTGTTTTTTGAGGGTGGTAATGGGAATTGCCAGCTTTTTTATTTTTATTTTTTTTGATTTAAGAATGCCCACACTTTAGATAAGATAACTTTTGTTTGTTTACATATAATGACATTTCTTACAATATTCTTTAGAGCAGCAATATGATAATTCCTCATAACCACATACTGACATATGTACCCACATGTCCAACCATAAAAAGTTTGTTTACCTTTACAGAAAAAAATGTAAAGGTGAATTACACTGGACACTGTTGCCGAGGTTGCCTACCTCTGTGCTAAAGTAACCACAAAATTTAAACCAGCTTTAGGTGGATGCCAGCAGGTTCACTTACCTGCCAGTTTGTTAAAACATTCAGCCTCCAGTTTGTAACCGTATCCTTGTCACATCCAGCAGTGTTACCACACAACCCCTGCTGGACTCTCCATAGAACCATAAGGAGAGGAGAACCTAGGAAAAGTGAACTATCCGTGAACAAAATGAAATGCATATTTGATGCAAGAATAACATTTTTTCTTCAAACTTTTTTTTTTTTTTTTTTTTTAGGTGCAGAACTGGAACACTGAAATACTTGCAAAACAGAAGTCTCTTTTGTCTAAGCCATCTGCTAAACTTATGTTTGTGAATAGACTGAAAGGCAAAAAGTATAAGAACAGTACTGCAAAAGTACTACAGGACACCAGCAATTCTTCTGATGCCAACAGAAAGATGGCAAACACTCAGCGGGTTTGTATTACACCCTGCACTTCTTACAGCTTTATTACTGAAGGCATATGTAAAAGCCAGCAATGGATCTGTGTGTGTGTGTGTGTGTGTGTGTGCGTGCGTGCGTGCGTGTGTGCGCGTGCGCTTTTTCGAGTGTATACTAATCCATATTTAAAAGAATAGGAAACTCATAGGATAAAGAGATATACATACTTCCAGTATTTTTAAGCATGTGTCCAGTTCATATATGCCTTTTCTTAAATGCCTGGACTGCTCCACAAAATGGATCAAATAAAGAAACCAGCAATTCTTGTTGCACCAAGCTGGATCAGGAGAACCTGGTACACAGACATAGTCAAACTTCTAGGTGACCATTCCTAGCCTCTTCTAAACAGGCAAGACCTTCTGTCTCAGGGCCCCCTGCTCCATCCTGCTTATCAGTCACTGATTTTAATGGCATGACTGGTAAAAACCCAGGTTTTTAGGGAGAGGGGTTTCTCTGATTTTCTGTCATTCCTATATTGCTTAAAGCTAGGAATGCCACTTTAAGAAAAGAATTACTAACGTACCTGTAAATCCTCCTTTATCTGGTGTGTACACAGGCATTTCAATACCAAAGATTCTCAGGGCCTCATATTCTGGCCTTTCTGCAGTCAGGACTTGACCAGAACTTGGCCTTAGGTACTAATAAGGTTAAGGTTTTGTCCTTGTCTGTTCCAAAAACCTCTGTCTCTGTTTTTCTCTGGTAAAAACCTTTTTGTTCAAGGCATTTCTTAGATTAGACCCCTCCTTGCAACACCTTGTGCTTCCTTGGGTTCTTTGGTTCTGTCTGCAAAACCTCATTTTGAATCCTTTCAAAGTCTCCTTCTAAATGCCTATCATGTCTGTCAGTCGTGTCTCTGAATTAGCAGCTCTCCTGTAAGGAGCCATTACCAATCCCTAACAAAGACAAAATGGTTTCTGCCCAAGACCTAACTTTCTGCGTAAAGTGGTAATTAACTTCCACCTTAACAAAGACCTATACCTTTCCTCTTTGTAGCCTGCTCTTAAAATGTTACTAAACCCACAACAGTAAAATCAGTGTGTATATGCGGCAAAGCATGCTTGTTATACTCACTGTGGAACCCAAGGGGTTAATCCTCTGCACTAATCCATCTCCCGATAGTACAGAGCCTTGGAGGCACTCTGCACATGCTCAGTTTGGTGTGCGTATAAGTAGAGACGTTTTTTTTTTGGGAGGGTGCATGTGATCAGCACAGGGCTAATCAGCATGGTCTAGACTGAGGGTTAGGGGTCATGCAGCCTCATAGGACATTCGGAGGAGAATGAAAACCCCCTCATACGAGCTTTAACCAGTGCTTGGCCAGACACTGATAGGAGTCACAAGACTGCTATATACTGCTAATGAGAGAATGTATTTAGCAGTTTATATTTACTAAAATAATTTCATTGCATGTTCTGTGTACTGTGGGAGACCAGATATAGTGAATGCAGGGTCCTGGGTTTAGTAACAAGCTCCCCAAAATGATAACTCTGACAATGAAGAGCAATCTAAAAGCCAAAGCAAAGAAAGGTGGACTCTTGCTTTGTCTTGTTGTCAGGGTCACCCGCTTCAAAGTCCATGTTGCCAGCTGGATAAGTTAATTCATCTTAAGAGCTTACACTCTGAAGGATAAGACACCTTGAGCACTCTTATTTACTTGCTCCACCAGATCTATGGGTGTTTCCTAAGCATTCCAACATTAAGCATCTTTTACCCAGCTTTGCATGGCTGCTATTTGGTCTTAAGTTGATACTGTCAAGTTTTACCAGGTGGATGTTAAAGCCTCTGTGGATGAAGCTTTTGGAGGCAAGGTTCTTGACCCTCGTTATTGTTGAGCCTGTTGATACAACTGTGTTTGCCTTGTTGCCCACCCTTCTTATTCATTGCTTGGGGATGTCCCAGGGTCTGTGAACTATGAGTACATGAGTACAGTACACCACACAGACCACCCTCCCTTCTATTGCTTGGTTACTTTCCATTGCAGACTACAAAACTGGTGACTCGTGAAGTGAGTTAAGATTAGAGGGGAAGTGCCCAGGGGGCATGTCCTAAAAAGATTTGCCAGTGTCCAATCGCCTAAAATTACCAGCCTTTAAAATGGCTCCTTTCAGTAGGTTGTGACTTCTGATTCTGTGGCAGGGACAGCACTCTCTTGTTTATGCTGTGCAAACCCTGAGTCTACTAGCATGTGCATTATTATTATTATTGTGCAAGTTACTATGGTAACTTTTTTGCAGCTCCTTTTTTTTTTTTTTTTTTTTTTTTTATACTGTCGTTTTTTTGAATGTATAACTCCTTCCTCGGTGCCATGTACTTGTATGAAAAAGTATCCTGTTCTTTGTATTGCTTCCTTTTGTGTGAAATCTCTGGTGTTCCTGCCATTTCCCTTGATTTCCTATTATTAAAAACTGACAACAGTAAGCAGGGGAACACATCATTGTCAGTTCTCTAGCTGTGCTGGGAAATAGGTGTACTCTCCTCTGATGAAGATTACACAAAACCCACAAATATTATATATTTTTTTGAAATCGGATACCCTAGAGAATAAAATAGTGGTAGTTCCAATTTTTGTTGTCACACTATTACCGCAAAGGTCTAGGAAACGCAAAATTTCAGTAAAAAACACACTAACGTGAATTCTAGGGCACACGAACGCAATAAATTCCCCATATTTTTGGTAAAATGTAAAAGATGAGTAAATGCCAAACCAATTTTTGTGCGCCTGTGAAACGGCGTTAAACTTTTGCTGCTAAAAAAAAACCCATTGGGGGAACTTTTCCATATTGCAGTTTTTTGGAGTGTGCAGCCTCTTCATTTCCAAATGTGTGATTTCTCTATTCCCTTTTTCAAACTTCAGTACCCTATATTTTCTTTAGGCCACGCTTCAAAAACCCCTATAGGTATCAGTTTAGTGTTACGGAGGAGGTCTTGTGTTAGCATTATTGCTCTCACTCCTGTGTGCGCAGAGATATGTAACTTGTATCCAAATCTACGTTTTCATGCATAGGCGCCTGACAAATGCGTTTACGTTTGTGCGTGTATATATATATATGGGGGTGGAAGGGCCTCAAATTTTTTGGGGGGGGGATTTTATGTGCTTGGGTGTGTTGTTTTTTTTTTTTTTTTTTTATTCATCACATAGGAATAAGAAGTCCCCTATGTGATGATATTTTTTTAGGTGACAGGTTCTCTTTATTGAGATATGCAAGTTCTAAAAGCCCTGCATATCTCCCCTGTGCTCCACTAAATGTTTTGCAATGCAGATCGCATTGCAAAACATTATTTCCTGGCTGAGCTAGCCGGGGGAAACCAGGAACTTGACCTGGAAGTGACGTCAGACGTCGCTTTCGGGGTCACAAGAAGGGGAGGAGAGCAGACGTTTGTCCGCTCTTCTCCTTCCCCCCCTCTACCCGCCAACACCCACCATGGAGCTCCTGGGCCCACCCATGGGAAAGAGGAGCCCGGGGGCGTGGCGGTAGTGGGAACGCGGGTACTGGGGGTGTGCAAGCAATCGGGCGGAGCTGCACTAATGCTCTTAAAGGGAAGACTGAACTGAGGTTGCCATAGGGTTGCGCTTCTCTTTTGGTCATGCACAGTAACTTTAACTATTTAACTGCTTTTCAAATAATCCTATTTTTGCTCCGTGTCTTTAGAAAACAGCGGTTGCAGACGGCATAGGAGATGAAGGCTTTTTTGATCTATTGAGTCGGTTTCAAAGCAACAGGATGGATGACCAGCGGTGCAGCTTGCAGGGCAAGAACATCTTAAGTGTTCCCACAGCCACATGTTCCACCCCAGCAAAATCCATGAGAAAATGTATGTCACACATTTGTTGTTCATGAAAGGAAAACGTGTCTATAAAAATGTATGGAGTTTGCTGGAAAATAAGCCAGACGTACTGCATTTCTGCTTTTGTGTGGTGCAGGCATTTTCCTAAACTGAACTCCAGGCAAGAAGCTGTATACAATAGTGAAATACATATATGAGCGGTTTCACCTAGGTCAAGGCTGCATTAGTTTGTGCCTTTTTACATCTGCCTGGAGCTCAGCTTTAAGTAAAAAAATTTGTGTAGATGGAGGATGTACTGTATACTAGTGGTTACACCGCTCTTTTCAGGTTGAACTGACTAATCCCAACAGGCATTAATGTGAGAGCTTAAAATCAGTCAGTTCCTAATATGATTTGGTATGATATACTATATGGTGTAGATGCGAAGCACTTGTGTATATTGAAAGTCATATTCTCATGGCAATTTATTGAACTCCAGCATCAGCTCAATTTCATTAGGATTAGAAAAGATGAGATCTACTTAAACATATGTTGTCAAATACTTGGGCACTCCAGACTTGGGCCCCTTTCGCACATTTTTTCGTTTCATCAGTCACAATTTTCAAAGAAAAAGACGGATGGTTTTTTACATCAGTTTTTCAATCCACCAGCTAGAGTCCTTAAGGGGTAAGTTCACCTTTACAGGAAATCTGTAAACACTGGACCCCCCCCAGTCCTGCTGTCCCGGAGTCCCGCGATCCCCCGCTGTCAGGTACCGGGGCACTGCTTCACCGGTCCAGGGATTTGAAATCCCTCTAGCTCTCTCTCCTCTCTCTCCTCTCTTCGCAGTGCTGTTAGGATGGGCTAGATGTATTCTGATTGGGCAGCGCCATCCATGTGATGGTGGTGACCAATTAGAATGCCTCATGTTGGTATACTTTGAGAGGTACGGATAGGAGATTAAGCCACAATGATTTCAAATCCCTGGAGTGATGAAACGGCGTCACAGTGCCTGACAGTGGGGGATTTGCTGTGGAGGGGGTCCAGTGTAAATTCACCTCACAGATTGTCTGTCTGTAAAGGTGAACTTACACTTTACCACTTGAGTCCCAGAGCCATTTTCTATGCAAAAACCGACTGTTTGGCTGTTTTTTTCTCATTTGATCCATTTTTTGAATGAAAGAAAAATAGGACTTTGATCCGTTCCAAAAAACGGATGTTGATGGAAGCGGAAGTAAATGGATATGAATGAATGATCATCCATTTACATCTGTTTTTCCATAGAGATGCATTGATGTCCATTTTTTTCATCCGTCAACAGATGGATGAAAAACTGACAGTCTGCATATGTGAAAGGTGTCTTAATTAATGTATGATGAAGTATTTAGAGGCAGAGGTTACTTTTAGTAAAAAAAAACTTTTGGCAAAAGCATCAGTAGATCCAGAAACATGGGCATCCAAACTTGTAGTTAAAGTGGTTGTGTACTTGCCTCAATCCAAAGCACATAATGGGGTTTCTATCTGCTATCTTTCCTCTGCTATCTGCATGAGCCACTTCTGACCGCCTATGCCAATGCAGAGGGTCACCAGGCCCCCTTCCCTCCCCCCCTTGTTTCATCTCTATGTATCGAAGAAATAAAGTGGCCGCACACTGGAACGAAGTTTGCTTGACAGAAATCTTGTCGCATGCCAGACAGATGATACAGGACCAAGGTTAACGTTTCACACGGATGTACCGTGCTTGTTCACCGTGGGAAACATTAAAGTAGTTGTTAACCCACTTCTAATTGTCTCCTATCCCCTCTGTACCATTGTAACACGTGTGCCTGTGTAATGTAAAGAATCTGCACCAATATAAGCTCCACTCTGGGCGCTCAGCTGATTCCTCTCCTCTCTTCTCTCTCCGGCTCACAGCTTCAGTGGATGGGGCCGAGCCCTCCTGCTGACATCAGCCGGGGAGGAGGGGGGGAGGGGGAGAGCATCGACCATCAGCTGAGCCGTGTCTATACAGGTACAGATCGGTAGATTTGTTACATTACACAGGCACACATGTTATTATGGTACAGAGGGGATAAGATCATTTACTAGAAGATGTGAGAGCAACAGGAGCCGGGGGGGGGGACGACTCTGGTACAAGCACTCTGGTACAAGCGGGGGAGAGAGGAGGACAGAGGAGAGACAGACTGGAGACCTTCGGATGACGCAATCGCGCAAACTGTCCACGGTGTCAGGGCTCAGCAGCCATAATTATCGTGGTTAGTCTTCAGAGGGGAGGGTATAGCCAGGCAGGATCAGTTTTTTAGGGTATACAGGGGGCCAAATGACACAGAACAAGCACTGTGCTGTATAACATGCTTTAAGGGAACATGATCTGTTTGTTAACCCAAAAAAAACCCACTTTAACCTTGGTCCTATATCATCTGTCTGGCATGCAACAAAGATTTCTGTCAAGCAAACTTCTCGTTCCAGTGTGCCGTCCACTTTCTTTCTTCTACACACTTCAGTAATGGTGGTAAGTCGGGGCGAGCAACTGGAGAGATATTGCACCATTGGCCTGAGTGGTGTATGCTTTGTGTTGTGGATCTCTGTGTATCACCTGGCACTAGACAATTCAGTGGGTGTATGTAAGGGTTTACAGCCACTTTAAGGTTACACTTGCAACTGCACTCTGACACCCCACCCCCAAGCTCCTTTATTGAACAGCAAGGCAAATATGGAGGCCCGAAGACACAGCCAAGCCCAGTTTTCTTACAGGAAAAGTCAAGATTTGTATGTAATTTCAGCTGCCCACATTTGCTGGCCCACTGTTCATGTAGTTTTAACTGAAAGCATCACTCTGGGCAAAATCAATATTCCGTTAACTGTTGGGCAGATATATGCCATGTAATGATGCTGGATCCATTTACCTCTTAGTGGCAGCATCCTTAACCCCTACAGCCCTGGAAGGTTTTAACCCCTTAATGACTAGAGCATTTTTTGCGATTCGGCACTGCGTCGCTTTAACTGACAAGTGCGCGGTCGTGCAACGCTGTACCCAAACAAAATTTGACGTCCCCCCCCCCCACAAATAGAGCTTTCTTTTGGTGGTATTTGATCACCTCTGCAGTTATTTTTTGTGCTATAAATAAAGAGCGACAATTTTGAAAAAAAAAAGACGGTAACGAGCCCCTGCTCGCTCGGTTCCACTCTCCCAAACACTCCTCTGTGGCTATTGAATCAGATTGCAGATGGCAACGTCTGATGGTTCGGTCATCTGATGCTCCGGGAATGAAACTACAGCTATGTGCCGTTCTAATCCAGTTGTTATAGCTCAGAACAAACACCAGGCAGGCTGCATGTAGGTTCAACCAGGAATCTCCTTTTTATTGATGCACACAACACACTTTTATACACAGCAGTTTGAACACCCCGCCCCCAACAACCACTTTCCTATTGGTCAATTGTAAAGTACACTCGAGTCTTCACTCAGGTCCTCTTGTCCATGCAATTGAGGACTTGAAACAGGGTCAGCAGGGATTGGTCCGATAGCTTGAATAGGTGGACTGATATGTGTAATGACACAGAGAAGCCCCAGGGGGTAATTAAAGTACATAAACAGTCAAACACAGAACAATGCCTTCCTTCCAGACCATGGAGCCGTCTGGAGGGGGTTAGCCTTAAAACAGGGCAGCAGATCCCCCCACTGTGTAATAGAATCAAAGGAGAAATACTTCAGTATTCCAAGCTTCATGACAAAAACAATTTTTTACTTTTGGCTGTAGTAAATATCCTACATTTATTTTCTTAAAAACACATTTCTTCATCAGTTTAGGCTGATGTATACGCATCTACATATTTTTCTTAAAAAAACCCGCAATAAACGTATATTGATCGGTTTGCGCAAAAATGATAGCATCTACAAAATAAGGAATACATTTATGGCATTTTTATTTATTGATTTTACTAGTAATGGCAGTGATCAGCGATTTTTATTGGGATTGCGACGGCAGATCGAACACTTTTGACACCAGTGACATTTATACAGCGATCGGAGCTAAAAAATAGGCACTGATTAATGTATAAATGTCACTGGCAGCGAAGGGGTTAACACTAGGGGGTGATCAAGGGGTTAAATGTGTTCCCTATGAGTGTTTCTAACTGGGGGGGGTATGGGCTTACTGGGACATGACAGAGATCACCGTTCCCAACCACTGGGAATAGTAGATCCCTGTCATGTCACGTGTCAGAACGAGGAAATGCCTTGATTACATAGGCATTTCCCTGTTCTGCCTGTGTAAAAGTCAATCACGGGCCGCCAGAGGACATTCAGTCCTCCCAACCTGTGGGCACGCTCCTGCAGCCGGAGCGAGCGCATGCCGCCCGCAACTGAGCCTGCGCGAGCCGCCGTACAGCTACGGCGATTTGCGCAGGAGAGCCATTGTGCCACTGTCAAACAATGGTGGCTTGTCCTAAAGCTGTTAAAGAGGAGCTGCAGTCTGCTCACATCATTTTGTAATAAAAACCTCTTTGCCATTCTGAAGCTTCCCTCTAACCACTTGGCATATTTTATATATAGGGTGACTCTGTACTTGCCAAATATGCTGCAGAAATCTCCCTCCACGGAGTCTGGCTGCAGCCATTTTAACTGTGGGCAGCTGAAGCTGCTGCCTGTTCACTTCCTGGATTTACAGAGGCACACCTCCAGCTCTGCAGCTCTCCTTGGCCATCTTATGACTCATCCCCCCCTCCCTTCCTGGAAAACTCTCAGAGTGAGAGAGAGCTGTGCATGATATCATAAACCTAGTCTTTTTACCAGACAAACAGGAAGTGGGCTGTATAAGGTATTTACTGGCAGAAAAAAACATTTTACTATCCAAAGTTAAAACTACAACGGCAGAGGATTTAATAAATGGAAAAATGAAAAAATGACTGAAGTTCCACTTTAACCACTTAAGGACCAGCCTCGTTTTGAAATGTAGGTGTTTACCTAAAAAAAAGTTTTTTTTGCTAGAAAATTACTTAGAAAAAAAAACAATATATAATGTTTGGGGGTTCTAACACCCTAGAGAATAAAATGGCAGTCATTGCAATACTTTTCACACCGTATTTGCGCAGCGGTCTTACAAGCGCGCTTTTTTTTGGAAAAAATTCACTTTTTTGAATAAAAAAATAAGACAACAGTAAAGTTAGCCTAATTTTTTTTTTTTTATATTGTGAAAGATAATGTTACGCTGAGTAAATTGATATCCAACATGTCACGCTTCAAAATTGCGCCCGCTCGTGGAATGGCGTCAAATCTCCATAGGTGACGTTTAAAAAATTCTACAGGTTGCAGGTTTGGCGTTACAGGTCTAGGGCTAGAATTATTGCTCTCACTCTAACTATTGCGGCGATACCTCACATGTGTAGTTTGACCACCATTTTCATTTGCGGGCGCTACTCACGTATGCGTTTGCTTTTTTTTTATTATTATTTATTTTACATGATTTTATTTATTTTTACACTGTTTAAAAAAAAGAAAATTTTGTCACTTTTATTCCTATTACAAGGAATGTAAACATCCCTTGTAATAGAAAAAAGCATGACAGGACCTCTTAAATATGAGATCTGGGGTCAAAAAGACCTCAGATCTCATATTTACACTAAAATGCAATAAAAAAATACATTAAAAACATGACATTGAAAAAAATGTGCCTTTAAGACGTATGGGTGGAAGTGACATTTTGACGTCGCTTCTGCCCAGCAGTGTCATGGAGACGAGTGGGCGCCATCTTCCCTTCACTCGTCTCCAGGCACAGCAGGGAGACAGACGCGATCGCCTGCGCCACTACCGACGGCTCCGGTAAGCAGCGGAGGGCACAGGATCGCGGCTGGAGGGGGCCTCTCCCGCCACCGATAAAATTGATCTTGCGGCGCATCCGCCGCAGAGACCACTATTATCTGAAAGTCGACTGCCGCACAAAAACGGGGATACCGGGATTATGGCAGCTAGCTGCTGCCATAATGATATCCGCTGCCAAACTTTGGACGTACATCGGCGGGCGGCAAGTGGTTAAGTCATCCTTCAGAGGCTTTCTCTCAAGTGTTTCCTTTTCAGGGGACTGGACATTTGTAGTATGCCTTTGTTGTTAGACAGATGGGCGTTAGCACGGTATCAATTTTTCCTAGAAGTGGATTCTTTAGAATCTAAAAAATAAGATTTTTTTTTTTTTAAATTAGCACAACTGCAATATTTTATAAAGTAGAATTCCATGTTTAATTTTTTTTTTTAATTTGGGCCAAGTGGCCCAAACAAACTATTTCTAGTTTTTGCAACAACTGTGTGTGCTGTACTATATTGTAGTCGCAACAGCTACAGACAATAAGAGGCGCTGTGTTCTGCAGCAGTACCAGGCAACTTTTCCATCTGCCGCAGGAACTAAATTAAGTTGGCCTGGTTGCTTCTCTGGCATGAAGGAGAATGACAGAGAAGCATTCAGGCCTAATTGATTTAGCTCCAGCAGCAGACTGCAAGTTGCCTGCATTGCTGCTGAACATGGCAACTCACTGTATATAGCTGATGCTACTACAATATATTGCAGTAAACACACCAGCTGCAGCTTGACACAAACTATATCAAATCAAAATAAACCTGGAATTCTATTTTAACCTAATAGTATGAAATGCTAGAGTACTGTTCGTATCACTGATGTTTTCTGAATTTTAATCCTTTTGTGTTTTACTCCTTAGCTCTCTCTGCATCGGTTGTTTCTCCTCACACTGATGAGTTCTTAGATCTTCTTGCCAGTTCTCAGAGCCGTCGGCTGGATGATCAGAGAGCCAGTTTTAGCAATCTGCCTGGTTTGCGGATCAACCAGAAACATAGTAATTCTGTTCTGAGTCACCTGATGGCCAGTGAAAACCGGGAGCCAGATGAAGATTTCTTTGACATGCTGGTAAAATGTCAGGTGAGGAGACTATAAATATAGGTGTTTCACTGGATTAGGATGTTTTAATCTACAAAATGTCCCGTCAGTCACAACATTGCGATAATTGTATACTAATTATATTTTTTGGTTTAACTTGTGTTCAAGGACATTACAAGGCAATACAATCAGCAAGCTTCTAATCTGTGCAACGCTCAATTTTTACTAAAATCCCTAATTAAAAGTTCCACAGAAATTATATATATATATATATATATATATATATATATATATATATATATATATATATATATATATATATATATATATATATATTATAGCCTCTCTATTTAAAGATTTTTTTTTTATCTTAAATTCATTGACGGACACAGCTTCATTTTTTTTCTCTTCATTTTTGACTATAGGGTTTTTTCAAATCTTGCACTTATTATTATTTTTTAAAAGGGAAAAAAACACACGGAATACAGCATCCTTAATCATCAGTAAAGAAAGATACAATAAGGAACGAATCAAATAACTTAACATGACGTTGGCAGGGTGTCTAAGTACTTCTGGACCATATTTTATGCCAATCTAACGTGATTTTCATCTCCATGTTTAATATCTTTAATAAATGCCATCACCCTCATCTTCTGCCAAAACAAAGAAAATATCTTGCTTCTGCAATTCTTCCTTGGGATCCCGGATGGTTCCGTGAATCTCCTCCCATCCTCAGGTATAATATAGAAACAGAATAGTGCAGGCCCACAGGGAAACCAATAGATCCCTATGTGTCTACACATTAACGACAAAATGAAAGAATACGAGAAAGAAAAGATGAGAGGGGGGGGGGGAGATAGAGGCGAGAGCTGAAAGTAAGAATACAAAGGAGAGGGGGTATAGGGGAAGGGTAAGAGTGAGACTAAAAATTAAATGATTTTAAAATTAGGTTTAAAATTAAAATTGGGGGGGCTCATGGAGGCAGTATACTCCCACATCTCAGGCTATGAGCTCATAGTATCACGGAGGACTGCTCTCTGCGTGTCTCACCGAGCCACCATTGATCTATACTGAGGCTAATCTAGTTGTTGTGTCCCCTTCCATAAATGCCCTACCTTCATCCGAGAAAATAAACATATTCCAAATAGACCATGTTCTCGTAAACTGTTCCGTCTGATGGCGGGTCGTTAGAATTAGATCTTCCAATTTTTTAATTTCCTCCACCTTTTTGAACCACTGGCCGATGGTTGGAGAATGTGTGGATTTCCAGCATAAGGGGATACATGATTTGGCAGCATCGAGTAAGTGACGGAGTAGTGACTTTTTATAAGTTTTACGTGACATGTTGGAGCCATGGAGTAGAAAAGACTAGGTCAGCCGTGATTTGGCGTTCAGTAAACTTCTGAATTATGTGTTGTATGGTCTTCCAGAAGTGCTCCAATCTAGGGCACGTCCAGAAGATATGGAGGATCGAACCTCTATCGTCCTGACATCTCCAGCAGCGATCTGAGGTAGTCGGGAAAATCTTTTGTAGTTTTGCTGGGGTATTATACCATCTAGTAACGATTTTGTAATTAGTTTCCTGTGTCTTTGTGCATATTGAGGATTTATATGTGAAGTGAAGAATATTTTGTTGTTCACGTGTTGTGAAGGTACGTTGCATGTCTTTCCCACATCTCTAAACATTTCAGTTTATGACCATCATGTGGTGTAGTCAGCAGTTGATAAGTAGCCGACAAGGCATGTGGCATGGCTCCCTCTTCCGAACAGTAGGACTCATAAGTGGTTAGGGTTTGATCAGAGTTCCTAGGGGGGGGTAATGATTTGAGGAAATGGCTAAGTTGGAAGGCCCTCCAATAATCCACATGAAATGGTCCGTCTGGGTTCATAAGTTCGGATGTGGTCAACCTGACTATAGGGTTTATAACGCCACCTACAGGAGTAGGTCACTAGCACCGCCTATGGGCAGTCCTAGCTGGTTAGCCAGTCGTTTCTGCCTGGTATTTCAGGAGTACGGACCTAGTTCCCTGCTGGGACCTGGTGTGGTTTTTTTGTTTTTCTGGGATTTTTTCCTGCAGAGATCTTAAATCAACAGACAGGCTGGATAATCTAAATCCAGTGGTCACCCCAGCCTGACCAGCGAATGCTCACACACCTTTAATTACACGCTGGGTCTGCTTTGACAGCCCCATCCTCGACTGGGGTGGCTGGCAAGGTAAACGTCTTGCAGGGGCACATATGACTGGGCACCTGACATTCGTGTCACAGTGCTACCCTGGCAAACAGTCCTCCCACCTTGGTTGGAGGCAGATCTGTCTCAGGAGTGTTACCAACCTCCGTGAATCGGTAAGTAAATGACATTGCCTGTCTCCCGGGTGGTCCTTTAACATGGAGCCTCAGGCTCATGCCTCCCCTCGTGGAGGTGGGGGGTTCCTTCGTGTCCTCTGTGGATGCTTTGTCTGTGGTCCTTGAAGTCATTGACTCCTTGGTGGAGATGGCATTGAGGCTTAAGGCAGGAAAGAAACGCCCTCTGCTTTCTCCTTCCCCCTTGGAAGTATCGGAGCACAAATCGGGCTCTGACGCAGCTGCGGTCCCAGTTTTTCCTGAGTGCCCTGACAATACAATCTCCGACTTCTCTGGTGTGGATGAGTCATCCTCCTCCATGACCGCACAGTGTGGGAAATGCTTAAAGTTGATACCTTAGGGGCTGCCACAGGAGTGGCTGTCCCCTTTGGTACGTACAGTCTCGGCTAAAGTTTTTCCTTATCCTACATATTTTGATAAATTTGTCTCTAAGGTTTGGGAATGCCCAAAGTGTCCCTTTGTGGTCCCAAAACGTTTCTCGGTGCGTTACCCCTATGAGGAGCCCCTACTAAAGAAATGGACTTCTCCTCCTGTCACAAACCCTCCCATCTTAAGATTGAGTAAAGCAACCATGATACCGCTGGAGGAGTCTTATAAGAAGTAAAAAACCCAGTGGTGGTCAAATACCACCAAAAGAGAGCTCTATTTGTGTGATAAAAATTATATAATTTTATTTTGTGTACAGTGTTGCATGATTGCCAAATAGCAAAAAATGGCCTGGTCATGAAGGGGGTAAAACCTTCCGGAGCTCATTCTGGTCAGAACCACATGTCAATTTTTTCAGGTGGATATGAATGGTAGCTCAAACGTAGAACTCGGGAATGTACTAAGAGGCCTATGTCTGGAAAAACGAACGGAAAAGGTTGCATCATTTTAAGTTTTTTTAAAAATCTAAATGTGATGGATCAGAGGTAAGAGGATGTGAACGGATGCACGTCTGTTCAGATCCACTTGCCTGTAGACCTAACATGGGTCCGTTTAAGCTCCTCAGTTTTTTTTTTTTTTTTTTTTTCTCCATCACATGATGGAGGGAAAAAAATGAACAGACACGTATGTCACAAGACTGGTGGTGATCTTGGATGTTGAGAGAAGCTGATTATATCAGATGTTGTTGCTTCTATTCAAATTGACAGTTTTACAGAGTGTGATTTGTAACAGTGTGATGCTTTGGTACACTGTCAAATTGTGTTTCTGCAGATCAGTTATAAGCGCCCTGTTTATAGGTGTTCACATTCCTATGTGATTAATGTGCAGTGCAATTTTACAACCAATTCATTTGAATGGGCTGAATTTGCACCGGAACGCATGCTCTACTTTAAAAAAAAAAAAGTGCTGCACTAAGTTGCATAGCACTGTAGTACCATGCAATTTGGTGACCTCAAATGCTCTGCATTTAGAGTGCTGTTAACATTACATTGGCCTCAGCAGCAGATTGCAAAGGCAGTGTGTTTTGAGCACTGTGCGGGAAAGGCATACACAGCGTGCTTTTCCCCTACTGTACTCTGGTGTGAACCAATCCTCAGTCTCTCATAGTTGTAAAGACTTCTCTCCTATACTTAAAGCTATTGTAGTGGAAAAAAAAAAAGTTATACTTGCCTGCAGTGGATTTGCACAGGGCAGCCCAGATCCTCCTCTTCTTGGGTCCCTCTTCGGTGCTCTTGGCCCCTCCCTCCTGTTAAGTGCCCCCACAGCAAGCAGCTTGCTATGGGGCACCTAAGCCGAGCTGCAGCTCCATTTGTCCATTCAGCCCCGCCCCCTTTTTCCTGATTGGCTAACTGACTTTGACAGCAGCGGGGCCAATGGTGCTGCTGCTGTGTCTCAGCCAATCAGGAGGGGGAGTCCCGGGCGGCTGAGATGCTCGTGAACATCGCTAGACAGTATTAGGGCTCTGGTAAGTATTAGGTAGGCTGCTGCACACAGAAGGCTTTTTATTCTAATGCATAGAATGCATTAAAATAAATAACCTTCTGGCTTTACAACCCCTTTAAATTGCTTGCTCTGATTTCACAGTACTGAACTGTGTAAAAGTGTTCATTTTAAAACTGTAGCAAGTCAGATAAAGACCACCTTATTTCATGCCTAGAGGACCTCCAGCATCATCTAACTCTTTCCTCTCTAGTCTTGGTGTCCCTGGCCCGCCCCTTTTTATGCTATGGACTTTAGTTGAGCAGGATAAAGTCAAATTCTTGATGGTTTATGTATCCACAGCAGAAAAACAATTCTGTTTTATAGGCAACTAAAATTATATTCCTGTCCTCACGACCCACTAACAGGCCAAGTTTGCAAGATAACTGAAATACATCACAGGTGATATCATTTGCTGTTCAGTGATTGCAGTATTCTAGTCTGCATCTCCCCAAGGTAATACATAAAACCTGGCCTGTTAGTGGGTCGGAGGACAGGAGTTATGATCCATTGTTCTAGAAGCTTCTGTCTTCAAAGCACACATCATTTTGAGGGTTGCAGTAAGACCCATAATCCCCCCCCCCCCCCCTTCTCTGGAAATATGGATGCATTTTAATAATGTGGTAAATAGACCTCACTATTTGTGTTTATACTGGGCTTATTCAGTGACCATTTTTATTGCTGTTTCAGGGTTCCCGATTAGATGATCAGCGTTGCGCCCCTCCTCCTCCACCAAAGAAAGGTCCAACCGTCCCAGATGAAGACTTCTTCAGTCTTATTCAGCGTGCACAAGCCAAGCGTATGGATGAGCAGAGAGTGACACTGTCATCTTACCCTAAAAGACCTAATTCGAGTTAGGGAATGCTGCCATATGTGATGTTTTACATTCTCCTTTTTCTGGACTAACAGATTAGCTGCCATATTGTGGTAACAGAGCTAAAAAGACGGGTTTTTCTTTCATAGTACTGTAATTTCTACCTGGTTTCTGTAAATCAGGGCTACTTACATGGCATAGTTTTACTCCATTCCTGTGTGACAGGCACTGCCTGTGTATTATGATTGGTGCAGACCATTATTTATAATTTTATCATTTGAATGCATGTGACACTGACATTTTATGTTTGCCCTCTTTTGGGAGAAATGCACCTTTAGTTCGTCAGTAGAAACGTGGCATTGGTTGGTTTTTGGTTAGGGAGGCTTCCATTAATAGATACCATGAATAGTGTGATGATTCACTACAGGGTTCATTTTTTTTTCACTTAACAAACGGACATTTGTTTCTACAAACCTGATATTGATGGCAATGGAGTGAAAAAAATATTAACCTTACCCACATGATTGGCTGTTTGAAGAAAACACGTGTATAGTCCTAGGTAAAAATAAATTTCCTTAGTTGCTCAGGCTCATGGGATTAAAACTGTAGTTTAATTTTATTTTGAATTGCTTAGTTCCCCTCACATTTTAAATGCTGCCCACCTGGTGTTATACTTACATTCTGCTCTGATCAATGATCTTTACTGTGCGGCCCTGCTGCAAACCACACAGCATTTCATCTGAAAATTTGCACTCCATCTTGCACATGCATGCTGCGGCCCTATTCTTTCCTGTGGGAAAGGCATATTTCAAACTTGAGGCCGCCATGGGTACAGCTTTTTATTGGAATAAATAGGACTGTTGCACATGCACAATATGAAGCAGCCATTTTTAAAGGAATGGCTGTGCCGCTCAGAACAAGGCCACAAAGAAAAGATCACTGAATCAGGGTTTGAAGAGGAGGACAAGTTCCCCTAACTCCTGTGGATGCTGCCCTAGGTAAATTCAGTTTAACATTTATGGTAACATTTTCTTAATGTCCTATTCTGAAGACTTTTACCACCAGGTACCGATTTACAGCAAGTAAGGTTTACAAGCCTGCCTCTCAAAGTTCCATGCACTCCTCTTTCTGAAGCAGTCTTTCAGAACAAAAGTAATACATACTGTATATATGTACACTTTCATAAATATGCCTTTACAAAAAAAAGACCCAAGTTAAAAAAAAAAGAAACAGATTGGTGGATCTAAGGGATAAAGCTCTGGAATTTTTTTTTTTTGATAAAGCTTTGTACCCATTTTGTCTGATACCATAATCTGAAGCACTACAGTTGTTCATAACTATGTAAATAGTTTTTTTTTTTTAATAGTACGAGTTTAGATTCTTGCTGTGCTCAGCAGGAGCCTCTTGTGGCAGAACCTTGGTACTTCATTGTTATGACATTTTCTCCATCTCAAAGGGCTATTTTGCTTTAGAAAATGGTACTATTAATGTTGTGTCTGTGTTTTTTGTTTTGGTTTTATTGTTTTTCTTTTGTTTTTTTATTTTAGATTATCCAATATGTAAAATAATCTTTATATGAATTTTTAAGGTTGAAAAAAAACGTGATTTTCTTACACCACTAATTCTTTGCACATAGATTTGGGTTGTCTGAAAATGTAATATTTTCAAACAAGCCATGTGAGATGCTTCAGAAAATAAATGCTGGTGCAGAATGCTAATTCTTTACAGCCATCGTCTAAGTGGTATTTTTATTTCTTTTTTTCCCCTGGGCTAGTGTGAACTGTATGATATAAATATGCCCAGAACAATGCTATTGGTAAACCTTTTTTTCTTGAAAGGGAATGCAAGGAGTGCAATGTTACTGTGCCTCATTACTTTGTAACAGGCATATGCGGCAGAGCTGCACATGCTTGTGATGTAAAATGGATTTGGAGCTACCAAGCCCAAATTATATAAAGCATTTGTGTGTGTGTGTGTGTGTGCGCACCAAATGGAAATTTTGGTACTAAAAATGGCAGTTTTAAAAAAAAAAATTGTATTTTTATATATAATTGTATTTTATTCGACTTTTTAAATATGATCAATTTAAATGAATATGAATTTATTGCCGGCCATTATTGGCACCTTTCATGCAAGAAACGCTCTAGAAAAATGTATCCCTTTTAAATTCTATGCATGTCTGCACACTGGTCTATTGTGCTTGCATTATGGTGTTAAAAATCCTGCTTCCTGCATTTTTGGTCAGTTAAAAGGAAAATGCACCTCCCAGTTGAAATGCGTTGAGAACGCATCATTAACGCACCCGTCTTACATTTTTGAGTCACATGACCTATATATATAAAAAAAATTACCATAAGCACAGTAAAATCATGCAAATTCACGTCAAAATCGTGTGCGTTTTCGATGCCATTATCGGCACCTTTTTCTTTTATCGGCTAAATGGCGATTAATGCTGTTTTCGGCCAACATGTTTTGCCAGCTGACATTTCAGTGCATCGTGTGTATGTATATATATGTATGTATGTGTGTATGTATGTGTATGTGTGTGTGTGTGTGTGTGTGTGTGTATGTATATATATATGTATATGTATATGTATATGTATATGTATATGTATATATATATATATATATATATATATATATATATATATATATATATATATATATATATATATATATATATATATATATATATATATATATATATATATATATATATATATATATATATATATAGTGTGTATATATGCACACAGTGGGGACGGAAAGTATTCAGACCCCCTTCAATTTTTCATTTTTTGTTATATTCCAGCCATTTGCTAAAATCATTTAAAAAAAAACAAAAAAAAAAAAAAAAAACACAGAATTGTTGACATTTTAGCAGATTTATTAAAAAAGAAGAAATGAAATATCACATGGTCCTAAGTATTCAGACCCTTTGCTGTGACACTCATATATTTAACTCAGGTGCTGTCCATTTCTTCTGATCATCCTTGAGATGGTTCTACACCTTAATTTGAGTCCAGCTGTGTTTGATTATACTGATTGGACTTGATTAGGAAAGCCACACACCTCTCTATATAAGACCTTACAGCTCACAGTGCATGTCAGAGCAAATGAGAATCATGAGGTCAAAGGAACTGCCTGAAGAGCTCGGCCAGATCTGTGCCTTGCCACAATTCTGTCTCTAAGGTTACAAAAAAATGTCTGCTGCACTTAAGGTTCCTAAGAGCACAGTGGCCTCCATAATCCTTAAAAGGAAGACGTTTGGGATGACCAGAACCCATCCTAGAGCTGGCCGTCCGGCCAAACTGAGCTATCGGGGGAGAAGAGCCTTGTGAGAGAGGTAAAGAAGAACCCAAAAATCACTGTGGCTGAGCTCCAGAGATGCATTCGGGAGATGGGAGGAAGTTGTAGAAAGTCAACCATCACTGCAGCCCTCCACCAGTCGGGGCTCTATGGCAGAGTGGCCCGACGGAAGCCTCTCCTCAGTGCAAGATACATGAAAGCGAAAGCCCAGATGGAGTTTGCTTAAAAAAACACCTGAAGGACTGCAAGATGGTGAGAAATAAGATTCTTTGGTCTAATGAGGCAAAGATAGAACTTTTTGGCCTTAATTCTAAGCGGTATGTGTGGAGAAAACTAGGCACTGCTCATCACCTGTCCAATACAGTCCCAACAGTGAAGCATGGTGGTGGCAGCATCATGCTGTGGGGGTGTTTTTCAGCTGCAGGGACAGGACGACTGGTTGCAATCGAGGGACGAAAACCTTCTCCAGAGTGCTCAGGACCTCAGACTGGGCCGAAGGATTACCGTCCAATAAGACAATGACCCTAAGCACACAGCTAAAATAACGAAGGAGTGGCTTCACAACAACTCCGTGACTGTTCTTGAATGGCCCAGCCAAAGCCCTGACTTAAACCCAATTGAGCATCTTTGGAGAGACCTAAAAATGGCTGTCCACCAATGTTTACCATCCAACCTGACCGAACTGGAGAGGATCTGCAAGGAGGAATGGCAGAGGATCTCCAAATCCAGGTGTGAAAAACTTGTTGCATCTCTCCGAAAAAGACTCATGGCTGTATTGGATCAAAAGGGTGCTTCTACTAAATACTGAGCAAAAAGTCTGAATACTTAGGACCATGTGATATTTCAATTTTTCTTTTTTAATAAATCTGCAAAAATGTCAACAATTCTGTGTTTTTCTGTCAATATGGGGTGCTGTGTGTACATTAAAGTGGAGTTCCACCCACTTTTACAACTCTTCAGCATCCCTCACTAAACTGTGCACTGTAAACAAATTGGATATTTGTAATTTTTTTTTTCTCAACACCCACTGTATATCTGCTGTATTCATTTTTCACTTCCTCCTCCCTGGCCCATCGCATCATTTCCTGTTTGCAATGCCTTCTGGGAAGGGGCGGCAACTTCCTCTGAAACTGCCGTTGCTATGGAAACCTGACCTGAAACCTATTACACTGCTTGTGCTGCACTGAGCATGTGCGAGATCTGCAAGAGATCCAGGAAGAAATACAGTCTGGCTTCAGATGCCCACACTTAAGATGGCCACGGCCTGCTGTAAGTTTATAAAATAACAAACTACTGCTATAAACTAACAAAACAGACCTTAATTTACAAACTAACTTTACTAGAATACATTAAGCTTGTGTATTATAGGGGTATTTTTATTTAAAAAGTATAATTTCGGCCGGAACACCACTTTAATGAGGGAAAAAAATGAACTTATATTTCAGCCATTTGCTAAAATCATTTAACAAAGAGTGAAAAATTTAAGGGGTTTGAATACTTTCCGTCCCCACTGTATCTATCCCGATCAGCCATAACATTATGACCACTGACAGGTAAAGGTAATGGCTCCTTACAATGGTATCTGAAAATTGGTGGGATATATTAGGCAACATGTTGTTCATGAAGGTGATGTGGTGAAAGTAGAACAAAAATGGGCATCGTAGTTTGTTGTGTATGGGGCTGTGAAGCCCATGGTGACCCATGTCCACAGGCAAAAGTTTCTACAATGGTCACATTAATATCAGAACTGGACTACAGAGCAATGGAAGAAGGATGGCCGGGTGCGTGTGCATCACTTACCTGGGGAAGAGATGGCACCAGGAATGCGGTATAAGAAGGCAAGTTAGCAGTTGTGATGTTTTTGGGTCCATGCTAGGGATCGACAGGTATCCCCCCCCCCCCCCCCCTCTTTTTTTTTTTTTCAGGGCCGCTACCGACTTTTTGACTGCCTTTCAGGGCGATGGCCAATATCAGGTGCCGATATGCTATAGAAATAATTATTTTTACACTATCCTTTTTAATTTTAATAGATATATAATTTTTATTATTGCAGACTCAAGGAATGTAAACATCCCTTTGTGGAGGGATCTGGGTCTATAGGACGCCAAACCCCTCCTCTCTACTTGAAAGTATTAAAAGTGCCAAGATCAGCATTTTTGAATACTTTCTATTTTTTTAAAACTGGCACCTTTTTAGGATGCCAGTAATCCAGAAGTGATGTCACTTCCAGGTTACTAGATCCGAACAAAGAATCGCCTTTGTTCGGGTCTCCGGCCAGCCGGTGGGACAGGAGACCCGGGCGGAGAAGCCCGCTCCTTGTAATAACAGCTGCATCAGTTGTCATTACAAGAAAGCTGACTGTCTGCTCTAAAGAACAGTAGCAGGGTGATGCCTGCAGCTGCATGCATAAACCCGGTACAACCCCTTGAAGTAATATCAGTAAGTTTGTGACCAATAACGATTCTTAAAAAAAAAAAAAGTAAATATCGGCTGCACCGATAATTGGTCGACCCCTAGTCCATACATCAATGGGTCAGGGCTGTTTTGCCAAAGGGTGCCATACTCCATATTAGGTGGGTGGTCATAATGTTATGGCATGTGTGTATGTACACACTCACCAGCCACTTTATTAGGTAGACTTTGGTAGTACTGGGTTGGACCCCCTTTTGCCTTCAGAACTGCCTTAATGCCATAGATTCAACAAGGTGTTGGAAACATTCCTCAGTTTTTGGTCCATATTGACATGAGGGCATCATGCAGTTACTGCAGACTTGTTGGCTGCACATCCATGATACTCTCCCGTTCCACCACATCCCAAAGGTGCTCTATTGGATTGCAATTTGGTGACTGTGGAGGCCATTGGAGTACAGCGAACTCATTGTCGTGTTTAAGAAACCAGTGGTGAGATGATTTGAGCTTTGTGACGGTGCATTATTCTGCTGGAAGTAGCCATTAGGAGATGGGTACGCTGTAGTCAAAAAGGGCTGGACATGGTCAGCAACAATACTCAGGTAGGCCGTATCGTTTAATTGATGCTCAATTGGTACTACCAGCCTGAACGATTGATCCAATTAGGATAGATCCATGCTGGTGAGGCTGTGTAAATTGTAGCCTCAGTTTCCTCTTCTTAGCTGATAGGAGTAGCACCCGGTGTGGTCATCTGCTGCTGTAGCCTATCTGCTTCAAGGTTCAATGTGTTGTGCATTCATAGATGGTATTCTGCATACCTTGGTGGTAATGAGTGGTTATTTGAGTTACTGTTTCTGTGCCTTTCTATCATCTCGAACCAGTCTGCCCATTCTTCTCTGACATCAACAAGGCATTTTTATCCACACAACTGCCGCTCACTGGATATTTTCTCTTTTTTGGACTATTCTCTGTAAACCCTAGAGATGGTTTTGTGTGTGTGAAAATCCCAGTAGATCAGTTTTTGAAATACTCAGAGATCGACCGATTATCGGTGTGGCCGATATATATTGGTCAAAATACTGACCGATATTACCGTTTTCTTGCTTCAAGGGGTTTTACCGGGGACCCGGTAGCGTTCTTTAGAGTGGACAGTCAGCTTTAATCTGATAACAACCGATGTGGCTCAGCAGCCGCTTGGCTGGTATTACAAGCTGTGGGAGGGGGATGTCCCATCCCCAACCGCCGCTCTCCCGTCCCACTGGGAGGTCTGAGCAACCAGCCGACACGTCTGCTGGCTGGCCGAAGACCGAACAAAGCCGATGCTTCGTTCGGGTCTCAGATCTAGTAATCCAGAAGCGATGTCAAGACATCACTTCCCAGATTACTGGCATCCTAATGGCACCAGTTTTAAAAAATAAAGTATTCAGAAACTGCGATCTTGACGTTTTTGAATACTTTGAATTGCAGAGGAGGGGTTTGGGGTCTTATAGACCCCCGATCTCTCTATAAAGAGTACCGCTCACTTGCCTATTACTGTCACAAGGGAGGTTTCCACTCCTTGTGACAGCAATAACAGTGATAAAAAAAAAATGTAAAAAGACAGTGTAGAAAAATGCATTCAGTTGCTGCTATGTGCTTGGCTGATTAGCAATTTCAATTACCAAGCAATTGAACAGGTGTAACTAATAAAGTGGCAGTGAATGTATATAGAAAATAATTACCTTCCCTTTTTTAAAATAATCACATTTTGTGTTGTTTTGCAGCCTGAAATGAAGACACAGGTTTTTCTTTTCTCCAGCTGTATTTACTAGTGCAACATCCAGGTGAAAGATATAATACCAACAAAAAAAAATAATCAAACGCAGAATCACTGAGTTGGAAAATGGATCACCCCCCCAATGTCAGTATTTTGTTGAACCACCTTTTGCTTTAATTACAGCCTTTAGTCTGTTGGGAGATGTCTCTACTAACTTTGAACATGTAGAATTTGCAATATTTGCTTACTCTTTGCAGAACTGCTCAAATTCAGTTATATTTGATGGTGACTGTTTTGTGGACTGCAGTCCACAAAGTCATTCCACAGATTTTCAATGTGGTTTAAGTCTGGGCTCTGCCTAGGCTGTGCAAGGTAATTCATTATCATTTTCTTCTCCTTCAACCACTGTGTGGTCATTTTTGTTGTGTGTTTTGGGTCATTGTGGAAGGTAAACCTTCCCATTGACAACTTTACTGCCCTCTGCCAGAGACTTGCCTCAAGAATTTCATGGTATTTTGCCACATCCATTTCTCTTCCATCCTGACAAGTGCTCCAATCCCTGCTGCAGAGAAACACCCCCATAACAGGATATTACCACCTCCATGCTTTACTGTAGGAATTGTGTTATTTGGATGGTAAGCTGTATTGGATTTTTGCTAGACATATTGTTTGGTGTTATGGTCAGATGAGACTAAAGTAGACTTATTTGGCCTCAACACCTTTTTTCACGTAGCCTCAGAATCTTCAAGGTGGACAAAACTGAGTAAATAAAACCTGATTTGGCTCGGCCACCCTCAAAAATTCAATAAATTATATACTTCAACTCACTGGGCTTTAGGGAATCATTTTATTAATGTATCAAACATGTAAATATTTAAAAATGGTACCATAACACACAACTTCACACACCTAAAACCATTCACCCACCTCAATCACATGAATGTTAATACAAAATGTACCCATAATGTATATATTCATATAACAGTATATGTATAGAAAGTAAAGGTAGGGTACTAGAACTGGTGATCCTACAAAAGGTCAGGAGTTAAACCTAAACTTCCCAGGAATGAAAAATATGTATGGACTCAGACAATGCATATATGATCTTGTAGCGGAAGTAATAATCCAATGACAAAGCCAGCATATGTGATAAGAAGGAAGTCCTTGGCTATGATGTACTGGTTCTATCTCCTAATAAAAACTCCAGAGATGTTGTGATCCAGAGGAGGATATTTGTTCAACAGCTATTAGAAACATCTCGGCTTCATGGGAAAAGTCCTTGCCTGTATGGCATAGCTAGAGTATAGGTATGAACACTCCTCCCTCGCACACCAGTGAATCCCAAGCCACATATGAACACGTTCAGACCAGCACAGTTACTGTTTAGTATTCTGGTTACCAAGAAAGCAAGGACCATGTAGTTTATAGATTCAATTTGTTGTTAGTATTTCCACAGAGTCACATGCATGATATACTTATTAGTTCCACATGCCTGTGGGCACTTCGGTCCAAAACCCAATATGGGAAGAAACTTGTCTTTTGTCTTAAAGCATAGTTAGGTCTCCCAAACCATGGTGGATCACCAGGTAGATAAAGCGAGGAGGTGGACAATAGGAAAGGCCTGACCGTTTTTTCCGGACTCAGGTCGGCTGCTTCAGAGGCAATTGAAAACTAGGCTGGGCACCATGAGCTTAAATCCTGTTTGAAAATGGCCACCATGCCTCGCTGTTGGTGTGCGTGACGTTGCCCTGCACACACACAACACCATTATGCAACGTCACGCACGCAAACTGTTCAAACACATATATAGAATGTAATGACATCACCCTTTATCATATATACAAACAGTTCTCACAACATCCACATCTAATCATTCCTGCATTATCAGGGTGATGGAGTGGTCTCCAAGATACATCACTATGTACCAGAAGGTAGTTTAAAGAGCGAGCTCTCCTTTACACCATTTGTGGATTTCCAGAGATAAAACTGTTAGCAAAGGCATTGTCTTTCAAAAGGTGCCAATGTACAGAGCAAATATCTCTCACCTTATCAGCCATCTGTGTGTACCGTAAAACTAAGTCTGGTTATACCTGAGGCTTCCTTTTGTCCTCCATTTTGTTTAAAGATTAATGACTCACGTGCGCTGTCTCTAGCCCTATTATAAGTTATAAGCCTTAGTCAGACACTTTTTTATTATATCCTCTCTTCTGAAATCTTTTGTAGAATCCTTGCCTCATGCTCAAAGTCTTTCTGGTTGGTACAGCTGCAATATGCTTTCCGATACTGCCTGACAGGTATATATTTTACCAAAGTTCTTGGATGGACGCTTCCAGCATAGAGCAGACTGACTGTTGTGGTCGATTTTCTATACAACTTCATTTAATGTAATTGTCAAGTCCAAAAATGTAATGTTTACGATGATGTTCACTGGCGAACTTCAGGTTATAAGGATTAGTGCCCAAAGTTCCCACAAATTTATAGAACTCCTTTTCAGTACCTGACCAAAAGAGGAGGATGTCGTTTATGAACCTGTACCAGGGCAAAGTCCTGACAGGCACACCAACGACACCCCCCTCTGTCAAAACTCCATGTCGCCCAGGTCTATATTAGCATAAGCCGGGGCACACTTCGTGCCCATGACTATGCCTTGAGCCTGGCAGTAACATTTTCGATTGTACTGGAATTTGTTATTGGTCAACAAAAATTCCAACAATCTTATAACAAAAACATTGTGGGCTCATTTGTCAATTGCTCTACTGTCTAAGATTTTGCAAATGACTTGTAGTTTTTTTGCGAGGTATGGAAGAATATAGAGCTTCTATATCCAGTGTGACTAACAATGTAGCGTCAGGTAAGGTCAAGTCATGCAAAAGGGTCAATAAATGTAAAGTATCCTTGACGTAAGCAAATTGGTTACAAACAAAAGGTTGTAATATTTTGTCAATATATTCACAAATTTTTTCTGTGAGTGATCCTACTCCTGAGATAATTGGAGGTCCAGGAAGATCGTCCAAGGACTTGTGGGCTTTAGGCAGCGATTAAAAAAAAAAAACTGGTATCAACAGCTTCTTTATTAAGTTGTCGAGTATGGTCAATAAGTTCAAACGGTTTCTTTTTGTCGCTATTTATATTAGGAATAGGAGTATACCATTGTTTATAATTAAAGCAGAGTTCCACCCATTTAAAAGTCAGCAGCTACAAAAAGTGTATCTGCTGACTTAATAGAAGGGAAGGCGAATGGCGGACCTAAGCTTGTAAGTGCCACATCCAGTATTCAAAACAAAAAGGGTTCCCCTAAGTGGACTTTTAAGGCACCTAGTAGTATCTTGTGTAAAAATATACAAGAATATGCAAAGTAATATAATAATAAACAAATTTGTATTAATAATTAAACAAGATTAAAAATAAAAAAATATTGATTTGTCTAAACAATCGGTTTCTATCACCATGCAAACGGATAAATAAAAAGACCTCCTTACATCCAATGCATTTCAGGATGCAGTTAAATCCTTCAGGGGTGCAAAAGAGAGGAAGGGGTTCATCTAGAGCATAATTGAAATATATAATCAATACATTACAGTGAAACATGAACGCACAGAAATAGATGCTTATACCGTTACAATAATACACTTACATATGATATTGGATGGTGAGGTAGTTGACTGCAATCTTTTAATGTGATTCAACAAAATATTGTAAAACAGCACAGGTTAATTGTGCCAGTGGGATTGCTGTCTTAAGGCAAAGGGGCATCAGAAAGGTCTGTAAATGCAGACCTTGAAATGTAATAGAAAAAGGATTGCACATGAGTGCAAGAAAAGAAAATTCCCGAAAAGAAAAGAAGATTCCCAGCGATGAAAATTCTTTTCTGTAGCAACATGAGGTGAAATTGAAGGCTTGGTTGGTCGAATTTCGAAAATCAATGGTGGCACCGTCGGATCAAAAAACGCACAAAACTTCTGATTTTGAAAATTTGTATTTGTATGGCCAGCCTAAGTATTATGAAGGAACTTTAAAGAGGAATTAAACCCCGATGGGTTTTACTTCCTCTTTTGCTCCCCACAAGGCCTGCAAATTAAAAGCATACTAGCCCATTATATGACACCTACCTGCAAACGAAGTCTGCACTGTCCCCTGTGCAGGCCGCGTCCATCTTCCTTCCGGGGGCCGCGGACTCTGGCTTTCTGACTGGCTGGAGCTGCGTGACGTCACTCCCGAAGAAACGTCACAGTGGTCCGTTTCTTATCGGCGCACTACAAGTGAGATATCTCAAACAGCACACGTTTAGGAGATATTTCCACTACCTATAGGTAAGCCTTATTCTAGGCTTACCTATAGATAAAAGTAAGACAAAAGGGTGTACAACCACTTCAATACAGGACACTTTCACCCCCTTCCTGCCTAGGCCAATTTTCAGCTTTCAGCGCTGTCGCACTTTGAATGACAATTGCAAAGTTACATAGTAGGTGAGGTTGAAAAAAGACAAGTCCATCAAGTCCAACCTATGTTTGTGATTATAAGTCAGTATTACATTGTATATCCCTGTATGTTGCGGTCGTTCAGGTGCTTAATAGTTTCTTGAAACTATCAATGCCCCCCGCTGAGACCACCATCTGTGGAAGGGAATTCCACATCCTTGCTGCTCTTAAAGTAAAGAACCCTTTACGTAGTTTAAAGTTAAATCTCTTTTCTTATAATTTTAATGAGTGGCCACGAGTCTTGTTAAACTCCCTGCTGCGAAAAAGTTTTATTCCTATTGTGGGGTCACCAGTATGGTATATTGTATATATAAATCATATCCCCTCTCAAGCGTCTTCTCCAGTGAGAATTAAGTTCAGTGCTCGCAACCTTTCCTCATAATATCTAATAACCAATATCCTCCAGACCCTTTATTAGCTTTGTTGCCCTTCTTTGTACTCACTCTATTTCCAGTACATCCTTCCTGAGGACTGATGCCCAGAACTGGACAGCATACTCTAGGTACGGCCGGACCAGTCTTGTAGAGCGGGAGAATTATCGTTTTATCTCTGGAGTTGATCCCCTTTTTAATGCATGCCAATATTCTGTTTGCTTTGTTAGCAGCAACTCATTTGCCATGTAGTTGCCCATCCCATTAATTTGTTCAGATCTTTTTGCAAGGTTTCCACATCCTGCAAAAAAGTTTTGCCCTGCTTAGCTTCCTATCATCCGCAAATACAGAGATTGAACTGTTTACCCCATCCTCCTGGTCGTTTATGAACAGATCAAATAGGATTGGTCCCAGCACAGAACCCTGGGGGACCCCACTACCCACCCCTGACCATTCTGAGTACTCCCCATTTGTCACCAGCCTGTGAATTCGCCCTTGTAGCCAGTTTTCAATCCATGTACTCACCCTATGGTCCATGCCAACGGACCTTATTTTGTACAGTAAACGTTTATGGGGAACTGTGTCAAATGCTTTTGCAAACCCGTCGGCTCTGGAAGACATGCTTATGTTATGGTCTTAGACCTTCCTAAAGTCCTGTCGGTCACGTATAAAGAACTGTTTAAGAGGAGTCCGGTTGCACTGACAAAGTGTAGGGAGTGCTGGGAGGGGGAAGTCCCTGATATAGAGGAATGGGATGATATGTGGGATCAGCCCTTCAAACACTTGGTTTCTGCAAGGGATAGGCTAATACATTTCAAATTTTTGCACAGAATAGATTTCACTCCTGCCAGGCTTGCAGTAATCTACCTGTCGGTCTCCCCGGAGTGCTGGAGATACGGCTTTTCACCAGCTGATGCTAAACACATATTCTGGGAATGTCCTCAGATTAAGACCTTTGGGGAAGGGGGTGGCCTCCTGCATAGAAGACATGCTGAAAGTGCCCATCCCAATATCAATGAGGGTCTGTCTATTGGGCCTGGTTGAGGAGGTGGTTCCTTCTATAGCTTTTATAACGTTACTGAACATCCTTTTCTTCTATGGGAGGAAGGCTATATTATTGAAATGGAGGTCTTCCACGCCTCCTGGTGTACCCTTTTGGAAGGCAATTGTGAATTCTATGATGCCCTACTACAAGGCAACGTACCAATCCAGAGGGTGCAGGAAAAAGTTTAATAAAGTATGGCAGGCATGGTTCAATTCAGATAATACGGTTGGATACGATGGTTCATTGTTTTGTATGCTGTAATAATCGATTCAGGAGCCTGGGCTATAAAGACTTTTAATGCTTTCCTGATATGCTAAAAGTGAGACTTAAATTATTGCAAACAAGTCCTCTGGATACTGAATATAGTCTGCTGGTATTAGACGTGCAGTGCTTTATCATTGCATCAGCCACTTAGGTACACCTGTGGTATGTATTCCCCTTGTGTTTTAGGGTGGATATGCCATCTGAGGATAGTGGTGAACTGGGTTAAGGGTTTATGGGGGACAGGGCAAGGGAAGGTTTTTCAATGTGAACACATAGTCAGTTGCCTATGTTAGGTAGATTGAACTTTTGTGTCATTGTTGACCATGTTGGTCATGGAGAAAACTGGCGTTGTGTCAGGGTCACTCCCTTTTCAATGTCTACTTCTACTTCTGTTTATCTAAAAAGAATTTAATAAAAAGAATTTTACAAAAAAAAAAATGCTTTTGCAAAATCCAGATACACCACATCTACGGGCCTTCCTTTATCTAGCTGGCAACTCACCTCCTCATAGAAGGTTAGTAGGTTGGTTTGGCAAGAACGATTTTTCATGAATCCATGCTGATTACTGCTAATGATACCGTTCTCATTACTAAAATCTTGTATATAGTCCCTTATCATCCCCTCCAAAAGTTTACATACTATTGATGTTAGGCTAACTGGTCTGTAATTTCCAGGGATGTATTTTGGGCCCTTTTTAAATATTGGTGCTACATTGGCTTTTCTCCAATCAGCTGGTACCATTCCAGTCAGTAGACTGTCAGTAAAAATTAGGAACAATGGTCTGGCAATTACTTGACTGAGTTCCCCAAGTACCCTCGGGTGCAAGCCATCTGGTCCCGGGGATTTATTAATGTTAAGTTTCTCAAGTCTAACTTTAATTCTGTCCACTGATAACCATGGAGGTGCTTCCTGTGATGTGGCATGAGGATAAACACTGCAGTTTTGGTTACTGAAGCCCCCCGATTCCCTTGTAAAGACTGAGGAGAAGAAAAAATTGAATACCTTTGCCATCTCCCCATCCTTTGTGACCAGATGTCCTTCCTTATTCTTTATTGGGCCAATATGGTCTGTCCTCCCTTTTTTACTGTTTTACATACTTAAAGAATTTCTTGGGATTTTTTTTGCTCTCCGCTATGTGTCTTTCATGTTCCATCTTAGCCGTCCTTATTGCACCCTTACATTTCTTGTTGCATTCTTTATAAAATCTGAATGCTGCTGATGATCCCTCAACCTTGTATTTTTTTGAAGGCCTTCTCCTTTGCTTTTATATGCATTTTTACATTGGAGTTGAGCCATCCAGAACTTTTGTTCGCTCTTTTAAATTTATTACCCAATGGGATGCATTGGCTAATGCCCTTATTTAATATGCTCTTAAAGCAAACCCATCTCTCCTCTGTATTCTTTGTTCCTAAGATTTTATCCCAATTTATGCCTTCTCGCAAGGTTCGTAGTTTAGGGAAGTTGGCTCTTTTGAAATTCAGTGTCTTTGTATTCCCCTTATGTTTTCTATTTGTATGATTTATACTGAAGCCAATTGACCTGTGATCGCTGTTACCCAAATTGCCCCGTATTTCCACATCCGTGATCGGGTCTGTATTGTTGGTAATCAGTAGATCCAGTAATGCTTTATTTCTAGTTGGTGCATCTACCATCTGACCCATAAAATTGTCCTGCAAGACATTTAGGAACTGGCGAGCCTTAGATGAATGTGCAGTTCCCTCCGCCCAGTCTATGTCTGGATAATTAAAATTCCCCATCCTTGCTGCTAATCCAAATTGTGATAGGATATCTATCTCCCCTTCCTCCCTCAGGTTAGGGGGCCTATAGCATACTCCCAGTATTATTTTTCCCCTTAGCTTCATCCCTTTGGAGCTTTGCCCATAAGGATTCCACCTCCTCCTTAGCTCCCTTAGTGATGTCACTTCTCACATTCACTTGTACATTATTCTTGATATATAGGCATACCCCTCCCCCTTTTTTACCCTCTCAATCCTTGCGATAAAGGGTATACCCTTGAATGTTTGTCAGCCAATCGTGAGAGCTGTTGAACCAAGTCTCTGAAATTCCCACAAAATCCAAATCCTCCTCGTACAACAGTATCTCTAGTTCACCCATCTTGTCCGCGAGGCTCCTGGCATGGTGAACATGCCACGTAGTTTAGACCAGTCGCATATTATCCTCTTATTGGGTGTTCCCAGATAGCAACTAGGACTTGCTACTATTCTCACCTTGCGTTTATGTGCTTTGGTCAACCTACCACTAATGCCCCCAATACTACCCTCTGGAATATGTTCCGTGCTGACTATCTCTACCTCTGGACCCTCCCCCCCATCGCCTAGTTTAAAAACCCCTCTAACTTTTTGGCCATCTTCATTCCCAACTGATCTGCACCCTCCTCATTTAGGCGCAGTCTGTCCCTTCTATAGTACTGGTTATTGACTGAGAAGTCGGCCCAGTCCTCCAGGAACCCAAACCCCTCCTTACTACACCAGCTCTTCAGCCGCTTGTTTACTTCCCTAATCTCCCTCTGCCTTTCTGGTGTAGCTCGATGTACCAGTAGTATTCCTGAGAAAACTACCTTGGAGGTCCTTTTCCTCAATTTAGCTCCTAAGTCCCTAAAATTGTTCTTTAGGACACTCCATCTGCCTCTGACTTTGTCATTGGTGCCAACATGCACCATGACAGCTGGGTCTTCCCCCGTACCTCCCAGTAATCTGTCCACCAGATCCATAACGTGCCGAACCCGAGCGCCTGGTATACAACATACTATATACATATTGCCCTCTCTGTCCTTCTAAGAATTGAGTCCCCTACCACCAGAATCTGTCTTTCCTTTCCCTTTGCTTCCCCCCCACGCTCACTGGAGGAGTTCTTCCCCCGGGAGCTAGGAGAGTGCCTCAGCTCCAGCAGTGCTGGTCCCTGACTGGTTTCACCAATGTCACTCAATGGAGCGTACTTATTGGGATGCTCCAGCCCTGGATCGGCCTCCCTGGCACTTCCCCCTCTACCCTTCCTGACTGTCACCCATCTACTCTTTGCTAGTGCCTGCACCTCTTTGTCTCCACCCGCCTCTGTGCTGGCCCCTGCCGGCACCTGCCGTGTACGTTCCTGGCTCTCCTTTAGTATGGAGGGACTTCTCAGTGATGACAGTTGCTTCCCCAGATTCAGAACCTGGGCTTCCAGGGAAACAGTGCGCTTACATTTTGCACACCAGTATTCACCCTCGATCGGATGATCAAGGAATGCATACATGCCGCAAGATGTACGAATCGCCTCTCCACACCCGCCGGGGCATCGTACCTATTAAATTTAATGAGGATTGGGTATTATACCCTGTCCAAATTACCTAACAACTAGCTTCCTGACACTAATACTCAACAAAGACAATACACAGGTACTCGCAGAACTACGTACACACGCAGACTACTCACAGAACTACGTGCACACGCCGACCACTCGCAGAACTACGTGCACTTGCAGAACTACGCGGTCATGCAACACTGCTCAAATGAATTTTTTTATCATTTTCTTCACACAAATAGAGCTTTCTTTTGGTGGTATTTAATCACTGCTGTCTTTTTTATTTTAATTTTTGTAAATAAGTAATTTTTCTCCCTCACTGATTCTGATCAGTCGTCACCGATATAGGCTGCACTAATTTGCCACACTGATGAGCGGCATGGATATAGGAGGTTGAGCCTGTGCAAATGCTGTAACTTCCTTCACAGCTCTGATGGTGGGTGGGATGGAATAAATCCTAAATAGCATTCAATCCCACCCAGTCTCACCTACAGTCCAAATCTCCCAAGTCCCTCCTCACAGATCACAGCATTATTATTCAAAAAGGAAACACTGTCATACACAGCCTGTTCTGAAAGGCAGTAGATGTGCTGCTGCTGGGCAGGATTGAATAGATCACAATTACAATTCAGTCCTGCCCATTTAAATATGCTGACCATTGTGAACAGGGAGAGTCCCACCCCTCAGGTCCTACCCTCTGTAAAGTGACTCATTTACATATGAAGGAAACATCTTCGTAATAACCTGCCATAGCCTTTCCTCTGTAGTCTTGCAGTAAGCCATTATTCTTTGGCATGCTGTAAGACAAGAATGACACAGGAGGAGGTATGAAACATTTACACTTGCTTTGCAGACTGAAGAGTGATCTGCATTCAGATCACTCTTCAGATAGCTTTTGACAGATAGTGAGATGTATCACCTATTTTAACATTCTAAATGCTGCAGTACTGCACTACAAATATGCACATTGCGCACAATTGCAGCGTGGCTCGATTCACCAGAATTGGATGCGTCTGGCAGGCAGTAGTGCCCACCACACCCATGAAGCAGAGTATCGCAGTCATGGCATGTATTCACCCCCAGCCACTACCCCTTTAGCTAAAAGGGGAGCAGTTGGGGGCGGTAAAACAGTGGGATTGTGCTGCATTTTTACACCATTAATTTAAACAAGCCCTAAGACTGCAATGATTTCAGGAATGTTAGTGATCCCTTTCAGCTAAGGCCCCATTCACACTGTGTAGGAGTGTGTGTTTGTTTACAATAATTTTAGTGTGTTTGGTGACTACACATTCACTTTACAACAACCAAAGATTTGTGTGTGACTAAATAGTTGTGTGTGCTAACACTATATACATATTACAAATCATGCCTTCAACAAAGAGAATTTGCTATCTCTCTGTTAAATAGAATGAGATCAGAGCAGAAAAAAACATGATCATGTGACCAGTCTTATATTTGTGTGCATGCCAGAGCACAAACACAGGTATGTATATCGAGCAGTGGACGGTGTCAGTAGAGCAGAGATTGGTGTCAGTAGGATAGTGAACGGTGTCAGTATCTTTTTATTTTAATTATTTTTAGGAGCCCCATTAGGGAGCTTTGTTAAAACATGAAGGGTCTAAACAGATCCCCATAGGAAGTGCTCTATGCCAAGCAGCTTTCTGTTCATTCACAAAGCATAGTAAACATAGCTTATGATGCTTCAGTTAAGAATGAACATAGAAGCGATTGGTACAGATCACTCACTATGTTTATTCAGAAAAGGAAGGGGCTGGAAAATTAAATATTTACTGTCCCCTTCCCCCCATTCTTCATCCTGAAACATCCCCTGCAGCAGCTGGCAGGAGAGAAGGGAAGCTGGCAGCACTGCATGGGGAAATGGGGACACCAGGAAGCAGGGGGAAATGGGCACTGCACAGAGTGATTGAATAGGGTGTGCCCAGGCCTATGTTTTTTGCGCCCTTTAAAGCTAGAATAGCACATTTCTTGTCCAAGAGATGGTTGATGATTTGTGAGGTTACACTTGCTGCTGTATAGCACTCTGTTCACTGCAGAGAGGAATGGAGTGTGGGCAGCTATAACACAATTCCATTCCTCTCCTTTCACCACCCACATGAAGGCCCAGAAACACCCACAATGACCCTAGGACCCACCCACATCAACTCCAAGAACTGGTACAAGTGACTTCCGTAGCCCACCTTGAAACTACAGAGGCTCAAAGGTTGATGGGGCATGTAGTATAATGACTTATAAAGAACTTTGAAATTCAGCCAGGAGGAGTGACATCCCAGAAACCTGCAGTATACAGCTAAAAAAAGGTAAGTTACACATAAGCTTACACTGGGGTTGTGATTCATTTACATGCACAATGCATCTGTTTTGGGAAGGAAAAGTTGGAGTTCTTCTTTAAGGTAAGTCCTGGAATACAGGATCTTTTTGGTTATTCTTTGCCCTAGTCTAGTTAGCTGCAGTTTGACAGACAGAAATTGCAGTGATAATGATCTTGTATAGAGAGCCTTTACCAGCATCTCAAAAGCTGCTACCTGCAGAATCTCTAAATGAAGGAACATCTTCGGCTGGTGCACTGAGATTTGTTTAAACCTGAGGTGTCAGGATAAACTGCCGGAACAGACACCTATTAGTGACCTTTTTTCACTGGAGTTTGGCAATGATTATCAGAGGATTGACCCAAGTGTCATAGATTGCTAATTGAGCAGGCCTCTTTGTACCCAAAAGGGCATGGCGAGACAGGAGAATCAAGTGTGACAATGGCAAAGCTTTTGTACACAGCAGTAGTTAACATTTCCATATTAGCAAGCATATTCCATCAAGCTGCAACTTCAGGTTTGTAGGGATCTGGGGTTGAGAAATACTCTGCAGCCTTTAAAGCCTGGTACACACTAACAGTTTTTTTTTTTTTTTTTCAACTCAGTAGGTTGCCTGGAAAAAAAACTGACAGCAGCCAAGTATCTTCCTTGCTGAGCTGTTGTGTTCTGACAGAACACACCAATCAGTGCTCTTTGCCATTGGCTGAGAGCTCTGATCAGGAGTCGGTCTGCTGCTGGTTTTCCAGCATGCACGTCCAACAGAAGCCGGCCAGACACATAGAAGCCAGCCATTCAGCCTGTCGGACAGACTGACATACACACGGACCGAATGTCAGACGTTGTCTTCCGACATTCGGCCTATGTGTACCCAGCTTAACACTGCCTCCCGGATCCTCTGCATTCCTTTCCATTTCCACCTGTTCTAGGCCGGGCTTATCGGGATCCAAGTAAGGTGAGATGGAGAAGCTGAAGAAGGGGCCTGTAGTTTTAGGAGGCTGGACAGTTATGGCTGTAATAAAGCTATTAGTTGTCCAAGAAATTGTAACATAGCAAGCTGCCTACCTCACTAAGGGAAGTATTGTCAATCTACAGTTGTGGGAGGGACTGTGCTCCTGAGGTTTTGCCATTGTTCCCTTTCACCTGGTTTTCGCTGTAGCTACCTGTGAGGGTGATTCCCTTTGAGGTACTTATGCAGTAGGGTGTGGAATATAGGGTAAGCATGTCTGCAGGAAGTATACTGCAAACGCAGACTTTCCTGTAACCAATGCTGTATCCTGGCCTAGGCCGACAAGGCCCAGGTCTAGGGCAGCACTTTGCTGGCTGTTAGTGTAGTACCAGTCTTATGGGGCGGACTGGGCTGAGAGGCAAATTAGGCACTGCTTCCGGTATGCGGGCGGCCGGCAATCTGCAACTGTAGGGGGGGAGCCGCTTCTAATTTTGACTGTCCTATCATCCTGGACCACAAACCTTCCTCACTGCGCTATATAGTTTCTGCTGCCCCATTGGCGTGGTTATATCTCCTTAGTCCTCTCCATAAAATTATCAGAAATTTGTGCTGAACCGCTTGCCGGCTGTCATATGAGGGCCACGCGGCACGGCTATCATTCTGGGCGGGCGTCATACGACGTCCGTCCCTTTAAACAGGGAATGCGCGCGATCGTGTGCGCGCATCCCTGTACCTTCGGTGGCAGCGTGTCACGGAGACACCGCTCGCCACCGAGGGGGGTGAACAGCCATTGAGCATGGCTGTTTACCACATGATCGGCCGTGATTAAGTCATGGCCGATCACAGGTGGTACCGCCCCACTTTGCACAGCGCATGCACGTCGGTGGCGGCGTGTTCCAGGGAACACTGCAAGTCACCGACGCTGGTAAACAGTCATTGGCCGGCAACTGTTTACCACATGATCGGCACAGCCGATCACTAAATGTCAACAAACCGTATTAACGAGATGTTACTGGGTTCTCCTTCTCACACAACGATCGTAACATCTCATTACCGCTTACAGTGTACACCAATCACACTGATTGCCCCCCCCAATAAAGAGGACCTGTCACCACCCATCAAAGTAACTTATATAATAAAACAAAACGCTGCGCTAAAAAAGAAGTGTCCAAAAGGTTTTATCTATGAGCATCCAACAAAAGCATTTATTGTCTTGCAAACACCATGATGTGCACACATAGACAAGATGAAGTGCCCGACCACCGTAGCTGTAGATTGAGCTTACCAAACAGCAAGCAATAAAGTAAACCAAAAAATATGTAAGAAATGGGATTTTAAAAGGTACCCTTGATATAGAAAAGAACACTATTAGCTATCTTTTCTATATCAAGGGTACATTTAAAATCCCATTTCCTACATATTTTTTGGTTTACTACTTTAGGGATGATGGTACATATGTAAAAAATGTTTGGAAATACTGATCTCTACCCATTTAGCTAGCAAACAATAAAGGCAGATGGCTTGCAACCCAGCCAAGGCCTTTTAGATGGTGATTGTATAGTTGATAATCCCGTTCACTCCAAGCTCAGATCTTTGTTCCCTCAGTATATAAACCAAAAAAAGAAAAGAGAACTGGCCATAGTGTAATATATCTGGACATCCAATTGGAGCACTTAAATTACAGCGAACACCATAATGTGCACACAGAAACAAAGTGAGAAGCCCGACCACCGTAGCTGTAGATTGAGCTTACCAAATAGCAAGCAATAAGGGCAGATGGCTTGCAACCCAGCCGGGGCCTTTGCAGATGATGATTAAATGGTTGGTATTCTCACTCGCTCCAGATATGATATCCATTCCCTCAGTATATAACCCAAAAGAGAAAAGAACTGTCACAGTGTCACCTCAGCACCGTATCTCCAGGTCTTTCTCAACAGACTGCTGTGCTCTCTGGTGTCTCCCCTGATTGCACTCAGCTCTAGCCGATCCCTCCTGTCTGCTCCCCAGACTACAGAAGTACCTGTCACAGTTCATCTGAGTACCTGTCAGTCCATATGAGTACCTGTCACAGTCCATCAGAGTACCCAAGTACCTGTCACAGTCCATATGAGTACCGAGTACCTGTCACCGCCCTTCAGAGTAACCAAATACCAGTCACCAGCCCATCAGAGTAACCGAGTACCTGTCACCAGCCCATCAGAGTAACAGAGTACCTGTCACCAGCCCATCAGAGTAACAGAGTACCTGTCTGCAGCTCATCAAGTTACGGGAGCACCTGTCTCCAGCCCATCAGAGTACCGAGTACCTATTTGCAGCCCATGCCTCATAGAATATACGTTGGGGTGTTTGCTTTCCAAAATGGGGTCATTTTGTGGGTAATTCCACTGGGTTGGTGCTCAAGGACCTTCAAAAGTGTGATAGGTAGGAATGAAATGAGATGTGTAATTTATGCTCCTAGAACACCTGAAAGTACTACTTCAATGTTGGGCCTCTGTATGTGGTCATGCTGTGTAAAAGTCTCACACATGTGGTATCGCCATACTCGGGAAGAGTAGAATAATGTATTTTGGGGTGTCATTTTTGCTATATACATGCTATGTGTTAGAAATCTCTTATAAATTGACAACTTTGTGTAAAAAAATAAAAATAAATGCGTTTTTTTTTTTTTCCACATTTTACAAATACTTCTGGAAAAAAATGAACCGTTCAAAAGACTCATTATGCCTCATAGATTATATGTTGGGGTGTTTGCATTCCAAAATGGGGTCATTTTCTAAGCAAATCCATTGTCCTGGTGCTCCAGGGCCTTCAAAAGTGTAATAGGTGGTTGAGAAATGAGATGTGTCATTTATGCTCGTAGAACGCCTGAAGATGCTACTTCAATGTTGGTCCTTTGTATGTGGCCAGGCTGTGTAAAAGTCTCACACATGTGGTATCGCCATACTCTGGAAGAGTAGCAGAATGTATTTTGGGGTGTAATTTGTTGTATGCAAGACAAAAAGATGCTCCAGTCTCCTATCTCATCCATAATTGGACAGGATATGCCGAATCCAGAAGTTCTCAGATATGAGCACTTCCAGGTTCACTGCACAGTGAGATTGGGGATCCAGTCTTTTACGCACTTACCATTCTTTAAGTGCTTCCAGTGGTTCCAGGCTGCCAGGAGAGCTAGGTAAACCACAGGAACCAAGAGTGTGCCAGGGGACTACCACCTCTGTATTAAGCAGAAATCAGATCAATGTTACATAAAAATACAGAGAGGGCAGATTGCCATGACCCACACACGTGGTAGACAAAGGGTTGAGAGCCAGTTCACACAACAGAAATGCAGTCCGGATGCATTCTGGTGCATTCCAGTGCAATCCCCCCCCATTTTCCCCCAAAGTTTCCTGTAATGTGACCTGGTGCATTTTTAATGCATTGTGCCGCTTTTCAGTGCAGTTCCTTGCAGAAAATATGCAGTTTATTCTACTTTTGTTGACTGTGTTGGAATGCACTGCAATGTAGTGTACGTTAACATTGAAATCCATGTAACCTACTGTCCATGTGTTTTTGATGCAGAAAAAAAATGCACTGGACTGCACGTGGTGTGAACTAGCCCTGAAGGTTTCAACAAAACTGCTTTCATATGTTTTGTAGAAGCTTGGTGTACATATAGATCTTACAAAAGCTAAAGTCCACATGAACACTTTACTTTTTGCACAATTCTGACAGTTGCACTCCCACTGTGAAAATAAAATACATGCGTCCCATATAGACAAAACAATGTCTAATGTATAATGCTACATAAAATTAATTTTCACACTTTTTCAGAACTTGCCCATCACTAGAAGCTGAAATAATTTATCTTTAACATCTTTAATCATACTGCAGCACAATTACAATTTCAAAAGTAACATTTCCACATGGAACAATATGTAAAAAATATCTGCATACAGTGCACAGAGTTTTTAGTATGTTAAAAGAACAAACAATATTTTCACTTTATATCAAATAAATAAAACATTCCTAAATCTGATTTAGGATTTTTTTTTTAATTTAACAAAAATAAAAATATACAGTATGAACAGAATAGTCTAGAAATATTAGCATTTACATTAGTGAGTACAGTTTTCAGATTCTTTTTCTACCATACACAAGTAGTCTTGGAGTGGTAAAAAAAAAAAGACAAAAAGACTGTTAACACAAAACAAAGTGCAATATCCAAGTTGGTTTTTGCTCTGAAAATGAAAAAAAAAAAGTGTTCCATGCTAATGTGCCATGCTGTAATACACAGAACTCTCTCTGGCACCTAAAGGGTTATACGTGTAATCATGAACACAGTGACATTTAACCCCATCACTGCCTTAATATATTACTGGCCATTTAGCAAGCAGATGGAGTGCAGAGCAATCTGATTTGTGCTGCATATATTTCTATGTTTAAAAAAAAAAAAAAAAAAGTAAAACAACAATATAAACACTGAACAATCTAGCAGCATGTCACCCCACAATAAAATTAAGCATACTGTATATTAGTGCTGAGCATCTTGATTTGCCTGGTGGGATGTTATTGGTACATTATTGTTACGGCAATTTAACTGCTACTAGCTTAGAAGGACCTGTAAGCAGACATGGATAGCAGAGCTATAGGTCTGGATCCATTGCATTAAAACTGATTTAGACAAACTATGTAATATTAATACCATGGTAAAAGAAAAGTTCTAGGTCTGAGTTTTCGGTAAAATTGTCCATTTTAACCCATGATTGCCATATTGTGTAACACCATGAAAGTCACTTGTGCATAAGATAACGTTATCCATCTGCAATCACACAGCATAGCACAACACATTCATAATGAAAATAGATTGCTCTTTGTAGATTGGCTTATTATTAAAGGAGACCAGCTGAAAACAAGGGCAGAATTTACTTTACGTCAACCTGTCACAAACCTAAACAATTTAAATAGAGAATAGAATGAGAAAATTACAAGAGCAGAGGTTGTCTTTATTGGAAACTGCCAGCAAAATGGTCCATCGATTCAAATATATAGGTAGCTGAACTTCTATGTACATCTAAACTTCTGTAAAAGCTTAACTTAGCCTCAACCCCACTCCTACTGGTCCTTTAACAAAACATGCGATCCTACTGGCCAATAAGAAGGCTTGGGATGGATGGAATGAAGGGTCAAGCACAACCTGGAAAAATATAAATTCAGCTGCCTATAATGTCGAATCTACTCATTTTGATGGCTGATCTTTTTTTCCACGTGTGCTCAAACTGAATTATCAAGACTTGTGACAGGAACACGGACTTTCTAACTTTGGTAATTTTAGAAGAAAAATAAAATAAAACAATCCAGCAATTATGTGTGAATGCTTAGTACATTTAAGAAAATAAAAGATCTATTCTGCTTTTAAGGGACACTAAACCCAATACATAAATTGCCTCGCATAAAGAAGCGATAATAAAATTTGCAAAATGTACCTAGGATCACTGATACCTGTACAGAACGTAGGGGATTCCATGCTTTATGAATATGTTATGTGTGGGTCAGTGCAGCCAATTATCAGTGATGTCAGGATGGGGAGAAGCTATTTTAGAGCCCTTCATGATCAGAATTTTGTCTTTGATATTTTCAGCTATAACAAGTTTCTCAACATTTTTTCATACATGTTCTGTATAGTATTTTCATACAATTTAGTGTGTACTCCCCTTACTGATCTTTAAAGGGCACAAAGTGCAGGTTTTGATACACGGGAGGGGGGGGGGGGGGAGTATTATTTGTCACTTCTAATCAATAGGTTCCCTGATGGGGCACAGATTTCTAGATAACTGTGGACATTATATGGCCAAGTAGGAAACAGCTCGCCATATTTCCTTTGTTGGATTATATTATTATAAACTTGTAGTAGCGTCCTAGCCCTGAAGGAAAGAATTTTGGTTAGCTGGAAAAAATAATTCAGCATCAAATCATTATAACAAATGACTGCCATAATATAGATTACAGCTTGACTGCACGTGCAGACTGTTGCAATGAACTGCGGTATGTTACCCTTGAATTAACATGAGGTATTTTTCCATTTTAACATGTGATGCATGAAGGCAGCCCATTCACAGGCTAGCAATGCACACATTGTAAATTAACATGCAGCATTATTTACAATGCAGCACCCACAACAAAAAGACAGTTTAGATCTCTGTGGTACAGTACGCTTAAGTGCAAGTCTGTTTCAAAATGAATGGCATCGCAAAGCATGGTGTTTTGTTTGTTAAAGTGCCTTGCATTAACATATTTTAACAGCACATTTCTGCAACACAATAATGTATATGGGCTCTAAAGGCAACCTGTACTCTGGGAAATGTGGAGGCTGCCATTTCTGACCTTTCTGTAAATGCATGGTCTTGCCGTCTCTGCCTTTAATTCTTCTAGTCACTGGCCTGGAACAAGCATGCAGCGTAAAGTCTTAATGAAAACAAAAATATTAATCTGCATACAGAATGGCAGCCAGGCAACTAGCATTTTTGAACAAGTGATCAGCAATGTCAGCCTACATAACACACAGCACAGGTTATCTGGTTGCATCATAGGGTAAGTTCTCCACACAAGATAGTCTTATTTTATCCTCTCATCTCTATGAAGTTCTTTAGAAATACTAGGTGGCACCAAATCAGCTGACACACTATGCCACCAGACAGAAATATGGAGTCTGACCTCCTAAAAATGCTAGCTGCTTTGATGTCTATCTGCAAAATGTTTGGGTCATTGAACTGGGAAAGGGCATTCAGATTAGTGTAATGTCAGAACTGCCAACCTGCATATTTGTCCTAGGTAAGTACTGAAGCCACCAAATCAACAGCCCGAGAACTGTCAGAACCAGAGGTCAACGATAAGGACTCCTTCAGTGCCACCTTTCTGAAATCTGCAGTTCGCACTTTTCAGAAGATGGCCGACAGGTGGCTGGTAGGCGATATGTCGCCTCTTTAAAGACTATTTCAATCCTCTGAAGGCTGCACTACCACGGCACAGCTATGTACATTGCATACAGTTGTAGGGTGATTGCCCCGGATCACATTATTTTGAATGTGTCACATTTGACAGCGGTACTGATGCGCCCCCCTCAAACGTGACAAGGGGGCTTAATTTTTGCCACAGCATTCTTTCAACCCTGAGCAACTGCATGTCTTTGTTTAGGTGGGCAGTCAGGCTTTTAGCTTTCCCTGGCCACACGTCTGAACAAGCCCCAACAGTCCCTATACTTTCCCGGTACAGTTTTCCTTCAATTGTTAGCAGGTGGCAATAGTAAAATTTTAATGGAATCAGTCAGGACAGAAATAAAAGAACTGACATTTTTAAGGTGCACGTGTGTATGGGTCATTCTTGTACTTCCTTCACTACTGTGATTCACTAACCCAAAACAAATAGATGTCACACATAATTTGATTGCCTTCCAGTTCAGTGAGTTCAGCAATAAATGAAGGGAGGATATACGTATACGAGGTGACCATAATGTATGTAGTTTATACTAGCATTGGTCATAACTTTTACTAAAATAGATTAATGTAGGAAAAATGCTACAGGACCACCTGCAGTAAAATCAATATGACCTTTTCTGCTGCCAGAGAGGTGAGAAGGGAATACAAATGAATGAATTAACTAGATAATAGAATAACTGACAATATTTAGGATGTGATTTTGCTTTACTTTTAAAGTAAAGAAAAATATGTTACCTGCGACAGTGCAACCATGTCCTTTTACAGCTTGTTTGGAGAGAGGGGCAACAGCTAGAAAGTCAGCATTACATCCCATCCACCAGAATATGGAGGCTTGTGACAACATGCTTCACCTCTGCAGATCCTTCATTTCATTTCCACTAAAAGCATGCTGGTACTAGGAGTTGCTGTTGGGTACAAGCATAGAATGACATACCTCTCTGGCAGCTTCAGAGTTAAACCATTAAAAGCAAAACCATTGCAACCAGATAGGAAATGTGACATTAGCCTCTTTGAAGATAGCCATGTGGTTCTTTCTTAAGTCTATGACTAAGGATTGTAAGTCCACAAGGATACAGTCCGATCAGCTGACGATGAAAGGAAGGAGAGATCTTGTGTATGCCATCGGCACTGGATCACCTTGTCTTTGTGCTCACCCACTTCAATGATTGGAAGAGGCTTAGTAAGGTCACCTGCAAAAAATAAGGTAAAGTAAACCAAGGTAAGAAACAATAAAAACATTTCAGAACCTACTCTTAAAGCAGACCTGTCACAAACCTAGGCAACTTAAATCTACATATGAGGAAATAGGTTAAAAATACATTAAAGTGTAACAAAACCCAGGACCCTGCATTCCCTATATCTGGTCTCCCACAGTACACAGAACATTGAATGCAGTCTTGTGACTTCTAACAGTGTCCAGCAGAGCACTGGTTAAAGCTTGTAGAATGAGTTTTCATTCTCCCCGGATTGTCCTATAAGGCTGTAGGTCCCCTGACCCTCTGTCTGGACAGTGCTGGCTGGCCCTGTGCTGATCACACGCACTCTCCCAAGATAAAAAAAATTCTCTAGCAATACACATCAAACTGACCATGTGCAGCTCGTCACCTAGCCTCTGTAATATCTGGAGATGGTTTGGGGACTCTGGAAGAAGGGGAGGATCAGATGAGACCGGAGCAAAACAGCCTTTTTACACAATGCAAATGATTAACCCCTTAGGTTTCACAGTTAGTATAACAAGCATGCTTTACTGCAAATACACACCGATTTTACTGTTTTGGGTTTAGTAACACTTTAAGCTAAGTTTACCATCAGTGAAAAATTGGAATTGGTGGTTTATATGTAAAATCATTTTCTTGGAGTACCTTATAGGAAACAGGGAGAACCTTATATTCATAAATACTTGGGCTGCCACCTTCAGGAAAATGGGCTAAAAAAAAGAAAAAAAAAAAAAAAAAAAAAGGTAGGATTCCCCACCTAGGCATACTTCCAGCTCTGCAAGGTCTACGTTTTGTAGCAAGCAAGAGTAACAAAAAGGGGACGGGTCCCTGTGATAAACTACAAGATAAAGATGTATATTATAACCAAAAATCCTAATTTCTTTATCATACATCATAGGACACAGGGTGTCTTCATATTCAGGACTATTTGGGATGTCACAAAACACTGAACATGAGGGGTGGGCAACACAGCAAAAAGGCCAACAATCCCAAGGCTCCTCTGTCAAGAGATTTACAATATCATACCACATTCTTTTTGACCGTGTGGGTGCGATCAGAATCACTGGAATGACCTCCTCCTTTATCCTGCAGGTGAAAAAGCTGCAGTAGAGAAAATGCATAGATATGGGAGAACTAATCCCAAGGAGTCACCAGGGCATCGACCACAAACGCCCAAGGATGCCTGGTCCAGCATGCAAAACCTGTCCAATTTGTTGAATCTAAACGCCAAAAGATCCACATCCAGCATCTCCCAAAATCTCTGCAAAAACCTCTGCGTGAAGGGCCCACTCTCCCGGATTCAGCTGTTGATGACTGAGAAAGTTGCCTGCCAATTGTGCACACTGGGAATGTGTACAGCAGAAGAGGATGGAACATGAAGTTCTGCCCAAGACAAGATCAGGCCTGCTTATTTCTAATTTTCTCCCTCCTTGATGTTTTTTTTTTTTGCCAAAGCTCCTAAACTCAACTCCATAAAAGCCAGTGTGTCAATGTACACATAGGCTTTTAGCAGTATTTTGGAGCTGCTGTGGATAGGCGAGGTTTAACCTCCCTCTGCTGAACGTGGAAGAATTAATGTTCAGGATGGAAACAACAGCGCAATTTTGCTGCATTTTGCATTTTCCTGCAGCTGTGGTAAATGATGGGCAAGTGTACATGAAGCCTAACTGTGCTGGCAGCGTGCAGGGCATGGGCTTTAAGGCCTAACTGTGCTGGCAGCGTGCAGGGCATGGGCTTTAAGCACAGAAAAGTGTTTACATAGGGCCACATGCGGCCTCCTGACGTTCAAGTCCACCTGCCGAGAGGCCGCATATATGCGTACGGATAGATTATATATATATATATATATATATATGATTCTTTTTTTTTTTTTTTTTAATTCTTTATTTATATTTTCAAAATACAAAAATCCATATGTTGACATACATATAAATAAAATCCATCTTTAATGACCCCCAACTTAAGAGAGAAACAAAAAGAACAAAAAAAACAAAAACAAATACCCACCCCCCCTCCCTTCCCAGACCTGCTGAGTTACAGTAATATAATTCAATAACCTAATTCCCTCACCTAGTTCCCTTGTTTTATACCCGTTTAACGTTTAGCCAGTAATCTCCTCCACATAGCTCCAGGTACTCTTATACCTTCGCCACCCTGCCCATTTATCTTTTGGTTCAGTCCCCTCCTCAAACTCTGCTTCGGCACCCTCCTCACTCTCCATTAAATAAATTTCATTGACAGAGAGCAACCATTCACAAATTTTAGGGCTCTCAGGCTCCATCCATTTTTTGGGAATCTGACTCTTGGCAGTATCCAACAAAATGGGAACTATCGATGTTTTATATTGCTTGATTGCCTCCTCAGTCCCATGGAATAAACAGATCCATGGGTCTTCTTGGATCGTCTTATTAGTAATTTCTTTTATTAGGTGTATAATTTTCTTCCAATACACTTTGATGGTGGGACACTCCCACCATATATGGGCCATTGTGCCAATATTTTTACACCCTCTCCAACATTCCCCCGATTTCTCCGGTTGGAATTTGCTAAGTTTGTCTGGGGTCGCATACCACCCTGCCAAGCACTTGAAATTTGTTTCCGTCATCCTCGTGCTCACTGAGGAGGTATGCAGCATTTTCAGGATTTTCCCTATCACGTGATTACTACATTGTGTCCCCAATTCCCTTTCCCATTTCCTGATGTAGGGAGGCACATCCAGCTCCTCACTAGTCATTAAAATTTTATACAGCCGAGAAATGATATTTCTGGATTCCTTTCTCAAACAAAGCTGCTCAAACGGCCTATAATCTTCTTCGCCTCTGAGTGGTTTCTGAAGATTCTTTACAAACTGTGTCAGCTGGATGTACCGCCACTCATCAATCTTCATTAAATCTGTCTCAGTTTTCAAATCGTGAAATGTGCGAATTTTCCCTTCTTTAATTACGTCTTTTAATTGTGTATTAACGTTCTTAATCCAATTCCCCCCCACCTCCCTCATCCCGGGTTCAAAGAATCTATTATCCCTCAAATAAATCAGAGGAGAATTATAACTCCATTTATTTTGAGTGTGAATCTGATCCCATAATTTTAGTGTATTAAGTGTTATATCCGATGTGTTTGTGCTAAGTGCTCTGTATTTTGGGGGATTCCATATAGTGTGCCCTAAGTGTGTGCTACTTAAACTATGTTCGATATTAACCCATCTTTTTTCTGATGTCGACTTTGACCAGTCCATCACCCGTGAAAGCATCACTGATTTATAATATTTACTAAAGTCCGGTAGGGCAAGCCCACCCTGTTTTTTACCCCTAATCAGGACCTTATATGCTATTCGTGACTTTTTATTACCCCAGACAAACTTTGCCATTAGGCCTCGCAAGGCTCTCAAATATGGCTGTGGTAGGGAAATTGGAAGCATCTGAAATTTATAGAGGATTTTCGGGGCCAACACCATTTTTATTGTATTTACGCGGCCAAACAGAGAGAGTGGTCGTGTGGACATTTTTTGTATTTCTTGCTTAATTAAATTCAATAAGGGTATATAGTTAATTGAATACAATTTCTTCAGAGAGTTGGATAGTTTAACTCCTAAATATTTTATCTCCCTTCTCCAGGGGAAGTGGAATTCCCCTGAAAGTTTTTCTTCTTCCTGTTTGTCTATGTTAATATTTAAGATTTCAGACTTGCTGAGATTTACCTTAAAATTTGAGATGTCACCATATCTTTTTAAAATCTGCAGCAAGTTTGGAATCGATATCCGGGGATTCGTAATATAGAAAAGGACATCATCGGCATACGCCGCTAGCTTATGTTCCTCGGTACCTATCCTTATCCCACTACAGTCTGGGTTTTTTCGGATAGTCGCCAGCAAGGGTTCCAAGGTTAAGATGAATAATAGGGGAGACAATGGACACCCTTGCCTAGTTCCATTCTCCATCTTAAATGGCCTTGAGAGGACCCCGTTAACCTTAACGGATGTTGGCGGGTGATTATACAACATTCTGACCCAAGCAATAAATCTTGGGCCAACTCCCAGATATTCCAATGTTTTAATCATGAGTCCCCAGTCTACCCTGTCGAACGCTTTTTCGGCATCCATTGACAGGAATAGAGCTGGGGACCCACCAGACTTGGCAGACTCGAGGAGGAGAAGCGAGCGAACTCCATTGTCCCTCCCCTCTCTACCCGGGACAAACCCCACTTGGTCTGGGTGTACCAGAGTCGTCATTTTGTCCTTCAGCCTGCCCGCCAAGACCTTAGCGTATAATTTGGTATCCGCGTTTAGAAGGGCAATAGGCCTATAGCTGGAGCACAACATATTATTTTTTCCCTCTTTTAGTATCAGGGTAATAGTTGCGGACAAGGAATGCTCCCCCATCACACTTTTGGTACCTAGATCATTCCAGCAATGGCAGAGCTTTGGCACCAAGGTTTCTTTATATTTATTTAAAAAAAAAGTAGTGAACCCGTCTGGGCCCGGGCTCTTTGCTGCTGGAGAATCCTTTAGTGCGGAGTAAATTTCAGCTTCAGTTATAGGTCTATCCATGTCTGTCCTGTCTCCTTCCGCCAGCCTTGTCAGCCCTGCTTCACTTAGGAATTCCTCGACCCTCCTACCCTTTGTCTGCTCTAGATGTCCCTTTTGACCTACTGTATAGAGTGCCTCATAATATTTCCTGAACTCTTCTGCTATACCTTTAGTTGTGAATACTGTCTCACCCTTTTTATTTTGGACTTTTTCGATGAAGTTTAGGTCTCTCTTACTTTTTAATAGCCTTGCAAGGTGCTTACTTGACTTGTTTCCCCAAAAATACCTGTCTCTTTTTATTTTATTTAATGACCTCCTCGAATCCTGGTCCAGAAAATCCCTTAACTCCTCCCTTTTGATGGTCAACTGGTGGAAGCTATCCCGATGGTGTCCCTTATGTTTTTTATGTTGTTGTTCCAGTGAATGTATTTCCTCTATAAGTTGTTCCCTTCTTTTTGATCTCTCTTTTTTTTCCTTTGCCCCAATGGATATAAGGATCCCTCTAATATATGCCTTAAAGGCCTCCCACAGTATAGAGGATGCTATTTCTCCTCTTTCATTAGCCTTAAAAAAAAAATCGATCTCTTTCTGTACTAATTCTGCCGTGTTATCATCTTTTAATAAACTTTCGTTTAATTTCCATGAGAATGGTTGTCGATGAGGCCCCGGTAGCCTGATCCTCATTGAAATCGGCGCATGGTCCGAAAGCGTGGTAATCCCTATTCTGGTTTCCTCCACCAAATCCAATAAACTATGGTCAGCCATGATGTAATCTAATCTTGAGTACGTCCCGTGCACAGGGGAGAAGAAGGTGTAGTCTTTTACCTTTGCATGCTGCACTCTCCACACATCCATAATGTGGCATTGGTGCAGCTTACGCCCGATTTTCTTTAGTTGAACCCCGCTTGTCCCCTGTGCCCGGGACGTACTATCCAGAACAGGATTAAGACAAAAATTAAAGTCACCTGCCAAAACTACCTCCCCTGTTTTAAACTCCCTCAGATTGTCCAACACCTGCTTCAAGAAAACAGTTGGATTTTTGTTCGGGCAATACACATTGGCTAAAGTCATTACTTTACCGCCCAGCTTACCCTTCAGAAACAGAAAACGTCCCTCCGGGTCAGCCAATCTGTTAATAAGGGTGAAATTAACCGACCTTGAGAAGCCAATTGCAACTCCCTTAGCTCTCCTTGTGGGAGAATCACTATAATACCAGACCGGTAAAGCTGAGGAGTATAACCTAATGTTTGTATCCTGGGCCAGGTGAGTCTCCTGGAGGAATACCACATTCGCTCTATAATGATGCAACTCTTTTAACACTTTGTGCCTCTTCACCGGGGAGTTCAGGCCCTTCACATTATAAGAAAAAAAGTTTAACTCCATAATTTTTTCTGATCTATTGGGGGGTTTTGTCTACCTACCACCACCAGCTTTACAAGGGAAATTTGTTCACATCCCAGCAGGGTCCCTACCCACCCATCCCCTCCCTCCCCAAGCCCTCCCCCCCCATGCCCTCCCCCGCCCCCCCACAAAACCCCTTCCCCAAACCTTCCCCCACCCCCTCCCACCCCCTCCGGCCTAGGACTGGCCCTGCGCCCGTCAACATGGATCTCGGCTGATCCCATGCCGCACGCTTCCATACCCTGGGTGCGGCTCTACCTACGGCAACCGGTGCCCCCCCACTCCGCCACAAACGGCGCGGTGGGGGGGGGGAAAGGGGCCGGGGCGGGCATTCCGGACCACACATCGTCCTACCCCGTAACCCCCCACACCTGCATCACATTCTGCCAGTATTAGTCCCCCCCGCCCCCCCCCGGACCCCACCCCCCTCCCCAAGCCATATTGATTATTAAGAACTGAGAGAGATACAAGCCCTATGCCAATAATCACCCCAGTCCAAAACATTCTCCTCTGTACAAAAAAAAAAAAAAAAAAAAAAAAGAGACGCAGTCCCTCTTTCCCTTTAGCTTGGTATGTCCGGAACTGGAATGCCCAACTTTTCGCAGAAGTCCTGTAGGTTTTCCAGGGGCCTCAGTCTAATCGATCTTCCTTCTTTCATGACTCCTAGGGAAGAGGGAAATCCCCAACTGTACTTTATGTTAGACTTTCTTAATTGATCAAGCAGCGGTCTTAGCTGCCTTCTCCATGCCAGAGTCCCAGCTGATAGATCCGAAAAAATTTGTAATTCCGTATTCTCAAAACATACTGGGGAAGACCCTCGAAGACCCCTCCAGATCTTCTCTTTTTCTTCATATGAGTGGAATTTGATGATTACGTCTCTAGGTACCTCCTTCCTCAAATTTGGGGGCTTTCTGATTCTATGTACTCTGTCGATCTTTAGTACTTCTTCTTCCCTTCTACCCAACATTGGGTTAAAGATTTTTTTCATTTTGATCGTCAGATCTTCATTCGTTTGTTCAGGTAAAGATCTAATCCGCAGATTTTGGCGGCGGCTCTGATTTTCCTGCTCTTCAACTTTGTGTAACAGGGTGCAATAGTCGCTCTGCATCTTCTTCATCTGCGACTTTAAATCTAGTATTTCTTTAGCCTGAATTCCTGATGCTTCTTCTGCCTCCTCGACTCTTTGCAGCAGGTGGCCCATGTCAGTGCGTACATTCAGTATCTCTGACTTTATAGAGTTTTCTAACTTGGAAAACATTTCAAGCATTTCAGGCTTGGTGGGTATTAACGCAAAATTTCTCTGCTCCTCCATCATACTGCGATCAAGCGATCTGAGGTGTTCTGGGTCGTCCCTGATATTCTCCCCCGTTTCCCCCTTTTGTTTCGCCAGGTCTTTCTTTTTCTCTTTTGTCCCTGTTTGTTTCTTATCCAGTCCAGGGCTCTTTGCGCTAACGTCTTTAAGATATTTCTGTATTGTGCTAGAATTTAGGCTTTCTCTTGGGGTCTTGGGTTCAGCTGCTTTTTGTGATCGACCTTTCATATTACCTCCTTTTTCTTATACCCCCACCTCTTTATTTGCCCCGCACTGCTGCTTGCGTTTTAATCAGGGGGGCTCAAGTGGCAGATTTTCCCCCTAGGCCCCCTAAAAACCAGGGGGGCAACGCTGTTGTAGTAGTATGATCTTGTTAAAGGATCTATCACAGAACGCTTGCAAGTGTTATATTAGGAAGTGATTAGTGAGTTTCCATCACAATGACCATCTCAGTCTCTTTTAACTTGCCCAACACAGGTAGAGAGGCAGATACACACTCAAGGAGAAAAAAAAAAAAAAAAGGGTCTCTTTTTCCTCTTCTCCCTTAAAGTGCTATACCAAAGTACCAAACAGTCAGTGAGGATCATTTATCTATGGCAGTCTCTTGTGGGGTCTCTGGATAGCTTTAAATAGACTTAATAACTTTCAGAAGCATAAAACTGCAGTTCTTTGAGGTAAGAGAGGGTTAATTTTCATACCTTGAGATGAGTCATTATCTTATCTCCATACCGTCCATGCTGTTCTAGGAAACAAACTTGTTTTCTGCAGGCTGCTGTGCTTAGCTGATAGTTGCTCCGTGTCAGGGCGTCCAAGTTCGCCTAAGGCATAGGCTGTTCACCCCCTCTTCCTCAGTTACTCTTATCTTGTCTTTGCTCGGGCTGATATCAGCTCCGGATGGCTTATGAATGGCTTAAGGGGAGTGAGACGGGCTGCAGGGGGGGGATCTCACAAGGGGAGAGACGTTCTCCCAGCTACACAGGGACAAGCTTCCCACATGGAGGGATCGTTAGCCTCCAGCTTCTCACAGCGGCTGCAGTAGCTCTGAAGTGATGCAGAGTGAGGTGGTCTATCCCAGGGCTTCCTCTGTCAAACCCTCTGCAGGCTCTCACCCTGCACTGCGTCCTTACTGCTCGGTCCGGTCATCCCTCCTCAGCTCCCACACACCAGCCCCGCAGGCAGGCCCCTCCCCACGCTCTGACGTGTCACGTCAGCATCCTCCCCCTATATATATATGATTCTGGCCAGCTCAGTAGAAAAAAAGAAAAAAGAAAAAAAAAAAAGAGATGGACGCATTCCTATTTTTTTCCCCCGCAATATGGACCATGCTTTAGGAGATTTTTTTTCCTCTGGATCAGCTGTGGGTAAAGGATTCTGTATATGAGAGTTTTCTATTTACTTATACTATTTATCTATTATTTATTGTGAGTATGTGTAAAAAAATATCTGCGCTCAGTAAGAATCAAACAAAACAGCTGCTAAGCACCATAACCCAGATATCGGGCACGAAGTCAAATGTAAAAATATAAAGTGCAGCGCTTTAAAAGCAAATAAAAAATGATACATATGTGAATATAGCATATAATAACTGTAAAGTGCAGATGTGCAAAAATGGTTGTAGCTACTATATTATACTGAATATACAGTTGTGCTCATAAGTTTACACACCCTGGCAGAATTTATGATTTCTTGGCCATTTTTCTGAGAATATGAATGATAACACAAAAACTTCTCTTTCACTTATGGTTAGTGTTTGGCTGAAGCCATGTATTATCAATCAACTGTGTTTACTCTTTTAAAATCATAATTACAACATAAATTACCCAAATTACCCTGATCAAAAGTTTACATACCCCAGTTCTTAATACCTTGTATTGCTCCCTTTAATGACTGTAGCCAATTACAGGTCGACTTGGCCTTGTGTTTTGGATGATTGTCATGTTGGAATGTCCAAGTACATCCTATGCGCAGTTCCCTGACTGATGAATGCAAATGTTCCTCCAGTATTTTTTGATAACATACTGCATTCATCTTGACATCAATTTTGACCAAATTTCCTGGGCCTTTGTAGTTCACACATCCCCAAAACATCAGCGATCCACCTTTTTTCACAGTAGGAATGGTGTAGCTTTCATCATAGGCCTTGTTAACTCCTCTCCAAATGTAGAGTTTATGGTTGTGGCCAAAAAGCTCAATTTTGGTCTCATCACTCCAAATGACTTTGTGCCAGAAGGTTTGAGGCTTGTCTCTGTGCTGTTTTGCGTATTGTAAGCGGGAAACTTTGTGGCATTTGAGTAGTAATGTCTTTTTTCTGGCGACTCAACCATACATCCCATCTTTCTGCAAGTGCCTCCTCATTGTGCATCTTGAAACAGCCAGATCAGTCAGAGAGTCCTGTATTTCACCTGAAGTTATTTATGTGTATTTCTTTGCATCCCAGTTTTCCTGGCAGTTGTGGCTGAAAATTTAGTTGGTCTACCTGACTGTGGTTTGGTTTCAACAGAAACCCTAATTTTCCACTTCTTGATTAGAGTTTGAACATTGCCGATTGGCATTCTCAATTCCTTGGATATCTTTTTATATCCCTTTCCTGTTTTATACAGTTCAACTACCTTTTCATGCAGATCCTTTGACAATTCTTTTACTTTTCCCAAGACTCAGAATCCAGAAACGTCAGTGCAGCACTGGATGAAAGATGCAAGAGTCTGTCAGGAGTCCAGAAACTCATTGAACTTTAATACACACACAAAATAAGTACAAGCAAACAGATTACAGGTGAGGATGGTTACCTTTAATAGCCATTCAAACCCCTTTGTGTCAACTTGTGTGCATGTTATCAGGCCAAAATCACCAGGGTATGTAAACTTTTGATCAGGGTCATTTGGATAGTTTCTGTTGCCATTATGACTTAAAAAGAGTAAACACAGTTGATTGATAATAAATGTATTCTACCAAACACTAATCATGAGTGAAAGGAAAAGTTTTTGTGTTATTCATATTCTGTGAAAAATGGCCAAGAAATCAAATTCTGCCAGGGTATGTAAACTTATGAGCACAACTGTACATGTGACCAACATAATACAAAAAACACACATTGTATTATAAAGCGCATAGCATATAAGGCCCCTTTCACACGGACGGATAGAATGGTGCTTTTAGCTGCGGATTTTCTAATTTTCTACCGCAGCTAAAAGCACACAATGCTTTCCTATGGCCCCATTCACACACTGCGTTTAGCTGCGATTTAGATACATGCGGTTCTGTGCGGATAGAAAAAATAGAATTGACTGTGTCCAGGAGCGATTTAGCGCAGCTATCCGCACGTGATGCGGGTACGTCACGCTTTTGCGACGGTGATGACGTCAGTGGACGGGGCGCCCGCTCGCCCTGAACGCCGAGGAGATCACACGAGGCCGCCTCGCGGCCGCCATGCCCCCGTACTGGGTCCCCCCGGAGCGGTCTCATTAGTGGAACACTGACACCTGCCATCAATCAACCCACATTGGAGCTCCGCCCTAACATTAAGGGCTTATATACATTCCCTCATCCCTTCTCTATCACTCTGAACACTTCCTGTCCAGCTGATGGTCTCTCCTACGGCTTCACATCGTAAGTACACTATTTGGTTTCATTATTGCACTTTTGCTGCCCTATAATATAACTTTTGGTCTATTACAACGACCATATACATATACATACTAAATACTCAAATGTATACAATATTTTTTATTTTATTTTATACTTTCAGACTTGCCAAATGGTAACCTGGACAGGCGCTTATTCAGCCAGTTCTAGGCAGTGACCTATCCCGGGTCAGGTCATACCTAAGTGCAAGCAATACTGGGCAACATAGTGTGATTTCTGCACTGTCTTTACCTTGCTTATAAGGTAATTCACCTGGCACACCTGATATATATTTCTTCCCTCACTAGTGGGCACTGATCACTCGGTTTTCACATTTATTATTTTGCAATGGTTTTTGTCTTTCACCCCTTTTTTTCGTGTGTTCACTTCTTACACACCCCTTTGTCCACATCAGGGATTCATGTCCCAGCTTTCCATAATTTCTTTCACTTTCCTGTTTCACCTGTCATCAACCACATTCCTTATTCCATTTACACATTTTTATAGGGTTGAGGTATTAATTTGTTGTCTATTACCTCCTTTTTGATTTAGATAATTTTTCTACCCAAGTGTGCACTCCGCCATATTTCTCTCATCTAAATAGGTATTTTAAAACCACGATTATGGTATATATATGTGTGTGTCCACACACGGACATACATGTCTGTGCGGATCTTTGCACGCACAGACACTTACACCCAGTACGCATGGGCCACGGCCCATGTAGTGGGTGGATATAGGTAGTCTTGGTTTTTATAACCAAGCAGATACAAACATATATACACTTTTTGCACCTATTAGACTTTATGTTGGAGTGCACACTAATACATAATATACACTGTTTCCATCTTTATTATTCTCCTTTTTTCCCTGGGTTGTTACTGCAGGTGTCTTCCCTATCTGACCGACTGGGTGGTCTGCGTATAGGGGGTGCCTCACAGTGTGACCTCTTGTAAGTCACATCTCCTTGGGATTCCCCCCCCTGGTAGTGGGGGCTGCGGCGGTGATGCCATGAGACCTCCGGGGGAAGGCGAACGGGCAATCTTTTAATTTTAAAGGGATCTACCCAACAAGAAGCTCCTGGGCCTAGAACACTCATTACTGGGTAAATATGCTGTATTGATATGTTATGTATTTGTTTCCACTGACTTTTTTTGACACATGCATTTCTTGATATAATTTTAGCAAAATTGACCTTTGAAGAAGACCTGGAACAGGTCGAAACGCGTCAGGTCCATTTACATTTTGCCCAAGTCAACGCACATGTCATGTTGTCATGAACATATATATACAGTGTATGTGTTGAGTGTTATGCATTGTTATACACCCTATGGGAGCTCATTCTTTTTAACCAGTGTGTTTAAGTTTTTTGCATAATAAAGATACATTTTTATGAATTGGCTTTCTACCCTTTCATTTTGCTGCCTAAAAACCCCAAGTGGGGAATTTGTCTTTTTCTTTTTTGTTACAATGCTTTCCTATGGCCCCATTCACACACTGCGTTTAGCTGCGATTTAGATACATGCGGTTCTGTGCGGATAGAAAAAATAGAATTGACTGTGTCCAGGAGCGATTTAGCGCAGCTATCCGCACATAATCGCAGTGCACTGTGTCAGCTGCGGATAACAGCGCCGAACTGCTCACCGCGAAAAGAAAAAATGATTTTTCCTTTCCCAATGAGCGACAAGCACGGGGATCCGACTCAGATCCCCGCCAATGCCTGGCACTGTTTGGTATGAATCTTGAAGGGGAACTCCACGCCAAATTTTAAATAAAAAAAACGGTGTGGGTTCCCCCTTCAAGAGCATACCAGGCCCTTTGGTCTGGTATGGATGTTAAGGGGAACCGCCTACACCGATAAAAACGGCGTGGGGTTCCCCACAAAATCCATACCAGACCCTTATCCGAGCACGCAGCCCGGTCGGTCAGGAAAGGGGGTGAGGACGGGCGAGCGCCCCCCCCTCCTGAACCGTACCAGGCTGCATGCCCTCAACATGGCGGGGTGGGTGCTTTGGGGGAGGGGGAGCCCTGAGGGCCCCTCCACCCCAAAGCACCTTGTCCCCATGTTGATGAGGACAAGGGCCTGTTCCCGTCAACCCTGGCCGTTGGTTGTTAGGGTCTGCTGGCGGGGGGCTTATCGGAATCCGGGAGCCCCATTTAATAAGGGGGCCCCAGATCCTGGCCCCCCCACCCAATGTGAATGAGTATGGGGTACATGGTACCCTACCCATTCACCTAGGGAAAAAATGTCAATTAAAAAAAAAAAAAAATACTACACAGGTTTTTAAAGTAATTTATTAGACAGCTCCGGGGGGTCTCTCCGGTTCTTCTCCGCGCTCTCCGGGTCTTCTGCCGCTCTTTTGCTAGCGGTGGCCCGGACTTCTGCCTTCTTCCCTCTTCTCTTCTTCTCGACGGTCGCTCCGGCTGGAATGCTCTCTGAGCGCTCCGATGTAACGTATACAGGCGGTGACCCCGCCCCCTTATGCCATTAGTCCCTGGGCATGCTGGGACTGTGACGTTCTAGGGGGCGGAGGAGCCCGGCAGAAGACCCGGAGAGCGCGGAGAAGAACCGGAGACCCCTGAAGTCGGAAGAAGACCCCCGGAGCGGTCTAATAAATTACTTTAAAAACCTGTGTAGTGTTTTTTTTATTGACATTTTTTCCCTAGGTGAATGGGTAGGTACCCCATACTCATGCCGCAGACCCCGACAACCAACGGCCAGGGTTGTCGGGAAGAGGCCCTTGTCCTCATCAACATGGGGACAAGGTGCTTTGGGGTGGGGGGGCCCGCAGGGCTCCCACTCCCCCAAAGCACCCACCCCCCCATGTTGAGGGCATGCAGCCTGGTACGGTTCAGTGGGGGGGGGGGGGGCTCGCCCGTCCCCACCCCCTTTCCTGACCGACCGGGCTGCGTGCTCGGATAAGGGTCTGGTATGGATTTTGGGGGGGGGAGTTCCCCTTAACTTCCATACCAGACCGAATGGCCTGGTATGCTCGTGAAGGGGGAACCCACGCCAGTTTTTTATTTAAAATTTGGCGTGGAGTTCCCCCTCAAGATTCATACCAAACAGTGCGAGTCGGTACCCTGTTGGGTTGCCATGGAAATGGCAAACCGCAGCTAAATGCAACCGCAGCTAATCGCACTGTGCAAATGCAGCTGATCATAGTGCCTGGAGTCTTGAATTGCACAGGAAAAAAAACATGCTTTTAACTGCGGCAGAATAGCCGTCCGTGTGAAAGGTGCCTAAAGTGCCAAATAATAAATCATTCAACAGTGCAAATGTAAAAAAAAGTTCATTAAATGGCTGGAGTTTAAATGAAAAATAGAGCCTGGATTAAATGCTTGACCACGTGATACCCATCACCAGTGAGGTAAAAGGCTTACCGGAAAGCCAGCGACCACACATTATTCGGGGGGGTGTCATAAAGCGCTTGTTGGATCAATGATCCCATAAAAGGATGTCTAGATGTCCTGAGCATCCTCCCACCAGAAGCCTTCACATACATCGGGCGATGGTCAAACCAGAAGAGATATCCACAATACCAGGAGGTGCAGACATGCAAAGCAGCAAAGACTCCAATAGTGCAGTATAGTCTCTTTAAGGTATGTTTAATGGTAAGTATTGCAGTGCTGCATACAGGTATTCTGACTTGAAAACGAGTCTCCAATACAAATTGAAATAAAACGGAATTACTTGCAAGTACAAAATGCACAAACGTGTGTAGGGGATCGCGCATGCACAGAGCGTGTGAGCATGGTGTCCCGACGATCGTTTCATCAGATGTGACGTCATCAGGGGTATGCCCACATGTCTGTGCTGACAATCTATATAGTTCATTGGCAAGACAAAGGAGCGCTGGCATTGGTCAAGCCAAATGCCCCAAAAACGCTCATTGGATAAACAAAGTTACGCTTACCGGTAAAGTCTTTTCCTGTAGTCTTTCAGGACAGCCACTATGAGAGATAGTCTCCTCCTCTTCCTCAGGAAACACTGCGCCAGCCCATAAATTCTTACTTCCCCTGCCTGACCTCAGTTTTTATAAGATCACCTCCGGCCAGCTGGGGAGACACAAGAACACATACTAACATAACATAACATACTATCAAATATCATTATCATGCTGCGTTCTGGTCTTTTATAAGACCCCCAAATTTTCGGGTGGGTAACTAGGGCTGTCCTGAAAGACTACAGGAAAAGACATTACCGGTAAGCTTAACTTTAATTTTCCCTTTTTGTCTTTCAGGACAGCCACTATGAGAGGATGAACGAGCACTTACCAGTTACGGTGGGACTACAGCTTGCAAAACCTTTTCGCCCAAAGGCTTGCTGACTTGCCGACACCAGGTCCACTCTGTAATGTTTTACGAAAGTGGAATAGCTGGACCATGTTGCTGCCCTGCATATCTAGAAGGTTCTGGCATTGCTCCAGCTCTTACTGCCTGAGAAGCTGCCATAGCTCTGGTGCCTTTATACCCATCAGGATCTCTTTCCCTGCTAATGTGTAGGCCTGACCAATGGTTACTCTAAGCCATGGGTCTCAAACTGGCGGCCCTCCAGCTGTTGCAGAACTACAATTCCCATGGGGATTTGCAAGGCTGAAAGTTACAAGCATAGGCCGAGGCATTATGGGACTTGTAGTTCCACAACAGCTGGAGGGCCACCAGTTTGAGACCCCTGCTCTAAGCCATCTGTCAAGACGCTTTTTATCCTTTTCTGGCCCCAGAAAATAAGACAAATAAAGAGTCTGACCTTCTTAATGTCTTGGTCAGTTCTAGGTACCGTAGGATGCATCTCCTTACGTCCAAAGAATGAAATTTCAATTCCCTATCCCCTGAGGGGTTGGGACAAAAAGGAGGGTAAGACTACCTCCTGGCTTCTGTGGAATCCAGAAGCTACCTTAGGCAAAAATGCCGGATCGGTCTTGAAAACGATCCGATCTGGGAAAAGAACACAAAAAGGGGGTCTAACTGATAAGGCCTCAATCTCGCTGACCCTCCTGGCAGTTGTCACTGCTACTAAAAATACTGTTTTTAAAGCAATTTCCTTAAGTAAACATCCTTCTAAAATTTCAAAGGGGGCTCCCGTTAAACCCTGTAAGACTAAGGATAGGTCCCACTTGGGGAAAGGTGGACCTTGGACTGGTCTCTGTCTAGTCAGAGCCCCAAAGAATCTGACTACCCACGGGTTGGTGGCCAGAGGCCTTTCAAAATAAGCACAGAGTGCTGACACCTGACGTTTAAGGGTACTTATGGATAAACCCTTGTCTGCCCCGCACTGTAGAAATTCCAACACAGCTGTGGGGCTCTGCACCAAGAATGAGCTTTCTACGCACCACTAGTTGAAACGGGGCCAGACCTTTTTATAAATCCGTCGTGTCTGTTCCTTTCTGCTGTTGAGGAGGGTGGAGATTAATCTGTCTGAAAATCCTTTAGATTTTAATATACCCTCCTCAGTAGCCAGGCTGCTAACTTCCACTGGTGTACCTGTGGACAGAGGACTGAGCCCTGTGACAGGAGGTCCTCTCGAAGTGGAAGGAATAGGAGAGGTTCTACAGCTAGTTGCTTGAGAATTGAAACCATGCCAATATGGTGCCACTAGAATTAGAGACGTGTTCTCCATCTGAAACTTTCTCAGAACTGCCGGTAATAATACCGGAGGTGGGAATGCATAACAAGTTCTGAATGCCAGTTCTGGTTCAGGGCATCCACCCCCAGAGCTCCTTCTCCTCCGTTTAGGCAGAAAAAAAAAAAAGAGAGCCTTCGCGTTTTCCTTTGCCGCGAAGAGGTCCACTTCCGGGGGTCCCCATCTTCTGGCTATGAGGTTGAAGATCCAATCTCCCTCCCCCAGCTTCCTTTGGCTGAGAAAGTCTGCAATCACATTCCTTTCCCCTCTCAGGAAAATTGCTGAGAGAGATAGAGTGTTGGTCTTGGCCCAGCTCAAAATGTCTGTTATTAGGGCCAGCAGGATTCCACTTCTGGTGCCGCCCTGCTTGTTTAGGTAGGCCACAGTAGACGAGTTGTCCGACCGCACCTGAACATGGTGGCCCTGAAGCTCCCTTCTGAAAAACCTGAGGGCTAGCCCGACTGCCCTCAGCTCCTTCTAATTGGATGATCTTTTTAGCTTGTCGTCTCTCCAGGTGCCCTGTACTGGAATGGAACCCAGATGTGCCCCCCAGCCCTTGCCACTTGCGTCTGTGGTTACCACCTGAGAAACTGGGATGAGTCAGAGACATCCCTGCGACAGGTTCTCTACCTTCCTCCACCACCAGAGAGATCTTTTTAACTGATGTGGAACGTGTACTAAGGTGTCTAGATCCTTTTGACTGTGGTCCCACACCTTTAGCACAAAGGTCTGCAGGGGATGAAAGTGTAGTCCTGCCCACTGCACTGCTGTGAGGGTAGACGTTAGCAGACCCAGTGTTGACCTTAGGTACCGTTTGGAGACCTGCTGATTGCTCTGGAGAGAGGCTACTTCTCTGTCCAGTTTTAGTATTTTCTCAGTCGGGAGAAAAACTCTCAAGAGTGTTGAGTCCAGCAGGCAACCTAGGTACACAATACGTTGTGAAGGAATCAGGCTGGACTTTTCTAAGTTCAGCAGCCACCCTAGGTCAGTCAGGACCTTCTTTGTTAGGTCTAGGTTTTTTATTAGCTGCTCTGAGGAGCAGGTCATCCAGATACGCTATAACCAATGCTCCCTGGAGTCGTAGAAAGGCCATGGCCTCCGCCAAGACCTTGGTAAATATGCGGGGTGAGGAGGATAGCCCGAAGGGCAGTGCTTGAAATTATAGATGTACCGTAACTCCATCTAAGTCTACTGCCAGTGGGAGAAACTTTTGAGAGGTTTCTGCGATAGGGACGTGTAAATACGCATCCCTGAGGTCCAGTGAGACCATGAAACAATTGTGGGGTAAGAGGGCTCTGACCGTGAAGATTGACTCCATGCGGAATCTCTTGTAGGTAATTGACTTGTTCAGGGGTTTTAAATTCAGAATTAGTCTGAATTTTCCAGAGGGTTTTTTCACCACGAATATGTGCGAATAAAATCCCTCTCCTTCCTCCCCCTTTGGTACTCCGTAAACTACATCCTGGTTTTCCAGATCCCTTAGTGCAGTGGTGTCCAAACTATGGCCCTCCAGTTGTTAAGGAACTACAACTCCCATCATGCCTAGTCATGTCTGTGAATGTCAGGGCAGCTTGCCATTGCCCCCACGCCAATGGGGTACATGTTTTTCAATGGCAACAAAGGTAGTACCCCTAGGGTCTCGATTAGGTTTTAAGCCATAATGCTTTGAAACATTATGCTTATCAGAGCCCTTGCGGCTGTTGGTTATGTGCTCCCCTAATCTAATATGCAACATTCAAATGGTGCGCCCCACATATTCAAGGCCACAGGGACACCTGAGGAGGTAGACGACACATGTCGTCGTGCATGTAATTAACTATTTTAGGGTAGGAGAACCCTGTGCCTGCTGAGGTAAATTCAGTAATCCTCCTACCTCGATAGATATTCATTTTCCAGGCCCGGCACTTCCTGCACAAATGATAACCCTTCAGGTCACCAAATAAAGTGGAAAGGGAAGTGCTGCGCTAAAAATTAAGTGATAAGTGACATTGATTCATATCATACAAAGTAAATACATACATCCAAAAAGGTATGCATTAACATAATTGGTAAACATACAATGTGATCATAGTTCCCAAATAGTAAAAAAAGTGACACACTGTTGAAAAATGAGTCCATGAAAAAATCTTTTGAGGTGTGTGTATCTGACACCAAAAAGTGTGGAAGGCAATGTAGTGTTGATAGAAGATCCACCACCGTTTTTTAAAAAGGGGGGCTTACCGGAATGATTGGACACAGATGGGCTTACACCCACTGTGTCAATCAGGCTTGTAAAGGTAAAAATCCCTGGAGATAATATCAAGGTGACCAGGATACTTGTAGGAAATGTATATGGCAAGGAAGGACAAATCCAATCAGATATCCAAAGAATATGTCGAAAAAATGTGAGAGCACATAGCGTGATACTGTATAAAAGCTTTAAAGCATATTTATTGAAGGTAAAAAACTCACATTTAGGAAGATAAAAAACAGTGCTGAGTATATGGATAGTATGGCAGTGTCAGTGGTATCAGCAATCCGTTCCGACGCGTTTCGTCCTACCGGACATCATCTGGGGTGCACTATATTATTTACAGGTTTAGATCACTTGTTCGTGCTAGCTGCTCACATTTTTTTGACAGCGCGATATTCACATTTACTTTTTACATAAAATGGGTCCAATGTGAGGGTCAGGAACATTTGGTGCCATTGTGTTCCTTAGATTAGAGGCACCCCTAAAAATGACACAAGGTCGATCAGACAATAAAGAACCTAAAACCCGATCATTCTTAATAATCGGCCAATGCTTTTTAATAATCCTCTTAATAGCCCAATGTTGGCTAGAGAACGTGGTGAAAAAGGCCAGACTATAATCATCCGTGTTATCCCCTCGGGGGAACTTTCTTCCCCAAAGGTTCCTGACGATCTCTGTTTCCAACTTCTACTCTAAGGGAATCTAGGGCCTTACTATCATATCCCTTGGCAACTATTTTTGGCATGATGGTGTTTACCATCTACAAATTAAAGGAGTGGCCATGGGAGCCAAGTTTGCTCCAAGCATGGCCAACCTTTTTATGTCAAAATGGGAGGATGTAGTTTTAAACAATAGGCGACCAGAGCTGGTTGTGTGGAGATTTATTGACGATATTCTCTTTATATGGGATACTGACATCCCATCTGCTCAGGCATTTTTTGGCCCACTTGAACAATAATAATATAGGTATTGTCCTTAGCCATGAAATAAGTCCTATTGAAATCCATTTTTGGATTTAAAGATTTCAACACTAGAAGGTAAAATTGTCATTTCAACTTTTTTTAAGAAAACAGATAGGAATGGATACATTCCACTGGACTCTTGTCATCATTCATGGTTGAGGGCAGTACCTAAAGGTCAGTTCTTAAGTCTGAAACAAAACTGCACTATTTGGAGGATTTCTTTAACCACTTCCAGCCCAAGGCCGTCATATGACTAGGGCTGAAACAACTAATCGATTAATCGACAACTAATCGATTATGAAATTAATCGATTACTATTTTCATAATCGATTAATCGGCCAGTAACATAATGGGGTTAAAGAAAAACTAAAATGAGCCCTTTATAGTACAAAATGAGCAAATAATCGCTACTGTAAATATTACTTTCACAGCTCTACAGTAAAAAAATGAACCCCTTACAGTAGTGATTATCTGCTTTTTTTTTTGTACTATAAAGGGCCAATTTTCGTTTTTTTTAACCCCATTATGTTACTAAATGTCTTAGACCTGGTTCACACCTATGTGTTTTTTGGTGCTTTTTGCAGAAACGCACTGCAGTTCATTTACATGGTTTCCTATGGGACACGTTCACGCAAAACGGTGCTTTTTTGGTTCAATATACTTCAATAGAGAAGCTGCAGAAAAGCATTTAATGCGTTTTTGCAGCAATTTGTGCTTTTTAATCTGCCCAACAAATTGGCCAAAAAAAAGCAAAATGCAAATTGCAGCAAAAACATGTGCACAAAAATCAAAACGCATAGCAAAAAGCACTGCAGAAACAGATCAAAAGCAAACTGAATAGGTGTGTACCGAGCCTTATGCTGGCCACACCAATCAGCTGAGGAAGTCCTGCTGGACGATACGCGCGCGGATTGGTTTTATCCCGGTTTAGACGTCGCTGCAGTCGCCTGATCATTCATTGTCATCTGTAACTAACATGCGCCTTAATTCCTAGCACTGGTTATAGTGCTATGTATGTGAGTACCTGTCTCTTAATAAAAGGAATCGTTTTTCTAGTTATACAGAGAGCATTATGTATTTTCTTCATGCATAAGCCCTATTAAGGAAGAGGTTTCCGGCTTTCCAGTCAAGATACCACCCTGACCACTAATAAGTGGTGAACGCCTATGAGACCTTCCTGTTAGTTCAGGGGTCCTTATAACAAGGTGAGCGGTTTGACTGGCAAGAGGGGGAGCACTGATTTAAGAGCACATTGGATTTGCATGAAGCACCCTGCATCACCGCTGACGCCTTTTGTTTTTCCATCTATGGACATTTATGATTATTGATAATTGTTTTCAGCGCTGCACTATATATTTTTTATTGCATTATTCCATTTTGTATTGGAGACCCGTTTTTGAGTCAGAATACCTGTATGCAGCACTGCAATACTTACCATTAAACATACCTTAAAGAGAAAATACTGCACTATTGGAGTCTTTGCTTCTTTGCATGTCTGCACCTCCTGATATTGTGGATATCTGTTCTGGTTTGACCATCGCCCGGTGTATGTGGAGGCTTCTGGTGGGAGACGCTCAGGACACCTGGACATCATTCTATAGGATCATTGATCCAACAAACGCTTTGGGACCCCCCTGGATAAGAGTGGTCGCTGGCTTCCCAGTAAGCCTTTTACCTCACTGTGGTGACGGGGAAACACGTGGTCAAGCAATTGATCCAGGCTCTATATCTCACGTGGGATTTTTTTCATTAAACTCCAGCCATTTAATGAACTTTTTTTTACATTTGCACTGTTGAATGATTTATTTTTTGGTACTTTACACATGCGACCAACATAATACAAAAAACACACATTGTATTATAATCAATATTATACAGTAGTTACAACCATTTTTGCACATCTGCACTTTACAGTTATTATATGCTATATTCACATATGTATCATTTTTTGATTTTTAAGCGCTGAACTTTATATTTTTACATTATTTATTTGTTTGGGATGTCCTTGGATGCCTTTTTCCACAAGGTGATTGTGGATAAAATAAGGCAAAATTAACAGCTTAAGACCAACAACCCCGCCATAGGATCCTCCTCCCATGGACAGACATGTTGCCCATCTTGAAAAGCTGCCGTATGGAGTCTTTCAGCCATCCACCCGAGACCACCAGCTGAGAAGGGTTTGCGAAAATGCCAGACACCTATGTGGCAAGTCACCCCACTTCACAAAAAAAAAAAAAGTGTGCCAATACGACAGTGTAGCTGCTGGCTGCCGCTTAAGACTGCTGCACTGGAGCTGTCCAGGACCAGTGAGAAGAACTGCCAATCACAGGTGTTAAAAACTGTCCAGAGGAAGTCAAAATGGCCCCTGTGCAGACACGCACAATGACATCATCACACATACGCACTGTGGTCTGGTCTGCTAGGTCGTGTATCGCTTTGCACTGCACACAAACACGCCAAGTGCCCCAAGCACAAGAGGACACAGGGAACTGCCACACATGGTACCACTTCAAAGCCACAGGCCCAATCTTCATCTCCCACAGTGGGCACTGCCCCACAGGGCCTTCAGGGACCTGGCCTCCCCTCAGGGGATCACCGCCCTGGACATGTACAGCACGCAGCCAGCAAGGTCCCCAGAGATGCCCTGCAGGTATCTAGTGCTGAACAGCAACCTTACAGGCGATCCCTTCTGCGTGTGAGGTCCGGGTATTATCTCTTTTGGTCCCAGGGCTGTAGGTGACAGATCTGCATTAAGCCTTCATTTTCCCAGTAAGAGTGTGCAGAACAGGCCATGAAAACAGGAGACTAGCACCTACAGAAATTAATCTTCAGAGAGATTTCACAGGTACATCCATCACCTAAGGACAAAAACTGTGGCTTAGCTGAGCTTGGATGGGATGGGTATGCCTGGGTAGGGAAACTTATTTTTTCTTTCTTTCTGGCAGTGTTCATTCGCCTAAAGGTGGCAGCATATCCCAAGTAGTCATGAACTTGCAGACTCCCTGTGTCCCTTGATGTATGATTAAGAAATACATATCAAAATGATTGATATATCAATAGATAAAATCATCTCATATATTTGCCGTTTCAAATAAAACAGATGCTGCCTGCCTACACCCCCCAATTCAGCCATTTTACGGATCAATAAACCAACAGGAAAAGGGTAGGGATAAGTCTGCCTTTGTATCAGCAAGGAAGCTTTGCTACTCCGCTATAGGAAGAATACTTATCACATTGGCTGAATATACAGTAAATTTCGCTCAAGTCGGACCACGCTTGTCAAGATTTGTTCACTCCACAACCTGCATCACTTGAGGAATATACACAATGCCGGACTAGTGGACACTCATTCTGTCTTGCAGTCCTGGAATTGTAGGCTTCTAGTCCAACCAGGATAATACTCGCATGGAGTTTGTATATCTTACCCCTATTTGTGTGGGTTTCGTCTGAGAGCTTCCTTACTACAAATATATTAGCATGTCAATTGGTGGAGACCAGTCAGATAAGCGAGGACTGATAAGGATATTCTATGCACTTGACGATCTGTAAACTCAGTTGGTGCCACATTGATATGTCTTCTAAATCACAGTCGCCATGCAGAGGAGTACACTTGGCACCATCTTAGATGCAGCATTCAGTTATAGTGTAATGTCAGTTAAAAGATTTCAAAGCACTCGTTTAGATGGACAATATCTCCTGCATTTATACATTGGGAAATCTGTAAAAAAAAAAATGGGATTTTTGTACTCACTGTAAAATCCTTTTCTCTGAAGTTCATTGACGGACACAGCTTCTTTAATTCTTGACCTTAGGGTTATCACGCCACATTCAGGAGAGGACTAGGCAGAACATATAACACATGTAAAAACAGCAAGACTGCACAGCACCGCCCAGGGGGTGGTCCCTCTGGCTATAACCCCTCACCCTGCTTCCTGCAGCTCAGTTCGTCAAGAAGCAGTACAAACATAAATAGGAGGGGTGGGTGCTGTGTCCGTCAATGAACTTCAAAGAAAAGGATTTTACGGTGAGTACAAAAATCCCATTTTCTCTTTCGTTCATTGACAGACATATATCCTTTAATTCTTGACCTTAGGGACGTTCCCAAGCAGTGTCAAAAAACGAGGGGTGGAAACAGCAAAACATAACTTCACACACAACAAACGGAACACCTCAACAGAGGAGTTGCCATCTTAAACGGTCGCCATCAAAACCAGCGGCCAACTTATGCATCAACAGATGCGTTTACAACAAACTTTTGCAACCTTACACAGCCGCCTGCAAAACCTTGCGGCCAAAGCAAGCATCCGAAGATGCGCTTACGTCAACTTTGTAGAATTTAATGAAAGTGTGAATGGACGACCAAGTCGCCGCCTTACACACCTGGGACACAGACGCTTGATGTCGGAAAGCCCAGGAGGTTCCAATTGCCCTGGTGGAATGAGCCATGACAGGAATAGAGGGCACCCGCCCCTTTAAGGCATAGGCCTGAACCACGATCTGTCTGATCCACCGAGAAATGGTGGATGACAAGACCGCCAGACCTTTTTTCGGACCAGCCACCAAGACAAACAGAGTCCGACTTCCAGAGGGGAGCCGTAGCAGACAGATACACCCGTAGAGCCCGGACCACGTCCTTGGAATGTAAGGCAACCTCTTTCGGGTGTGTTGGCTTCGGACATAAGGATGGTAACACGATGTCCGCCTCATCCTTGTATCCTTGTGGATAACCAGGTAGGGAGACTTGCATGACAAGGCCGCCAACTCAGAAACCCTCCTGGCAGATGTAATAGCCACTAGAAAGACTACTTTCTGAGAAAGAGTTAACAAAGGAATCCCCCTAATGTTTTCAAACAGCGATTTCTGAAGCGCCGATAGCACCAGATTCAGATCCAATGGAGGTAGTGGTGGTCGAACCGGAGGGACGTGTCGAACCCCTTGCACAAAAGTACTCACCAATGAGCGAGTCGCCAAGGGACGTTGGAAAACGACAGCAAAGGCTGATATCTGTTCCTTGATGGTGCTTAAGGCAAGTTTCTGATCCATTCCTCGCTGCAAAAACAGCAGGATCCTGGAAAGTGAGTATGTGCATGGACGCCACCCCATCTCTTCACACATGGAGGTGTAAGCCTTCCACGTATGATGGTAAATCTTTTGAGAAGATGACTCCTGTGCCCTCAGCATAGTGGAAATTACCAAGTCCGACAGACCTCGGTCCCTTAGTACCTGGTTTTCAACAGCCATGCCGTTAAAACCAGCGACTGTAAAGCAGGATGACGTATCGGACCTTGCGATAGAAGGTCTTCTCACATCGGCAGCCGCCAAGGAACATCCGCCACCAGTCGTACTAGGTCGGCATACCAAGGACGTTGAGGCCAATCTGGGGCAATCAGAATCACCGGAATCTCCTCGGCCTCCACTCTGCGCAGCAGACGTGGTAGAAGTTTGAGTGGGGGGGGAGGCATAAATCAGCCGATAATGCCCCCATGGAGCCACCAACGTATCCACCCAGGGGTCTCTTGTCCTGGACACAAACCTCTGCACCTTCCGATTGAGCCGAGAGGTCCATATCTGGTGTGCCCCACCTTAGGCAAAGGAACCGGAATACCTCCAGATGCAACGACCATTCCCCTGGGTCCAGCATCTGACGACTTAAGTAGTCTGCCTGCCAGTTTTCTACGCCCGGAATGTATATGGCCGACAGGGCCGGCACATGCCGCTCTGCCCACTGGAGGATGCGAGCGACCTCCCGTGCTACGGCCGAGCTCCTCGTTCCTCCTTGATGGTTGACATATGCCACTGCCGTGGCGATGTCCGACTGAATCCTGACCGGACGCCCCTGTAGCCTCCTGGACCATGTGGAGAGGCACCGTCTGATCGCCTGAAGCTCGAGCACATTGATCGGCAGTTGGGATTCTTCCCGCGACCAAAGGCCCTGGGCTGACTGTACGCCCAACCCCCCCCCCCCAACCGGTCAGGCTGGCGTCCTTTGTAATCACCGTCCAACGGAAGGAACGATCTCCCGGACCGAAGGGCCGGAGACCTCAGCCACCAGAGAAGGGAATCCCTGACTAACTGGCTCACCCGAATTTGATAATCCAGGGATAATGGAGATTTGTTCCATTTTGACAAAATCTCCTTCTGCAAGACTCGAGTGTGAGATTGAGCGTACGGTACAGCCTCGAAAGTGGCTACCATGAGGCCCAGAACTCGCATGCAGAAGAGCAGCGACGACCACCTGCGGTTCACCAACAACTTCACCACAGCTTGAAGAGTCTGCAGCTTGTCTGAAGAGAGAAAAAACTCTTGCTTCTGAGGAGTCCAACAGTAAGCCCAGGTACACCAGGCGTTGAGTCGGCACTAACACCAACTTCTTTAGGTTCAGCACCCAACCAAACTCCTGGAGAGTCTGCATGGTGATCGTTACATCCTCCCTTAATTCTGAGGCGGAAGCTGCTCTCAGAAGGAGGTCGTCTAGGTAACCCACAATTGCGATCCCATGTTGCATTAACAGTGCCAGAATTGGAGCTAACACTTTGTAAAAAGACTCGGGGTGCTGACGCCAGACCAAAAGAGAGAGCCACAAACTGGTAGTGCTCTTCCAGACTGCAAATCGCAGAAACCTCTGATGTCTGAGGCATATGGGTACATGTAAGTACACGTCCTGGATATCCAGAGATGCCAGGAAGTCCCCCTGATGGAGTGCAGTGACCACGGAGCGAACTGATTCCATCCTGAACCTTTGCACTTTCACAAATCTGTTGGGGGCCTTCAAGTCCATGATTGGACGTACCCCTTCCCTTTTGGGGACTACAAACAGATTGGAGTAGAATCCCTGAAACCTTTCCAGCGTCGGTACAGGTACCATCACCCCGCGCAGTAGCAGGTCCTGTACTGCCCCAAACAGGGCTTCCTGACGAGCCGGAAGTAGAGGTAGGATGGAGGGCAAAAAATCTGTTTGGTGGACAAGAAAGAAACTATCTTGTATCTCAATGAAACCAGTTTGCAGACCCATTGGTTAGACAGTAGAGAGGTCCACCGAAACTCCCAAAGGCGACCCCCCCACTCGAGAGTCGGGCGGGGGCAAACCTTCATGCGGTAACATTTTTGCTCGCAGACTTGTTTGGCTTTTGTCCTTCAGCAATAAAAAAAAATATATATAATATTATATATATATATATATATATATATATATATATATATATATATATATATATATATATATATATATATAGATAGTTAGATAGTATGGTGTGCTGATATCCTGAATGTAGATAATTCTCTATGCTGTAGTGTTGCCTATTGGTTGCAAACCACTGTATAAAGTGCCTAAAAATAACTAGTGATTAACAAATGTAGATAAATGTGCTAAATATAAAATGTGCACAATAGACTGATTCCCACTAGTGGTAAACACAACAAAAATATATGTAAACCAATCACAAGCACGGATGGATCCTCCTAATAAAAATACCAATGAACTAGATACCAACAGCAGAAAATCCGTTTTAGAACGTTCTGTCCATAATTACGGTATTTCTGCTGACAAAAAACTGTGGCCAGGTGAAGAGACATAGAAATCAGTGGCAACAAATGAAAATACCAGATCTTCCAAAGAATGGCTATCGTATGCGATGGCTTGCAGACAAAATTTAAACAGCTGGTTTGATCACTCTTTTCTTATTGATGAGCTCCATATCTTCCAGAGCTCAAACATGTAAAGAGATAAAACAATAGTGTAATATTGCAGAGACTTATGTCAGCTGTCTCAAGCTGATACACTCACATGTATTCACTGATATAACAGCGTGTGTAGCAGTCAGGCTTACTCCTCCTCACAGCCCATCCGAGTAGCTGCACACTCGTGCCGGACGTCATTGGCTCCTCCTCCAAACACGTTGCGTCACAGGTCACGTGACATTCTCAAGGGAATGAAGCCTAGTGACGAAAGTGTGGGTTTTAAACCACGCTGTTTATAGGTTGCCATAGTGACTTCGGATTCATTGCTGCATCATGCCAACTGCTAATGCAGTACGTACATAATAGATGTTGATACATGAAAATATATAGATACATAGCTCTCAATTACAATACTACTTCAACCTAGACTGCAAATAAACCCTAAATGGATACCTTATTACATTTAAATGTATTTAAACAATACTAAGGTTAAAAACTAAATGCATGTCCCTTGCATCTAGTGATAAAAACTATTAGATAAAATACTTTAAAAAAGGTTTTAAAACCGCAGAAATATCTTTACTGAAAAATGAATATGTATGTGGATAATATTAATCAAAAATTAATTAAAAATCGTAAATAAAACAATTAAGATCAAAATCGATGTTTAATCCTGATGGCGCAAAACAATTAATTTCATATATCCATCTGGATTCCATTTTAATCAGTTCCTTAATTATGTGACTGCCCCTCCAGTGGGGTTTGAATTTTCTCAATAGCCCAAAATTTTAGCTCTGTGGCATTTTTACCATGTACTTCAGCAAAGTGACGGGATACACTATGCTTTGGAAATCCCGACTTGATGTTCTGTATATGCTCACATAATCTTTTCCATAGGGGGCGTTTAGTTCTTCCTATATATTGTAAAGAACAAGAACATTCCAGCGGCATGAGATAAAATCTTTTATTTCATATTCTTTTTTGGTGGTGTTGGATATAAATTTATTGCACCTTTGTCCCTTTTGATTTGTGTTCTGACACGCGAAACATTTTTTACATGGATAAAAACCCTTTCCTTGAAAAAAAGTAAAATCATGGTTTCTTTTTGGAGGATCTGGGAAATTTTTCACAATCAGATCTCTAAGAGTGGGTGCTCTTCTATATATGAAACGTGGTTTGTCCGGTAAAATTTTGTTCAATTGTGCATCTGCTTTTAAAAGTGACCAGTGCTTATTGATTATCTGCTCAATTTTTTTGTGTTGAACATTGTAGTTAAATATCATATCTTGCTGGTTCTTCTTGTTCTTCTCTTTATCCATTACAAGGGACTCTCTTGGTATTTCCAAAACCTCCTGAATTTTTCCTTTTATAAAATCTTCACTGTACCCCTTTTCTATAAATGTATTTTCTATTATGTTTGCCTGTTCCACAAATGTATTTATATTACTGCAATTTCTTCTAATTCTTATCATTTGTCCTTTGGGTATGTTGATGAGCCAAGGGTCATAGTGACAGCTATCTGTTGGAATATAACTATTACATTCAGCTGGTTTAAAAAATGTCTTGGTAGATAAACCTTTAGTCTCAAGAATTATTTCTAGATCCAGAAATGTTATGTTATTACTACTAATCTCATACGATAATCTGATATTTTTTCGGTCGTCATTTAATTTTCCAAAATACTGGATTAGACTATTTTTTATCTCCTTTTCAGATGATAATGCAATCATCTATAAATCTTTTAAAACAAAACCAGCTCCTCTGGGGGGTTGGAATACATCACTTCTTCCTCCCATTTCGCCATAAAAATGTTGGCAACGCTAGGGGCACATTTCGCCCCCATTCCAATCCCATTTAGCTGTCAATACTCCATATTGTGCCAAAAATAGTTATGTTGAAGTCCATATGCCAAACATCTCAATATGAACCTTTTTTGTTTCGATAGGAGTTTACTGTATGTATCCATAGCCCATTTCGTGGCATCTATAGCATCCGTGTGTGCAATGCTCGTATACAGTGACGCTACATCTGCCGTTGCAATTAGGTAATTTTCATATGGCTCAATGTTCACAGTGTCTAGGATTTTAATTAAATGTTTAGTATCCCTTAAATATGATTGGGTGTTTGGAACTAATGGCTGGATAAAATTATCCACATACTCCCCCAATCTCGCATTAATGGATTGTATTCCATTAATTATGGGTCTGCCCGGAGGGTGGGTCTGGTTTTTGTGGATTTTGGGTACAGTGCATATGATAGGTACTCTACAGATATCTGGTATGAGATACTTCTCTTCCTTTTCTGACAATATATTTTTCATCTTGCCTCTTTGAATTCCTGTAGTTCCCTCTTATACTCTTTCGTTGGATTCCCTTGTAGTTTTATATATGTATTAATATCACCAAGTTGATTGGCTAGTTCAGTATTGTAGTAATCCTTGGAGAGCACTACAATAGCCCCGCCTTTTTCTGCTGGTCTTGCTACGACTTTTTTATTTTCCTCCAATTCCTTAATACCTTTCTTGATTATTTGTGGGTTTTGTATTCTTTTTATTTTAAGTTTTTCAATATCCTCAGTTACCAGTTTGTTGAATACTTTGACATGTTCATTGGTTGACACTGGCGGGTTGAACAGCGATTTATTTCTGAATTCATTGTGTTTTATTCTATCTATTCTATTCGGTCTTTCTTCTGCAACAGGTGCTTTATTCATCATATACTTCTGAATATTGAGTTTTCTGATATATTTCTGTAAGTCCACATACGTTTCAAATTTATTCAAATTCTTTCTTGGTGCATATTTTAAGCCTTTATCCAAAGTGCTCATTTCCGATTTAGTGAGCTCAATTCCACTGAGATTGTATATGCCCTCTCCAATTATTCTCTTTTTCTTTTTGGCCTTGAGTCCTCCTCGGCATCCCCTCTTTTTTTGAAGTACACGGTAAAAATGCCACGGAGCTAAAATTTTGGGCTATTGAGAAATTCAAACCCCACTGGAGAGGCAGTCACAAAATTAGGGAACTGAGTAAAATGGAATTAGGAGGATATATGAAATTAATTGTTTTGCACCATCAGGATTAAACATCGATTTTGATCTTAATTGTTTTATATACGATTTTTAATTAATTTTTGATTAATATTATCCACATACATATTCATTTTTCAGTAAAGATATCTATGGCAATGGCAACCTATAAACATATCGCGGTTTAAAACGCACACGTTCGTCACTAGGCTTCATTCCCTTGAGAATGTCACGTGACCTGTGACGCAACGTGTCACGAGGAGGAGCCAGTGACGTCAGGCACGAGTGTGCAGCTACTCGGACGGGCTGTGAGGAAGAGTAAGCCTGACTGCTACACACGCTGTTATATCAGTGAATACATGTGAGTGTATCAGCTTGAGACAGCTGACATAAGCCTCTGCAATATTACACTATTGTTTTCTCTCTTCACATGTTTGAGCTCTGGAAGTTATGGAGATCATCAATAAGAAAAGAGTGGTCAAACCAGCTGTTTAAATTTCGTCTGCAAGCCATCGCATACGATAGCCATTCTTTGGAAGATCTGGTATTTTCATTTGTTGCCACTGATTTCTGTGTCTCTTCACCTGGCCACAGTTTTTTGTCAGCAGAAATAACTATGGACAGAACTTTCTAAAACGGATTTTCTGCTGTTGGTATCTAGTTCATTGCTATTTTTATTAGGAGGATCCATCCGTGCTTGTGATTGGTTTACATATATATTTTTGTTGTGTTTACCACTAGTGGGAATCAGTTTATTGTGCACATTTTATATTTAGCACATTTATCTACATTAATCACTAGTTATTTTTAGGCACTTGGCACTTTATACAGTGGGTTACAACCAATAGGCAACAATACAGCATAGAGCATTATCTACATTCAGGATATCAGCGCACCATACTTTATATATATTTTTATTCACAATTTATGAGTGAGAGATCACCGTTTTTGGTCGTAGCTTTTATCACGTAATATATTTATTGTTTATTATTTTACCAGCGCTTGAGTACCAATAGTATCACTTTTGTCATTCAGCAGGCGCCTTGTTAGACTGAAACCGCTTACCTGCCGACCCGGGCGGGCGAAAAAAAACCTTTCCGAGCGGAAAAAGAGGGCCCTTGCCTACGGCGTGGCTCCTTACCCTTCCTGGGCTGTGGTAACAACGTGCTCTTCCCACCGGTAACATTTTTAATAATGTCATCCAGCGAAGCTCCAAAAAGCCTCTCACCTTGGAAGGGCAAATCCGCCAGTGCTTTTTTAGATGCCTGGTCCGCAGACCAGCATTTCAGCCAAATCAGGTGCCGTAGCACCACTGCTGATACTGATGCTCTAGAGAGCAGGGGGACCGTATCCAGGGCCGCATCACAGACATACTTAAGGCCATGCACCAACTGGTCGGCCAGCTCTATGCAGACCAGGGAAGACTGTTGCTTCTCCAATTCACGGTACAACAACTTTGCCTATTCAGTAAGCGCCTGCGACAACAAGGCCATGGCCAGCACAGGTCGTAACGCTGACCCCACTTCCGTAAACATGGACCGGTCCATTGCCTATGTCCTCCTGTCGGCAGGGTCCTTGAAGGCACGAGTACCTTCTACCGGAATCGTGGTTACTTTATTTAAACTGGATATCGGGGGGGCCAATGACCGGAGGAGACGTCCATTTTTTCAGGAGGCTCTCCTCAAAGGGGTAACGCACCGCCATTCTTCTTGGGGCTGAAAAGGCCCGCTGCGGACTTCCCCCTTCCTTGTAGATGAACTTATCAAATTAAGTCAAATACGGAAATACCTTAGGCGTGCGGCCAGTTTGCGGGACCCAAAAGGGACAGCCACCTCAGCAGAGGTTCCTGCTGCATCCTGTATCTTCAGGGTATCCTGCACCACAGTGATAAGTGCTCCTACTAGCGCTTTTTCCTGCGCTAACCCGGACACAGAGTCATTTTCACTGTCCGAACGGTCCTGGTCCGCATCCTCTGACACGGCAGAACAAGGGCCACCAGTCACCACGGGACCCGAGTCTGAATCAGAGCTCTCCCCAGAAGACGGGAGGGGGGGGGGCGGGGGGCGTTTTTTACCCCCCTTGCGCCCGCACACCGCTTCCACCCTGGCAACAAAGATCTCCAGGACCACCGACAAAGCGTCCATAGGCACCGCATTTTTTGCAGGTGAGCCGGTTGCAATAGCATGGATGTCTGGAAAAGCAGCGCCAGCTTCTGACGCCACGCTGACCCTCACTCGTCTGCCACAACTTAGGGACTTAAGGCAAGGTACACAAATCCCACCCTCCTAGCTGCTCACAGACTGAGGGACCCACCACCCTGTCCGAGTGCTGTCGCTGACCACTCTGCCCTGTTTCAGTCACAAAGTGCTTGGAGTGAAAACCGCTAGGGCTGCAACTAACGATTATTTTCATAATCGATTAGTTGGCCGATTATTGTTTCGATTAATCGATTATTCGGTTAATAAACTTTAAAAAAAGTGTGGTGTATAATTTAGTTAATGTGTACGGTTTTAAAAAAAAGGTAATTTATTCTTAAATATCTCTATGCAGTGGTAAATATAAATAACCAACTATATGGTTAGGGAGCAAAATATCTAATCCACTCTGAGAATAACAGACAGAAGAGATGTACTGTATATACTATTAGAGGAAATATACTGTATATACTATTAGAGGAGATATACTGTATATACTATTAGAAGAGATATACTGTATATACTATTAAAGGGTGAATCTGGTAAATATCATCAGACTCAGTGATCAATTTTTTTTTATTAAAAACAAAAACAATGTCTTCCTTCCTTCAAAAAAAATGTAATTTTAAGAACGTTCGTTCTTTCATTCAGTGAATGTACAAAGATTTTTTGTCTGAATATTCTCGTCTGCAAATTGATCCGTGTAGCCAGCATAAGGCTCGGTACACACCTATGCAGTTTGCTTTTCATCTGTTTCTGCAGTGCTTTTTGCTGTGCGTTTTGACTTTTGTGCACGTTTTTGCTGCGATTTGCGTTTTTGCATTTTTTTTTGGCCAATTTGTTGTTGGGCAGATTAAAAAACACATATTGCTGCAAAAACGCATTACATGCTTTTCTGCAGTTTCTCTATTGAAGTATATTAAACCAAAAAAGCACCATTTTGAGTGAGCGTGTCCCATAGGAAACCATGTGAATGAAATGTAGTGTGTTACTGCAAAAAGCACCAAAAAACACATAGATGTGAACCAGGTCTAAGGGCGAAAAAAACTAAAATGAGCCCTTTATAGTACAAAAAAAAGCAGATAATCACTACTGTAAGGGGTTAATTTTTTTTAGTGTAGAACTGTGAAAGTAATATTTGTAGTAGCGATTATTTGCCCTTTTTGTACTATAAAGGGCTCATTTTAGTTTTTTTAACCCCATTTTGTTACTGGCCGATTAATCGATTATGAAAATAGTAATTGATTAATTTCATAATCGATTAGTTGTCGATTAATCGATTAGTTGTTTCAGCCCTAAAAACCGCGCTGTTCTGAGGTACAGAGACGCAGCAATAGCGGTAAAAGCACGTTGAGGCTACAAGAAAATGGCCGCTGGCCCTCCTTAGCACAAAAATCACCAAGAAAATATCCGCTGAACCTTTTAGAAAATGGCTGACAGCCCATACACTGCATAAGACTACAGGAAAATGGCCACGGCCTCTCCTTAAGGTAAATTTACTCAGGCACCTCACAGTGAAGAAAAAAGTGACAGAAAAGTAAAAACGGACCCCAACAGCCAGCACAGCCCCCCGCCAATGCCCGGTGCCCCCCCCCCCCCCGGCCTAGATACAGACACCGCACCTCATGCCCAGTCACACAGCGGCCCCAGCAAGGGGGGGAGGGAATGAGGGATAGGGAGAGAGGAAAGGGAGAGTGAGAGACCCTCTAGTCGACCTCCCAGGGAATGCCCAGCTGCTCTATCCTGCCGAGGCAGGGAGAGCCGTACTTACCATTCCTGTCGGGATGGCTGGACGCATTCCACCACAGACCCATCACCCGAGGAGTACGGGGTGGCTGTTGGCCACGGCACACTGTGACAAGGACAGCAGTAGCCTGGTCATATGTGTGCCCCGGAGCATATAGCTCACCGGCCGCCCCTGGAGCAGAAGGGGCATGTCGTGGCTGACCCATCGCATAGCTAGGGTCTGCTCACGCTCGATGGCAAGGCTGGGGAGACTACAAGGATCTATATTATCCAGCCTATCACCCAGCCGGCTGTTGATTGTAGATCACAGGATCAAAAATTGTAGAAAAAATTTAAAAAAAATCCCAGGACCAATGGTCCACTCAGGGAGCCAGGTCCTTCTCCTACACAAGGCAGAAAAAAACTGAGCTGCAGGAAGCAGGGTGTGGGGTTATAGCCAAAGGGACCACCCCTTGGGCGGTGCTGTGCAGTCTTGCTGTTTTTACATGTGTTACATGCTCTGCCTAGTCCTCTCCTGAAGGTGGCGTGATAACCCTAAGGTCAAGAATTAAAGGAGCTGTGTCCGTCAATGAACGAAAGAGAAAATAAAATGTAAAACACACCTACTCACTCTCAAAGTACCCTTTAAACCCAGCCTGAATCTATGCAGTGTGCAAATCAAAGCCACTCACATTACAATCTGTCTGTATAATGTTCTGTTACAAAGCTATATAATGCAAGTGCCTCGCAGACAAAACCTGAATGGATTGTTTATGTAAGCCTACACAGCTGTATAGGTACAATCTCATTGGAAAACTTGGGGCCAGAATAAAACTTCATACAAATTTAAAAAAAACAGAGTGGACCTAGGAGGAGAGGAAAACAGGTATGGTCACTTCGAACTTCCTAAAAGGGGCAGACTCCAGGGCAGATTTATCAGTCCCTGCTTTAGAACCTAGCTAGTTCCCCTCCAGTGCAATTTTAAAAAGCATGAACAAAAGATTAGGGCAGCAGCCTTACAAAGCTAGGCAACAGAGTTGATGTCAGAATGCCCAGGAAACTCTGAATGGTGCCACAAGCACATATTCCTGCAGGAAATGCTTTGTCTTTGTCATTATTAATTATTCATGTTATTGAGATTAGTTGTCTTATCTACCTAGGTGGAAAAAGGAATCCATCTTCTTGATGGAAGCTGTGACTTTGATGTAGACTCTGTTTTGGACCATCTGCATAATCTCCTGTTGATATTTTGGAGTAGGGCACAATAAAGGAAGGACCATGTCTTCATTGAGGTGGAAGGCCAAACCCCGAAGGTTTTTGGGTGCAAGTCTACTTTTTCTTTGTAAACAATGAGAGACGCTAACTCAAAGACATACAGTATCTCACAAATGTGAGTACACCCCTCGCATTTTTGTAAATATTTAATTATATCTTTTTTTGTGACAACACTGAAGAAATGACACTTTGCTACAATGTAAAGTAGTGAGTGTAGAGCTTGTACAACTGTAAATTTGCAGTCCCCTCAAAATAACTCAACACACAGCCAATAATGTCTAAACCGTTGGCAACAAGAATGAGTACACCCCTAAGTGAAAATGTCCAAATTGGGCCCAATTAGCCATTTTCCCTCCCCGGTGTCATGTGACTCAGTGTTACAAGGTCTCAGGTGTGAATGGAGAGCAGGTGCGTTAAATTTGGTGTTATCGCTCTCACACTGGTCACTGGAAGTTCAACATGGCACCTCATGGCAAAGAACTCTCTGAGGATATGAAAAAAAATAATTGTTGCTCTATTTAAAGATGGCCTAGGGCCTAGGCTATAAGAAGATTGCCAAGACCCTGAAACTGAGCTGCAGCACGGTGGCCAAGACCATACAGCAGTTTAACAGGACAGGTTCCACTCAGAACAGGCCTCACAGTGGTCGACCAAAGAAGTTGAGTACACGTGCTCAGCGTCATATCCAGAGGTTGTCTTTGGGAAATAGACGAATGAGTGCTGCCAGCATTGCTGCAGAGGTTGAAGGGATGGGGGTCAGCCTGTCAGTGCTCAAACCATATGCCGCACAATGCATCAAATTGGTCTGCATGGCTGTCATCCCAGAAGGAAGCCTCTTCTAAAGATGATGTACAAGAAAACCCACAAACAGTTTGCTAAAGACAAGCAGACTAAGGACATGGATTACTGGAACCATGTCCTGTGGTCTGAAGAGACCAAGATAAACTTATTTGGTTCAGATGATGTCAAGTGTGTGTGGCGGCAACCAGGTTAGGAGTACAAAAGTGTGTCTTGCCTACAGTCAAGCATGGTGGTGGGGAGTGTCATGGTCTGGGGCTGCATGAGTGCTGCTGGCACTGGGGAGCTACAGTTCATTGAGGGAACTATGAATGCCAACATGTACTGTGACATACTGAAGCAGAGCATGATCCCCTCTCTTTGGAGACTGGGCTGCAGGGCAGTATTCCAACATGATAACGACCCCAAACACAACTCCAAGACGACCACTGCCTTGCTAAAGAAGCTGAGGGTAAAGGTGATGGACTGGCCAAGCAGGTCTCCAGAACTAAACCCTATTGAGCATCTGTGGGGCATCCTCAAACGGAAGGTGCAGGAGCTCAAGGTCTCTAACATCCACCAGCTCTGTGATGTCATCATGGATGATTGGAAGAGGACTCCAGTGGCAACCTGTGAAGCTCTGGTGAACTCCATGCCCAATCGGGTTAAGGCAGTGCTGGAAAATAATGGTGGCCACACAAAATATTGACACTTTGGGACCAATTTGGACATTTTCAATTAGGGGTGTACTTTGGTTGCCAGCGGTGTAGACATTAATGACTCTGTGTGAGTTATTTTAAAGCGGGATTCCGGCCAGGAAATTTTTTATTTTAAAAGTCAGCAGCTACAAACACTGTAGCTGCTGACTTTAAATAATTACACATAAGTCTCCCTCGGCTCTCGGGTCCCGGCACCGCCATCCTAACTAAGGGAAACAGGCAGTGGAGCCTTGCGGCTTCACTGCCAGTTTCCTACTGCGCACGCGTGAGCGGCTCGGCGTGGTGCTCTGTGAATGGCCCCGTGGTTTTCTGGGAACACACTCAGTTCCCAGAAGGCAACGGGACCGCTCACTGAGGAGCAGGACACGCCTCGGAATAGGAAGAGGCAGATTAGGAAGACTGCCTAGCAACAAGGGTTCAGGTAAGTTTAAAAAAAAATTTATTTTTCAAATGTTTTATTTTTTATTTTTTTTTTTACGATTTTTCATGCTATTTTTTTATTTTAGGGTGGCCCTCCACTTTAAGGGAACAGCAAATTTACACTGGTATACAAGCTGTACACTCACTACTTTACATTGTAGCAAAGTTTAATTTCTTTACGGTTCATGTTCTCACATGAAAAGATATAATAAAATATTTACAAAAAATGTAGAGGGGTGTACTCACTTTTGTGAGATACTGTATCTTACAGGTGCGATAGCCACCAAGAAGGCTACCTTGTAAAAGAAATCATCCAAAGAGAGTTCCCTGATGGGTTCAAAGGTTATTTTCTGTAGGGCAGAGAACCAAATTGCGATCCAAAAAGGAAGCAAAGGGTGCTATAAGGGTGGTTTGATTGAAGAAACATCTTGAATAAAGGTCTTTGAAAGAGAAAGCAAAACCAGGGTTTTTGGAAAAGAACGGACAAGGTCGAAACCTGTTCTTTTAAAGTACTTAATGCTGCGTTCTGCTAAAGTCCTGATTGTAGGAAGGCCAAAATGTTGAGGGACAATGTAATCTCTGGGACTGAAATGCCTATGTTCACAGGCAAAGAAGGATATCCATGTATGATAGTATAACTTTCTGGAAGTGGATTTTCTTGCTTTTACAATGTTTGAATGACTCAGAAACACGAGGAATTGTGACATTGTTGAAGAAAAATCTGCCTTTGGTCAAGGCGGCTGCGTATTGCATGCCTGAGATAGAACTATAATCGGGTGCAGAGAACAGTGTTAAATAAGGTCCTACTCTGATGCAAGGTAAACATAGTCACCTTGAGTGGTTTGAGTGTTTTGCAGACCTTTGGTAGAGCGAATGTTTGCCTGGCCTTTTGCTGTGGTTACTTTGCACCTGGTTTCCACTATTGCTATCAGTGTGGGTATTCCGCTGTGGGGTACTCACAGAGTAGGGTACAGGGTAAGAGTGTCCAAGAAGGTGACCTTTCAGTAGCAAAATCGTCTGAGTATCTTATAAAGGGCTCTAGGTAAATGTGGCAGTAAAGTATGCAGCCTGTGGTGTGATGTTAATACTTGGTCATCCACCCAAGACTAAATTTTGAGTGGTTGCATTTTAGGGCCTAATTTGAAAAGTTTAAAGTGGAAGTTCAGGCTATTACTAAGCCTAAATCTGCCCCTACCCCCACCCCTTTTATAAATCCTATTTTTACTAGCCTTTAGAAAGCAGGAAGATGATTATACTGCCTCTCAGGGCACTCTGGTCTGGTTATGTGATGCAGCTATGTCACCCATAGACTTACTATGGGGCATCCGTTATTCACTGTCCCTCCTCTCCCCTGAAGCTGCTGCTGGGAGCCTATTTTGTGACCAGACCAGAGCATCCTGTGTGTAAGGATTTTACACACACTCCACAAGCTGCCTGACCGCTGGAACGGTGGCCCTTTATCCCTACCCCACCCCCCACCCCCACATGTGATATAAAAAAAAAGTGTAGTAAAGAAAAAAAAAAAAAAAAGCATCAAAAAATAAAAGTTAGCACTGGGAACCACCCCCCCAAAAAAACACTAGCTCATCCTGACCCCACATACGCACACACACACACGGAAACACACCTGTCAGGAGGTGCCTACATATGAAAAGATCGCTTGTGCTACATGTTACATATTGCCACACACCAGAGTGAGAGCAATAATTCTGGGGCCAATATTCAGTTAAATCTAAAGTGATGGCCTGTAAGGGCTTTTAAAGAGTCACCTATGAAAAATACAGGGTACCAAAGTTCATCACTTTGTTATGTACAGAATATCTAATATTGGGTATATTCATCAGTAAACATGCATATCAAACTTACATTATTACCCAATAACAAATAGGAAGCTGAACACAAGCATCAGACTGCTGCAACAAAAACATTATTATAATAAAGACACCTGCACCTACCTTGTAAATCTGTCACTTTAATTTTCATATCATAAGAGCCAGTAAGCAAATAGTGAGCTCCAGGAGAGAAGCGAACAGAGCGAACATCACTTGAATGGGGGTGATAACTTTGCACCATACGACCTCCTCTGATATCATACAGCATACAGCTTGAGTCCTCTTGTCCTGTGGCAAGCAGTCTTCCACTAGGGTCCACAGCCACAGAGGCCACAGCACTCCCTGCCAAAAACAACATGACCGCTAATTCATTACATAGTTGGCTAAGCCAACGAGAGGAACACTTGAGTTGCATGAGTTACTTAGGAACAGACTACTTTTTGTTTTTCCCCAACAAAAAGGTTTTATTAAAGAAGATTGGTATACAGCCAGTTTCAGTTTTACAATAAAGTACATTGCAATAAATCCATATAGCATAGACTTTTCCTCAAACTGCATTAAGTCCCAGAAGTCTATCCATGATTAGATCCACTGGGGCAATCCTCGGGGCATCCAACCACGGTGCCCATAATCTCTCATATTTAAAGTGGAGTTCCACCCAAAAAAAAAATTTCATTAATGTGCATGAAAAAAAAAAAAAAAAAATTTGAAAAAAGTTTTTCTTACTTACCTTTTTATGCCTGTTGCTATGTGGTCCCTCGAAATCTGACTCTTTCAGCGCCTGGGCTCCTGAAATCACTTCCCTCGGCGCAGGAAGGGAGATCACCTCTTCCCCCTCCCTCTAGGCAATCATCTGGGACACATCACAGGTCCCAGATGATTGCGCGGCGAGTCATGGTGTCAGATTATTAAAAGTCAGCAGCTGCTGTATTTGAAGCTGCTGACTTTTAATTTTTTTTTTTTTTTTAAAGCGGAACTCCACTTTAAGTATACTTCCCCTATGTTGATATACCCAAACATATTCTTCCAATACTCTCAGCAGACATGCACTCGGGTCTAAAGGTAAAGACACTTTCAATATTGAATTGACAGTATTCACCACTCGGGCCCAATATGTGTGCAATATGGGGCACCGCCACAAGAGATGAATAAGGTCACCATGATCACGTTTACGTGTGCATGTGGACTCAGATTGCAAATTCATCATCTGGAGTCTATGAGGTGTGTAGTATACTCGCAATAGTATGTACAGCTGAGTAAGTCGTCATGATACATTCAGTGAGCAAATGCCCACCGCCATTGGCCCACATCTCTCTCTCATTTTTCTCCATACTTTCAGGGGATGCTGCCTCAAACAGGATTGCAATAGTATAACATAGCATTGTGAAATAAAACCTTTAGATGAGTCAGCATCCCTAATGAGACTAAACACTGGGGCCAGGGATAGATGCCACTCCAAGGACCTACTCTGCGCTGTAACTGCATGCTGGAGTTGTAGATAGTAAAAGTGCATTGACAGCGGCAGACTATTTTCCGTCTGTAAAGCTGTGAAGGTCCGGAGCACCCCATTCCAAAATATTTGCTTAAGGTGTGTGACCCCATATGTTTTGTACTGGGCTCCATATTGCAAATTGGCCAGTTCAGTGTAGGTGCCATTTAACCAAAATAGGACTATAATCAGTATACCAATCTGCCTCCTGGATGTACAGTCAGGTCCATAAATATTGGGACATCGACACAATTCTATTTTTTTGGCTCTATACACCACCACAATGGATTTGAAATGAAACGAACAACATGTGCTTTAACTGCAGACTTTCAGCTTTAATTTGAGGGTATTTACATCCAAATCAGGTGAACGGTGAAGGAATTACAACAGTTTGTATATATGCCTCCCACTTTTTAAGGGACCAAAAGTAATGGGACAGATTAACAATCATCCATCAAACTTTCACTTTTTAATACTTGGTTGCAAATCCTTTGCAGTCAATTACAGCCTGAAGTCTAACGCATAGACATCACCAGACGCTGGGTTTCATCCCTGGTGATACTCTGCCAGGCCTCTATTGCAACTGTCTTCAGTTCCTGCTTGTTCTTTTCCCTTCAGTTTTGTCTTCAGCAAGTGAAATGCATGCTCAATCGGATTCAGGTCAGGTGATTGACTTGGCCATTGTATAACATTCCACTTCTCTACCTTAAAAAACTCTTTGGTTGCTTTCGCAGTATGCTTCGGGTCATTGTCCATCTGCACTGCGAAGTGCCTTCCAATGTGTTCTGAAGCATTTTGCTGAATATGAGCAGATAATATTGCCAGAAACACTTCAGAATTCATCCTGCTGCTTTTATCAGCAGTCACATCATCAATAAATACAAGAGAACCAGTTCCATTGGAAGCCATACATGCCCACGCCATGACACTACCACCACCATGCTTCACTGATGAGGTGGTATGCTTTGGATCATGAGCAGTTCCTTTCCTTCTCCATACTCTTCTTTCATATCACTCTGGTACAAGTTGATCTTGGTCTTATCTGTCCATAGGATGTTGTTCCAGAACTGTGAAGGCTTTTTTAGATGTTGTTTGGCAAACTTTAATCTGGCCTTCCTGTTTTTGAGGCTCACCAATGGTTTACATCTTGTGGTGAACCCTCACTCTGGTGAAGTCTTCTCTTGATTGTTGACTTTGACACACATATCCCTACCTCCTGGAGAGTGTTCTTGATCTGGCCTACTGTTGTGAAGGGTGTTTTCTTCACCAGGGAAAGAATTCTTCGGTCATCCAACACAGCTGTTTAACGTGGTCTTCCAGGTCTTTTGGTGTTGCTGAGCTCACCGGTGCGTTCTTTTTTAAGGATGTTGATTTGGCCACACCTAATGTTTTTGCTATCTCTCTGATGGGTTTGTTTTGTTGTTTCAGCCTAATGATGGCTTGCTTCACTGATAGTGACAGCTCTTTGGATCTCATATTGAGAATTGACAGCAACAGATTCCAAATGCAAATAACACACTTGAAATGAACTCTGGACCTTTTATCTGCTTCTTGTAAAGGGGATAATGAGGGAATAACACACACCTGGCCATGGAACAGCTGAGCAGTCAATTGTCCCATTACTTTTGGTCACTTAAAAAGTAGGAGGCACATATATAAACTGTTGTAATTCCTACACCGTTCACCTGATTTGGATATAAAAAATCCTCAAATTAAAGCTGAAAATCTGCAGTTAAAGCACCTCTTATTCGTTTCATTTCAAATCCATTGTGGTGGTGTATAAAGCCAAAAAGATTAGAATTGTGTCGATGTCCCAATATTTATGGACCTGACTGTATTTGCACATGTTCCACACCTTTTGAATGAGACTATAGGTCAGGTATTTTTTATGTGGCCTTGCAAAGGCCTGAGCCTCCAATGCCATCGGAATGGGACCCCTACGTATGGTGTGAAGCATTATTGCCTGGAAGGAACCAACCAGCTTGTGCGCAGATTCCCCTTCAGCCCGGAATATACCAGGAACAGATTACTTAGCTGGATTACATGCAACTTCCTATCCATATGAAACATCATAATTTTAGGATTAGAATTTCGTTTAGGAAATATCACATGCCATTTATAGACACTGTGGATGGAACCGAGAACTACTTTCAGTTCGGCTTATTGGCTTACATGAATTTTAACCGCTTCAGCCTCGGAAGAATTTACCCCCTTCCTGGCCAGAGCACTTTTTGCGATTCGGCACTGCATCGCTTTAACTGACAATTGCGCGGTCGTGCGACGTGGCTCCGAAACAAAATAGACGTCCTTTTTTTCCCAGAAATAGAGCTTTCTTTTTCTTTTGGTGGTATTTGAGCACCTCTGCAATTTTTAATTTTTGCGCTATAAACAAAATAAGAGCGGCAATTTTGAAAAAAAAACGCATTATTTTTTACTTTTTATAATAAATATCCCCAAAAAATATATAAAAAAACTTTCTCAGTTTAGGCCGATACGTATTCTTCTACATATTTTTGGTAAAAAAAAAAAGTTTGCAATAAGCGTTTATTGATTGGTTTGCGCAAAAGTTATAGTGTTTACAAAATAGGGGATAGTTTTATGGCATTTTTATTAATAATTTTTTTTACTAGTAATGGTGGCGATCAGCGATTTTTATTGTGACTGCGAGGTTATGGCGGACATGTCGGACATTTTTGGGACCATTGTCACTTATACAGCAATCAGTGCTATAAAAATGCACTGATTCCTGTGTAAATGACACTGGCAGTGAAGGGGTTAACCACTAGGGGCGGGGAGGGGTTAAGTATGTCCTAGGCTAGGGGAATGATTCTAACTGTAGGGGGGATGGGCTGTGTATGCGACGTCACTGATCTCTGCTCCGATGACAGGGAGCAGAGATCCAGTGACACTGCCACTAGGCAGAACGGGGAGATGCTGTTTACAACGGCATCTCCCCGTTCGTCCTCTCCGTGAAGCGATCGCGGGTATGCCCGCGGCAATCGAGTCCGCGGGACCCGCGACCCAACTCACGTGCGTGCACATGGTGGCAAATTCAAAGTAACGTACAGGTACGTTACTTTGCGCAGCCGTGCCATTCTGCCGACGTATATGTACAGGAGCCGGTCGGGAACCGGTTAAAGTCAAACCCCAGTCAAAACTTTTTATTTTGTTTTAAGGTAAAGAGAAGAGAATGGTTAGAACATCTGTCAGGTTTTTACTGCTGTCTGTCCTTAATGGGGAGATTTCCTCCTACTCCCTGCCAATACAGCAATTGAGTAGAAAAGTCTACTACAGGGACACAGACAAAAACACATTTTTTGTAGAGTATACAAGGGTTAGACTTCTGACAATGGTTTTATTGCGACCTGTGCTTGTCCTGGTAAAAATTGCACCGCAAACTTTTGTATGGGTGTCACAGGGACAGAAAGCAAATGAAAATGTTCCCAGTGGAGTCACAAACAGAAAGAAAACCCAAAATTAATTTTAAATCTTCCCCGCTCTGTCAAAAACTGAACTGAAAAAAACATGACTGTACCTGTTCCATGGAATGTAGTTCCAATTACTCGAACACAGCTTGGTACACGCAAGTCCCAGAACCGCACAGTTTTGTCCTGGGATCCAGAAGCAATCATCCACCCACTCCAAGTGTAAAGTGCCAAAATATGTCCTGAAACAAAAACAACTAGTTTAAGGGAAATGTATTGACGAAGCATGCTGAACATAGAAAGAATGTTAAAGTGGTTCTAAAGACTGATTTTTCATCTCAATGCATTCTCTGCATTAAAGTAAAAAAAAACCTGAGTGTAGCTCCTACTTCAGCCCCCATCCTCATTATACTTACCTTAGCCTGATCTCGATCCTGCGCTGTGCACAAAAAGCAGTGGCTCTCTCCCACCTCATATGCTCATAGACAATGTCAATCATAGTCAGTGAGAAGGGAGTGGGGGGTAGGAACAGGCAGCACTTTGTGTGTCAATGAAGCGCGCCCGCACAAATGCCCCCATAGAAAGCAGCCAGGAGTGCCAGCAGGGGACCTGAGAAGAGGAGCATCGGGGCGGCTCTGTAAAAAAACACTACGCAGAGCAGGTAACCATGACATGTTTGCTATTAAAAAAAATATATAAAAATAGTTTTTAATCAAGTCTGTTAATGAAGCAACCAAATTTGGCTGTGACCTTAACAATGAAGAGCGTCGCTCCAAGCACAATTTCAATGCTGCTGGGTGCCAGCATCCAACAGGGCTTGTCCAGCCTGCTGAAAAGGAGTATCAAAAAGAACAGGGAGCTGCACACCAGTTGCCAGCCCAATTACCAAGTGTGGGAAAACGACTTCAGCTTGTCTTATCCCAAGCCACGTCTCCTGATGTGTTTCACCCTTCCACGATCTTAATCAAAGAAAGTTCATTCCTACACAGCCCAGTTCAAGTATCACCTGCAAAAATCATGTAAGGAGCAGGCCTAAGTAGGTTTTCTGTAGTGACCATTAAAACCGTGAACGCTGAAATTTAAACAGGTTCGAAAATCCCTGTGCAATTGTACATGAAATGATTTCTGTGGGAAAAAAAAAAATATGCCAGAAAGCATATACTGCATTGATTGAGCTGGAAATGATTGCTGTGTGATCTGCTTTCGTCCTTGGCCTGGTCAGATTGCAAAAAGAGGGATGGGGGATTGGCAGAATCACCAGTTATTTGACAGCAAACTAAGGAATAAAATGAGAACTATGTTAGGCCCCTTTCATACTGGCGCGACTTGAAAGTCGTGCGATTTTACCGCGATTTTGCCACGATTTCAGGGAATGCTTGTGTAAACTTTAGGTCTATGGACCCCAACTCACATCAAAGTCAGAACAAAGTAGTACAGGGAATATTTTGAAGTCGCACAGATATGAATGATTGTCATTGGGAATCATGGGGTGCGACTTTTCATGTGACTCTAATGTCAAAAGTCGCAGGAAAAGTCGCACAAGTGTAAAATAGGCCTTACTGTAACAGGTTTTTGCCTGTTAGAGCAAAAAGATCACACAATCATGTCCCCTGCTTATCAGTGAATAATTTCCAAACAAATCTTTGACTGCAGAAAATGTACAAATTTTCTTTTGGTTAGGACTCTCAAACAATTAATTAAAAATAATGTCATGTATACCTGTATGTCCACTTAACGCATGCAGTCCCTGTCCCCGCTGGCAGTCTGTGGTGTAGATATTACAGTCTCCAGCTCCTGCACTGATCAGAATGGCACCTCCACTCTCTGGACCTTCCATGAATGCCAAGTCTCTGATTGTACCATCGTGCATGCTGAATTCCAGGTCTGGACCTAAGAAAGCAAACCAGCAGAAAAGTTATGGAAACAGTAAAGAGCCGGCAATGATACAGTACACTTTGGACCAGAAGTCACAGATTGATATTTTGTGAATATCACACAATATAGTTAGTTATACATTAATATATAATACATTATTATTAGTTCTACATTATAGTATAAATTGGGAAGGCATCGGTTTGCACAACAGTAACAGGTTTAAATAAGGCAAACCTGTCATGAGCTAAAATACAGTGACTAATGCCTCGTTTCCACCGAGCGGATCGGTTCGGTTCGGTTCGGTACGGTACGCTATTTTGGGTGTTTCCATTATGAAAGCGTGCCATACAACCGAACCAAACCGTTCCATTCAGGGTCCTGCTTCAGATGTGGGGCCATAGAAAATGGAACGGTTCTGTTAGGGCGGAGCTACGATGCTTTACACTGATTGGTGGACGTGTGACGCCATGACGGCATTTTTTCTAAACCCACGTATGGCCCCTGTCGGTCCCACTTGCAGTGGAAACGCTCGCCTGAATAGGCCGGACCATTCTAGGCCGTCCAAACTGATCCGACCCGAACCGATCCGCTCAGTGGAAACGAGGCATAACATTGCTGAATACCTTTCAAAGATGTCAATTGCTTGGCTATCATGGGTACTCTCTGGTTTCAATACTTGGAGCCATTAACCAAAAATGGGTATACCAATCCAAAACACTTGCACACTTGTTCCAGATTAGCAATCCAAAAGGACTGAAGCCAGAGGGTTAGCATGACAGCTAGTAAACTATATTTTCAATAGGAAAGATCATCAGTAATAGCTTCCATTTTTTTCATAACAGCTTTCTTTTAATAGGGAAAGACCAGCAACCCACAACAAGTAATTGGAATTCATCCTTCAGTTAACTGAGGCAGTAAATAGAAATCTGCTTGCTATGGGTTACTGCACTTCAGACTAACAATAACTTACTGAACAAATACATTTTTTTGAAACATAACTACTAAAATTTAAGTGACCTTACCAGTTGCATTGCAGGTCTCTGCATTAAATGGAAGTACTTTAACATATTTGTCATTAGAACCTGTAGCAAGCAGCTGCCCACAGGGGCTCCATGCAACACAATAGATTGATCCTTTATGATGCTTGTTTCTCTTGAATCGAACGACTGGTTGTGCAGGGCCATTTGGAGGACTTTAAGGGGAAAAAAAAGAAAAACAAAAAAAAGACTGATTTCTGAGAAGCACCACATTTAGGTAAAAGAACAGTTCCTGTAACCAGTACTGTGCACTGCATCTTAATGCATCACATTCTTACCTGCTGGCATCAATGACATCAGGATATGCACAGACTCTTAGTGTTTTGGCATTAGATCCAACAGCATACAGTGACCCACTAGGGTGGAAAGCTACTGCGCGAATTGCCTGTGTATCCTCCAAAGTGTTGAGACAGACAAACTGCTGTTTTTGTTTGCCATCCGGCTATAAAATGAACACAGAACTCTGAAGTTAGGTTATGGTAATATTTAATTTTAGGATACAATGGCACTTTAAAAACAGCAGCGCAGTACTCGTAGAAAGCAAACAGATCTCACTTTCTATCTGCTCGAAAAAAGAAAAAAAAAGATTTCTGGTTGTTATGAATTATTGCACATTTTGCCTTATAAAATAAGCATACTACATACAAAGTTATGAGACTATGTGATAATTAAACAACTGTCATCAGTAATAGCTGCATTTATTTTTTTCTTAGGCATTTTTTCTCCTTTATTTTCACCTGATGATCATGCCTGTAATATACTTTCTGTTTTTGGAATACAATGGAGGTTTGGGACTTTAAATGAGGCCATAGACAGTGTGGAGGTAGGTAGAAATAGAAGTACATATACTTTATTCATGAAACAGCGTACAAACATGATCAATACCAGAAACCACGTAAATGAAAAGCATTATAGTGAATAGCAATTCATAAATATTTACACTCACATATGTATGTGCATGTGCAATACAAGCATCTAGGGTACATAATGTATAGTAGCCATGTGCCCCATGGCAATCTGATTAGATAAGTGGACACATATTCCAAGTAAATTCATATATGTACATATGATATAAAAATATAAAGCAACACTAGCCGGAATAAAAATCACAAAAACCATAAGACCATAAGAAGTTGAGGGATGGTATTCAAAGTAGGTGGTAGGAGCAAGATGTATGATGATTCCCAAGGACCAAGGGTAGGTGATTTGATGGGGGCATGTGTCTGCATCCCCACAATGCCCGACGCGTTTCGTGTGATAACACACTCATCAGGGGCGGATGCTTGGGGACATCTACCAGGGGATAACAAAATATGGTAAATGGGAATGTAATAAAACATGACAGGGGAGGACAAAATAAGCCAGCCCTGGATACTTACAGAAGGTAATTGGTACTAAAATGTAATGAGTATGGAGCCAGGGCCACGTGGTCTCTACCGGGAGCTGAGGCAAGAAAAGACAGCGGGCTGACAGGGTGCCAAGTAGAAAGGCCTCCCCAGGGTTTGGCAAACAAGTTGTTGGTAAATCTGAAGAGACTGGATGGTATGCCGCTGGTGACTACCGGAGAGAGTCTAAAATGATATATGAAATCGTACGTCACATTAGTTGTTCACCCAAAAGTAACAGGTAACCAGTGGTGCATGACCAATGGGTTGTTAAATATAGTAAAGGCTTACTTGTATAGCTGGACTAAAGGTGAGCTGTGGGATGGTGAACTAGACATCTCCAATGGGTGATAGCAAGAAAAGTTGCATCCTGGGGGGCTAGATATAGCCGCCCTGTGCACGTGCACGCTGGATCTTACCAGCGTCACGCCGACACGTGATGAGCGGGGAGGAGGTCCGACGTCGGCGGTAACCACCGCCCACGTGAGACGCTCATATTCCCCAGCTGCGTCGGCCGAGATGGATAACCACATACTGCCGCATCATGACGCCTGGACGTGACGTCACGTGTGGAGAGGGGTGCGTGGCGCCGATGCGCTGTGACCGGCCACCTCCCCCACACGCACCTCCCAGCTCCCAGGGGGGGGCAAAAGGAGGGGCGATAGGGGGGCGTGGCCACGCAGAGCGCATCGCAGCTCCCGAGTAGCAGACACAGTAAAAACAGCCCTGGACATACGATACTCCATAGTGGAGGTTGGAACACACAACCAGTGTGCTGGAATGGTATATCCAGAGAGCAATGCCCAACATGGTGCATCACCATCTGGATGTGATAACCCTCACAGCATGGGAGGCAGGGGAACACTGTCACCCCTGTCTAATGGCCTCCATCCCTATATATATATACGAAAGAGAGAGAAGTTTGGGACTTTAAATGAGGCACCTATATGTATATAGTGTGCCTCCATCCCTATAGCAGGAATACAATGGAGGTTTGGGACTTTAAATGAGGCCATAGACAGTGTGGAGGTAGGTAGAAATAGAAGTACATATACTTTATTCATGAAACAGCGTACAAACATGATCAATACCAGAAACCACGTAAATGAAAAGCATTATAGTGAATAGCAATTCATAAATATTTACACTCACATATGTATGTGCATGTGCAATACAAGCATCTAGGGTACATAATGTATAGTAGCCATGTGCCCCATGGCAATCTGATTAGATAAGTGGACACATATTCCAAGTAAATTCATATATGTACATATGATATAAAAATATAAAGCAACACTAGCCGGAATAAAAATCACAAAAACCATAAGACCATAAGAAGTTGAGGGATGGTATTCAAAGTAGGTGGTAGGAGCAAGATGTATGATGATTCCCAAGGACCAGGGGTAGGTGATTTGATGGGGGCATGTGTCTGCATCCCCACAATGCCCGACGCGTTTCGTGTGATAACACACTCATCAGGGGCGGATGCTTGGGGACATCTACCAGGGGATAACAAAATATGGTAAATGGGAATGTAATAAAACATGACAGGGGAGGACAAAATAAGCCAGCCCTGGATACTTACAGAAGGTAATTGGTACTAAAATGTAATGAGTATGGAGCCAGGGCCACGTGGTCTCTACCGGGAGCTGAGGCAAGAAAAGACAGCGGGCTGACAGGGTGCCAAGTAGAAAGGCCTCCCCAGGGTTTGGCAAACAAGTTGTTGGTAAATCTGAAGAGACTGGATGGTATGCCGCTGGTGACTACCGGAGAGAGTCTAAAATGATATATGAAATCGTACGTCACATTAGTTGTTCACCCAAAAGTAACAGGTAACCAGTGGTGCATGACCAATGGGTTGTTAAATATAGTAAAGGCTTACTTGTATAGCTGGACTAAAGGTGAGCTGTGGGATGGTGAACTAGACATCTCCAATGGGTGATAGCAAGAAAAGTTGCATCCTGGGGGGCTAGATATAGCCGCCCTGTGCACGTGCACGCTGGATCTTACCAGCGTCACGCCGACACGTGATGAGCGGGGAGGAGGTCCGACGTCGGCGGTAACCACCGCCCACGTGAGACGCTCATATTCCCCAGCTGCGTCGGCCGAGATGGATAACCACATACTGCCGCATCATGACGCCTGGACGTGACGTCACGTGTGGAGAGGGGTGCGTGGCGCCGATGCGCTGTGACCGGCCACCTCCCCCACACGCACCTCCCAGCTCCCAGGGGGGGGCAAAAGGAGGGGCGATAGGGGGGCGTGGCCACGCAGAGCGCATCGCAGCTCCCGAGTAGCAGACACAGTAAAAACAGCCCTGGACATACGATACTCCATAGTGGAGGTTGGAACACACAACCAGTGTGCTGGAATGGTATATCCAGAGAGCAATGCCCAACATGGTGCATCACCATCTGGATGTGATAACCCTCACAGCATGGGAGGCAGGGGAACAGTCACCCCTGTCTAATGGCCTCCATCCCTATATATATATATATACGAAAGAGAGAGAAGTTTGGGACTTTAAATGAGGCACCTATATGTATATAGTGTGCCTCCATCCCTATAGCAGGAATACAATGGAGGTTTGGGACTTTAAATGAGGCCATCATGTCATGTTTGTACGCTGTTTCATGAATAAAGTATATGTACTTCTATTTCTACCTACCTCCACACTGTCTATGGCCTCATTTAAAGTCCCAAACCTCCATTGTATTCCTGCTATAGGGATGGAGGCACACTATATACATATAGGTGCCTCATTTAAAGTCCCAAACTTCTCTCTCTTTCGTATATATATATAGGGATGGAGGCCATTAGACAGGGGTGACAGTGTTCCCCTGCCTCCCATGCTGTGAGGGTTATCACATCCAGATGGTGATGCACCATGTTGGGCATTGCTCTCTGGATATACCATTCCAGCACACTGGTTGTGTGTTCCAACCTCCACTATGGAGTATCGTATGTCCAGGGCTGTTTTTACTGTGTCTGCTACTCGGGAGCTGCGATGCGCTCTGCGTGGCCACGCCCCCCTATCGCCCCTCCTTTTGCCCCCCCCTGGGAGCTGGGAGGTGCGTGTGGGGGAGGTGGCCGGTCACAGCGCATCGGCGCCACGCACCCCTCTCCACACGTGACGTCACGTCCAGGCGTCATGATGCGGCAGTATGTGGTTATCCATCTCGGCCGACGCAGCTGGGGAATATGAGCGTCTCACGTGGGCGGTGGTTACCGCCGACGTCGGACCTCCTCCCCGCTCATCACGTGTCGGCGTGACGCTGGTAAGATCCAGCGTGCACGTGCACAGGGCGGCTATATCTAGCCCCCCAGGATGCAACTTTTCTTGCTATCACCCATTGGAGATGTCTAGTTCACCATCCCACAGCTCACCTTTAGTCCAGCTATACAAGTAAGCCTTTACTATATTTAACAACCCATTGGTCATGCACCACTGGTTACCTGTTACTTTTGGGTGAACAACTAATGTGACGTACGATTTCATATATCATTTTAGACTCTCTCCGGTAGTCACCAGCGGCATACCATCCAGTCTCTTCAGATTTACCAACAACTTGTTTGCCGAACCCTGGGGAGGCCTTTCTACTTGGCACCCTGTCAGCCCGCTGTCTTTTCTTGCCTCAGCTCCCGGTAGAGACCACGTGGCCCTGGCTCCATACTCATTACATTTTAGTACCAATTACCTTCTGTAAGTATCCAGGGCTGGCTTATTTTGTCCTCCCCTGTCATGTTTTATTACATTCCCATTTACCATATTTTGTTATCCCCTGGTAGATGTCCCCAAGCATCCGCCCCTGATGAGTGTGTTATCACACGAAACGCGTCGGGCATTGTGGGGATGCAGACACATGCCCCCATCAAATCACCTACCCTTGGTCCTTGGGAATCATCATACATCTTGCTCCTACCACCTACTTTGAATACCATCCCTCAACTTCTTATGGTCTTATGGTTTTTGTGATTTTTATTCCGGCTAGTGTTGCTTTATATTTTTATATCATATGTACATATATGAATTTACTTGGAATATGTGTCCACTTATCTAATCAGATTGCCATGGGGCACATGGCTACTATACATTATGTACCCTAGATGCTTGTATTGCACATGCACATACATATGTGAGTGTAAATATTTATGAATTGCTATTCACTATAATGCTTTTCATTTACGTGGTTTCTGGTATTGATCATGTTTGTACGCTGTTTCATGAATAAAGTATATGTACTTCTATTTCTACCTACCTCCACACTGTCTATGGCCTCATTTAAAGTCCCAAACCTCCATTGTATTCCTGCTATAGGGATGGAGGCACACTATATACATATAGGTGCCTCATTTAAAGTCCCAAACTTCTCTCTCTTTCGTATATATATATAGGGATGGAGGCCATTAGACAGGGGTGACAGTGTTCCCCTGCCTCCCATGCTGTGAGGGTTATCACATCCAGATGGTGATGCACCATGTTGGGCATTGCTCTCTGGATATACCATTCCAGCACACTGGTTGTGTGTTCCAACCTCCACTATGGAGTATCGTATGTCCAGGGCTGTTTTTACTGTGTCTGCTACTCGGGAGCTGCGATGCGCTCTGCGTGGCCACGCCCCCCTATCGCCCCTCCTTTTGCCCCCCCCTGGGAGCTGGGAGGTGCGTGTGGGGGAGGTGGCCGGTCACAGCGCATCGGCGCCACGCACCCCTCTCCACACGTGACGTCACGTCCAGGCGTCATGATGCGGCAGTATGTGGTTATCAATCTCGGCCGACGCAGCTGGGGAATATGAGCGTCTCACGTGGGCGGTGGTTACCGCCGACGTCGGACCTCCTCCCCGCTCATCACGTGTCGGCGTGACGCTGGTAAGATCCAGCGTGCACGTGCACAGGGCGGCTATATCTAGCCCCCCAGGATGCAACTTTTCTTGCTATCACCCATTGGAGATGTCTAGTTCACCATCCCACAGCTCACCTTTAGTCCAGCTATACAAGTAAGCCTTTACTATATTTAACAACCCATTGGTCATGCACCACTGGTTACCTGTTACTTTTGGGTGAACAACTAATGTGACGTACGATTTCATATATCATTTTAGACTCTCTCCGGTAGTCACCAGCGGCATACCATCCAGTCTCTTCAGATTTACCAACAACTTGTTTGCCAAACCCTGGGGAGGCCTTTCTACTTGGCACCCTGTCAGCCCGCTGTCTTTTCTTGCCTCAGCTCCCGGTAGAGACCACGTGGCCCTGGCTCCATACTCATTACATTTTAGTACCAATTACCTTCTGTAAGTATCCAGGGCTGGCTTATTTTGTCCTCCCCTGTCATGTTTTATTACATTCCCATTTACCATATTTTGTTATCCCCTGGTAGATGTCCCCAAGCATCCGCCCCTGATGAGTGTGTTATCACACGAAACGCGTCGGGCATTGTGGGGATGCAGACACATGCCCCCATCAAATCACCTACCCTTGGTCCTTGGGAATCATCATACATCTTGCTCCTACCACCTACTTTGAATACCATCCCTCAACTTCTTATGGTCTTATGGTTTTTGTGATTTTTATTCCGGCTAGTGTTGCTTTATATTTTTATATCATATGTACATATATGAATTTACTTGGAATATGTGTCCACTTATCTAATCAGATTGCCATGGGGCACATGGCTACTATACATTATGTACCCTAGATGCTTGTATTGCACATGCACATACATATGTGAGTGTAAATATTTATGAATTGCTATTCACTATAATGCTTTTCATTTACGTGGTTTCTGGTATTGATCATGTTTGTACGCTGTTTCATGAATAAAGTATATGTACTTCTATTTCTACCTATCTCCACACTGTCTATGGCCTCATTTAAAGTCCCAAACCTCCATTGTATTCCTGCTATAGGGATGGAGGCACACTATATACATATAGGTGCCTCATTTAAAGTCCCAAACTTCTCTCACTTTCTGTTTTTGGGTAACAATGCTCCCTTACAGTACTGTGGTGTCCGTTTATGAAGCAGTGAAATCTATTCACTGCTTCGTTCTCCGGCATTCACAGTGAAGATCATTCTCCTCTGTGTGCCAGTTTATGAAGCGGTGTAGATCGCTTCACCTTTGGAGGAGTGAAGTGATCTACAAATGCTTCTAACAGTGGAGAACGGCCCCTAATACTGGAATCTCGTGAGACTTTACGAGATTACAGCACCAGAAATACAGAGATGTCAGTTTATTAAGCAGTGATAAATTATCACCGCTCAATACACGGACAGACGGCGTGGATTAATGTTAATAAAATAACGAGTCCCCCTACATTAAATACATATGTATACACACACACACACATTATATATACATGTATATACACACACATGATATATATATACATATACACATTATATGTATATATGTATATATGTATATACATAAATATGACAGGGGGACATGCTTACAGTGTTGGGGGGTCTGAACGAGGCATAAGGAAGTTAAAAAACTTCCTCCTCCCCCCTCAGATCCCCCCAGATTCTCTCTTCACTCCCCGATTCACCACCTCTGAGCTGGTGAACCTGGGAGTGTGAATTCTGACTCAGATCGCCAGTGAAGCTGTGAGATCACAGCTTCATAAACTGGCCGTTACTGTGTCATTCATGGGGATTCTCCGTGTGTAGAGATAATCGGCGGGAGAACAAGTTCAAACATATTCTCCCCCAATTATCACTGTTTGATAAACTGTTTATGGATTGTGATCAGCGGCGATCCTCGGGATCACCGCTGATCACTGCTTCATAAACGGACACCTGTATCTGTTGTCATCCTAGGACTAGAAAACATGTGCCCTCTCCTCTTCTCTACAACACAGTGTAGTCATCAGAAATAGCTGGGAACAATGTAACTGATAAAAATGCAACACAGGCAGATAGAATTGGTGGTTAGCTTTCTATGGTAACAGGAGCTACATATTTAACAAAACTCATCCAATGGAACATTAAAAGAACAAAAAGGAAGAAAATAATTGTTAGGATTTACATACACTCTAATCTAGGACCTATTTACAATTTTGCAATGCGTTAAACATGTGTTATATCTTGCATTAATGGGCATTGCAATAAAGTAGCCAATTGAACGCAATGGGCTGCCAATGCACAAAAGCAGACACGTACAAAACTGTATTCTTCAATGTGTTTTGGTGCACTGCGGCACACTGACGCGTGCCCACTGTCTCAATGCACTGGAGTGCCATTCAAAATAAATAGCATCGCAATGCATGAAATATGTGCTGGCAAGAGATACCATAGCACAACAGTAAAAACGGACCTTCCAGACCCTTCTTGCCTTTCTGTGAAGCAGTGACCAAACTTGAAGAAAACCTAATTTTGCAATTCCTTATCCCTGTTACTGCAAGGCCATTTTTCTCAATTTTTCAAAAGACTTGATAAAATGCACATTATTAGCTTGAAACATATTTAAAAAAATATATTTTCTGAAAGCAAAAAGGACATATAAAAAAGGTCTTCATTTTGATTTTTATGGTGCACAATATTTGCATCGCTATTACTGAAATCTTTATATTCACTAAAAAGTAAACTCAAAAACAGTACAATATCCACATTTTCACCGATCATGTGTGAGGAGATTGCGGTAACAGCTAGTTACCAATCACAGTGTACACCGAATCACACGGATTGCCCCCAGTAATAAAGAGTACCTGTCACCAGGCCATCAGAGTACCCGAGTACCTGTCACCAGCCCATCAGAGTACCTGTCACCAGCCCATCAGAGTACCCGAGTACCTGTCACCAGCCCATCAGAGTACCCGAGTACCTGTCACCAGCCCATCAGAGTACCCAAGTACCTGTCACCAGCCAATCAGAGTAACCGAGTACCTGTCACCAGCCCATCAGAGTACCCGAGTACCTGTCACCAGCCCATCAGAGTACCCGAGTACCTGTCACCAGCCCATCAGAGTACCCGAGTACCTGTCACCAGCCCATCAGAGTACCCGAGTACCTGCCACCAGCCCATCAGAGTACCCGAGTACCTGTCACCAGCCCATCAGAGTACCCGAGTACCTGTCACCAGCCCATCAGAGTACCCGAGTACCTGTCACCAGCCCATCAGAGTACCCGAGTACCTGTCACCAGCCCATCAGAGTACCCGAGTACCTGTCACCAGCCCATCAGAGTACCCGAGTACCTGTCACCAGCCCATCAGAGTACCCGAGTACCTGTCACCAGCCCATCAGAGTACCCGAGTACCTGTCACCAGCCCATCAGAGTACCCGAGTACCTGTCACCAGCCCATCAGAGTACCCGAGTACCTGTCACCAGCCCATCAGAGTACCCGAGTACCTGTCACCAGCCCATCAGAGTACCCGAGTACCTGTCACCAGCCCATCAGAGTACCCGAGTACCTGTCACCAGCCCATCAGAGTACCAGAGAACCTGTCACCTGCCCATCAGAGTACCAGAGAACCTGTCACCTGCCCATCAGAGTACCTGTCCCCAGCCCAGAGTACCTATCTGCAGACTATCAGAGTACCTGTCTCCAGCCCATCAGAGTATGCGAGTACCTGTCTGCAGGCCATGCCTCATAGAATATATGCTGGGGTGTTTGTCTTCCAAAATGGGTTCATTTAGTGGGTAATTCCACTGTCCTGGTGCTCCAGGACCTTCAAAAATTGTGATAGGTCATTAGGAAATTATGTGTGTAATTTATGCTCCTAGAACGCCTGATGGGTGCTCCCTGCATGTTGGGCCTCTGTATGTGGCCAGGCTGTGAAAGTGTCTCACACATGTGGTATTGCAACATGTAGCAGAATGTATTTTGGGGTGAAATTAGAAGTATGCATATGCTGTCTGTGAAAAATGACTTATGACAATTTTGTGAGAAAAAAAAAAAAAAAAAAAAACACATTATTTCTTAATTTTCCCCAAGAATTGTGGGAAAAAAATTACAACTTAAAAAAACTCGCCACTTTTCAAAAAGGTGTCATTTGGGGGGTATTTGTACTGTTCTGACATTTCAGTGCCTCAAGAAATGAGACTGTCAGTGCATCAGATGTGATCAATTTTTAATGATTTGCACCATAGCTTGCAGGCTAATGCTGGCCATACACTATGCGAAAAATTGGCCAAACGCCTTTTTGAAAAGCGAACATTCGTCAGTGAGAGCAAATGATAGTGCCATCATGTAATGACTGATAAATCATTCAGTGGACATAAATGAACCAATTTTTTGTTCGTTTTTTTACATATACCTAGTGCAAACAGTTCAGACCGAAAACACATTAACCTTTCAATTTATCGTTCGTTCGGCAGAAAATTTCCAAACTTGTCCTTCGTTTTTTAGCTCAAAAACGTCCCAACGATAACCGGTTTTGTGCCCATTAACTTGCCGAAAAACGAACGAACTGGCCAAATGACCGAATTTCACCCAATTTTTCATATAGTGTATGGCCAGCATAACTTTCACACAGGCTAAATAAGATCCATTATTTGGTTCTTTTTATGAAAGATATGTAGCAGTATATATTTTGGCCCAAATTTATAAACAAAAATTACTTATTTGCAAAATTTCATTCTTTTTTCACTTAAATCGCAAAAAATAAAAAAGCCCAGTGGTGATTAAATACCACCAAAAGAAAGCTCTATTTGTGTGAAAAAAAGTAATAAAAAATTTGTTTGGGTACAGTGTAGCATGGCTGAGTAACTGGTATTCAAAGTTCAAGAGCACTAAAAGCTGAAAATTGGTCTGGGCAGGAAGGGTGTAAGTGCCCTGTACTGAAGTGGTTAAATACAAAAGACGAGACTGTGTTGAGTTAGTAAATAGTAAATATATCTAGAATTAAAACCGTGTACGCTTGTAAAACAGAAAAATAAATAATACTACTACTTTAAAACTGTAAATAGGAATGTTTTTTAATGTTTAACCTAACTAATCACTTTAAAATTAAACCTAAATGATGGCCATAAAAAAAAAAAATTCTACCTGTAGCAATTATGAGGATACTGCATTTGTTTCATAAAAGGAATTTACATTCCTACATGCATCCTTACTGCATGCATGTACGTGTGGGGTCTTGTGTATACATTTTTATTTTTTTTTATTAGTCAAGGTACTCCATCTCATAGTACATGGATGGTGACAGGTACATTTTAGGACATCAGGGGTCTATTTTATTTATACTCCTGCTGCGTTTAATCCACAGAAATGTATTCTGCACGCTTTTATATATAACCTCCCAAAGCTGTAGTTGTAATTGCAACAATGAGTTGTTATAGTTTGTGTATCTCACAATTCTACCCTCTTACAGATCAGTTCAAATTATGCTCACTTTCAAATAGCTTGACAGTACCATTATTACATGACTACATATCCATACCTGTTATTTACCATTGACAGTTGATATTGTCTTTATGTGTAAATAAGAATATAGTTTTCAGCTGTTTGTGGGACATCATTCCTTATTAAGAGAACTGGGGCTTCCCCAAACGTGCACCAAAATAGTACAAAGTATTTAATGTTTCCGCTACTGCCTATTGCTAAAACAATACAATGCAGTTGAGGGAACAAATCAAGAAAAAAAAAATGGATCTGCTGCTCGTATATTTCCATTGGGGTTACCATCCTTTATGTTCAAGACACCTTAGTTAGAAATATTGAAGCTGCTGCTGCTTGCTCCAATCTGTCATCCATATCCTTGTTTCAGTAATTAGTAATGCCTTTAGCATGCAGCCAAATCAGGAGAATCAGGACACCTCTCCAGCCTGCTCTCATCAAGGCATGGACTTAAAGCAAAAATAACGATAACAGCTGGGTAGCTTGTACCCCCAAGAGCATTGACAGCATAATCACAATAATAGAAAAAAAAAATACACTTGATGTTACAAATGTGTAAAAAGGAGTTTCAAATTTACTCACAAGCATATTTAAAGTCAGTCATAGATGGGTCAGTTTTTTCATTCAACCAGCATGTTGAACGAAAAAAGACTGATCCAATTCCCCCATCCGCATATTCGAGCTGGATGGGGGAATCTTCCCTGCTGTGTCATCATATTCTGGCAGTGGGGAGATTTATCCACAGATCTCGCTATAAACTGCAGCGCTGAAGTGCTGATCGAGAGGAAATTTTCCATCAGACTTCTGTACAGTCACAGTGCCCATACGTGGATCAAAATACAGCTCGTCCCTGCTGAACTGGTCAAATTTTGATTCAAGTCTCTAATTTCAAAGAACTTTACAGAATGAAATGTGTGGTTACCTCTAAACTTTTCCTTGATCCAGCACTTGCAGGTTCTTCAAATTGTCCCAGCTCTATTGCACTACAAAGTAAATCAGTCAAAAGTTAATACAATGGGTAACCTCTAAAAAAAAACAAAAAAAAAAAAAAAACAACTGCAGTTTAAATTTTATTTTCCAGAGACCTGTGGAAAAAAAAGATCTTCTCACTGCAGAATATTCAAGGTTTATACTCGTGCCCTAAAGGTTTCTATATCTTGGAACAATATACAATGGCCCACACTGTTCTAGCTCATTAGAGGCTTTAACTTTAACAATCAGGTTAACGTGAAAACAGAGGAGTTTTAGGGTCACCATACACCAGGGGTAGACAACCTCGGCCCTCCATCTGTGGTGAAACTACAAATCCCATCATGCCGCTGCCTCTAGAAGTCATGCCTGCGATTGTCAGGGTCTTGCAATGTCTCATGGGACTTGTAGTTTCAAAAGAGCTGGAGGGCCGAGGTTGCCTACCCCTGCCATACACATTACAATCTGACCAGTCAACTTTACAATGTACCAAACACTGTGCAATATGAGGACTGGCTTAAACTATCTTGCAGTACATAGGTTGTTGGTATATCTAAAGGAGATTGTACAATAATTACGTAATGTGTGCGGTGATGGGTGATGAACTTTTTTTTGGTCACACGGTATTTGCGCAGCGATTTTTCAAACGCAAATTTTGTGGAAAAAATACTGTACATTTTAATGAATTTTAATGCAAACACAATACATATTTTTTGGTAAAATATAAAAACTGAAGTTATGCTGAGTAAACAGATACTGAACATGTCATGCTTTAAGATTGCGTACACACGTAAAACGGTGTCAAACTACAGCACCTAAAAATTTGTATAGGCGACGATTTAAAAGCCTTTACAGGTTAACAGTTACACAGGAGTTATAGTGCTAGAATTATTGCTCTCACTCTAATGTTTGCGGTGATACCTCATATATGTGGTGCAAACACCGTTTACATGTGTGTGGGATTTACGTATGCGTTTGCCTTTGCGCACAAGCATGGGGGGAGGAGGGCTTTACATTTTGTTTTCTATTATTTATTTTGTTAAATTTTTTTTCTTTTTTACAGTGTCTACATTTTTTTATCACTTTTATTGCTATCACAAGTGATGGAAAACATCCCTTGTGATAGCATGGGCAGTGACAGGTACGCTTTACTGGGACATCACTAGATCTCTCCTCTGCCCTTAAAGGCATCTCATCAAGATCAGTTTGATCAGGTGCTTTCACAAGGCAGTAACTGCTTGTTTACATCTGTGCAAAACCAAAAGTGACAAAATTCTAGTCAATTCCAGTTTATTTACCATAGAGATGTTCAGGGAACGTCCGGTTCTTGGGCATCTCTATGGTAAGCCGGTGGAATCGCCAGCTTCATTTCCAGGCTCCCTGGGTCGGCGAGAGAGCCTGGAAAGGCACTGGAATGTGGCGGGACCCCCTTTTGCCATATGTAACATTTTGCTGCTAGGGTCGTTTTCTCAATGAAGAGAATTTTTGGTCAAAAACTGATACTGTAGCTGCAGGCATCATCCCAGTATAAACACCAAAACTCTAGGAATTCATATGAGCCCTAGCAAACTCAGAGGTGTAACTCAAATTGCACTATAGTATTCAGCTTCACGCCTTACCTGGCAGCTACAAAAAAGACCATGTAAGAGAGGTGAATGGAAGAACTGGGCAACCACATAGAGTAATTGGACACTCGCAGAAGAGAAAAGGGCTATGACATGCAAGGAAGAAGAGGGCTGTGCTAGGAAACTGACTTCCAAAAGTAAACCCATTTTTCTTTTAGGAAAAATAATCTATGGTCAGCCTTTAAAGAACTTGATTTTACCGTGCATTTATCCAGAATTTTTTAAGTTAGTAATAGTCTTTTAAAATGACAAGATTTACTTTCTACAGTTGTTTACACAATTTCAAATCTGGAAACAGACTCATTTCACTGACCCAGCACTTCCATACACGGGTGACTCCTCTGGGAATGGGATGTGGTTAGAGGCATCTCGCTTGTGAGGAGTACTGGTACTGATGCTCTGTCCATCAGGCTGTGGATTTCTAAGCAATGAAGTCGATACTGGAGGTGTGTGTCCATTGGTGGCTGAAGAACTGCCTTCTTTGGGACCGTTGTGCTGCTTATTCTTTGGTTGAATGTCCTCAGTCAGAGGCTCCATCCCCACATTCAACTCCCCTAACTTCTTGATTGATCTTAAAAGGAATAAAAAAAAAAAAGACAATAAATTAATTAGGGCACACACAAATGTTCTAAAAATCAGAGTGCTCTCATAAACATTAAATGCCACGCTATGTATACATTTCTATCTTTGCATGTTTTAAAACAAACCTGTCTGACATGATTATGGTGTTGTACAGCAAATTAAGACATAAAAAGCTGTACTGACATTTTACATTCATGCATTCCAATCAAAGCCTTGCAGTTATACCACCAATAGCATAACTGAAAATTGCACATAGTTAGCCCAAACACAGCTCTTTCCCTGCCAAAACATGGTGAATGCACCCAATTTAAATTCTGTATTTCAGTATAATAATAATCCAGAAACTGGCAAACTTCATCAAAATTCTAGCAGATTGAAATCTTTTCTGTAAGTTTTTATCTTATAATAAATATATGCCCGAACACAGCAACAAGTGTGTTTGGAGTTACTTAATCATTTTAATTACCGATTAAGAAATTGCTCTGTGAGATTCTGTGGATGCTCTGCCTCCTCTGTCTGGTTCACTCCCCCTTCAAAAAGCATTTGCTGGTACAGCTGTCTTTGTTGCTCCTTCTGCTCCAGGTGCTGCTGGTAACGTAGTTTCTGCCGGTAATATTCTTCAAACTGGTCTGTGGAATCCCGAAGCTAAAACACATATCACAAAAGAAACTGAACAATCGGTCTGGCTTGTTTTTTGTAAATTGTGACCAGACAAGTCCTGTAGTCTCACAAAAATACATATACAATACATCTCTGGGCTAAAAGGTGTCACTCGAATGATAAACATGCTATACTCAGATCCAGTTATTCTGACTCTAGGACCTCGGCACAGACTACAGGCTCAGGATGAGGGGAGAACGCAAAAACGCAAAAAAAAAAAAAAACAGAAAGCAAGGTATAAAAGTGTAAGGGAAGCTTACCTGAGAGTGGACAATCAAGTATAACACATGGGGGAAGAATCACAGTGGAAAAGTTGAGAATTTTACTAGTAACATTGAAGTAAAATACGATGGTATATTCCATTCACCATCCCATGTCTAGAACTATGAAAAACTAGAGAAGGAAAATACCTCATTCCTGTCTGGCTTCTTTGGTTCCTCAAGGACAGCAGAGCTCTCCTGGTCTTTTTCAGAACTTGGGTTTTGGCACAAAGTCTCACTGCTATTCGGAATCTCGTTTTCCTGTGGGGTGTCACTCCTAAAAAAAAAAAAAACAGAAAAAACACCCTTAGCAGTTACTTGCCTTTTCATTTCTTTTTACAGGGATGTACAACTTTTTTTCCTTTTGTCCCTAATAAAGACAGGCCCCAACTGATAATATAGGAACACCAACACTTTGTTCCTATGACCTTATGTGGGTTCCCAAGACCCAGATTACCTACTTTTTTTTTTTTGTTTTTGTTTTTTTTTTTTAAATAATACAAAGAAATCTGTTGAGGCATGTGGGGAATAAAGGTTGGGAGTCAAATATAGATGGCACACAATTATATAGTTATTTTGCAGTAAAGACCTGTCAAAATTGCCTGTATTAAAAACAGCACATAAAAGATCATTTGGTTTGCCTAACTGAACATTTTAAGTTAGCTTAATAGCCTAGTATCAGCATCAACAGTGGAATATTAACCCTTACACAATTAACTCTTTAAGAAAATCTATCCATGTCAGCATTTTCACCCTTGGTGGTACTCAATGCCAAGATGTTGTTCCAGACGAGACTGGAGAAACAGTATTTATCCCATGGAATATTTCCTGGGATTCCAATGTCTTTTGGAATTAGTCACCAGAAGTGACGAAATTCATCAGAGCGAAGCTTAGTGATGTCATCACGCCACCAGGAAGGAGCTGGCTGGATACAAGCCAATAGCGATGCTGTAGCCTTACCCTTAAAGGAGACATGTACCTGTATATACCTCAACTTTTTTTTAAAGTGGTGCACTACTGCTGATTAATACACCAACATTGTGAGTGCATTTTAAAATTTTATTAAATATATGGTTTTTTTTTTGGTTTTTTTTAAGAGGTAAAACACGGTGTGTATTTTTTAATTCCTTTTGATTGGTTCTGGATGGTGAAGAGATTCCTTGGGTGATTCCATACCAGTGACCACATTGGAGGAGACATCTGAGGAAGTAACTGAATATCTGAGCGGCTAATGAGACCCCTTAAAGGGGAAAGGGTGCAATGACCCCTATTAGGTCTGAGGGTTAAGGTGAGCGTGAAGAGTGATTGGTGGTGGGATCCACTGAAGAGTGATCACATTGTTGAATAATTGATCAAGATAGCAAGTTAGGATATATAAATTGCATACCAGATTTATGACATTGTGGTGGTGGTGGAACCCCCCCCCCCCCCACTTGAAGAGCAGACTTTTGAATAGACTTTTTGGTGTATACATACATACAGTGGGTATAGAAAAAGTCACCCCCTTTAAAATAATCACATTTTGTTGTTTTGCAGCCTGAAATGAAGACTGACACAGTTTTTGTTTTATCCAGCTGCATTTACTCAGTGCAACTTATAACCTCCAAGTGAAAGCTATAACACCAACATGTCAGGAAAAAAACAAAAGTCAAAAACAGAATCACTAAATTGAAAAAAAAAAAGGATCACCCCTCCTAAAAATTACTTGTAAACTCAAATCCGGTGTAGCTAATCACCATCTCAATGGTGCACAAAAACATTTTACTTTCAGCTGTGGTCATTTTGATTAGCTCAGCATGAAAAGAGCTTTCCTGGAGCATTTCAGTCCTTGGCAGTGCAACTAAAGCAAACAACTATGGGTGGCAAGGCACTGTCACCGGGATCTCTGGGATAAAGTTGTGGACAGGCACAAGTCAAGAGATGGATACAAAAAAAAAATGTTAAAGGCTTTATCAATGCCTAGAAGCACAGTGAAGTTTATTATTAAGAAGTCAACGGTATTTGGTACAACACAGACCCTCCCTGGATAAGGATGTTACTTCAAACTGGATGAAAGAGCTAGGAGGAAACTGATTAGAGAGATTACCAAAAGGCCTACAGAAACTCTGAAGCAGTTGTAGGAATTTATGACAAAGAGTTGTTAATATCCTGTTATGGGGGTGTTTCTCTGCAGCAGGGACTTGAGCACTTGTCAGGATAGAAGGAAAAATGGTTGGGGAAAAAATACTGTCAAAATCTTGAGGAAAATCTGCTGCCCTCTGCCAGAAAGCTGTCAATGGGAAGAAGGTTTACCTTCTACCATGACAATGACCCAAAATGCATAGCAAAAATGACCACACAGTGGTTGAAGGAGAAAAAGGTGAATGTCCTGCATGGCCCAGTCAAAGCCCAGATGTAAACCTCATTGAAAATCTATGAAATGACTTGAAGACTGCAGTCCACAAAGGGTCACCATCAAATTTAACTGAAGTGCCTGCCTTGAATGTCTTCATTTCAGGCTGCAAAGCAACAAAATGTGATTATTTTAAAAGGGGGGCGATTCTTTTCTGTAACCACTGTATACATGTAGAGAGTAAAATATTGTTACCACTATTGTATTTTTCATTTATATTGATACACATTTTCAAATATGGATATATATGTTTAGATAAATTTAGCGCAGCACTTTATAACTATATGTATTCTGTGTAATACTTTTAATACATCTGTATTAGTAAAACCGTATAATGTTGCAGATGGCAGTTTAAAGTAAATCTGTTATTTGCATATACTAGGCATAAGGACAGGCTTGCTTGACAGCAAAAACTAAAATGAATACACACTGGTGTCTCCTATACTTCTTTGATTGTTCAGATTCAAATACAGTGCTTTAGTTTTTTGTAAACTTGGGACTTAGAACTTCTGTGAGTTACTATTGCTGTCTGTCTCAACTGGAGGGATCCCCTTGTGTAGTCACCAGGACAGGAGTTAAAGCCGAGTTCCAAACAAAAGGGGAACTGAGACCTGTTTTTGACAGATTCCCCACTTCCAGGAGACCGAACTGTGGCCCGATCTCCCAGAAGATCAGCCCCCTCCTCCTTCCTCCGCCGCCGAGCCAATCAGAAAGCGCAGCACAGTAGGGAAGCCTTTCGGCTTCACGGCCGGGTTCCCTTACCTGGAATGGCGGTGGCGGTACCTGACAGTCATTCCAAAGATCGGTTGGTGTGCAGACATTGTGAGCTCCCTGTCCATATAGTAAAAGTCAGCAGCTACAGGAACTCCGGTTTAACAGTTGCCAATAGTGGACATACAGTGCCTTGCAAAAGTATTCACCCCCCTTGGCTTTTTACCTATTTTGTTACATTACAGCCTTTAGTTCTGTTTTTTTAATCAGAATGATATGTGATGGATCAGAACACAATAGTCTAAGTTGGTGAAGAAAAATTAGAAAAATATATACATAAAACTTTTTTTCAGAAATAAAAAACTGATAATAATTGGCATGTGTGTATGTATTCATCCCCTTTGTTATGAAGCCCATAAAAAGCTCTGATGCAACCAATTACCTTCAGAAGTCACAATTAGTGAAATGATGTTCACCTGTGTGCAATCTAAGTGTCACATGATCTGCCATTACATATACACACCTTTTTGAAAGGCCCCAGAGGCTGCAACGCCTAAGCAAGAGCCACCACTAACCAAACACTGCCATGAAAACCAAGGAACTCTCCAAACAAGTAAGGGACAATGTTGTTGAGAAGTAAAAGTTAGGGTTAGGTTATAAAAAAATATCCATATCTTTGATGATCCCTAGGAGCAACATCAAATCTATCATAACCAAATAGAAAGAACATGGCACAACAGCCAACCTGCTAAGAGACGGCCGCACATCAAAACTCACAAACCAGTTAAGGAAGGCATTATTCAGAGGCAGCACAGAGACCTAAGGTAACCCTGGAGGAGATGCAGAGTTCCACAGCAGAGACTGGAGTATCTGTACATAGGACGACAATAATCAGTACGCTCCATAGAGTTGGGCTTTATGGCAGAGTGGCCAGAAGAAAGCCATTACTTTCAGCAAAAAAACCAAAATGGCACGTTTTGAGTTTGCAAAAAGGCATGTGATGAGACTACCAAAATGTATGGAGGAAGGTGCTCTGGTCTGAGGAGACTAAAATTAAACTTTTTGGCCATAAAAGAAAACACTATGTCTGGCGCAAACCCAACACATATCACCCAAATAACACTGTCCCCGGGGGGGCGTGGCCAGATGTGATCGCGGCAGGACGTGGTTTTCCAGAGCTCCTGATATCCTCCGGCAGTTTATCCTGTTAACGGCCGATTGATTGGCTTCGGCTACCACTGGCAGTGCTACTAAGTCAGCGGAAACAACTGGGCAGTGTAATATGCCATCTTCGGCAGAGAAGAAGCAAAAGAATCCACATTTACAGCCACCGAGGGATCAGAGAAATCTCCGCTCACAGGGAAGCATGGTGACTAGCTCCGCCTACTCCTCCTTCTTCCAGAATCCTGTGTCTACAACACTGCGCACCAACAAAACGAAGGTAAAGATGGCACAGCAAGGTGCAGCCTCAACACAGGGATCAGAGGGCACTTCTCCCCTATCACGGGAGATTGAGGTGGATACGGAAGCCATAACAGGACCGATCTTAGAAGCCATAGTGGCACCAAAATTGGAGCTTATGGGGCGCATAGATCTCCTGGCATCAGAGTGCAACCTCATCCGCCATGATCTAGACAAGATTAGAAGCAGATTGACCACTGCAGAGGATCGCATCTCAGAGGTGGACGCCTCTCATATGCACGGCTCACAACTAGTGGAATTAAAGGAGATGGTAGGCGCATTGCAACGCAGAGCGGATGATGCTGAGGACCGCCAGTGAAGAAATAATGTGCGGGTGGTAGGGTTACCAGTGGGAGCAGAGGGAACCAACACAACCACATTTGCAGAGCATTTTTTTAAGTCGCTATTGTCTCTCGGTGATCTCCCTCCCACATATGAAGCTGAAAGAGCACACAGGGTCCCCACGGGAGCTATGCCCTCAGGCGCCCCACCACGACCATTCCTGGTCTGGTTCCTTAATTACAGGGACCAGGATATGTTACTAGCAGAGACTAGGAAGCACAAAGAGTTAAAATTTTAAAACGCCCGCATCATGTTGTTCCCGGACTTCTCGGCAGAAATGCAGAGAAGACGTCGTTCCTTTACTGATGTGAAAAGGAGGCTAAGAGAGAGGGAGCTGAAATACAGCATGCTTTACCCCAGTTGTCTACGCGTGCAACATAAAAGGTACTGTAAAATTCTTTGAAACCCCACAAGATGCTAGCGACTGGCTAGATCAAAACCTGTGAAATCACTAATGCTTGCTGGGGAAGGGGCACCCCTGTCCTTTTGCTTTTTTCTGTTTTGCCCCCTGGTTCCCGGATTTGTGTTACGTAATTTTTCTGATTTATTATTATAATGCCGGATTGTTTTTTCGCTCGCTGCTGAGCAACGCTCTATACAGATCTGTTGCTGCTCTGAGTCGCAGAAGTCCACTTCTTGATGGGATGGGTTGTCTCTAGTACACAAGGTATTATACTTTATGCAAGAACTACCTACAGTTAAAAAAGGGAGACCCTTATTGAGTGGTAAACCCAGCATTATAATTACATGCCACTGTCACTGTAGAGCAACAAATGGTGACAAGATCAATCAGCTGTTCTCATATACGTATGATGAAGTAAGGAGTCTCAAGTGGAAGACACGAGCCAATTTTTTTTTCCTCATCTTTTTTATGCCGAACTGTCGACATTTTTGGTTGAACTCTTTTGTGTTTTTTTTTTTTTACAGGGCCAAAGCTGCATACTGGACATTTTTTAGTTTGTTTCTTTTTGTTGTTAGTTTTTCAGTTTCTGGTATAACAGCAGGGGGGGGGGGGGGGGGGGATTGACCAAAGTCATAAATACTATGAATATTGTGCATCTAGTATACCTTTAGTGTTCATGTTCTCAGGTATATTCTACTTAACGGTTATTCTAATATCACCAGGGACGATCCGTATGATAGATATGTTACTAAGAGATAACGGATAGCAGGATAAAAATAGTGTCCTGGAATGTTAGAGGATTGAACAATAAATTTAAGAGGGTTGCAGTATTCCAATATCTTAGACAGGTGAAGCCACATATCGTTCTCCTACAGGAAACCCACCTGGAAGGAAATCAGAATCTCTCTTTGCGCAAACCCTGGATACAGAGGTCATTTCACTCCTCCTACTCCACGTTTGCTAGAGGAACCTCTATATTGATTAGTAAGGCAATTGCATGTACAATTCATCAGGTGATCACTGATCCGGGAGGACGATATGTGGCACTAGTATTAGAAGTGGCGTGTCAAAAAATATTATTGGTGAACGTTTACTTACCCCCACCTTTTCAGGTAAAATTGTTATATGATCTATTGGTGACTCTGGCACCACACATGCATTTACCTATGTTACTCATGGGTGACTTTAATGCCATCATGGATCCCACATTGGATTCGTCTAATGCAAATAGGCCAGCTTCGGTGGATCTGTGATCCTGGGCATCTGTAGCGGGTTTAACTGAAATATGGAGGTGGAAGAACCCGGAAGTCGTGTCATATTCACACCTGTCTATCACACACAAATCTTCACCCAGAATAGATTTAGCGTTTGGGAATGCTTTAATCTTAAATAATCTCTATGAGTCGGAGTAGCTGGCTGGTGGGACCTCTGACCATAACCCGTTGTTGGTTACCCTGACCTTCCCCTCCGGGGGATGGAAAGGGGGTTGGAGATTGGCCCCGGGTTGGTTGCAAGAAGAACAGGTTAAATACCCAGATTCAAGCTGCAATGGACACATTCTGGGCGACAAATGTGGATACGGCTGACCTACCTATGATCTGGGATACTTTTAAAGTGGTGTCGAGGGGTGAATTCATATCGGCAATCAAAGCAGCCAGGAAGGAACATAATGAGGAATGTGAAATCCTTTTGACCAAAGAGCGGGAGTGTGCAAAAATTCAGGCAGACTCTCCCTTGTAGGCTAATTAGGCATTCTTACTGGGTTGTAGAAGGTCTGTGGAACTACACTTCACAAACCTAGCTCATACGGAGGCTAGGCAGAGGGCAGAAAATATTTTCGCTGAGGGAGATAAAAATGGCAAGCTGTTGGCCAACCTGGCAGCTGACCAAAGGATACCTGTTAATATCCCGGTAATTAAAAATAGTACAGGGACTCTAGTATCAGATCCAGTGGGAATTCTAGATGAATTTGTAAACTTCTACAAAGCCCTATACCCCCCTATCCCGTCCGATCATTTAGCAGAGTTGGAAGAGCTACTACAGAGTCTTTCAATGCCGAAACTGACAGACACAGATGTTGCTCATCTAGACGAAAGTATCTCTGTGTTAGAAATTGAGACAGCCATACTTGCCTTTCCCCCCAGAAAAGCTCCGGGTCCAGATGGCTTTCCCGACAATTTTTATAAGCTTTATATGTCACAACTGGCCCACAGACTAAAATTACTGTACGCACGCTGCTGGAAACATGGCGCCTTGCCGGCCTCAATGATGAAAGCATATATGGTGCTTCTCCTGAAGCCTGGCAAGGTTCCTTAGGTATGCTCCTCATATCGCCCTATAGCATTGCTTAACATGGACCTTACGATTCTAGCTAAAGTGCTGGCTACAAGATTGGCCAGGGTTATTTCAACCCTGGTGGATATTGACCAGACAGGCTTTATGCCCGGTATGTCAACGGATACGAACTTAAAGAGATTGTTCACACATTTACAGGTGGAGAATGCAGGGGTTCCGACTCAAATCATTGTCTCTATTGACATCGAAAAAGTCTTCAATTCTGTGGACTAGCAATACATGCACAAAGTATTGGAGGCCATGGGGTTTGGTCCTGGTTTCCGTCGCTGGGTCACACTGCTTTATGGTGCACCGAGGAAGGCGGTTAGGCTTGGTACCATGGTCTCTGATTTTTTCCCAATAGGAAGAGGCACCAGACAGGGGTTTCCGCTTTCCCCTTTTCTTTTCGCCTTGATGATGGAACCTATGGCCAGGGCACTAAGGCAATCTGAGGATGTGGGAGCAATTCAGGTGAGGACCATAAAAGAATGCATTGCATTATATGCTGATGACTTGCTCTTGTTTCTCAGGGATCCAGGACCGTCTCTCAGGGTTGCTTTATCGATTTTGGACAAATTCTCCACCTTTTCGGGTCTGCGGGCGAACTGGAACAAGTCATCAATTTTACCATTAGGCACGGAAGCTAAGAAACTACTAGATGACACATTACCACTTCAATGGGTCTCCTCAATAACTTACCTTGGGGTTAAAATAACAGTCAATATTCAGGACTATATGTCACTAAATCTCCTGCCATTAGTAAATAGACTTAAGCAAAAGACGACAGCATGGAAGAATCTACCCCTCTCCATGCTGGGAAGAGTTAGCCTCATGAAATTCCTCTCGGTAATTTTGTATTTCCTACGTCACTCCCCATTGTGGATTTCAAACGTTTTTTTTAAATCACTAAACGGCATAATAGGGTCATTCATATGGTCACCACAATCATCGCGCATAAGTATCAAAATATTACAGGAGCCATGGGGTCAGGGGGGACTAGCACTACCTGACTGGCAGAAATATTATCTGGCTGGACAGATGGTATTCGCCAGAAGATGGCTGACAGCGGATGGTGATGATTCCGCTACAGTTGTAGAGGCAGCACATCTGGGGTCATACGAAAGTTTAAAGATGGCCCTATACAGGGGTCCGAAATCTTGTTTGCCCCTGACAGACTCGATAAAAGCAACGATTAAGGCATGGGAAATTACTACCACCTTGATGTCTCCTAGCTATATGGGAGTTACTCCTTCGGCCCCATTATGGGTGAACCTGAAACTCCCACATTTCTTCTCCCTTCCAGACCCCATGATGTGGGCATGCAAGGGTATTAAGGTGTTGAATGACATTACTAGAGAGGGGGAGCTTTGAACATTCGATCAGATGAAGGCCAGACATTCTTCCTAATTCCTTTTTCTTTCGCTATCTGCAGTTAGGCCATGCTTTTCAGGAGCAGTTTAATGGCCAAAGAATTGAATATATTCCATCAGCACTAGAAAACCTTTTAACGGAAGAAGACTTAGTCAAGCCTCTGTCATCAGTGTATAAATCTCTCTTCAAAAAAACACCCTTAGGGATCACCAAATGTAGAGAATGGTGGGAGAGAGAGATTACAGACATTCAGAGAGAGGACTGGGACGATACGTGGGACCATCCCTTTAAATATCTAGTCTCAGCAAGGGACCGATTAATTCATTTTAAGTTTCTTCACCGCGTATATTTTACGCCAGCCAGGTTGTCACGCATATACCCAACAGCTAGTAGCCAATGTTGGAGATGCTCTCACACCCCAGCTGATGCAGAGCATATCTTCTGGCGTTGCACACAGATTCAAATATTCTGGTCAAGCATTACAGAATGTCTGGCGGAGATACTCAGCATCCCAGTTCCAATGACACCTAAAGTCTGCTTAATTGGGTTGGTGGAGGAGGTTGTTCCATCTCGAGCTCACCGTACTTTATTAAATATTGGGTTATTCTATGGTAGAAAAGCTATATTATTAAACTGGAAAAAAACAGCTGCCCCCACCCTGTCATACTGGAAAAAATTGGTTAATTCAGTCATTTCCTTATATAGAGCAACCTACAGATCTAGAGGCTGTGAAAAGAAATTCACTAAGGTAAGGCAGGCCTGGCTAGATTCTACAGCTACAGTGGGCTAAGCAGGAGGGTCAATGTCTGCTTAGGTGGTTAATAGAGTTGTGAAACTAATATTCTGACAAACTGTTAAATAGATGAAGTCCCTGTTGATAAACATTCTTATGTTCTCTCTGCCATAAGAGTATGAACATTGGATATCCGAGGGATATAACGTAAGGGTATGTTTCAACTATACGATGCACACTGTTATAACTGTAAATTCTATGGCGGCTGGTCGGGATGGTGGTTGGGGGGAGGGAAGGGCGGGAATTCGATTGGAATGTGTTAGTTTTGATTTAGGCCCTGCGAGGCCGACTCCGGTAAGGCATGTTACCTTTCCGGGTATGTTTGTTTGTATTGAAAATTAATAAAAAGAATTAAAAAAAAAAAAACAGAACACCATCCCCACAGTGAAACATGGTGGTGGCAGCATCATGCTGTGGGGATGTTTTTCAGCAGTCGGGCTTGGGAAACTGGTTGGATATGAGGGAAATATGGATGGTGCTAAATACAGGGATATTCTTGAGCAAAAACTGTACCACTCTGTGTGTGATTTGAAGCTAGGACGGAGGATCATCTTCCAGCAGGACAATGACCCAAAACACACTGCTAAAGCAACACTTGAGTGGTTTAAGGGGAAACATGTAAATGTGTGAAATGGCCTAGTTAAAGCCCAGACCCCAATCCAAAAGAAAATCTGTGGTCAGACTTAAAGATTGCTGTTCACAAGTACAAACCATCCAACTTGAAGGAGCTGGAGCAGTTTTGCAAGGAGGAATAGGCAAAAATCCCAGTGGTAAGATGTGGCAAGCTCATAGAGACTTATCCAAAGCGACCGATAGCCGCAAAAGGTGGCTCTAAAAAGTATCGACTTTAGGGGGTTGAATAGTTATGCACATTGACTTTTTCTGTTATTTTGTCCTATTTGCTTCACAATTAAAAAAAAAAACCCACAAATCTTCAAAGTTGTGGGCATGTTCTGTAAATTAAATGACGCAAATCCTCAAACAATCCATGTTAATCCCAGGTTGTGAGGCAACAAAACACGAAAAATGCCAAGGGGGTGAATACTTTTGCAAGGCACTGTAGAAAGCAGTAAAAACCTAACCTAACCTTTCCCAGAACTATTAAAAAAGGTGGGCTTTAAAACAAATTAAAGACAGTTGAGTTCAGAACTCCAGTAAGTTTAACAAGTAGGGTAAACAAAATTTGGTGCGCTCTGTAATTCACTTACAAAGGACAGCAAATCAAAAGGTTAACGCAAGTTTGTGGCTCAAAACAAATAAGTTCAAGGCTAAGTTCACCTTTTTTCTAAATTCCAGCTTTCCTACGTACCAATATACCATTGAAGAGGAAATAAACTCCCATCTTTAAGTTTTACCTATAGGCAAGCCTATAAGGCCTCTTTCACACGGGGCAGATCAGTCATGATCCGCCCCGTGAACATCCGCTTGCTCAGCGGGGATAGCTCCGCCGATCCCCGCTGAGCAGGAAGATGACAGGTGCATCGCTGCACAGTGTGCAGCGACGGACCTGTCAGAGCGCCGCTCTCCCCTATGGGGGGATCGGATGATGACGGTCCGTAGTGTCCGTCGTCATCCGATCCGATAACGGAGGAAAAAGTAGGTTTTTCCTCCGTTACACTTTTCGGATCGGAGCGGGTCGGGTGTCAGCGGACATGTCACCGCTGACATCCGACGCTCCATAGGGATGACTGTATGTCCGTTTTTCATCCGAAAACGGATGGATGAAAAACGGACATACGGATCATCCGTGTGAAAGAGGCCTAAGGCTTAATTATAGGTAGTATAAATATCTCCTAAATATGCACGGTTTAGGAGATATTTACTGTATATGCCGCCAGTAAAATCCGGAGTCCGCGAACCAGGAAGGAGGACCAGGTGAAGATGGACGCGTCTCCAGCGATGACATTGCATTGCTGGAATGCTTCGTTTTGAGGCAAGTTTCACATAATGTGCTAATATGCGATGCAACTATCACATTATGCCTTTGACTTGCAGAAAAGAAAAAAAAAAAAAAAAGTGCAGCAGTTTAAAACCGCTTTAATGTACCTCGGTTGCAGAAAAGAAAAAGCTTTTTCTACATTCTAGGGCAGGCTTTAATTCAGCCTGCAGTCTCTTTAATAGAGAACCCCTCCATTACTTCCCGATATACTTCTTTGGAGCATGAAAACCGTTAAGTCCAATTTTTAAAAGGAGTTTGGTGCGGTTTTGTTCACCGGATTGAAATTTTTACTTGAAAACACACCTGAACCAGACTGAAAAATGTACAGGACTCTTTTTAAAAATGGACTGCGGCTAACCCAGACATATGTGAACCAGCTCCATAGAAAGCCAGTTAATGTGTCATGCGAATTGGATGCAGTTCAAAACACATCCAATTTGCATATATATGAACTGAGCCTTAGACTAAAGAAGTAGCTCAGCAGCTGACCTTGTTAAAACTCACCCTGTAACTGCCCTTCCCTTCCAGATTGCCCCTGCCCACCTCTGCAATTTCCATTGCAGAGATGGTCAATGACCACCATCCTCACTGAATACATTGCCAGTGTCTTCTTCTGCTGACTGAATGTTTTGTGCCTTACCTTCTTCTTGCATAGATTGTTCATTTGGCAGGGAGTGCAGGAGCTGAGCGATCACATAACTGCCTATGTGGAGCAGAGCTGTAGTATTGAAAACAGGAGAAGTGTGTTCCTGGAAGTCTGTAAATCTCACCATACACAATACAGTCTGATTGTAGAATCTCCTTTAGATCTACAATCAACTATGCAGTGCAAGGGCCTGTCTGATTGGATAGATAGGTGTGCTCTCCTATTATATAATTTGGGCAAATCTAAAGGAGATTGTATAGAGATTGTATAGCGTATGACCATCATTATACACCTAAAATGAACTAGTCTAGCTTTATGTGCCATTATTTAATGAAACCCCAAATGCTTAAGCAAACATGGTAAAAACATGCAAACCGCAACACACCCAAATGACCCGTGAACTACTTTGCCGCATTTGTCGCGCATATGGAGGCCCACTAGAATCAATGAGCTGCGCTATGCGCATCATGGAGAAAACATACCACAAAAATTGCGCTTCCAGTACACTAGATGTGAATCAGGGCCTGAAAGTGAAAAATGGTGTGCTTACACAAGAACAAGGACAGCTGAGTGTCTCCATCCACTCCCTTTGTACAATTTCCTTTGGAGTGACCAAAACTATGGAGGAGGACGACCCACCTGAACAATCTATTCAATTTGTATCAAATCAGGCAGGCCCTTGCACTACATAGTTGGTCGTTCTAAAGGAGAGTGTACAGCGTATGGTCACCTTAAAGGAAGAAGTAGGACAGTGGGTGGAAATTAAAAAAGAGATGGTATATTAACCACTTGCCAACTGTATACTGTATATATACACGACAGCAAAGCACCACTCCTGCTCTGGATCACATGCCTAGTATGTGATTCGCATGCCCGCGTCGCCCTGGCTGAGCTGTGATTCGATGCAGCACAAACCAATCAGCAGGTTCTGCCCGCTGATCGGTCGCTGGCATCCGACGATTGGCTCCGGACATACCTGAAGAGAGCCCTGTGTAGGTAAACAAACACAGGGCTCTCATCTGACAGCAGCAATGTGCTTTTTTTTTTCTTCCTGCAAAACAGGAAGAGAAAAACAGCACATCTCTTAGTAAAAACAGCACACACAGTACACATTAATACATGTTGGCCACACATTTAACCCCTTGATTGCCCCTGATGTAAACCAAATGCCAGTGTCATTAGAACAGTGACAGTGCATATTTTTAGCACTAATCACTGTATTGGTGTCACTCATTCCCAAAAAAGTGTCAGTTGTCCAATTTGCCTGCCACAATATCTCAGTCCCGGCAATCACCGCCATTACTAGTAATAAAATTAAAATTCCATAAATATATCCTATAGTTGTTGGACGCTATAACTTTTGCGCAAACCAATCAATATACGCTCACTGGTATTTTTTTTTACCAAAAATATGTAGCAGAATACATTTTGGCCTACATGTATGAAGAAATTAAGTTTCTTACATTTTTTTACGGGATGTGTTTTATAGCAGAAAGTAAAAAATATAATTTTTCTCAAAATTGTCTGTCTTTTTTGTTTATAGTGAAAAAACTGGAAACCGCAGAGGTGATCAAATTCCACCAAGAGAAAGCTTTGTGGGGGGGGGGGGGGGGACATAAATTTTGTTTGGGTACAGCATCGCACGACCGCACAGTTGTCAAAGCAACGCAGTGCCATATCACAAAAAATGGCCTGGTCATGAAATGGGTAAAGTGGTTAATGAGGGAGGTGTGGTCCAGAGAGGTAAACACCCCCTATTCTGTGATGTAGTAAGGCAGTGCATGATGGGATATGAAGTTTCCTGGCTGGTCATATGATGCTACAGGAAGTGATGGACTCAGACTGCATTTGTTAATATTTTGAACAGAATGGTGCAAATTCAAAGCTGCCATGGACTAAGGTAAGTGAGAGATAAGAACAGTGGGATGACTTGGGCAGAAAAGACATTAGAAAAGGCTTCTATAGTTGTGAAAAGTGAAATTCTGCCTGAAAAGATGAACTTAGCCTTTAAACCAATTAACCAGATGTCTGTGTTCCTTGCACCCAAAGATCACTTTACCATTTTTGGGGATTCATAATTTTAAAAACAAAATACAGTGAATATGGGAACTGTCATGGGACAGGTTGATGATGAACAAAACTAAACTGCAGATCTCTAGAAATGGCTTTCAATAAAAATATTAAACTCTTCAACTTATGTTTTTTTGCCCTATAAACACACCCAAAGAGTTGTTGTATACCTTTCAGACGATTCTTCGTAGATACTGTGACAGTCTGAGCTCTCCAACATTAAGCTGCGGCTGAGGTTTTGTACTCCAGGATAATGAAAGTTGGCAAATGAGTGAGACATTGGAGAGGTTTTGCTTGTAGGCTCACCTGATCTTTTATCATGACTGCTCAGTCCACATGTCAGTCCATCTAAGGCTGGGTTCAAAGAGCGAGACATATAGGCATCAGCAGATTGTGGGCGTCTCATTGGTGAAGAGGGGTAAGGGGAAAGCTTGCTGATGAGTGGAGTAAGAAGGTCAGCATACCCAGCCTTGCTGGGCTTCATAAGCTTGTCAACATGGATACTCAAGGTCTTCTGTTCAAAGGCACAAGAAAACACACTAGGGGGCAAGTTCTGAAGCCAAGATAAAAGACTTAAGTCCAGATCATCGCATCCATTACCACAGAGGAGGTCTATTCCAAGTAGAACCTCACTCTCTGTAATCTCTTCACCGGTGGCCTTGCTCTGGCAGAACTCCACACAACATTCATAGAGCAACCCCTTCATGATGAGCTGAAACAAGCGATTATTACTGGCTTTGAATCCAGCCTCACTTAGTTTACGATCAGCAGGGATAAACTCTGCTACCATAGCACAAGCCTCCTCAAAACAGTGCACCCGCGCCGTGCTTGGATTCCAGTCCTTGAACTCTGTGTGGTTTGTAAGCCTTGGGAGAGTTAGCAGAAGACACAATTTACTGTAATCATCTTTGGAAGGGCAATATTCTTCAAGGGCATGAAGGCATTTCACAGCTTCTTGCATTGTAAATTCAAGCTGTAAAAAGAACAAACACCAATATATAAGATCTGTTAATTTACAAATGCGGTATTTGAATTCTCACAAATTCCATGAACCTGCTGTGCATCAGAAGACTTTTATTCATAGCTAAATACTGAATTATTTCCCTTGTGAATATGCAACCACTTAAGATTTCCATCAAAGAGGGCACAAATGCACAAAAACCTTTTAAATGATTTCTCCAAACCCAAAATGAACTTGGTAAATATATATAAAAAAATATTATTGTTATTATAATACCTGAATAACCACATGCTGACCGTGCCATAGCCGAAAGACGGCTACAGCGCGGTCGGCTTATTCTTGGTGGGCATCCATGCATGTCCTCACAGAATCACGCTCCAGCGTGCCCCCTGGGCACACTCGTGACCACTGGGTCCGAGGGACCCGGCGCATCACGTTAAATGGCCGCTGATAACGGCCGTTTACTACGCGATCGCTCCGTCAAATAACGGAGCGATCACTTGTAAACAAACCAGCATCATGTCATGACACCAGTTCCTCCCTCCCCTCTCTGTACCGATCGGTACAGTGTGAAAGGAGAGAGGGAGAGATCGTTTGCAGCGCTGTGGGTAACTACAGATTCTGCCCACAGCGCTGCTCAGTGCCCATACACTGCCAATACTCTGCCAATACATTTTAACAGAAACAAAGAATTTTTTTATTTTTTTTACCGAATCTTCAGTCTTTTTTGATTTAGAACGCAAAAAATAAAAAACCTAGCGGTGATTAAATACCACCAAAAGAAAGCTCTATTTGTGTGAAAAAAAGGACAAATATTTCAAATGGATACAGTGTTACATGACTACGTAATTGTCATTCAATTTATCAGGCAAACTTTATTCCACTGATCAATGAGGTCAAAGAAGAAATTAAAAAGTTAAGAATACAGCCACTTTCATGGATTGGAAGAATAAATATGTTTAAGATGACGATATTACCTAAAATAAACTACAGATTACAGATGTTACCAGTAAAAATCCCGCAGAGCTTTTTTAAAATAATTAAAACAATCCTGCTAAAATACATATGGCTTAATAAAAAACCAAGAATTAAATACACGCTGATCACAAGGAAAAAGGAGCATGGAGGTCTTGCCGCCCCAGATATAAGTAGGTACTATAAAGCCATAGTTTTAACACGAATGTTAGAGTGGACAAATGAGAAAAATGAAAAAAAATGGGTGGAAATGGAAAACACAATAAGTGGAGCCACACTACATAAGAATATTTGGATTCCACGGAAATATAGAATATTGGACACCGACACGCACGAAATAACAAAAAATGTATTTAAAATTTGGGACACCATCCACTTAAAGAATGAATGGAAATATAATTCACCACTGTTAGCACTCACAGGATCGAATCTCTTCACCCCTGGGAGGGAAATATTTGAAATCCAAGGAATAGGTAACCCACAACTGAAAGATATCACTAGAAATGGCAAAATAAGAACACGAGTAGAAATAGAGGAAAGGAATGGATGGAAGATGAATGAATGGAATTATACTCAACTAAGGCACCTAGTAAGCACAATACCACACCCACTGAGAGATGAAACAAAATTAACTGCACTGGAAAAGCTATGTAGCAATGAAACACCATTAAAAAACGGAACATCAAAAATTTATAGTATACTGACAGATTTGGAAGCACAAGAAAGACCAGAATATATAAATCAATGGGAAAAAGAAATGAATTTAAAAATAGATAACCAAAAAGTGGAAAAAATGATAGAAATGGGATATAATAAGGCTTGGGACATGAAGACCATAGAAATGAATTATAAACTAGTATCAAGATGGTATATGACTCCAGTAAGAATACACAGATTCCATCAAGATAGAACCTCCTTGTGTTGGAGAAAATGTGGCCAAATAGCAACGATCACACACATATGGTGGGAATGCCCAATAATAATGGAGTACTGGAAGGAAGTGTTAAATAACATAAAAGAAATAACTGGAGAAGAAATAGAACAAAATATTTGGACTTGCCTCTTCCATATCTACAATAAACCTAAGAAACAATATAGAAAATCAATAATACCTAACCTCCTGAATGCAGCCAAGGCCTTAATTCCCAAGAATTGGCTAAAAAGTGGAAAACCAAACATTAGAAACTGGCTAAAGGAAATAGATTATCACTACAAAATGGAAGGAGGAGAGAAAGGGGATAATAGTAGATGGGAAAGTTGGAAAAACTACAAAGTCTTGGATATTTATTTAGATAGGATAAAAGAAAGAATAGGTGCAGAGCCAAGTGGATAAATAAACAACGGACCAGACACAGGGGAGGGGGGGGGGGGGCGAGGGGGAAATAAGAGGGACGGAGAGAGACTAAGATAATAATAGGGTAAAAAGAAAAAAAAAAAAAAAAATGGCCGCTGATAACGGCCGTTTACTACGCGATCGCTCCGTCAAATAACGGAGCGATCACTTGTAAACAAACCAGCATCATGTCATGACACCAGTTCCTCCCTCCCCTCTCTGTACCGATCGGTACAGTGTGAAAGGAGAGAGGGAGAGATCGTTTGCAGCGCTGTGGGTAACTACAGATTCTGCCCACAGCGCTGCTCAGTGCCCATACGCTGCCAATACTCTGCCAATACATTTTAACAGAAACAAAGAATTTTTTTTTTTTTTTTACCGAAAGATCAGTCTTTTTTGATTTAGAACGCAAAAAATAAAAAACCTAGCGGTGATTAAATACCACCAAAAGAAAGCTCTATTTGTGTGAAAAAAAGGACAAATATTTCAAATGGATACAGTGTTACATGACTACGTAATTGTCATTCAAAGTGTGAGAGCACCGAAAGCTGAAAATTGGTCTGGTTAGGAAGGGGGTTTAAGTGCCCAGTGGTCAAGTGGTTAATATAGCGTAACCAGTTTGTGCAGAACTTTATAAAATAAAGGCAGACAGTGTAATTACAATGCAAGTCAATAAATAAAAGGTATCAGAGGGGCTGGCTCGTTAGAGCTTACAATCTAAAGCTGGATACACACTATACAACTTTTGTTGTTAGATTTTCCTTACATTTACCAAAACCATGTAGCGCAAGGGCCTGCCTGATTGCACACAAATTGAAACTGTTAAGTTTTGACCTCATATTACCGTGTATACTGGAGTATAAGTTGACCCGAGTATAAGTCGAGGCCCCTAATTTACCACAAAAAAACTGTGAAAAACTTATTGACCCAAGTATAAGACGAGGGTGAGAAATGCAGCAGCTACTGTAAGTGGAAAAAGAGGGTCAACAATGCCCATCTGCAGCTGCATACCTCGCTGTGTCCTGTGCATGTGTCCTGTGCAGCCTACCTGTATCCTGTGCATGTGTCCTGTACATGTGTATGTGTCCTGTGTCCTGTACATGTGTATGTGTCCTGTACATGTGTCCCGTGTCCCTGTGCAGCCTACCTGTGTCCTGTGCAACCTCCCTGTGGCGATCTCCATCCTCCCTGTGGCGATTTCCATCCTCCCTGTGGCGATCAGCGTGTGATAATCGGTTCGGCGGCCATTTCACTGTTCAAAAGTCACGCCGCCTCCTCGTCTGTGATAGGCAGAACACTCAGCAGTCAGCCTATCATGGACATTCTCTCATTCTCATACCACAGACGAGGATGAGAGAATGTCCGTGATAGGCTGTACACTGACTGCTGGGAAATGGAGTGTTCAGCCTATCACAGACGAGCAGAAGGCGCAGCTTTTGAAAGCTGGAATAGCCTCCGAACTATATTACCACACGCTGGCTGCCGTCTGCCTGCATGACACGCTGATCATGTAGGCAGACGGCGGTGACTCGAGTATAAGTTGAGGGGGGCACTTTCAGCCCAAAAAAAGGGCTGAAAATCTTGACTTATAGTCAAGTATATACGGTATATGGTTTTGGTAAATCTAAAAGGAAAAAAATCTAAAGGAAAAAATCTAAAGCAATTTGTATAGTGTGTATCCAGCACTAAACAATTTTAGCTGTCTGATTTCTGATTTCCTTCAGATTTACTAAAACCATGTAGTACAAGGGCCTGCCTGATTGCATACAAATTGAAATTCAGCTTTAAGCTGGATATACACGATACAATTTTCTGTAGATTTTCTCATTCAGATTTACCAAAACCATATAATATTATTAGGTCAAACCTTAAGAGTTTCAATTTGTATGTAATCAGGCAGGCCCTTGCACTACATGGTTTTGGTAAATCTAAAGGAAATTAGACAACAAAAATAGTATAATGTGTATGGGGTCTAAGAGGGGGTGGGGGTCAAGTGACACAAAAGGTAATAACTGTGGGAGATGAGCTGATGGCAAAAGTAAAAAGACAGTTTTATCAGTTGAAAGCATAATAGGCTTTTCTAAAGAGATGTGTTTTTAGGGATTGCTTAAAGGTGGATAGAGTAGGAGAGATTGGGGTAAGGAGTTCCAGAGGATGAGAGCAGCTTTGGAGAAGTTCTAGATGCGAACATTGGAGGACATCGTGGGTGGCCTGCCTGAAGAGACTGGTATTTTGAGACAAGGTTAGAGATGTACAGTAGCTGGGGGCAGGGTTGTGGATGGCTTTGTAAGTTGTTAGTATTTTAAATTTTATTCACTGGGTAAGCGGAAGCCAACGGAGGGGTCGGCAGAGAGGAGTAGAAGACAATGAGTGGCTGGTAAGGTGGATGAGTGTGGCAGCAGCATTCATGAAGGAATGAAGGGGGGATAGCATATGCAAAGGTAAGCCAATGAGGAGGGAGTTGCAGTAGTCGAGGCAAGAGATAACCAATGAGTAAATTAGAAGTTCTGTGGCGTCTTAAAAGTTTGTTCTAGGCAAAAAAAAATAAAAAATTAGTTTTAAACAGAGCAGGGAAAAGTTACAATGGTAGTAATGGAGCAGCATAAAGTTTTAGCAAGCAATATAGTGACCCCGCCCCCCCTCCCCCGGGCATAGTTGGAATAAGTTAAGTGCAGTGTATGTGCCACAAATGCCCATTTAGGGGCCATCACCTTAGACCCAATAAGATGCATCTCCTGGAAAAAAAAATGAGATGGGGTTTATATTTCTGTATATAATTAAACACTCTCTTAATTTTTAAGTTAAGATAACATTACATTCCAGGAGACGATTGTTAGAGTTTGTAATGCCATCTTAATGGGGGTACATACACAACATGAAAAAATAGATAGGCGGAACCCTGAAATCAAGGGTGGCAAGTGGTTCATGCATGCCACTCTCTAGAAGTGCAGTCTTGTACCTACATACCTCAAGTTTTAAACGCAACACCAGCATGAAAAAAAAAGCATAACAAAAAAAATAACCCTTTCAAATGCGTATACATTTGACACACAATAGAACAATCCCTACCCACCCAGCTCCTAATCCCCAACTGAACATGAGGTTAAGCCCTAAACAAGATTAACAAAAACGGGGAGAATATTCTCCTGTCCAAAGGATAAAAACAACAGTTCAATACAAGATTACTGCATAGTTCTCCACTCCCTAAGCTACGGTATGGGAGTTTTTAGCCATGGTTGCAATGTGACGGAGTAATTTCTGTAGTGTAACAGTTTGTAGGAGAGCATCCCACGAGGGAAAAGTAAGAAGGATCTGGATGTAGGATGACACCCTTCATAGGCCACAAGGCTGTAAAGCAGGAAAAAAACGTCTCTCACAATGTGCCCAAGAGCCAAGCCATCGATTCACTTCCACTGGGGTTACAAAAGATCGAGCTTTACCTTTATTTCACAAACAAAGCCTTGTGGGGTATAACATGCTATAAGGGAGACGTTCATCTCTCAAGTGCTTTTTTACCCCTTGAAATGCGGCTCTTTCTGTGTTGCAGCTGAGAAATCCAGGAAGATTGTGATGACATTATTGTAGATCAAATCTGACAAATCACAAGCTTTCCACAATGCTGCATCCCAATCACAAAAATACAACATTTTTGCCAACAGTGGCCTTGGGGGACCCCCTGGAAGGGAGGCTCTCAGAGGAATGTCCCTCAGGCTGTCTACACCCACTCCGCAAGGAATTCCTCAGGGTTTTTGCCCTCTGAGCCCTCCGGGAACCCCAGGAAATGTAGCTTATTCCGACATAGTCGGTCTTCCCGGTCTCCTAATTTAGCTACATGCATCTTTTGTTCCACCTGAACTCTGACACAGAGAGGGTATAGATCAGGGATATGCAATTAGTGGACCTCCAGCTGTTGCAGAACTACAAGTCCCATGAGGCATAGCAAGACTGACAGCCACAAGCATGACACCCAGAGGCATGATGGGAATTGTATAGGTAATCCTCCACCGCGCAGACTCAGTAGAAACTCTGTGGCGCAGCTTATGCACGTCATCCTTCGGGAGCCAAAAATACACCCAGAGTGCCTCTATCTGGGTGGTAAGGGAAGGATTTTAGGAACGCCATGATCTGAGAGAGTGTTGGCTCCTGCGGTTGTTCCCCCGGATCATTCTGGGCTGTCTCCGTCTGATCCACATCTGATGGGTCTTCTGGAGGGGGGGGGGGGGGGGCAGAAGGCTCAGACCAGGCCAGGTCGTCCCTTTCCCAGTCAGGAACAGCAGGCTGTTGCGATGAGCCATGGGTGCATCTTGAGCTGCATGGACGAAGCAGGCCAGCTTCTCCCCAGGGGTGACAGAGCAGTCCTTAACGATTTTGACCATCTTAGATCTGGCAGGGAGAATGGCCACTACAGGCAGATTGATGTGAGTGAGTTTGGGTCAGGCATAGCGTGCAGAGAGAGCTGCTTACATGACAGAAATTGGACATGGGCGCCCCCTCCAGGGAAAAGTTGCCATGTCTTTATTGCCGTGTTCATTTTGGGGTGACTAACCCCTCAATTTTATTGTTGACCATGGTCAGCAAGTAAGAAGGAGAGAAGGTGAGGGGAAGTTCAACATTTCAGTGTTATTCCTAGAACAAGAGGTGAGGGGAATCTTTCAATGGGGACCTTGTTTCTTAGACAACTGTCTAGGAGGAAACTCCTCTCACTTTGCACGATTTTCTCGAAATTCTTGTTCCATCTCTGGGGCAGAAAATATGTATTTAAATGCATCAATATCATAGTCATCCTAAGAAAACTGGTTATGAGAAATAATAGACAATAGTTGCTGGTGTAAGGCAGGCCATAGACAGAGCAATTTTCTTTCCTGCAACCACAAGTTGCAGGAAAAAAAAAAGAAAAAAAGCTCGACTCCCCCATCAGAACAGACAGCGTTGACATGGGAATCCCTCCCGCTGAGCTATTGTGTTCTTAAGGCTGGGGGGGTATTGAGCGGGCACAGCCACCCCCTCAGGGAGAACACCGTGATTCTTGCTAGTGGCTATAACAGCAGCTAGCAATAATTGCATGTAAAATCTGGCAGTCTGGTTGTACCCAAGTTGATTGAGAAACTTGGTACATTCAGCTTGCCAATACATGGTTTGAATCGGTTTAGCAGGAACCGGCTGAGATTCGATCTGTCTATGGCTGGCTTAAGTACATGCAGACAAGGATTGGCCGCTGGAGGCCAGCAGTGAAATAAAAAAAATTTTTTTTAACATATACAATGCTCTAACAAACTAACATCCACTCAATTAGGGCTTACATGATGCACATTAATGTATAAAAAAAAATAATGTGTATATATATATATATATATATATATATATATATATATATATATATATATATATATATTCATTCTTTTTTTCAGCCGGAATGGCATTCCGCCAACTCTGGCTGCCCTGTCCTCTCTCTCCAACCTGTCACTAAACACAGAAGACGGTAGAGAAAGTTTTTGCACTACTCACTTCTTCTACCTTCTTCTGTGCATTATTGCCCGGCACCTAGGGCTTGTGGAGGGCTGGGAATTTGTTGGTTGGTACCCCGAGTCCCGATGCCACAAATACCCGCATTTTATTTCCATCCCTGTGGTGCATTGGAAGCCGGCTCCAGCCCCTGCCCCTGCCCCTGCCTGTCAGACCTTAGCAGCACAGATCCGAGTGAAGCGATCTTGCTGTATGCTACAGGTCTAGTAGAAGGAGACTGCACAGTGTTGAAAAGAAAAAGCCTGCACACACATGCCTGCTGCCCTGTGAAGCTGTAAACAGGTGGGAGAGAGCTGTTAGGGGAGAGTGGGCGCTTATGCAGAGATGCAACAATGGAGAGGTTTGAAGCTGTAATGCAGACATGCCAGCTGGGGAGGTGAGGGCTTTGCCAAAACAGGTAAGAGCTGTGAAGGAAAATGGAGGCAAATTGAGAGCTGTGTAGGGAGGGGCAGGTTGTGTAAGCTGTTCACAATCCACAGCTATGGGTGTAAGCTCTGGATGGAGGAGCTGTGGACTGTGGGAGAAGAGGGGAGCTGTGGGAGAAGAGGGGAGCCGTAGACAGTGGGAGAAGAGGGGAGCCGTAGACAGTGGGAGAAGAGGGGAGCCGTGGACTGTGAGAGAAGAGGGGAGGCCGTGGACTGTGAGAGAAGAGGGGAGGCCGTGGACTGTGAGAGAAGAGGGGAGGCCGTGGACTGTGAGAGAAGAGGGGAGGCCGTGGACTGTGAGAGAAGAGGGGAGGCCGTGGACTGTGAGAGAAGAGGGGAGGCCGTGGACTGTGAGAGAAGAGGGGAGGCCGTGGACTGTGAGAGAAGAGGGGAGCCCGTGGACTGTGAGAGAAGAGGGGAGGCCGTGGACTGTGAGAGAAGAGGGGAGCCGTGGACTGTGAGAGAAGAGGGGAGCCGTGGACTGTGAGAGAAGAGGGGAGCCGTGGACTGTGAGAGAAGAGGGGAGCCGTGGACTGTGAGAGAAGAGGGGAGCCGTGGACTGTGAGAGAAGAGGGGAGTCGTGGACTGTGAGAAGAGGGGAGCCGTGGACTGTGAGAGAAGAGGGGAGCCGTGGACTGTGAGAAGAGGGGAGCTGTGGGAGAAGAGGGGAGCCGTAGACAGTGGGAGAAGAGGGGAGCCGTGGACTGTGAGAAAAGAGGGGAGCCGTAGACTGTGAGAGAAGAGGGGAGCCGTGGACTGTGGGAGAAGAGGGGAGCCGTGGACTGTGGGAGAAGAGGGGAGCCGTGGACTGTGAGAAAAGAGGGGAGCCGTGGACTGTGAGAAAAGAGGGGAGCCGTGGACTGTGAGAAAAGAGGGGAGCCGTGGACTGTGAGAAAAGAGGGGAGCCGTGGACTGTGAGAAAAGAGGGGAGCCGTGGACTGTGAGAAAAGAGGGGAGCCGTGGCCTGTGAGAAAAGAGGGGAGCCGTGGACTGTGAGAAAAGAGGGGAGCCGTGGACTGTGAGAAAAGAGGGGAGCCGTGGACTGTGAGAAAAGAGGGGAGCCGTGGACTGTGAGAAAAGAGGGGAGCCGTGGACTGTGAGAAAAGAGGGGAGCCGTGGACTGTGAGAAAAGAGGGGAGCCGTGGACTGTGAGAAAAGAGGGGAGCCGTGGACTGTGAGAAGAGGGGAGCTGTGGGAGAAGAGGGGAGCCGTAGACAGTGGGAGAAGAGGGGAGCCGTGGACTGTGAGAGAAGAGGGGAGCCGTGGACTGTGAGAGAAGAGGGGAGCCGTGGACTGTGAGAGAAGAGGGGAGCCGTGGACTGTGAGAGAAGAGGGGAGCCGTGGACTGTGAGAGAAGAGGGGAGCCGTGGACTGTGAGAGAAGAGGGGAGCTGTGGGAGAAGAGGGGAGCTGTGGGAGAAGAGGGGAGCTGTGGGAGAAGAGGGGAGCTGTGGGAGAAGAGGGGAGCTGTGGGAGAAGAGGGGAGCTGTGGACTGTGGGAGAAGAGGGGAGATGTGGACTGTGAGAAGAGGGGAACTGTGGGATTAGAGGGAGCTGTGGACTGTGGGAGAAGAGGGGAGCTGTGGACTGTGGGAGAAGAGGGGAGCTGTGGACTGTGGGAGAAGAGGGGAGCTGTGGACTGTGGGAGAAGAGGGGAGCTGTGGACTGTGGGAGAAGAGGGGAGCTGTGGACTGTGGGAGAAGAGGGGAGCTGTGGACTGTGGGAGAAGAGGGGAACTGTGGACTGTGGGAGAAGAGGGGAGCTGTGGACTGTGGGAGAAAAGAGGGGAGCTGTGGACTGTGGGAGAAAAGAGGGGAGCTGTGGACTGTGGGAGAAGAGGGGAGATGTGGACTGTGAGAAGAGGGGAACTGTGGGATTAGAGGGAGCTGTGGACTGTGGGAGAAGAGGGGAGCTGTGGACTGTGGCAGAAGAGGGGAGCTGTGGACTGTGGGAGAAGAGGGGAGCTGTGGACTGTGGGAGAAGAGGGGAGCTGTGGACTGTGGGAGAAGAGGGGAGCTGTGGACTGTGGGAGAAGAGGGGAGCTGTGGACTGTGGGAGAAGAGGGGAGCTGTGGACTGTGGGAGAAGAGGGGAGCTGTGGACTGTGGGAGAAGAGGGGAGCTGTGGACTGTGGGAGAAGAGGGGAGCTGTGGACTGTGGGAGAAGAGGGGAGCTGTGGACTGTGGGAGAAGAGGGGAACTGTGGACTGTGGGAGAAGAGGGGAGCTGTGGACTGTGGGAGAAAAGAGGGGAGCTGTGGACTGTGGGAGAAAAGAGGGGAGCTGTGGACTGTGGGAGAAGAGGGGAGCTGTGGACTGTGGGAGAAGAGGTAAGCAATAGATGGTTACTTTGGGGGGGAATATCTAAGTACTGCTCATTGTGCTTATATTTTTTGGTGCCCTGTGTGATACAAATACCTCAAAACTGCACAATATGCACTCTTGAGTCCTGTGTGTTATGCAAAACTAAGAGCAGTACTCTGTGCCTCTTGTGCAATATGCAGATTTGGCAGTGCTTTTCGTCTTTCTTCGAGGAATACTGGGAGGTTTTTTTTAAGTTGCAGTTCATTGAGCAAAATATAAATACTATACAACCTTCTTGTGCAATGACCTTAGCTAATGCTGCTGTTCTACTTCAGCAAAGTGACTGTCCTGCCACTGAAGAAATGTTATTTGAACTTTTGAGTGTGTTTTTTTTTCTGTTGCAAATTTTCTTTATCTGGATATTCTGCTAGTAACAGAACTTTCTGCTGCAGGCCCACAACACTAAGCCACTGCCTCACAATCGCCAGCAGCGTTTTCAGTCTGACATGCCTACTCTTTTAGTTGGCTGCTTATCAGAAAAAAGTCTGAGTGCACAAGGCAAACTGACAACACTGCTGCTAAGCCGGTGTCTTAGCATAGCCAGCCTGCAACTGGAAGTGCTGTCACTGGCAGGATCTCTGGACAACGAACTTTGCAACAGATTTACAAAAACTACTATCTACCCAAGAAGACTGTATACAGTGAGGCATTATGCCATACTAAAAATAGATTTAGGGTTTACATACACCATGTGCAGTAGCTTAAACCATTTAAAATTTGATGTAAAGGCAGTAAACATCATTCATAATACTTTCTGTAAAATATATAGTTAGGTTACCTTTTTGTTAGATTTTATTAATATTATTTTAGCTGGTTTTTTTTCCCACCAACTAGAGGAAATTGCAAATGAGGTGCGATCTGCTCACGGCAGGAAAGAGACATTACAGAGGAATTTTATAGTTACAAGAATAAACAAGGGGCTTCCTTTCCTTTCCACAGTGATCTGTCCTCCACTGTCCAGCTTAATATTCACTCACTTCTAGGGTCTCTTCCTTCAGACGGATTGTAGGGAAACTGACTGCAGCTGCAAGTGGGAGCAATAAATCGTACTGAGATTGTAAGCATGAAAATGGTAAACTATTTGTTAAAGCATTGTAGGTTTAGATCTTATACTGCAGTCTCCTAAAATGAGGACCTTTTTATTGTGCAGCTCTCCCAGACATAAGCAGCTCTCTTTGACATGGCAGTCTTGATCATGAATTTCTAGCCATATTTGTTTTTCTCTACATATTGCCATTTACTTTAATAAGGAGCAAACAACACATAAAACCCAGCACAAGGACGGTAGGGAGATAATGAGTGTTGGTGGCAATATCCTTATGAACTGAACTGCTTGACTGTGGAGGACAATATTTAACTTGAGCCACTGCCACGTGATCCAATGCCACATAACTGCTCATCTGCATGCCTGAGCCAAGAGTACACTGTAGTGATGGTATTCTATTCATGTAACAGAATGTCCAGTTGCAAGAAATGTCCAAAAATGCACTATATTGAATCAAAACAAAATAAAGTCCACAGTCCATAAATAACACTTACTATGTTTTTTTTTTTTTTTTTTTAAATTTAGATCATACCTATTCCCATTGAGAGTTATGCTCACAAGAGCGCACATTCAGGTACTGCTATAGTTTTAACAATGTACAGGGTTGTTTTATGAATATTTAATGTTATTTTTTGTGCTATATTCTGTTTGGGCAATGGTAACATGGTGGACATGGTGTGCAGAGAAACAATTAGCCTCTTCCCACCTTCCAGGGACATCCACATTATTTATTGAACCCTTTGGTCTCCCGCGTCAAGATTTGAGAAAGTGGAAATGCCTCTAAACATGTCATCTTGGAGACCCTACGCTTACTAGCATTGAAGATTCTGTCCATCGGTGATGCACTTCCCGATTGTTGGCGACACACTTCTGGTCCGACGCTTCACCTCTTGTATTTCTACTGACTTGTTTAAGCCTACTTCCTTCCATCACATCCATTCTCACTTTGGATTGAGGACCTTACCATACCCGCTGGTCAGGTTATTCACAGGAGTGCCTTCCATTTACAGTTTCACCACGGAAACCACAGTAAGCGCATTAACCACTTGCCGACCGCCGCACGACGATGTACCTCAACAAAGTGGCATGGGCAGGCATATGGGCGTACCTGTACGTCCCTGCCTCCCAGCGGGGGGCTGCCCCAGTCGGCATTATTGCAGGAGCGATCCGTGCTGAGGGGGAGGCCACCGATTCATGGCCACCCCCTCGCGATCACTCGTGACGAATGAGAGGCTTCCCCTGCTTCTGATATGTAAACAGAAGCAGAGGAAGTGATGTCATCTCGCCTCGTGCAGCCTTTTCGTTCCGGCGCCTGAGGAGAGAAAAGACATCAATGTGAGTTTGCACCAACACTAGTACACATAGGCACATAAGTCACCCCCCAATCGCACCCCCTGTCACAGTGACACTAATAGCAGTTTTTATTTTTTTACTGATCACTGCATTGGTGTCATTTTGTGACTGTTATAAGTGTTAGGCAGTTAGTGGTAGGCCCCTTCAGGTCTAGGGTACCCCCTAATAAAGGTTTAACCCCTTGATCGCCCCCCAGTTAACCCTTTACCCCCCTGTCACCAGTGTCACTAATCAATAATTTTTCTGATCGCCGTATAAAAGTGTCACGGGTGACGCTAGTTAGCCAGTTCGTTATATAGGTTCACCGTCCGCTTTTTATAGCATCAGGTACCCCCATATACTACCTAATAAAGGTTTTAACCCCCCAATTGCCCCCTAGTTAACCCTTTCACCAGTGATCACCATATAAGTGACACTGGTTAGTTAGTTTTTTATACCCGCCGTTTATTACCCAATAAAGGTTTAACCCCTGATCGCCCGGTGGGTGATATCAGTTAGGTTTTAGTGTCAGATAGGGTCTGCGTCGCCCCAGGCAGCGTCAGATTAGTGCCAGTACCGCTAACACCCTAGCACGCAGCATACACCTTTAGTGGTATAGTATCTGAACGGATCACTATCTGATCAGATCTATACTAGCATCCCCAGCAGTTTATGGTTCCCAAAAACGCAGTGTTAGCGGGATCAGCCCAGATACCTGCTAGCACCTGCGTTTAGCCCCTTTGCCCAGACCACCCAAGTGCAGTATCGATCGATCACTGTCACTTACAAAACACTAAAAACATAACTGCAGCGTTCGCAGAGTCAGGCCTGATCCCTGTTTTTTTTTGTAGCGTTTGATACAGTTGCTGACAGCCTAGGAGCTTTTTTACCTGTGAGTCTCACTACTGTACGAGTAAATTTAGAGCCCAAAATGGCAAATAGAAGGTACAGTAGTGAAGAGGCCTACATGTTTCTGAGCATGACAGATAGTGAAGAGGAAGTCACTCATCTGTCAGATTCAGGCTCAGAATATGATCCTGAAGATGACAGCGGCTCCATGACAGATAGCTCTGACGACAGAGTTGTGGTCCCTGCCAAGGTCAGGCGTACCAGACCCCGATCTTCTGCGGTTGTTAAGGTGCAAGAACCGCAGGGCTCTCGTTTGGAGCAGAGAGGTACTAGTGCCGCTCATCCTTCTGGTGAACTGGCAAGCACCAGCGGCCTAGTACACACTGGTCGTACATCCAGCACTGCAGTATCACGTGGTGACGTGGCGAGTCCCATAAGTGCAGTTCAAGCTGGCGAGGTGGCAAGCACAAGTAGTGTCCCGATGCCACCAAGACGACAAATGCAGGCCCGTCGTGCCCATAGTGTCCTTCCTGCAGAATTAGCCAATCCTAACTGGGAACCAACCACTTCTGCAGCACCCGTACTTCCCCCATTCACTGGCCAACCCAGAATTCAGGTGGAAACAGTTGATTTTACGTCTCTTTGTATGCTGGTCAATTCATCGCTGCTAATCCCCAGTCCTCCCTTGCCAGAGATTGGAAACCAATTAAGTTTTCCGAATTTAAGACCTTTCTGGGCCTATCCCTCGACATGACTAAAAAGAGTGAGTTGCGGTCATATTGGTCCACTGACCCAATTTACCATATGCTTGTGTTCTCTGCCTCCATGGCCAGGGCACGATATGAGCAGATCTTGCAGTTCATGCACTTCAACAACAACAATGAACTCGTGGAGACCCTGGATACGATCAGCTCTACAAAATTCGGCCCCTTGTAAACCACTTCAACCGTTTTGCAGCCTTGTTTACTCCCCATCAAGTTGTCTGCGTTGATGAGTCCCCAAATAAATTTTCTGTCCGCTTGTCTTTCAAACAGTATCTTTCCAGCAAGTGTGCCAGATACGGGGTCAAGATGTACAGTAGGAACGGAAAGTATTTAAACCCCCTTAAATTTTTCACTCTTTGTTATATTGCAGCCAGTTGCTAAAATCATTTAAGTTCATTTTTTTCCTCATTAATGAACAGACAGCACCCTATATTGACAGAAAAACACGGAATTGTTGACATTTTTGCAGATTTATTAAAAAAGAAAAAAACTGAAATATCACATGGTCCTAAATATTCAGACCCTTTGATCAGTATTTAGTAGGAGCACCCTTTTGATCTAATACAGCCACGAGTCTTTTTGGGAAAGATGCAACAAGTTTTTCACACCTGGATTTGGGGATCCTCTGCCATTCCTCCTTGCAGATCCTCTCCAGTTCTGTCAGGTTGGATGGTAAACGTTGGTGGACAGCCATTTTTAGGTCTCTCCAGAGATGCTCAATTGGGTTTAAGTCAGGGCTCTGGCTGGGCCATTAAAGAACAGTCACGGAGTTGTGAAGCTACTCCTTTGTTATTTTAGCTGTGTGCTTAGGGTCATTGTCTTGTAAACCTTCGGCCCAGTCTGAGGTCCTGAGCACTCTGGAGAAGGTTTTCGTCCAGGTTATCCCTGTACTTGGCCACATTCATTTTTCCCTCGATTGCCACCAGTCGTCCTGTCCCTGCTGCTGAAAAAGACCCCCACAGCATGCTTCACTGTTGGGACTGTATTGGACAGGTGATGGAGCAGTGCCTGGTTTTCTCCACACATACCGCTTAGAATTAAGGCCAAAAAGTTCTATCTTGGTCTCATCAGACCAAAGAATCTTATTTCTCCCCATCTTGGAGTCCAGGCGTTTTTTTTCAGCAAACTTCATGCGGGCTTTCATGTGTCTTGCACTGAGAGGCTTTAGACGGGCCACTCTGTCATACCCCCGACTGGTGGAGGGCTGCAGTAATGGTTGACTTTCTACAACTTCCTCCCATCTCCGACTGCATCTCTGGAGCTCAGCCACAGTGATCTGTGGGTTCTTTCCTTACCTCTCTCACCAAGGCTCTTCTCCCCCGATAGCTCAGTTTGGCCAGAGGTCCAGCTCTAGGAAGGGTTCTGGTCGTCCCAAATGTCTTCCATTTAAGGATTATGGAGGCCACTGTGCTCTTAGGAACCTTAAGTGCAGCAGAATTTTTTTTTAACCTTCGCCAGATCTGTGCCTTGCCACAATTCTGTCTCTGAGCTCTTCAGGCAGTTCCTTTGACCTCATGATTCTCATTTGCTCTGACATGCACTGTGAGCTGTAAGGTCTTATATAGACAGGTGTGTGGCTTTTCTAATCAACTCCAATCAGTATATTCAAACACAGCTGGACTCAAATGAAGGTGTAGAACCATCTCAAGGATGATCATAAGAAATGGACAGCACCTGAATTAAATATACGAGTGTCACAGCAAAGGGTCTGAATACTTAGGACCATGTGATATTTCAGTTTTTCTTTTTTAATAAATCTGCAAACATGTCAACAATTCTGTGTTTTTCTGTCAATATGGGGTGTTATGTGTACATTAATGAGGAAAAAAAAATGAACTTAAATGATTTTAGCAAATGGCTGCAATATAACAAAGAGTGAAAAATTTAAGGGGGTCTGAATACTTTCCATCCCCACTGTATAAGCTCTGTGACAGGGCCACAGGCTATACATGTAGTTTTATGGTTTATGAGGGAAGAGATAGTCACGTAGAGCAGGAGAACTCCCCAGACTACATAGGGAGCACAAGATTGTGTGGGACTTAGTGTCTCCCTTATTCGGAAAGGGGTACCACTTGTATGTGGACAATTATTACACGAGCGTGCCACTTTTTAGTCACTTGTTTGATCATCAGATTGGCGCATGTGGCACCGTGCGACCTAATCGCCGGGGCTTACTCCAGAGGCATGTAGATTCCCGTATTAGGCCGGGGGAGAGAGCTTGCTTCAAGTGTAATAATTTGCTTGCTGTGAAATGGAGAGATAAGAATGTTTTCGTTCTTTCCTCCCTTCATGCAGACACAACATCCCAAATTGCTACGGCGACTGGTGTTGTGGAAAAACCCGTGTCCACGAATATAACCAAAATAACGACAAGTTGTTGGCGCCGTACCTAAGTGCCTATAAGGCCAGACGCTGGTACAAAAAAGTGTCTTTATACTTATTTCAATTGGCTTTGCTGAACGCTCATGTGCTATACAGAGCTTCAGGACAGACTGGATCCTTCCTTAAATTCCAGGAATAAATCATCAGGCCCTTCTGTTTCCAGACAGTGCTCTACCTCACCTTCCCAATCCAAATGCAGTTAGCCGGCTACATGAGAGGCATTTTCCGTATGTCCTCCCTAGTACCCCTATCCAACGAGCCCCCCAAAGAAAATACGGGTCTGTAGAAAGCGCGGATATAGGCGTGACACCCGCTATTTTTGTCCCTCCTTGTCCTGACAATCCTGGTCTTTGCATTGGTGCATGTTTTGAATGCTACCATACACTAGTGGAGTATTGGCGTAGGGTACAGCACTGCACAGACTAGGACACACTTTCACAGGGTCTCCCAAGATGCCATCGCATTTTGAGAGACCCGAACCTGGAACCGAACCGTTACTGTTACAAATAAAAGTGTAAAATAAAAAAAAAAATAAAATAGTTGTTGTACCTAAAAACAAAAAAATGGTTAACAATAAAACATCACAGAATAGAATACAGTAATATTGTTCTCTCTCTCTCTCTCTCTCTCTATTGTTCTGCTTTTTTTTTTTACTGTATTCTATTCTGCAATGTTTTATTGTTAACCTTTTTTTGCTTTCAGGTACGCCATTCATCTGCAGCGCAAATTTATTTCTCTTGACAGCAACAGCGTTTGCTCCCACGATACATAAAGCCATGACTCCATTGCTGTAGGAGGTGATTTCACCAACACATTTTAAAAAAAGAGCACATATAAAGCGAAGCATGGGGGCAGCAGGGGTGGAGGAGTGATTTGCTCCTAACTTTTGGGGCGGATGCCCCCATCCTTCGGCATATATTTTTTAGGCCATTCAGCTGCAGCACTGATTTATGTATCTTGACAACAACAGCGTTTGCTCCCACGATACATAAAGACGTAACTCCAGCGCTGTAGGAGGTGATTGCACCACCACTGTTAAAAATAAAATGGTGCATATATGCCCATCATTAGAAGTGGGTGGATAAAGGGAGGTATTCTCACGGTGGGAATACCCACCGATCAATCTCTTTTTTTCGTTCAGCCCACAGGCTGAGTGAAAAAAAAAAAAAAAAAAAGAAGGATTACAATATGTGCCCAACAAGGACCAGCAACATACTGGTTTGTTGCTGGACTTTGAGTGGTTATACCACAATGATGCCTATGGGTTTAGGTATCATCTTGGCATCATTCTTTTCAGCCAGCGGTCGGCTTTCATGTAAAAGCAATCGCAATAGCGGCTAATTAGCCTCTAGACTGCTTTTACAAGCAATGGGAGGGAATGCCCCACCGTCTTCCATGGCTTTCTCTGGCTCTCCTGTCCCAACAGGGAACCTGAGAATGCAGCCGGTGATTCCACCAGCTGACCATAGAGCTGATCAGAGACCAGAACGGCTCCAATCATCTATATGGCCTAAGAAACCGAAAACTACGAGCATTTCATGACTTAGATTTAAAGCATGTCGTGTTTGGTATCCATGTACTCGGCCTAAGATCATCTTTTTTATTTCAAACATTTGGGCAAAATAGTTTTTTAGTGCATTAAAATTTAAAAAAGTGTTTTTTTTTAAAAAATGGGATTTTTGTACTCACTGTAAAATCCCTTTCTCTGAAGTTCATTGACGGACACAGCACTTTAGTCTTGACCTTAGGGTTATAATCTCCACCTTTAGAAGAGGACTAGGCAGAACACATAAAAAAAAAAGCACAGTACCGCCCAGGGGGCGGTCCTACTGGCTATAACCCCTCACTCTCCTCCCAGCAGCTCAGTTCATCAAAAAGCAGTACAAACATAAATAGGAGGGATGGGTGCTGTGTCCGTCAATGAACTTCAGAGAAAGGGATCTTACGGTAAGTACAAAAATCCCATTTTCTCTTTCGTTCATTGACGGACACAGCACTTTAGTCTTGACCTTAGGGACATCCTCAAGCCCAAACGAGGGGTGGTAACACAGAGGGAAATAAACTCCACTCACAACAAAAAAAACTCCCCATCAGAGGAGGCGCAACCTCAGACGGCCACCTGCAAAACCTTGCGGCCGAAGCATTCATCTGAAGATGCGCCCACATCGACCTTGTAAAATTTGGTGAAAGTGTGTACTGATGCCCAGGTAGCCACCTTACACACCTGCGAAACAGACGCTTGATGCTGGAAAGCCCAGGAAGCACCAACTGCCCTAGTGGAATGGGCTGTGACGGGAAAAGGAGGCGCCCGCCCCCTTATGGCATAAGCCTGCACAACAATCTGTCTAATCCACCGAGAAATGGTGGCAGACGAGACCGCCAGGCCCTTTTTCGGACCAGCCACCGAGACAAACAGAGTCCGACCTCCGGAAAGGAGCCGTAGCAGACAGATACACCCGCAGAGCCCAGACCACATCCAAATAATGTAAAGCGACCTCCTTGTGATGCCACGGCCGAGGGCATAAGGACGGAAGCACGGTGTCCTCATTTAGAAGGAAGGGCGAAACAACCTTCAGAAGAAAAAAGAGGGCTGCGGACGCAGCACCGCCTTATCCTTATGGAGGATCAAATAGGGAGACTTGCATGACAAGGCCGCCAACTCTGAAACCCGCCTTGCAGATGTAATAACCACTAGAAAGACTACTTTCTGAGAGAGCGTTAATAAAGGGATCTCCTAATGTTTTCAAACGGCGGTTTCTGAAGCACCGAGAGCACCAGATTCAGATCCCACGGGGGCAGCGGCGGACGTACCGGAGGAGCCACATGCCGAACCCCCTGAACAAACGTACGCACCAATGAGTGAGTCGCCAATGGTCACTGAAAAAAAGACAGCCAAAGCTGATATTTGCCCCTTAATGGTGCTTAATACAAGTTTCTGATCCACTCCTCCCTGCAGAAACAGCAGGATCCTGGAAACCGAAAATGAACGTGGATGCCACCCCACCTCCTCACACAGGGAGATGTAGGCCTTCCAGGTGCGATGCTAAATCTTCCAGGAAGAAGACTTTCGTGCCCTTAACATAATGGAAATTACCGAAGCTGACAGCCCTCCGTCCCTCTGCACCTGGCTTTCAACAGCCATGCCGTTAAAGCCAGCGATGGTAAAGCAGGGTGGAGAATCGGACCTTGAGACAGAAGGTCCTCCTGCACCGGCAGCCGCCAAGGAACATCCGCCACCATTCGTACTAAGTCGGCGTACTAAGGATGTCGAGGCCAGTCTGGGGCAATCAGAATCACCGGAATCTCTCCAGTCTCCACTCTGCGCAGCAGGCGAGGGAGGAGCCTGAGAGGGGGAAAGGCATAAATTCGCCGATAATGCCCCCATGGGGCCACCAACGCGTCCGCCCAGGGATTCTTTGACCTGGCCACAAACCTCTGCACCTTCCGATTGAGCCGAGAGACCACGAGATCCACATCCGGCATGCCCCACCGTAGGCAAATGAGCCGAAACGCTTCCGGATGCAGTGACCATACCCCCTGGTCCAGCAACTGACTGAAGTAGTCCGCCTGCCAGTTTTCTACGCCCAGAATGTACACGGCTGACAGAGCCGGCACGCGCTGCTCTGCCCACTGTAGGATGTGGGAGACCTCCAGCGCCACCGCTGAGCTCCTTGTCCCTCCCTGATGATTGACATACGCCACCGCCGTGACGTTGTCCGCCTGGATCCTGACCTAATGACCCTAAGGAGAGGCACCGCCCGATCGCCCGCAGCTCCAGCACATTGATCGGCAGGCGGGATTCTTCCTGCATCCAGCGACCCTGGGCCGACTGGATGCCCCAAATTCCCCCCCAGTCGTCCAGGCTGGCGTCTGTCATGATCACCGTCCAATGAAGATCAAGGAACGATTTCCCGGACCAGAGAAGCAAAGCCCTGGCTAGCTGGCTCACCCGGATTTGACAATCCAGGGATGTCGGAGATCTCTTTATGCAAGACCTGAGTGTGGAATTGAGCATACGGTACCGCCTCGAAAGTGGCTACCATGAGGCCCAGAACTCGCGTGCAAAAAACACAGCAACGACCACCTGCGGGACATCAGCAACCGCACCGCGGATTGGAGAGTCTGCAGCTTGCTTGAAAGAAGAAAGACTCTCGCCTTTGAGGAGTCCAGAATCAACCCCAAGTACTCCAGGCGCTGGGTCGGCAGCAACACTGACTTCTGGGGATTCAACACCCAGCCAAACTCCTGAAGAGTCTGCATGGTGATCGCCACATCCTCCCTTAGTTCTGAGGCTGAAGCTGCTCTCAGGAGGAGGTTGCCCAGGTAACCCACGATCGCGATCCCTTGTTGTCTCAGCAACGCCAGAATCAGAGCCAGCACCTTGGTGAAGACCCTTGGTGCCGACGCTAAGCCAAAGGGAAGAGCTACAAACTGGTAGTGCTCATCCCCGACCGCAAATCGCAGGAACCTCTGGCGTCTGACACATATGGGGACATGCAAATATGCGTCCTTGATGTGCAAAGAAGCCAGAAAGTCCCCTGATGAAGTGCAGCAACCACGGAAAGAACCGATTCCATCCTGAACCTCCGAACCTTCACAAAACAATTGAGGGCCTTGAGATCCAGGACCAGACGGACCCCTTCCTTCTTAGGAATTACAAACAGATTGGAATAGAATCCCTGAAACCTTTCCGACGTCGGTACAGGCACCATCACCCCACGCAGTAGTAAGTCCTGTACTGCCCCAAACAGGACCTCCCGACGACCCGGAAGAAGATGAAGGTTGGAGGGAAAAAACCTGTCTGGCAGACAAGCAACTCTATCTTTAAGCCTGACAAAACCAGCTCACAGACCCACTGGTCAGAAAGAAGAGAAGTCCATTGGTCTGCAAACTCCCGAAGGCGACCCCCCACCCGAGAGTCGGGCGGGGGCGAACCTTCATGCGGAAGCCGATTTGTTCGCAGGCTTGTTCGGCTTGCGATACCAGGGATGCTTTTGTCCCTAAGCGGGCCCCTTGTTGGACTGGGACTGCTTACCCGCCGACATGGGTGGACGAAAAAGCTGCTTCTGAGCGGAAAAAGGAGGGCCCGTGCCTACGGCGTGGCTCCTTACCCTTTCTGGACTGTGGGAGCAAAGTACTCTTTTCTCCAGTAACATTTTCAATAATGTCATCCAGCGAGGTGCCAGACAGCCTCCCGCCTTGGAAGGGCAACTCCGCCAGCGCTTTCTTAGATGTCTGGTCCGCAGACCAACACTTGAGCCAAATCATCCGACGCAGCACTACAGCTGATACCGAGGCTCTAGAAAACAGAGGGGCCGTATCCAGGGCCGCATCACAAATATACTTAAGGCCGTGCACCAAATGGTCTGCCAGTTCCACACAGACTGGGGAAACCTGCTCCTTCCCCAACTCGCGGTGCAACACCTTAGCCCATTCAGTAAGTGTGATACCAGAGCCGTGACTAACACCGGCGGAAGCGCCGACCCCACCACCGTAAACATGGAGCGGGCAACCGCCTTGGCCCTTCTGTCGGCAGGGTCCTTGAAAGAAGGGGACCCTTCCACCGGATTCGTGGTCACCTTATTTACCTAGATACCGGGGGGTCAATGACCGGAGGAGATGTCCATTATTTCAGAAAACTCTCCTCAAAGGGGTAACGCACCGCCATTCGCCTCGGGACTAAAAAGGCACGCTGGGGGTGTTCCCCCTCCGTGTAAATAAACTTATCAAAATAAGTTAGGTAGGGAAACACCTTAGCTCTGTGGACCGGCTTGTGGGACCCAAAAGGGAGCGACACATCTGCAGATGCCCCAGCCGTATCCTTTATCTTTAAGGTATCCCGCACCGCCGTGATAAGTTCCCCCACTATCGCTTTTTGCTGCGCTGAAACGGACGCAGAGGATTCCTTCTCATTGTCCAAAGGGTCATCATGGTCTGCAACCTCTGAAACGTCAGAACAGGGGCAGCCTGCTACAGCGGGGGCCTGAGTCTGAATCAGAGCTTTCCCCAAAAGACGCGGGGGGGGAGGGGGCATTTTTTTACCCACCTTGCGCCCGCCCGCTTCCACCCTGGAAACAAATGACTCCAGGACCACCGACAGAGCGTCCAAGGGCACCGCAGGTGCAGGGAAACCGGTTGCTATCACAGAGGTGTCTGGGGAAGAAGCGCCAGCATCCGACGCCATGCCTGACCCACTCTCACCTGTCACCCGAGACCTAAGGCAAGAGACAAAAAATGCCTACCCTCCTAGCTGCCACAGACTGAGGGGCCCCCCGTAGGACTCACCACCCTGACCATGGCTGTGCTGCTGTCCGTTCTCCTCTCTGCCGGCGTCCAAACCACGAGGTGTTCTGTGTCAGTTTCGCGCTGTACCTGGTTTAAACAGCTGCCCAGCGCATGAGAACTAACAGACACCGTCCCCCGTAGCTACAAGAAAATGGGCGCCGGCCGCCTCAGACAAAAGCGACCAAAAACGCCGGGAAAATGGCCGCCGCGCTCCAAGAAAATGGCTACAGGTTCCCTCGGCGACCATTCCCCCTACATGCCGGCAAACGAAGGTAACAAATGAAGGGAAAAAAAACTAAAGGCATAAACGAACGCCAGCACAACCCCCTGCCAGGACCCGGAGACCGCCTGGAGGACCCCCGAGCCAGTTAAGTGCACCGCACCCCAGCCACACAGCGCCCTTTGGATGGGGAGGAGGGAAAGAGGCAGGGAGAGAGGAAAGGCAGAGAGAGACCCTCTAATCGACCCCCCAGGGAGTGCCCAGCTGCTTCATCCTGCCTAAACAGGTGGAACCATACTGACCCCTCCTGCAGGGACTGCTGGATGCACTCCACAGACAGACCCATCTCCCGCATAGTACAGAGTGGCTGTCAGCCATGGCAAAACTGACTTGGACAGCAGTAACCTGGTCATATGTGTGCCCCGGAGCATATAGCTCACTGGCAGCCCTGGACCAGAATGTCGCAGCCGAACCAGCGCGGAACTAAAGTCTTCACGCGCTCGATGGCCAGGCTGGGGAGACTACCAGGATCTATATTATCCATATACATTGTTTGGGGGTTCAAAGTAATTTTATTGCAAAAAAAATATTTTTTCATGTAAACAAAAAGTGTCAGAAAGGGCTTTGTCTTCAAGTGGTTAGAAGAGTGGGTGATGTGTGACATAAGCTTCTAAATGTTGTGCATAGGATAGTTCAAACACCCTCAAATGACCCCATTTTGGAAAGTAGACACCCCAAGCCATTTGCTGAGAGGCATGTCGAGTCCATGGAATATTTTATATTTTGACACAAGTTGCGGGAATAAGACTTTTTTTTATTTTTTGCACAAAGTTGTCACTAAATGATATATTACTCAAACATGCCATTGGCATATGTGAAATTACACCCCAAAATACATTCTGTTGCTTCTCCTAAGTACGGGGATACCACGTGTGGGACTTTGAGAGCCTAGCCACGTACGGGACCCCGAAAACCAAGCACCGCCTTCAGGCTTTCTAAGGGTGTAAATTTTTGATTTCACTCCTCACTGCCTTTCACAGTTGTGGAGGCCATGGAATGCCCAGGTGGCACAACCCCCCCCCCCCCCAAATGACCCCATTTTGGAAAGTAGACACCCCAAGCTATTTGCTGAGAGGTATGGTGAGTATTTTGCAGACCTCGCTTTTTGTCACGAAGTTTTGAAAATTGAAAAAAGAAAAAAAAAAAATACATCCATCTTGGCATTTTATGGCCTTCGAAACGGTGATAGGTAGTGAGGAGTGACATCAAAAATTTACGCCCTTAGAAATCCTGAAGGTGGTGATTGGTTTTCGAGGCCCCGTACGCGGCTAGGCTCACTCAACATGCCTCTCAACAAATAGCTTGGGGTGTCTACTTTCCAAAATGGGGTCATTTGGGGGGTTTGTGCCATCTTGGCATTTTATGGCCTTCAAAACTGTGATAGGTAGTGAGGAGTGAATCAAAAATTTACACCCTTAGAAATCCTGAAGGGAGTGCTTGGTTTTCGGGCCCAGTGGGCGGCTAGGCTCCCAAAAAGTCCCACACATGTGGTATCCCCGTACTCAGAAGCAGCAGAATGTATTTTGGGGTGTAATTCCACACATGCCCATGGCATGTGTGAGCAATATATCATTTAGTGACAACTTTTTGTAAAAAAAATATTTGTTTTGGCATTATTCAATCACTTGGGACAAAAAAATTAAATATTCAATGGGCTCAACATGCCTCTCAGCAATTTCTTTGGGGTATCTACTTTACAAAATGCGGTCATTTGGGGGGGTTTGTACTGCCCTGCCATTTTAGCACCTCAAGAAATGAGAGGCAGTCAAACTAAAAGCTGTGTAAATTCCAGAAAATTTACCCTAATTTGTAGACGCTATAACTTTACAAACCAATAATTATACGCTTATTGACATTTTTTTTACCAAAGACATGTGGCTGAATATATTTTGGTCTAAATGTATGACTAAAACTGAGTTTATTGGATTTTTCTTATAACAAAAAGTAGAAAATATCACTTTTTTTCAAACAAAAGGACGCAAATTTTGTTTGGGTACAGCATTGCATGACCCGGTAATTACCAGTTAAAGCAGCGCAGTGGCAAACTGTAAAAAGTCCTTTGGTCTTTAGGCAGCCAAATGGTCCGGGGCTGAAGTGGTTAAAGGATGAAGTGAACACTGTTTTTTTTTCCTTACCTGCACATAAAGGCATATTGTGCTAGTATGAATGAATCGCATACTAGCACATTATGTGAAACTTTCCAGCAAATAAAGCCCGCGTGGTCATCGCTGGAGGCCGCATCAATCTTCGCCCGTCTTCCGTCCGAGTCCGCCGACTCCGGCTGTGTGACTGGCCTGAGCCGCGTAAAGTCACTCCCGCGCATGCATGCAGGAGCCGCCGGTCACAGCACAGGCTTCTGATGAAATGGCACGGGTCGCCGTTCCTTCAGAGCACTTGCGTCAATGACGTCATCGACAGCGTATACAGTAAATATCTCCTAATCATTGCATGTTTAGGAGATATTTACAGTGCCTATAGGTAAGCCTCATTATAGGCTTGCCTATAGGTACAAACAATACATGGAGGTTTACTTTATCTTTAACATTCGCATCAACATTGTCATTATTTATGGACTGTGGACTTTATTTTGATCTATTTCTTCGGACTCAATAAAGTGCATTTTTGAACATTTCTTGCTACAGGACATTCTGTCATATCGATATACCACCATCACTAAAGTGTACTCTTGGCTCAGGCATGCAGATGAGCACTTAAGTGGCATTGGATCACGTGGCAGTGGCTCAAGTTCAATATTGGCCAATCCAGTCAAGCAGTTCAGTTTCATAAGGACATTGCCACCAACACTCGCTATATCCCTACTGCCCTTGCGCTGGGTTTTGTGTTTGTCCGATTTTTCCTATCCTCATATAGGAATTCCTGGCAGCAGGACTATTGGGATTAGGTTGAACATTGACTTCACAGGTCTAGTGCCTTGGTTCAATAGCTGTGTTTAATAAGGTGCAGCCTACTTAAAGCTTTCATGATAGGTGTACTTTAAAACATTAAAAAATATATACAGTTTATTTTAGAGGTAGGACTGTCTCTAAAGTAAGCACTTTGATATGCTGCCATCACCTTATGCTCTGTGGAGGACAGACTCAGGAATTTGGGGAGCTGCATGAGATCTTTTATCTCTTTCTAATTTGTCTCCATTGCATGATGATCTACCATTGCAAGATATGCAAGCAAAGGCTAAGCTGTAGATGCTCAGACGCACATTTAGGATCTTCATGAAAGTAGCTTTTTTTGTAATTAGTCCAGCTGTTCGTCAAAAAACAAAACAAATTAAAACTAAAAGAATTTTCTGCCATCTACTACAGAGATGCTAAATAGGGCAAGAAAGGAGATATGAAAAAGCAGCAAATGTGGCAAAACAGAGGCTCAGCTGCTACACTAGAAATGGTATCCTCCTCCAACTGGCAGTCATCCATCTTGGAATATCTAGATAAAAGAGAAATGGGCACCTATCTGGTAATTAACCCTGACCTGCTGGTGGTGCAGTCACTACTGTAAAAGCAATTTGCGAATAATATCTTTTTGAAAATGTGTAGCCACGATAGAAGATATTAAGCAGACAAAGCCTTCACCATTGACCTCATAATGCACCAATTTTCAAGGGTAGAAGTCAATCTGTAAACACCACCAAGAAAATCTAGGTCAAGCAAATCCCCCATTCAAAAATATTAATTGAGGCATGTCCAAATGCTGCTTCTCCTCCTCCCTACTAGATGTATAAAGAAATTCACTGTTGCGCTATATTGTAATAGAAGTCACATAGTGACCCCAGGGTTGGGGTCCAGGACATGACCAGGAAGAGCTGTACCCATTGAGCAGATTGTAAGCTTTTAAAATGCTCTTCATGCCAAAAACAAAAAAAAACAGTATTGTTTTCTACAATCTTTCAGAGACAATGCAAAATTGTCAACAATTTACACACCAAGGGATCAAAAGATAAGCCCAACTAGCAGCTGATCATGAATGGTGATCACCCACAAGGGCACTTGGGCAAAGAAACATCTGGCTGTCCCAACTTGCCACCCCACACCCGATATCTGAAGCTATAATTGAGTGTGCAAATGGCACCAGTAGATTGAGCTAGCCCACTCTCATTTAGATGCTCCCTTAACTATCTATTTTAAAAAAGGGAATTCAGCACACCATGTGGAATATTCACCTCAATGGGCAAATGTGCTTGCAGCAAGCAAAGAGACATTTATCAAGGTAAGACAATCTTGGTTACATGTTGAATTTACCCACCTCTTGTGTACATGTGTTTATTCCCACCTGCAAAGTGAGAGTGTCTTCTTAAAATTGTCTATTTAAAACTACATATCCATCTAAGACTAACAAGGTAGCAATGCTGCTGTGCAATTTCATGAGGAATAAAACAGCATTGTCTCCCTGATAAAGAAAGAGGAAAAGATCTAGTGCCAGAATAAAAAGGATAAATTAAACTTCATTACAGGGGAACACTGAGGAAAAACAAACTGCTGTGTTAAATGCTAGTGACAGATTACATAATTAATGTTTTGGGGGTTTTTTTTGCCCATAGTTCCACTTAAACACTTGTGAACAAAAAGGTGACTGTTGGAAAATATATTTGTTTTTAACCTTAACCATATCAAATAAAAAATACTAGCATTTCATTGCATTGTAAAGATTCAAAAAACTCCTGCTGTTGACTTTAGTCATTTTTACATGCTGGGTAGTCTTGTATAAATCTAAAGAAACCCTGTGATGAAGAAGAGGAGTCTCACAAAAACATAATGGCACAGATATGGTATTAAGTTCCCATAGATAATGGCAACATCGACCTGCTTTTACTTAAAGCAGAAAACCAATTCTCCATAGTACAACATCTCAGTTAAACTGGAAACCTTTCTGCAAATCTCATCAACTGTGCATTACAGTAATCTACTTTTCCTTTCTGGTGCTGATATTTTTTTTTTTGCATGTTTCACAAGGACAGAGAAATGACTAGAGTCTAATAGACAATTTACTACCGTTACTAAACTTTAGAGCCTTATATTTTGCATTCATTATTTGTTTGCTTTTGCAATGCATAAAACAGGAACTGAATGGGTATAGTAATTGCAGAGGTGCCAAATAGGACACAAAAGAATAGAGCATTCTTTAGACAACAAAAATAAACTCCAAGTTTAGGGCACTACAGGAGACACATAAATCACATATAGTGTGAAATAGCTAACAAATCTCTTAAAGTGGGTGTAAACTCCCTTGCTTGATTTTTACCTATAGGTAAGCATATAAAGGCGGTTTATCTATAGGTACAGTAAATGTCTCCTAAACATGCACAGTTTAGGAGATGTTTACTTGCAAAGCTGCCGGTGACGTCACCGGCGCATGTGCTCTGAAGGAATGGCATACTAGTGGCATGCCTTCAGAGTCCTGTGCCATAAACAGTGGCTCCTGTGCGTATGCGTGGAGTGATGTGATCGTGGCTCTTCCAATCAAAAGGACTGGAGCCCACCAACCCGGAAGGAAGACCAGGTGAAGATGGTAAGCCCTGTCAGCGGTGACCACGCACCACTGGAGGGCTTCGTTTTAAGGTAAGTTTCACATAACGCGCTAGTTTGTGATGCATGCTAGCACATTATTTGCCTTGCAGCTTTAAAAAAAAAAAACACTGAGGTTTACTACAGCTTTAACACTGCTGCTGCGCATTTTGTGAATAGTCGAGCACAGATGGATGGGGGTAGAGACACATCAGTGCTGTGCTCACATGCAGAGAAAGCCTAAACTACAGTGGAAGTTATATTCTCTAGGGGGGAAGAAAACACAAATAAGTGGAATATGGACTTGAATGTCCAAATTAAACCAGAGGAATGGGAAAAAGCATTTATCCTTAAACATAGTATGTCGTTAGCAACCGAGGCTCACAAGATGAATTTTAAGCTTCTCTCTCGGTGGTATAGATGTCCGTTGTTGCTTCACCAGATGTATCCAAATGTCTCAGACCTGTGTTGGCGCTGTCATTCTGCCAAAGGTTCGTTATTACATATTTGGTGGGAATTTCCTTCTGTACATAATTTTTGGGACATGATACTCCAGCTTCATACTCGTGCAACTGGGGGTCACTATTCCCAACACGCCACAAATTACTTTACTATCCATCCTACCTGGCTTGTACAAAAGCATTAAAAAAGGCCTTTTAAGAGACTGGTTGACAGCTGCAAGGGCAGTAATACCACGCCACTGGCGGTCGGCATATGCTCCATCGTTGAGTGAGTTTCAGAGATGGACCACATTGAAAGGACGGAGATTCTTCTGTCACAGGAGTTGGACACGTATGAACAATGTCGTCAAATTTGGCTTCCTTGGAAAGTGCTAAGGGAATCCCTTGAACTACGGAATCTGTATGTGGTTTGGAGGTAGGATATGAAACTGGTACAGAGTCGGTTTGAGTGAGGCGATTCTGGTTTGAGTAGCTATTTCGGGTAGTTTTGAGTATTATGGTTTTTTTCCTTTTTTTTAATTCCTTTTCTCCTTCTCTTCATTTATTTTTTGTGTTGTGTGTGTGTGTGTTTTGTGTGATATAGCTAACATTACTGTGGGAGTTAAAGAAAAGGATGTATGATCTTGGGCGGTGGTGCCCTGAATGTTTTTGGGCCCTTGGTGCCCTGAATGTTTTGGGACTGCACCTCCCTTGATGCGCAACTACTCCGTAGAGTGCAGGGGTGGTGGGGGAGTGTGGCCGGGACGTCTGGGGTTCCGGGGTCCGCCATCACGGGTCTGGAGTATCACCATGGGTTCTTTCCCTTGTTTATTTTATATTTTTCTCTTGTTTCAGAGACCCCTGCAGTATGTTGGTGTATGTTAATGTTTTATATATTATTATAATGTGGTATGTTCTTTAGGTTTGTCTTTCTTTTTTTTCTTTTTTTTTCTTTTTTTGTTATGTAAATTTAATAAAAATTTTCAATAACAGAATTAAAACAAAAACCTTAATCAAGAATAAAGTATCCAATAATGTATTTTAGGTTTAAAGTCTTCACATACAATGTCCTAAATAAACATGGGTATTCTGGGCAAGGTGAGTGAGTAGCTGTGTTCAATGGCCAACACCACAAGGAAGACTGATATTAGTGATTCGTGGATCCCTTCACCACACCACGTGGAACACTGCTCCCTTAGGTTGTTGCACCAAAGGTCAGGTGAAAATGCGCCTTCAACTCAATATGTTAACAGTGGTATCTCTGCGATCTTTAAACTAGAGGAGCAGTGAGAGTGACACACAGTAACAGCCGAGCATCTGTAACATGCTTTATTGGTTTTTAACCATGATCCATTGATGGGAAAAGGAGTTCTGTTAACAACATATTAAGTTAAAGGTGCATTTTCACCTGACCTTTGGTGAGTGCAAGATCCTAAAGGGAGCGGTGTTCCACGTGGTGTGGTGAAGGGACGAAGGGATCCATGGATCAATAATATCATCAGTCTTCCTTGTGTTATCGGCTATTGAACACAGCTACTCGCTCACCTTGCACAGAATACCCATGTTTATTTAGAACATTGTGTGTGAACACTTTAAACCTAAAAGACATTATTGGACACTCTATTCTTGATTAAGGTTTTTGGCACTGCTAATGTTTGCATTTCCATCGGGGGTTCAAGCATATTGATTGTGTATGAATTTAATTGCTAGCAGCAGCTAACAGGTCTCTGACCTTTTCCATTTAATTAGTTCATGAGCGCTGAGGGAAAGTGGATACGTGTTCTTTTGTGGCGGTTTAGGTTCATTTTTTGAAAAAGTGTTTGCTTTTAGTTCTACTTTAAAGCTCAACTCTGGGCTTTTAAGTGTACCCATTGGGGAGTGGCGACCCTATGTCACAGTGTATATGAGCAGTGTATGACTGATTTTGGCAGGCATGCCAATTACACACTTGTGTACATAAAAAATCCAAAGAGAAAGCGTCTCTTAAGTACCATAGGTTTATTTAAGTATTAAAAGCATATAAAAGCACTTACATTAAAGTTGACGAATTGCAGCTTCCATAGAGAACTAAACCCAGTGTTTGTCATAAACTCCAATAGTGTGGGGATGGTGGATGCCGGGCGGATAGCTGCGGACCTCCGCTCGGAGACGCCGGCTGTGTAAGCGGTAAGATGAGAAAGTCACTTCCGCGTTCCAACAGGTCACATGGGTGATGACGTCACTCAATTAAAGTTGACGAATTGCAGCTTCCATAGAGAACTAAACCCAGTGTTTGTCATAAACTCCAATAGTGTGGGGCTGGTGGATGCCGGGCGGATGGCCGCGGACCTCCGCTCGGAGACGCCGGCTGTGTAAGCGGTAAGATTTAGCTAAAGAGGGACCTCACCATGTCCACCTAGATGGAGATCCTGACCAGCACAGAAACATCTGGATGATTACGACTCATTTCTGGGTCAGAAGTGAGTGACGTCATCACCCATGTGACCTGTTGGAACGCGGAAGTGACTTTCTCATCTTACCGCTTACACAGCCGGCGTCTCCGAGCGGAGGTCCGCGGCCATCCGCCCGGCATCCACCAGCCCCACACTATTGGAGTTTATGAAAAACACTGGGTTTAGTTCTCTATGGAAGCTGCAATTCGTCAACTTTAATGTAAGTGCTTTTATATGCTTTTAATACTTAAATAAACCTATGGTACTTAAGAGGCGCTTTCTCTTTGGATTTTTTATGTACACATGTAGAGCTGACTTCACTCTACAGGAAGCTGCCCTTGGTATCCTGGCTGCACAGATCCCCCTGGCTCCCACATCCATCCATACTACGGATAATTCACATATTATAGACTTTTTTTCTGGACTTTCTTATGGACCATTGTTTATTGTTTTTAGGTTTTTCACCCTCTCCATAGATTATTTGATCTATCATCGTATAGATAGAGAGAGATATACATTTAGAATTTTTGTTAACGTTATTTTACTGTTATATCCACGGACTTGAGCGCTGTTACATCATATATTTTAATTACACACCTGTGGGCTGGCTTCATAATCCTCCCAGGAAGAAAGCTCAGGGTTCAGACTTGGGAGACAGCTCCACCCAGCATACAGAAAGTCTGGCCTAGGAGGTCGGGAGGGTCCCAGTAAGAGCCGGTGTTCTGTCAAATTCTCCAATGTGTCAGAAACTCCAACCACTTAACTTCCGGTTACTTTAAACCAGCAGTAATTGGAGTTTTTGACGAATTGGTGGTTGGACACAACACCGGCAATCAAATAGAGTCCGGTGCAGAATATTATGAGCAGAGATTCTTACTCCACTCCGATACTAGCCAAGAAAATGTCCGCCTCCGAGGCGTCTACAACATTGTCCTCGTTAGCCGCTGTGCTGTCAAAACAGCTTAAGCTTCCTGTATCGGACTCTATTCGGTTGTCGGTGTTGTTTCCAACCAACAATTCGTCAAAATCTCAAATTACTAATGTTATAAATAAATCGGAAGTGAGGTGGTTGGAGTTTCTGATGGGTTGGAGAAATTGACAGAACACCGGCTCCAGGAGAGAGAGACAGGTCTCAAGGAGTCCAAGGCTGCAGGTAGCAGCCTGAGTGTGCATGTCTGCAGGAGGCAGATGTGGCCTGCGACCGAGCAGCACGAAGCTGACAGTAAGTAAGCCAGGAGGCTGAAGGATGTGTATATAGTGATGACGGAACCCCCTGTGAGGGAAAATTGTTTGTACATCAAAAGACACGAATGACTGCATATTTATGAATACTTAAGTTATACTGCCACTTTCAGTTGAATGGACACTAGCCAAAAAAAGCATGATTTCCTGCCCCTTAAGGCATAACCCCTTCCAGCTAAGTTTCAGTTTTATCGCAAGCAAAGGGGAACAGACAAGAGGTAATAGATCTTTGTGTCCTGTGATGTACTCCAAGAATAGGATTTTACAGGTAAACCAAAAATCATAATCTCTTAATCGTACTTCACAGGACTTCATGTTAATGCCTGCTCGTAATGTGCCAAAAGCACAGAATATGAGGGGTGTGCAACACAGCAACAAGGCCAAACACGCCCAAAACCCATAAACAGAACAGGGGGTAACCGAACTACAAATCTGCCTGCAAGACACTTCGCCCCAATCTGGCATCCATAGGAGGCGTAAAAATCTATCTGGTAGAACTTAGTTAATATGTGAGGAGAAGCCTTACAGACTTGAACAAAAAAAAAAAAAAAAAAAACAAAAAAAAAAAAACTTAAAAGTGGAGTTCGGCTAAAATAAATAAATAAATAAATAAATAAATAAATAAATAAATAAGTCAGCAGCTACAAATACTGCAGCTGCTGACTTTTAATAATTGAACACATACCTGGCCCAGGGTCCAGCGATGCGGGGGAGTGTGGGTGCCCGACTGTGGCTTCGTAGCCGAGCACCCACTAAGCATGCGCGAGCCGCGCCGCGCCGCGTGCGGTGACTGGCCAGGCAATCATCTGGGACCTGTGACGTGTCCCAGATGATTGCCGAGAGGGAGGGAGAAGAGGTGATCTCCCTTCGGGTGCCGCTGTGTGCTGGAAGTGGGAGCTAGGACCCTCTGAAAAGAGGGTACCGGCTACCCCCCCCCCCAAAAAATGACATGCCAAATGTGGCATGTCAGGGGGCACCTCCCTGAAAGCGGAAGTTCCATTTTTGGGTGGAACTCCGCTTTAATGATGAATTGCCCAGGAAGCACTGACACTCTTGATGGAATGAGCCTTCACCAGGAAAAGAAAGAATCTTGCACATATCACAGGGTTGAGAACTGAGCTGACAAATCAACCTAAAAATAGTGGATAGAGAGCACTTGTGAGGACCCTCAGGCAGTACAAACAGACAATCCTACTATCAAATTGAAGCTATACAATACTGGGCAAAAGTTTTAGGCAGGTGTGAATACAATGATGTAAAGTAAGAATGCCTTCAAAAATATTTTATTTGAATTGCTTATTTTTCTCAATTTACTAAATGCAAATTAGCGATCAGAAGATTATTCGAAATCAAATCAATATTTGAGGTGACTACCCTTTGACTTCAAACCAGCATCAATTCTTACACTTGCACACATGCACAAGGTCAGGGATTTTGTAGGATTAGAGTCAGGTGTATGATAAAGCAATTATACCAAGCAGGTGCTAATTATCATGAACTTCATATAAAAGGTTGAAAACGCAGCCATTGAAACAGCTGTGTAGGAGGCTTAAAACTGGGCGAGGAACAGCCAAACTCTGCTACAAAGATGAGGTTATGGAAGATCGTTTCATGCAGAAAAATGGCAGCAGATGTTCTGGAATGAAAAAAAAGTTTGAAATATTTGGCTGTAGCAAGAGGCAGTTTGCTGAAGGGCTGGAGAGCAGTACAATAATGGAGTATCTGTGAGCAACAGTGAAGCATGGTGGAGGTTCCTTGCAAGTTTGGGGCTGCATTGGAGATTTGGTCAGGATCAATGGTTTCCTCAATGCTGAGAAATACAGGCAGATACAAACCCATCATGACATACCATCAGAGAGGCCTGGGATTTACCCCAAATTTATTCTGCAGCAGGACAACAAACCCAAACATACAGCCAATGTAATTAAGAACTATCTTCAGCGCAAGAAAGAACAAGGAGTCCTGGAAGTGATGGATTGGCCCGCACAGAGCCATGATCTCAACATCGAGTGTCTGGGATTACATAAATAGACAGACCGATTTTAGGCAGCCTACATCCACAGAAAATCTGTGGTTAGTTTTTGGAACAACCTGCCCTAACCTACCTTCAAAAACTGTGTGCAAGTGTACCTATAAGAATTGATGCTCTTTTGAAGGCAAAGGGTAGTCACACCAAATATTGATTTGATTTTGATTTCTCAAGTTCTTTTACTGTCCATTTTAATTGATAAAAAATAAATCAATAAATAAAAAAAACTATTACTACTTCTTTTTCTGAAAGCATTCTTAATTTACAGCATTTTTTGACATTTGTCTAAAACTTTCGCACAGTATTGTAGGTTACTGATAACATCTTAAACAACATCCAAAGAGTGAAGTACCTCTCCATAGAATGCTTAGAATTATGACAAAAAGATGGCAACACAACGACCTGATTCAGGTGAAAAAAGAAACCACTTTAGATAGGAATGAGGACCTAGGCCTCAACACCACCTTAAAACTGGTGAACAATAAGGAAAGGTTCCTTGCAGAAAAGCGCTGCCAACTTAGAGGTTGCAAGCTCAAGTAACTCACAGGCCGAACAATTTGTGTGAAACCTTGCACAAATGCTTTTACCAAGCAATGAGATGTGAAAGGTCTCTGAAATAGAATGGCCAAGACTGAGATCTGTCCCTTGATGGTACGTAAAGCCAGAGACATCTCTACACCAGACTGGCAGACAGAGCCAAAAAACACTCACAGCAACGAGCTTCACACCAGGCAAAAAAAGCCTTCAATTTATGGTGGTACATTTTCCTAGAGGTCGACTTTTTAGCCTTGAGGAGTATAGGGATGACAGAGTCAGAAACACCCCTATGCCTCAGGACTTGGGCTTTAACAGTCATGCTGCCAAAGCGAATGACTGTAAAGAAGAATCAAAGATTCTAGAGCTGAAACAACTAATCGATTAATCGGCAACTAACCGATTATGAAAATAATCGATTACTATTTTCATAATCGATTAATCGGCCAGTAACATAATGGGGTTAAAAAAAACTAAAATTAGCCCTTTATAGTACAAAAAGAGCAAATAATCGCTACTGTAAATATTACTTTCACAGGTCTACAGTAAAAAACAATGAACCCCTTACAGTAGTGATTATCTGCTTTTTTGTACTAAAAAAGGGCTAATTTTATTTTTTTTTAACCCCATTATTTTACTAAACATCTTAGACCTGGTTCACATCTATGTGTGTTTTTTGGTGCTTTTTGCAGAAACGGATTACAGTTCATTTACATGGTTTCCTATGGGACACTTTCACATCTATGCTTTTTTCAGCCACTGCGTGTTTGGAAAGGGTCAGGGACTTTTTTTTTTAAGCAAAACGGTGCTTTTTTGGTTCAATATACTTCAATGGAGAAGCTGCAGAAAAGCATGTAATGCGTTTTTGCAGCAATTTGTGTTTTTTAATCTGCCCAACAACAAATTGGCCAAAAAAAAATCCAAAAACGCAAATTGCAGCAAAATCACGTGTGCAAAAATCAAAAAGCACTGCAGAAACAGATCACAAGCAAACTGCATGGGTGTGTACCGAGCCTTATGCTAGCCACAAGGATCAATTTTCAGACGAGAATATTCATGCGAAAAATCTTTCATTCGCTGAATGAAAGAATGTTGTTTGAAATTTTCACTTGCTTTTAACATTTCTGTTTAAAATTAATGTAATTTCTGAATTAAAACCACATACACTGTCTGAGTTTATTCTTACCCTGATGTTTATTTTCTCTATGAGAGATATGGAGAGAATGCAAACCCGACCTTTATAATTTGAGGTCCATATTATCTGGTGAGTGAGCCTTTCTGAAGAAGGTGGGGGGTAACACAATTGTAGCACATTTAATATGCTGTTTAGAACACATGTGGTGCTAATTTACCTGGTTAAAAGTTGTGGATCCATTTCAGAGGACATTTTTTGTCTGGTGATTGCAACACAGTTACAGAGAAACATCGTGGAGGTTTTTGCAACATTAAAGTTATTATTTGTAGCACAGATTTAAATTTTAGGGCCGGTTCACAGCAGAATCGCACAGAAACACACTCCACGTTTCTGTGTGTTGCCCTGCAGTGCGATCTGCCAGCCCATTACGCAAACTTCAACGGACCACACAAAAAGTACTGCATACTTTTAAGAAATACGCCACACCAAATCGCATTGTATGCACTGCATCAGCATTTGGGGTGTAGTTAACAATGTATATATGCATCTGCAGCAGACTGCAAAAACAGTGTGTTTTAAACGTGGTGCAGGAAACGTGCACGGAATGTGCCTTTACCGCACTGCGCTCTTAATGCCAGTTGTGTATGTAGATATAATATTATATTCATTTAATCACAGCTGTTTTTGACATTATAAGGCCTTGTTCACACAGGCGCTGATGCCCGTACATATTGAACAGGGCTTTCATTTGTGTCCTTAGCAGGCAGGTGCTTGTGCAATAGTCCAGTCAAGTCTTTGAGGATGCAGTGGCTGCAACACAGCCACTCGTGTTGTCAGTGCTTGACCCCAAACACAGCGTGCATTCTGGGCCACTTATCCGCATGCCTGTCACATCAAAATGAGCAAGTGTGTCCAAGCAGCTGCTGTGTCTTTCCAGGCTTAAATAGGCTGCCTGCCAGGGATGAACAAAAAAAAAAATATGGGTCGTTCACTGTGTACAGGCATCAGTGCCCCTTGGAAAAGGCGTTCGGGTTTATAAAAATCGTTGATTTGTTGGACAGTGTGGTTAAAAAGTTTATGCTACCTGCAAAGAATTGGGCATGTGTAAGACAGTGGTAGACTTCCTGGGCTGTTAAGTATTTATTTCCTAAAAGTCAGCATCTACAGTACTTGTACTGTTTTCCCATAGCTGGGTAAAGTTCCTCTTTAAGGGTGAATAGCTCTGCAATAGAAGGATCTCTGTTAACAAGTCAAAAAGTGAACTTGTCCTCCATTTTATCCACCACTTGTCTGGACATCTTTTAAAGCCATCTTCTCACATTCTATATCTGCAAAATGATCTCATATGTGCGTGTAAACCGACAACCAGGCAGAAGGCAGCCCCACCTGGCTATTCCAACACCACAAAGAAGCACATCCTCAGTACCCTATGAAACTGCAAGTCCCCAATCTACCTTGCTATAGAACTTCAAGGCGCCAGGTTTCATTAGGATTGTGTCCTCTTTCAAACAATATTCAGATCCAGAAAGGCCCACTGTTCACAATCATAAAAAAAAAAAGTGTACTTCATTGATCTATGTCTTTCCTATATTCAGTAGCGTTATAGAGTGCATAGCTGTGCATGTAAGCCAAGTAAAGACTATTCTTTGTGTTTACAAGCTACAAACTGTAGAACTGACAGATGCAGCCTTGCAAACTATATGATTGCTGAAAACAAGCGTTGTTGCACCTCTCTCTCTCTTTGACAGAATGCTGCATAATCTGCTAATTTCACATTTCCATAAGGGAAAACTTACTAAAGGATGTAAGGTACACCCACACACAGAATATCTTACATGCTGTGGTTCTTCTTCTGCTGACATCGCATTGTTCACACAAAGTGCTTCCAAAAACTTCTGCTTTAGGATTATATATCGAAACCTGTACAGGACATTGGGAGAAGTATTAAAAGGTAAATCCTGGGTCTCGGATTTTATTTATGCAGTCAGGTAACATCATCCTACAACACTGTTATATTTAGACTATGTTTTATCAGTCACGATGATGCAATTCACCTTTTCTTGTCAAACTTGTCCATGCACTCCAGAGGCTGGATAAACTGAAGGACTTCATCCCACTGTCCATCAAGAATCAGCTGTCTAGAAATTAACATGAAAAACACAAATAAAAGACTTTCCACTGAAGAAAAAGCACACCATACACATTCTGTTAAAAACGACATTTTTATCTTGAGCAAGCCTGCATCAGAGATATAAAAACATGTTCAGAGGTTGTAAGAACAATTCTTATACATGCAAAAACCCCATAGCAGCAGAACCTATAAACATTATAGAAATCAAACACAGAACTTAGATGACAGTGACACATTAGGAAATTAGTCATTCAAATGAACCCTTGTATTCTCCCCTGACAGGTTCTTTATACCCAATAAGAGTGTACAGTTCAGAGGCTCAGTGGCTCCCATTTTCTGATATTTATATACATCTAGTCAAAACCTATCATCATATGTGCAACTTCAAACACAGGGTGTACATGTACCTGGACCACAGTGTTTATATCTGCACTGAAAGACAAAACAAAAGAAATATAGGGTTCTGGCTGAAATATTTCCAGTCCCATGAGGTAATCAGCAAAATTCAGATATACCATCATTTAGGTTAGTTTAAATAACAGGTAACAAATGGGTATTAATGCGGTCAAGTAGCCAGTTCTCTTATCTCTCAATTGTCAGTGTCAGCATATTCAATTAATCACTGCCTCGTCCTAACAGGAAAAGCTCTGATCCCGTCACATGAGAGGACTGCATGAGGAGAGAGACAGACAGACAGACAGATCCTATATATAGATATAGAATCTGTCTGTCTGTCTGTCTGTCTGTCTGTCTCCACAGAGTTGTGCTCAAAGGTTTGCATACCCTGGCAGAAATCATGAAATTTGAGTCTGACTCTTCATTGTACTCAATAGGAATCTCTGCACTAATGGAGTTTTTTTCCCTTCCTTTTGGGTAATCCACTGAATGCTCACGCCTGGTCCGTGGAGGCGCACGTCCATTGGTGCATGGCATCTGTCCCCTGGAAATGCGCAATTAAGGATGATCTTCATTGAAGCTGACCGGCCACCTGTGTAGAAGGTCTGGGAGATCCTAGCAGCATTCCTGTTGCTCTACTAAGCCTGTTTAGACCCCCCTGAGTAAGGGCGGTCGCAGGCTTTCTGGTAAGCCTCCATTGTTTTCATTGAAGGGTGAAGAGCAGCACAAGTGGTGGAAAGCTTAAACCCTGGGTCATGCATTGGAATCTTCCTTTTGGATATTTTCATTTATAAACTAGGTTTGTCACTAAATTTTTGTGTTTTCATATGCATGTTTACTGGTAATGGAGGCATTAGATATGGACTATTTTTTCACTTGATTTTTTTTTCCACTTGATTATTGATCATCATTGTTACACTAATAGTATATAGTTTACAGTATCATCTTTTAGTACTTATCTGGCGCTGCACTCTTATTTTATTTATATCTTTTTGTGCCCTATATTGGGGTTATAGTGTTCAGCTGCAGGATATCTTTCACGGTTCCCTTTTATATCATTTTTTTCAATTTTCACATTTATCACGTACCTAGTGCAATTTTTTTATTTTTTTGTTACAGGATATTGAAAATATGACTGATGATCTCCAAAATTGCACAAGGGCCACATTGTAGATTTTACAAATATTCACAGGCCGAAAAAAAAAAAAAAATCAGTTTATTTACGAATGAACAAAATTGAATAGGATACCTGAACAAGGAAACTATTTTAGAGTTTACCCTTAAGGCCCCTTTCACACTTATACGACTTCAAAGTCGCACGATTTTACCGTGATTTTACCGCGATTTGCAGCGATTTTACCGCGATTTGGGAGCAGTACTACTTTGCCACGTTTTTGGCATTAACAAATGAAAACATACAGTAGTTGATATGAATCATAAGGGGGAACTCCACGCCAAGTTTTAATAAAAAAAACTGGCGTGGGTTCCCCCCAGGGGCATACCAGGCCCTTAGGTCTGGTATGGATTGTAAGGGGAACCCCCTACGCCGAAAAATCGGCGTGGGGGTCCCCCCAAAATCCATACCAGACCCTTATCCGAGCACGCAGCCCGGTCGGTGAGGAATGGGGGTGGGGACGAGCTAGCGCCCCCCCCTCCTGGACCGTACCAGGCCGCATGCCCTCAACATGGGGGGTGGGTGCTTTGGGGCATGGGGGCGCGCCATGTTGATGAGGACAAGGGCCTCTTCCCGACAACCCTGGCCGTTGGTTGTCGGGGTCTGCAGGTGGGGAGCCTAACGGAATCTGGGAGCCCCCTTTAATAAGGGGGCCCCCAGATCCCGGCCCCCCACCCTATGTGAATAAGTATGGGGTACATGGTACCCCTACCCATTCACCTAGGGAAAAAAGCGTCAATAAAAAACACAGTACACAGGTTTTTAAAATAATTTATTAGGCAGCTCCAGGATCTTCTTCCGACTTCGGGGGTCCTCTTTCGACTTTGGGGGTCTCTCCGGCGTCCGCATCTTCTGCCGGCTCCACCGCTATCTTCTGGCGCTCTTTTGCCAGCGGTGGTCCGGACCTCTGGATCGTCTTCTTCCCTCTTCTCTTCCAGAGATGTTGACACGACGCTCTCTCCAGCCAGAATGGTCTCTGTGCGCTCCGCAAGGGACTTATATAGGCGGTGACCCCGCCCCCTTATGCCGCCACAGTCCCTGGGCATGCTGGGTCTGTGACGTTTTAAGAGGCGTGGTCACCGGGTGATGACCACGCCCCCTTATGACGGCACAGTCCCAGCATGCCCCGGGACAGTGACCTCATAAGGGGGCGGGGTCACCGCCTATATAAGTCCGTTGCGGAGCGTTCAGAGACCATTCCAGCTGGAGAGAGCGTCGTGTCAACATCTCTGGAAGAAAAGAAGAAGGCAGAAGTCCGGACCACCGCTAGCAATTGAGCTGCAGAAGATAGCGGAGGAGCCGGCAGAAGATGCGGACACCGGGAGGAGACGGCGGAGAGACCCCCGAAGTCGGAAGAGGACCCCTGAAGTCGGAAGAAGACCCCGGAGCTGCCTAATAAATTATTTTAAAAACCTGTGTACTGTGTTTTTTATTTACGCTTTTTTCCCTAGGTGAATGGGTAGGGGTACCATGTACCCCATACTCATTCACATAGGGTGGGGGGCCGGGATCTGGGGGCTCCCTTATTAAAGGGGGCTCCCGGTTTCCGATAAGCCCCCCCCACAGACCCCGACAACCAACGGCCAGGGTTGTCGGGAAGAGGCCCTTGTCCTCATCAACATGGGGACAAGGTGCTTTGGGGTGGGGGGGCCCGGCAGGGTGCCCCCCATGCCCCAAAGCACCCACCCCCCCATGTTGAGGGCATGCGGCCTGGTACGGTCCAGGAGGGGGGGGACTCGCTCGTCCCCACCCCCATTCCTGACCGGCCGGGCTGCGTGCTCGGATAAGGGTCTGGTATGGATTTTGGGGGGGACCCCATGCCGATTTTTCAGCGTAGGGGGTTCCCCTTAGATCCATACCAGACCTAAAGGCCTGGTATGCCCCTGGGGGGGAACCCACGCCGTTTTTTTCATTTAAAACTTGGCGCGGCGTTCCCCCTCTGGATTCATACCAGACAGTTTGTCAGCACTGCCTGTCGCTCATCGGGAAAGGAAAGAAAAGTTTTCCTTTCCCGAATAGCGAGGCCAGGCTTGTGCTTATAAAGTCGTACTGAAGTCGTGTCTATATTATTCAGGCACGACTTGCATGCTACTTCAGGGTTTAACATTGAGGTCTATGGAGTACAACTCGCATAGAAGTTGGACCAAAGTAGTGCAGGGACTACTTTCAATTTGGCACGACTTAAAGTCGTGCCAATATGAATGGTAGTTATTGAGAATCATGGAGAATGACTTGTCATACGATTTTGCAGTACAAAATCGTGGGACAAGTCGTGTAAGTGTGAAAGGGACCTAAGTCAGAATCCAAATCAGAGTCCTCCCTTAAAGTCAGTGTCTCCCTCAGAGGCATTCCGCACATGTGTGTCCCCATCAGAGGCATTCCACACATCTGTGTCCCCATCAGAGCCTTTCTGCACATTTGTGTCCCCATCAGAGTTTCCCCCATATCTGTGTCCTGAAAGCACATTGCCCCCAATTGCCTCTTACATTGCTGTCACAGTAACGGCACAGTACAACTCTCCTGCACCTCCCGGCTCCCGCCAGGTGCTACAGAAGTAGGCTGAAAGAGGCAGGATGGCTAATATAAACAGCAGGTTGGAGTCGGGAGGTGCTGATCACATCATTGGTTGCTAGGACACTGGCAGTCCTAACAGACAATCCACAGCACAGCGTGAGAGTGGGTATGGGGTGGGGCTTCGTCTGCTGTTTGCCAGGACTTGCCCTACATACTGCCAAGAACAGTGTTTTTTTTTTTTTTTTAAAGCAAACAGACAGGAAATGCTGTGTCTGCAGTGTCTGAGTGAGCTGTGGGCTGGAGAAAACATACAAGCGGGCCAGATATGGCCCACGGGCTGGGGTTTGGATAACCCTGATTTAAAGGATAGTGATCATACAAGGCTATTATCAAATAGTTTGGCTTCTTTTTTAAATCATAACAGAAATCACCCAAATGGCCCTGATCAAAATTTACATACCCTGGAATGTTTGGCCTTGGTACATATAGGTTAAAATGGCAATTAAAGTTTAATTTCCCACATCTGTGGCTTTTTAAATTGCGACTAGTGTCTGCATATAAATAGTCAATGAGTTTGTTAGCTCTCACATGGGTGGCACTGAGCAGGCTAAAAACTGAGCCATGGGGAACAGAAAAGAACGGTCAAAAGACTCTGCATGCTCAGACAGCCTACTTTATATCCTCTTTGAAGAAGAGGTCCGATCTTTCCACTGCAACGTCTGTGGAATATTTATGCGAGGGCATTGGCAAACACTCAGGTTATATTTCTAAGGTTTATGATGTACTGACTTCCGCAGATGCTAAGCTTCCTTACATGCACCGATGGGAGCAGGATACCAGGAAAACACTAGAACTAGCAGAATGGCACACGCTGGCACAACACACAGCAAAAACAATAATTAACGCCTCATTGATAGAAGCCAACTACAAGGTGCTTCTAAGGTTCCCGGAAGCCTTCCCCCACTGTTTTAGAGATTGTGGTCAGGAGGGTAGAGCAAAACACATATGGTGGACATGTCCAAAAGTCAAAGATTTCGATTCACACCTGTAATTTCATTTACTCTCCTACTGGTGTTAACCTCAATAAATCTCCAAAAAAGGCCTTACTTAGCCATCCAGTGGAGGGAGCCCCGAGGCCCACAAAAAGATTGATAGCATTTATCTTTATGGCCGTGAGAATCACTATTGCCAGATTGTGAAAATCCCCCCCCCCCCCTCTTGAATTACTAAAAGCCAAGAGGTCTTGGATCATTATCAATGTACACCTTTCTGCTAGATTACATTCTGCTTGGATTAAACACCAAACGGGTGCCACTAGCTAACCCAACAAGGATCTCTGACAGGATTGGTTCTGATGCTCACTACTACTATCCTGGTTTTTCTCGTTTTTCTCCTTGCTTTCTTCAAACTCCCAGAGTCTCTGGGAAATCTTCAGGGCCAATTATTGGCCGCACTGAGCTTTGTACTAAGCTTGGACACTCTATGGGAGTTCTGTTTGGTATCAGCTGGCGCTGGACTTCTGGCATTTGTTGATCTCTGCACTGAGGACTTTCAAATTGTGATTTCCAATGCAGAACTTCGGTTTGATCCCATTTTTGTATTATTTTCTGTTGAAACCTTTTGCTCATTGTGAACAGCCGCTGATGAGCTGAAATTTTGTACCTTCTTTTGTAAAATTTCAATAAAAAAAGATTGGAAACAAAAGAACTGTTATAAGACCTACATAACAAGATAATGGAACTTTATAAAGATGGAAAAGGATCTTTCTTACTGTTCAATTACTTATTAAGAAGTGGAAAATTCCAGAACCTCTTGAAACCAAGAAAGATTGCAGTCACAGCTGCCAGAAGACCTGCCCGAGATAAAAAGAAAAACCCACAGGTAACCCCAAGAGAAATACAGGCTGCTGTAGACGTTGTGGTTGTTTCAAGGAGCACAATATGACAATACTTGAACAAAATGGAGCTGCATGGTCGAGTTGCCAGCGAGAAGCCTTTACTGCGCGCCTATGCCACAAAAACCCCAGTTACAATATGCCTGGCAATGCCTTAACACGTCTCACAGTTTCTGGCACACTGGAGTGACGAGACCAAAATAGATATTTATGTTCAGAACAGCACAGAGCGATATTTGGGCACGTGAGTCTGGAGGTTTTGGACACAGTTGTGACAGGTTGAAGGCTGGTTATAGTTTGTGGGGAGTACTCTTTTTTCCTCGTATGTAAGCAATGTCTTCCAGAAAATGAGGTATAGGAAACAAGGCAAGCACAGGGGTAAGAGTACCTCCTTTAAAAACAGGAGACCAACCCCATGCTGATGCAGCCTCAGTTTCTCCCGAAAGACCTGTGGCATCTGGCCTGGCTGAGCCAATACATTTGTCAGGCATAGTGGCCACTACCAATATACCTGCCTTGGCTTATGTTACAAAGGATGATTTGGCATCTGCCTTAGCGGGCCTTGAAGGCAAAATAGCTGGCATGATTGCCTCTGTAACACAGGGGGGAGGAAGCGTAATAGATCTCCCACCCCTGAGCCTGGGCCAAGTGGGGAGTCCCTAGAGCACCAGGACTCTTATAGCCAGATGGGTCCAGGCGATCTAGAACCAGAGTGGGCGGAGGATTTGGAAGAGGTGGTCATAAAAGACCAGGAGGAAGGAGAGGCTGAAGAATCCTCGGCTGAGGCCAATTCCAGCCTCCCATTCCCAAAAATTGTTTATCCAATCTCTGATGGAGATGGTACGAATTGGGTTTAAGTTACCCCCGGTTCAGGAGTCTGGACTCTCCCGTTCTACTTCGGGATCTTTGCGACCTGAGCAAATTTCCCAAGCATTCACTTTGCATCCATTACTGGAGCAGGTAGTTTACGTGGACTGGGATCACCCTGACAGGATATACTTACCTCCAAAAAGGTTTTCTATCTATCTTATATCCTATGGAAGAGAAGTTCAGGGAAAAAACGGGGGACACCTTTTGGTGGACACTGCCATTTCTTCAGTAAATAAAAGTTTAACCTGCCCAGTGGATAATGCCCAGGTATTTAAGGATCCGGCTGATAAAAAGCTAGAGTCCTTATTAAAAGCCTCCTTTTCGGTGGCTGGTGCAGCAGTTCAGCCAGCGGTTGCAGCTATTGGGATTTGCCAATCCCTAAAGGATCGCTTTAAAAGGTTGGTAAAGGACCTACCTTGCCAGGAGGACTCTGCCAAGGAATTGTCGGAGATTCCTCATGCTTTATGTTTTGCAGTGGACGCATTGAAGGACTCAATCCAGCAGATGTCTCGTTTTGCGTTACTGCCAATCCATATGCGCAGAGTCTTGTGGCTAAAGAACTGGTCTGCTGAGACGCCATGCAAAAGGCTACTCGCAGCTTTTCCATTCCATGGAGAACGCTTGTTTGGCGAGGATCCGGATAAATATATCCAAAAGATCTCTGGAGGAAAGAGTGCCCTACTCCCTATTAAAAAGAAAGGGAAGCAACCCTCTTATAAAATTCCCAATGCTCCAGGACCTAGTGCTTCTTTCCCTAAGCGTTATCGACGGCCTCAGCCATCTGGGTTTAAAAGACCCCAGGGTCAGAAGAAGCCCTGGACCCAAAAGCCACCCAAGCCCAACTCTAAGTCTACCTTGTGAAGGGGCGCCCCGCTCTCACGGGTGGGGGGCAGGCTTCGGCTGTTTGTGGATGCCTGGGAAGAAGACAGATGGGTCATTTCCACTGTAAAATACGATTACAGAATAGAGTTCCGGGAAATCCCCCAAATCAGTTTCTGTACTCAAGGGTTCCGTCGGATCCAGAGAAAAGAAGATGCCTATTCCTAGCTTTACAGCATCTGCTGAAGCAGGGGGTAATTGTAAAGGTTCTGCACGAGGAAAGATTCAAGGGGTTTTACTCAGACCTTTTCACCGTGCCGAAACCAAATGGGGAAGTAAGGCCCATTTTGGACCTCAAGGCTCTCAACCTCTTTGTAGACATCTGGTCCTTCCGTATGGAGTCGGTTCGTTCAATAATAAAATCTGAGAAAAGGGGATTATTTAGCGTCCATAGATATCAAGGACGCATACCTTCATGTGCCGATCTTCGGTCCACATCAAAGGTTCCTACATTTCGCAGTAGAGGGCAGTAATTTCCAATTCGTGGCACTACCATTCGGTCTGGCCACGGCCCCCAGGGTTTCCACGAAGATTCTGGCCCATGTTGGCTTCCCTAAGGTCTCAGAAGGTCTCCGTAATAGGATATCTGGACGATCTTCTCCTAAGGGATTGCTCTTGCCCCATACTGGTTCAAAACGGGTCAAGAACAGTACGGTTTTACAACGCCTAAGTTGGATTCTAAATATGGACAAGTCAGCCCTTTGTCCGACCCAAGACTTGGTGTATCTGGGTCTGGTCTTGGACACCGCCCAAGAAAAGGTGTTTCTGCCCCCCTTAAAGGTCATCTCCATAGTGGAACTCGTCCGGAAGGTGAAAAAAGAACCAACACCTTCTATTCGGCTGTGCATGAGGTTGCTGGGCAAGATGGTGTCGTCCAATGCAGTGCCATATGCACAGTTCCACTCCAGAGTGTTCCAGAACAGTATTCTAAAAGCCTGGGACAAGTCTGCTTGAACCTTGGATCAACCTATGGTTCTATCTCCACAGGTACTATGGAACCTCTCTTGGTGGTTAAGAACCAGCAATTTGAAAAAAGGGAAATCTTTCCCACCAGCAGCCTGGAAAGTGGTAACTACAGACGCCAGTCTTCTCGGCTGGGGAGCAGTCCTGGAGGAGGCGTCTGTTCAGGGAATATGGTCTCAGACAGAAAGGACCCTGCCCATCAATCTATTGGAGATTTGGGCAGCTCGTCTGGCTCTGTAATTCTGGACATCCAGATTGCGGGGTCTTCCTGTCCGAGTCCACTCCGACAACTCCACGGTAGTGGCATATATCAACCACGAGGGAGGTACCAGGAGTCGGGCAGCCCAAAGAAGTAAATCATATATTGACTTGGGCAGAAAAACATGTGCCGTTTCTTTCGGCAGTGTTTATCCCGGGGGTGGACAATTGGCAGGCAGATTTCCTAAGTCGCCAGAAATTGTTGCCAGGGGAATGGAACCTGCATCCCGAGGTTTTTCTACAGATCTGTCAACACTGGGGGGACCCCAGATGTGGATCTGCTGGCATCCAGATTCAATGTCAAGCTGGACAGGTTTGTATCCAGGACCAAGGATCCGCTTGCTGTCGGGATAGACTCATTAGTAGTTCCTTGGGATCAGTATTCTCTGATATATGCCTTCCCTCCGATCCAAATTCTGCTGCACTTACTACGCAAATACAGGAGGAACAAAAGCCAGTGATCCTAGTGGCCCCAGCATGGCCCCGAAGATCATGGTACTCGGAGATTGTGAAGTTGGCAGTGGGGGACCCATTGGTCCTTCCATGCCGTCCAGACCTGTTGTCTCAAGGACCCATATTCCATCCTTCTTTACAGTCCTGAATTTGATGGCTTGGCTATTGAGACCAGACTATTGAAAGACCGTGGTATTATGGGTTCAGTCTTGTCTTCTTTGATAAACACTAGAAAGTCGGTTTCTAGAGCTATTATAGAGTCTGGAAGTCATACATTTCTTGGTGTGAAAAAAGGAAATGGAACCCTCGTAGGTATACGATTGGAAGAGTTCTTGCCTTTCTTCAAGCAGGAGTAGACTTGCAGCTGGCTTTAGGGACAATTAAAGGACAGATTTCAGCCTTATCGTTTTTTTTCCAGAGACCAATTGCATCCTATTCTTTGGTGCGAACCTTTGTCAAGGGAGTAACACACCTGAGACCGCCGGCTAAACCGCCTTTATGTCCCTGGGACCTAAATTTGGTGCTCTCAGCCTTACAGAGTCAACCGTTTGAACCTATTAGGCATATTCCTTTTGTTCTATTGACCAGAAAATTGTTTTTTTTGGTGGCTATAACATTGGCTAGAAGGGTGTCAGAACTGGCCGCCCTTTCTTGCAAGGAACCTTTTTTGATTCTTCATCAGGACAGAGTGGTCATGCGCCCTCGTCTGGATTTTCTACCGAAGGTGGTTTCCAAATTTCATTTGAATCAGGATATCATTTTACCTTCCTTTTTTCCAAACCCTAAGACTAGGGAGGAAAGGTCGCTTCACTCACTGGATGTGGTGAGGGCGATCAAAGTTTACTTGAAAACGTCAGCTCCCTTTCGGAAGACTGACTGTTTTTTTGTCCTGCCAGAGGGTCCTAAGAAAGGACAGCCGGCAACAAGTTCAACTATATCTAGGTGGATTCGCCAGACTATTATCCAGGCGGATGGATTAAAGCGCAAGGTTCCACCTTGGGATTTAAAAGCACACTCCACTAGAGGGGTTAGTGCATCATGGGCAGTACGCAAACAAGTGTCTATTGCTCAGGTTTGCAAAGCAGCCGATTGGTCTTCAGGTCATACGTTCACCAGGTTTTACCAGGTGGATGTTAGATCTCAAAAGACCACAGCGTGCTGAAGGCAGCTTTATAGTCTCAGTCCCGTTGGGGCTTAGGGATATTGTGTCCCCCCCCCCCCCCCCCTCAGGTGCATTGCTTTAGAACATCCCAAATAGTCATTATTATGGTGCTCTGTGTCCTGTGATGTACGATAAAGAAAAACGGATTTTTAAAACCGCTTACCTGTAAAATCCTTTTCTTGGAGTACATCACGGGACACAGAGGTCCCTCCCCTCTTTCTGGGATCGTCATTGCTTGCTACAAAACTGAGGTACTTCCGGTATAGGAGGGGTTATATGGGAGGAACCGTCTTACTATTGGTTGCCAGTGTCCAATCACCTAAAGGTAGCGTATAACCCAAATAGTCATTATTATGGTGCTCTGTGTCCCGTGATGTACTCCAAGAAAAGGATTTTACAGGTAAGCGGTTTTAAAAATCTGTTTTTTTCAAGTATTTACCAAAAAATATTCAAGCTATAGTTATATAATGGATATGGGCGGGAAGTGCACACTCTCGGACTCAATTTGAGGGTTTAGGAATTACAGCTCTAAAGAATAGCCACCCCCCCCCCTTTTTTTTTTTCCAAGAGACCAAAAGTAATTGGACAATTGAATCAAAAGCAGTTTCATGGCCAGGTGTGGGCTACTCTATTATTTCTTCATCAATTAAGCAGGTAAAAGGTCTGGGAGTTGATTCTAAGTGTAGTATTTGCATTTGGAATCTATTGCTGTGAACTTACACCATGCGTTCAAAAGAGCTGTCCATGCAAGTGAAACGGCCCATTGTAAAGCTTCAACAACTAAACAAATCCATCAGAGAGATAGCAGCAATGTTGCCAAATCAACAGGTTGGTACATTCTGAGGAAAGAGCAACGCACTGGTGAGCTCAGCAACATAAAAATGCCTGGATGTCCATGGAAGACAACAGTGGTGGATGATCACAGGATCCTCGCTACGGTAAATAAAAACCCATTCACAACATCCAGACAAGTGAAGGACACTGTCCAGGAGGTGGGCATATCATTGTCAAAGTCTACAATCAAGAGTAGACTTCACAAGAGCAAATAGAGGGTTCACCACAAGATGCAAACCATTCATAAGCCTGAAGAATAAAAAAGCCAGATTAGACTTTGCCCAAAAAAAAGAAAAACACATCTAAAAAAAGCCAGACCAGTTCTGGAAAAGTATTCTTTGGATGGATGAAACTAAGATTAATCTGTACCAGAATGACGCAAAGAAAAAAGTGTGGAGAAGGCTTGGAACCGCTCATGATCCAAAGCACACAACGTCATCTGTAAAAAATGGTGGCGGCAGTGTGATGGCATGGGCATGCATGGCTTCCAGTGGCACTGAGTCATTGGTGTTTATTGATGATGTGACAGAAGACAGAGGCAGCCGGATGAATTCTGCAGTGTTTAGAGATGTACCGTCAGCCCAGATTCAGCCAAATGCAGCAAAGATGATTGGACGGCGCTTTACAGTATAGATGGACAATGATCCAAAACACACTGCAAAAGAAACCCAGGCACCTGATCTCAACCCAACTGAACATGCATTTTACTTGCTGAGGGAAAAACTAAAAAAGGCGGAAAGACCCACAAAGAAAGAACTGAAGACAGCTGCAGTTAGAGCCTGGCAAAGCACCAGAAAGGATGAAACCCAGTCTTTTGTAATGTCCATTGGTTCCAGACTTCAGGCAGTCATTGCCAGTAAAGGATTCCCAAAAAAATATTAAAAATTAACATTTTATTTATGATTATATTAATTTGTCCAATTCCATTTGAGCCCCAGAAAATGGGGGGGACTGTGTATAAAAATGGTTGCAGCTCCTAAAATTTGTACTTGAGATTTATGTTCAACCCCTTGAATTAAAGCTAAAAGTCTGCACTTCAAATTCATCTGGATTGCTTCATTTTAATTTTATTCTGGTGGCATACAGAGCCAAAAGTATGAAAATTGTGCCTGTCCAAATATATATGGACCAAACTCATTATATATATATATATACATACATACACACATACAGTTTGGTCCATATATATTTGGACAGGCACAATTTTCATACATACATATATATATACACACACACATACGTGTGTGTGTGTGTGTGTGTGTGTGTGTGTGTATATATATATATATATATATATATATATATATATATATATATATATATATATATATATATATATATATATATATATATATATATATACACACATATACACATATACATACATACGCACACACACATATACACACACACACAGTTGTGCTCATACGTTTACATACCCTGGCAGAATTTATGATTTCTTGGGCATTTTTCAGAGAATATGAATGATAAACACAAACAGTTTTCTTTTGTTTAGTGTTTGGCTTAAGCCATTTATTATCAATCACACACAAGCTACCCAAATGACCCTGGTGATTTTGGCCTGATAACATGCACACAAGTTGACACAAAGGGGTTTGAATGGCTATTAAAAGGTAACCTCACCTGTGATCTGTTTGCTTGTAATTAGTGTGTGTGTATATATAAAAAGGTCAATGGGGGGGGGGGCGTGTCCTGGACATGAAGCAGTAAGGACGTGTGTGGTCCCTGCTCCGCATCCACCGCAGCTAACACAGAACACTGGCGTTCCTGAGCCTGAAAAGGGCTCAGGACATGTCCAACGGTGGCGGAAAAGCATCCAGGACCGGGGGGCAGATAAAACCTGACAAGGGCAGCTGGATTCGTATTTTCCCGAGACCCGTGGCAAGGCGCCCGAAAAATCCAAGATGGTGTCAGCCTGGCAAAGCCTCCAAGCAGCACGCGGTGCCACAGACACAGCCTGCACTGCTAGCAGCATCACCAAAGCCATCCCCAGAACTGGTGAGTGACTCTGCACCCCTGGCTTCCCCCGGGATCCACTGTCTCCAGAACAGAGGGATCAGATATAGCAGATCTCATGAATGATGGGGACATTAAAAAGGCACATATGGTCTCTCCCTACCAGAGAAGACCTGGAGAGATTTACATCCAGAGTAGAAAAAGCCTTTGAGGAGGATATTGCCCAGCTTAACCTCCCTGGCGGTATGATTATTTCGGATTTTAGGTGTTGAAAGCGGTACAATTATTTTGCATGGAAATTTGGTGTTTTATATTGTAGGTCTGTAATTCTTAACAATAACACACTTAAATCTGTCCAAACAAGAGTCTAGTAGATATCCCAAGTATGATAAAGTTTGAAACACAAAAACATAAATTATAATATAATAAAAATAAATAATTAAAAAAAAATAAAAATAAATAGTAATAAAATACATTTCCCCACGATTCACTATCGCTCAATTCTGCAAGTTTTCTAATTTACTATCGCTGTTTTCTAGATGGTCTAAAGACACTTGACATAAAAGGGACACTTTTTGGTTGCTATGGACAATCTCCAGTTTCCAGGCAGAAAGAACAGTATATATCACATAAAACTGCATGCAGGGCATGGGCCAAAGCACTGGGGACAAAAGGGATGTGAAATCATTTCATACAGTACTGTAATCTGTAAGATTACAGTACTGTATGTGTTATGATTTTGACATTTTTTTGAATTTGCCGAGGCTGCCAGGCTCGCAGGGAATGGAGCCTGGCAAGGAGAGGCTTCGGAGGAGGACGGAGCCCACGGACACTGCTGGGGACATCGCAGGATCCCGGGGACAAGGTAAGTAAAGCCACACCAGGATCCTGAGATGTAATCCCGAGTGTGGCTCGGGGTTACCGCTAATGGTCCTGATTTTTAACCCCGAGCCACACTCGGGAAAACCGCCAGGGAGGTTAAAGAAGTCACCACACACCTAGGAACCAGAGTAGAGACACTAGAACAACAAAGATTAGAAGAGACCCTCCCTACCATATCAGAGTTATAGATGAGATGTGTTGCCCAGGATCAGAGGATGGAAACATTACTCTCCCAACTTGATGATTTTGAGAACCGCAGCAGACACGCAAACATTCACATCCGTGGCCTGCCTGAAGCTACTGCCCCAAAGGATATCATCCCCTCATTGGTGGGGATATTCAGGGAAATTCTGGAGCTACCAGAATCTGCTGTCTAAATCGATCGTGTCCATTGAGCTCTGAGACCCCATTCTCAAGACACAGGCAACCCCAGGGATATAATATGCAAATTGCACAAATAAACCCTTAAAAAGAGCGTATTATGCAGAAGTTGCACAATAAGCCTTTTTTTTTACTTTGATGGTGCTACCTCTTTTTCTACCAGGACATCTCCAGAGGCACCCTCATGCAACGCAGGGCCCTAAATCCTGTACTGGTAGCCCTTCAAGAAGCAGGCCTACCTTATCGCTGGGGCTTCCCACTCTACTTGCAGGCGACTAAAGATGGCCGCCCGGTTCCTTTACGCACCAAAGACGACCTCCCACACTTCCTTTCAGCTCTTGGACTAGGCACGGTTGACTTCCCAGACAGGCGTGGGGACGCAGCCGCCATCATCAGGATATGGATGCATCACCTCAGCTCCGAGAAACTGATGACTCAATCCAGACCTGGAGCTACACTTACGTCTCAGGACCGACCTAGGTCCTGTTACCCAATTTACCTGCGGGACAGAAGCTAGACGCACACCCTGGGACCTTACATGCGAGCTAGTTTTTGTTGAGAGTTTGGACTGCCCCGATAGACTGGCACAAATCTGCCCCTGATGCAAACTTGCCATGCTTGGGCCCTGTCCCTGAAGCCTTATTTATGTGGCCTTAACCTTATGGGCCACACCCATATTCCCGCAACCACAGAGAGCGCACACCTGGACACCTGGTGTCCCAGTACAGCTCCTAAAAAAGGTGGGAGCGGAGCAGACCCCCATTACTCCTACCTTCCTCCATGCCGACCCACGACCCCCCTGTAGGCCACCCACATACGGGTTTTGTTCCCATTTGGGATGACAGGTCCAGACCAGGTGGGCCTCCTGTTTCAGGGAAGCCCCCCTGGTCCAGCCTGCAGTTATTTAGAGCCATTGTTTGGTTTTTTGATAGTTTACTTTGATAATGTTCTTATAGATGTTAACATTTGTCTCTTTCCCTCCCATCCTTCCCCTCTTTCTTTGCCTCTTTTTCCCACACCTTTTTCTCGGACAGGATCCACTCAGACCACAGCACTAGGATCGACATCAGCGCATCACATTGTGTTCCCATGGCAGATGTCAAGGTAATTTCGTATAATGTTCGTGGTCTTTGCTACCCCTTTAAACGTAGCAAACTATGGTGGGAACTGAAAAAACTGAAGGCACAGGTCGTCTTTCTACAGGAGACACATTTTACCCACCAATCAATACCCAAATTGTCCACCCACCTCTATAGTCAGTGGTATATCAGCACCTCCCCGATTAGCAAATCCAGAGGTATGGCAGTAGCTGTTCACAAAAACTGCCCTTTCCAGCACGCGAGTGATTTAATTGACCCTCAAGGACGATATATTTTTTTAAAAAGGGACCATTGCGGGTATAAAATACACTTTTGCCAATATCTATGCCCCTAATTCAAACCAACTGACCTTTGACGCTGTCCTGGAACGCCTGGCGGAGTTCAGGAAGGGCTCCCTGATTTTAGGGGGCGACAGAACCTAGTGCACAGGTCAAAGTCAATGGCATTCCTTCATCCAAGTTCCTGATTGGGAATTGCACGAGACAGGGGTGTCCTCTTTCGCCCCTCCTCTTCGCATTGGCTCTTGAGCCTTTATTGCACAAGGTAAGGGCCAACACAAACATCAGAGGCCTAACTGTAGGTAACCTAGAGCACAAACGATCAGCCTACGCAGGCGATGTACTGTTCCACCTAACGAACCCCCTGATCTCACTGCCAGTCCTGATGGAGGAACTGCAAAGTTAGGGACACTCTCGAACTTTAAAATCAAATATGCAAAGTCTGAAATTCTGCCCATACAATTATCCCCAGCCATGACAGATAACCTAAAAACAGCATTCCCCTTTACATGGACCGAGACCTCCCTACGCTATTTAGGTATACAACTAACTGACCGTTTTGACACATTATACATGACAAACGACCCCAGGTTGATATCCGCGGTTAAACAGGACTTGCAGCACTGGACGAAAACCGCCTTCACATGGTAGGGAGAGTGAATATAATAAAAATGAACGTCTTACCTAGGATACTGTTCTATATGCAAATGCTCCCTATACCCCTACCCAGATTTTTTTTTTCCCAAATGTCCCACATGCTCACCAAGTTTATATGGAACTCCCAGAAGTCAGGTATAGCCCTGAGGGTACTGAAACGTACAAAGCGCTCTGGGGGTTTGGGTGTTCCAGACCTACAAAGAAATCACTAAGCTATTGCCCTGCAGAGGTTCCTAAACTAGCGCTTTCACGACCAGTCTAAACTGTGGGTTACTATGGAGAAGTACATGGCTGGGAGGAATTTGGCGTACGCCACGTGGCTTTCGCGGGATCACAGGGGGTTGTTAAAAAAGATACGTCCCCCCTGACGAGCTATTCGCTCAGAACGTGGGACCGAATCAACCGAGCACTGGGTCTGGCCCCCCCTGTCGCCACTGGGAAGGTACCTTTGGTTTCCCCCTGGGAGGCAAGTGGACTTCTTTGGAGCGTGGGTGGATGACAGGAATGCTAGCTGTGGGAAACTGTTGAGAGACGGAAAAATTATACCCTTTGAATCTCTGACGATCATACCTGGGAGACCACAGATGAACTTCTGGAGGTACAGACAGCTACACCATTTTTTCAAGACACATAGTAGCTCTATCAGAGATATCACATCACTCACACCTTTTGAGGGCCTATTCATAGCAGACGAAACAATCCTATGAATGGTTTTGGAACTTTACCTACTACTGGGGGCCTCGACATCCAAACCCATCTTTATACGAGCCTGGGGGCACGAGTTCACAGGGCCTCAACTAACACACCTTTACCAGCTTACCCACTCCAGCTCTGCTGACTCTAAAATGCAAGAGACAAACTATAAATGATTATCACAATGGTATAGGGTCCCCACAGATTTGGCACGGATGTACCCTACCGGCTCTGAATCATGCTGGTGGGGATGTGGGGGTTGAGGAACCCTATTACACTTGTGGTGGGAATTCCCACTGATTATGCCTTTCTGGAGGGATATTAGGGACCAGGTTAAGGAAGTTCTAGGGATAGATGCCCCCCTTTCCCTGGTCCACTTCCTCTTGCACACCCCTCCCATGTCAATAAGTTGTTACAAAAAGAACGCACTACCCCACCTGCTGAATGCTGCTAGGCGGCTACTTCCTATTTATTGGAAGAAGGCACAGATACCAAGCAGGCAAGAGTGGATGCGCAAGGTAAATGATATCAGGGAAGCAGAGGAATGGATAGCAACATGTAAAGGCAATAGAGTTAAGCATACCGCCACATGGTCACTTTGGACAGATCACTTTTCTGATCACATGCAAATACCTTCTAGCGTAGATGTGTCACTAATAAAAAGTTCGCGGACCCAACTCTGGGCCACCAGGTCTGACCGAGACAGTAGCTAGCAACAACCCCCTTAGACTGGAGCACAGACTGCGAGCATTGTATACTCATGTTTTGCAAGAAGATACGATTACCAGGCGGCTGATCGTCCGGGACGGGCCACGTGAGACCCTCATGAGCTTAAGGTAAGATCCTGAACCCCCCCCTATCCCTCCCTCTCTCTGTCTTCCTCCTACCTCCCCTCTATGACCATTCCCAAACCCCTTCTCTTTCTCTCCCTACCCACTTTTACAGTTAAGCACTGCCAAGGATTATACTGTTGATAAGCCTAATAACGGACGCCCTGAGAAAACTAAGATAGTTGGGCAAGGCAAATCCCGGCTAATACACATGCCTCCTACATGAAAGCAATAATGTTGTGACCCCCCCCACTGGGAACCCGGAGGAACCTGGGAGCGGCACGGGCTTGGGCGAAGCGCCAGAGGTTAGTTGGAGGCCTTGACCAGCCCCCCTTCTTTGGTGCGGAGCCTGAACTAGGACACTTGTTTCGCCCATGGGGTATAGCCGAGATCTTAAACCTGTCACAGATAGATAACCGGAAAGAGCACTTAGACTATTCCCCCTATTCTTGAAAATAACCTTCTTAATGTCATAATCACCTCTGTTTTCATATGTTCCTTTTCCGTTTGTTCTGACGTAAAGATAAAATGTTTGTCACTGTTAAACACAAGTCATACGTAAAGCTGTGACTGAACCCAATAAAAAAAAAAGTGTTTTTTTTTTTTTTAATAAAAAAGGGTCAATGAGTTTCTGGACTCCAGGCAGACCCTTGCATCTTTCATCCAGTGCTGCACTGACGCTTCTGGATTCTGAGTCATGGGGAAAGCAAAAGAATTGTCAAAGGATCTGCGGGAAAAGGTAATTGAACTGTATAAAACAGGAAAGGGATATCGATCCAAGGAATTGAGAATGCCAATCAGCAGTGTTCAAACTCTAATCAAGAAGTGGAAAATGAGGGGTTCTGTTGAAACCAAACTACGATCAGGTAGACCAACTAAAATTTCAGCCACAACTGCCAGGAAAATTGTTCGGGATGCAAAGAAAAACCTACAAATAAATTCAGGTGATATACAGGACTCTCTGAAAACATGTGGTGTGGCCATTTCAAGATGCACAATAAGGAGGCACTTGAAAAAAGATGGGCTGCATGGATGAGTCGCCAGAAGAAAGCCATTACTACGCAAATCCCAAAAAGTATTCTGCTTACAATATGCCAAACAGCAGAGAGACAAGCCTCAAACCTTCTGGCACAAAGTCGTTTGGAGTGATAAGACCAAAATTTTGCTTTTTTATCATAAACACTACATTTAGAGAGGAGTCAACAAGGCCTATGATGAAAGGTACACCATTCCTACTGTGAAACACGGAGGTGGATCACTGATGTTTTGTGGATGTGTGAACTATAAAAGGCACAGGAGATTTGGTCAAAATTGATGGCAAGATGAATGCAGTAGATTATCAAAAATACTGGAGGAACATTTGTATTCATCAGCCAGGAAGCTGAGCATGGGACGGACTTGGACATTCCAACGATTCAAAACACAAGGCCAGGTCAACCTGTCATTGGCTACAGCAGAATAAAGTGAAGGTTCTGGAGTGGCCATCTCAGTCTCCTGACCTAAATATCATTGAGCCACTCTGAGGAGATCTCAAATGTGCAGTTCATGCAAGACAGCCCAAGAATTTCCATGAACTGGTGGCTTTTTGCCAGGAGGAATGGGCAGCTTTACCATCTGAGAAGATAAAGAGCCTCATCCACAAAAGACTTCAAGTTGTCATTGATGTTAAAAGGGGCAATACACGATATTAAGAACTGGGATATGTAAAGTTTTGATCAGGGTCATTTAGGTAGTTTGTGCTGTGATTATGATTTAAAAAAAGAGTAGACACAGTTGATTGATAATAAATGGCTTCAGCCAAACACTAACCATGAGTGAAAGAAAAGTTTGTGTTTTATTATTAATATTCTCTGAAAAATGGCCAAGAAATTATAAATTCTGCCAGGGTATGTAAACTTATGAGCACAACTGTATATATATATATACACACACACATACATAATATATATATATATATATATATATATATATATATATATACACACACACATATATATATATATACATACATACATATACACACAATATATATATATATATATATATATATATATATATATATATATATATATATATATATATATATATATATATATATATATATATATATATATTACACACACTATATTGTCAAAAGCATTGGGACGCCTGCCTTTACACGCACATGAACTTTATTGGCATCCCAGTCATAGTCTGAGTTGGCCAACCCTTTGCAGCTAGAACAGCTGCAACTCTTCTGGGAATTCTGTCCATAAGGTTTTAGGAGTGTGTCTATGGGAATGTTTGACCAGTCTTCCAGAAGCGCATTTGTGAGGTCAGGCACCGATGTGGACGAGAAGGCCTGGCTAGCAGTCTCTGCTCCAATTCATCCCAAATTGATTTGGACCAGTGCACAAAGCAAGGTCCATAAAGACATGGATGAGCGAGTTTGGGGTGGGGGAACCTGACTAGCCTGCACAGAGTACTGACCTCAACCCGATAGAACACCTTTGGGATAAATTAGAGTGGAGACCGCGAGCCAGGCCTTCTCGTCCAACATCAGTGCCTGACCTCACATATGCACTTCTGAAAGAATGGTCAAACATTCCCATAGACACACTCCTAAACATTGTAGGCGGCCTTCCCAGAAGAGTTGAAGCGGTTATAGTTGCCACTCAATATTAAACACCACGGACTAAGACTGGGATGCCATTAAAGTTCATGCGCATGTAAAGGCAGGCACAATACTAATATATACATGATATATTGTCAAAAGTATCAAACAAGCTGACTACTTAATACTAACTTCACAAAGCTCAACAGATACTTAGGGACTGTTTTGTAATTTATGCATAGCATAATGTATACATTTTTCATATTTCATGCCTAGAGCAGTGCATATTTGACAATTTATATGTTTGAATTCCGGAGCAGATCTGACTGCTTCCTAACATTAGATAACCAAGCCCCAACAGCACAGTGCTGCTTTTTCAATATAGTTCTAAATTTGAAAACACCGTTGGCAGAGAAACCATCTACAAAGTGAGCCATACCTCAGGGGCTCTGGTCTGCACAATTATAAAATGATCTATATGCATATTGCTTTGGAATAAATTTGGAAGGAGTTGAAACAGAGGCTTACTTTAAAGGAAACCTTACCCACTTCCTCTTAAAGATGACCTGGAGCTTGCATATAGATCAAGAATATCAGAGTGCATGCAGGGGGTTGATTTATTCAAGGCAAATAGACTTTGCACTTTGCAAGTGCAGTTGCACTCATTTTCCCCAGAGCTTAGTGAATGTGGTGAAGAATACTCAATCAGGTGCAAGGAAAGGAAAAAAAAAAACAGCATTTTTGCTTGCACAAGATTGGATGATGGAAATCAGCAACGTTTCACCACGTTCACTAAACTTTAGGGAAAATGAGTGCATTTGCAAAGTGCACAGTCTATTTGCCTTTAGTAAATCAAGAACTCCTATGCCCTGTACACACGGTCGGACATTGATGTTTTGCTGTTCTTCAGTGCGTTCTGTTACTTCGTTCTGACCAGCCGACCGTTTTCTAGCAATGTTGCCTGTACATACTCATCGTAGAGTTCATGCTGTGCGGGGGCTTGGTGTTGGGGTTCTTACTTTGACACAAGCCCAGTCCATGAACAGGGCAAGGAACAGTTCATAGACCAAGAATTGGTTGCTCCAGCGTGACCAATTCTGTCACATACCTTTGCTCCGTGAGATCCGTGAGAATAATCCTGACGATTTCAGGAACTTTCTCCGGATGACGGACCCCGTTTTTCACCGTTTGTTGGCTTTGCTGACACCTTATATCAGCAGGCAGGATACCTGCATGAGGCAAGCCATCACACCGGAGCAGAGGCTAGTCGCCACCCTGCGGTACTTGGCGACGGGGAGAAGCACGCAGGACCTCAAGTTCTCGACAGGCATTTCCCCCCAGGCTCTGGGGATCATTATCCCGGAGACCTGTTCTGCCATCATCCAGGTCCTGCAGAAGGACTATATTAAAAAGGTAAGATATTTATCCTTTAACATCACATTTCATTTTATTGTATTTAATGTTTCTGAATATATTGTATTTCTTTCCTCATTCCCCAATTACCATGATTGTAATATGCTGTGAATGTCCCCTTTGTCCTCATGCATGCTGGATTTTTTTATAAATTTTCTTTTGTCCTTCATACATATTTGCCTTCACTTACCTCCCCAGCATGCTCTCCTGGGCCTTTATCCACTTTGTCTACTCAATTAACAATGTATTTTGTCAGCTCCATAGTAGTGCCCTAAATACCCCCTAAAATGTGTAAAATTGTGATTTGTGCTTTAAATGCAAGCAGAGAGCCAGAGGTTTTTTTTTTTTTGGGTCCCAAAATCATTTGGAACTCTCCCTCCCCCCAACTGCTAACTCAGCTGATACCAATCCTCTATCTACTGACTTTGCCAAACCCATACACACTATACCCACCTCTTTTGTGGTCATATTTATGGATGAATTCACCAAAGCATGTAGTGCAAGGGCCTGCCTGACTACTTTCAAATGGTACTGCTTAAAGTTTTTGTATCCTATTATTATCTTGATAGGTAATTAAAGAATGTAAAAATGTGCTAAAACGTGTACAGTGTGTATTTATACAGTATCTTTGTATTAAGACACTTCTTACCTGTCCAGTGGGCTGCCAATAGTGTAAGTAAGGAGGGGCTGGCCAAAATAACACATTATTTAGGCATTCATCTCTCAATGAAGTGGAGAGGGTTACCTGGCCAAAACTTCCCATCCCCCTAAAATTTTTAAAATGGCCCATGAGAGGGTGGGGGGGGGGAATCTGATAGGTGGACCTTATACCTTTGTCTTTAAATACTCCCTAAAATAAATGTTATACTGATGTTGGCCAAGAATGTTTGTGTCTAATCTGCTTTCAATGTTTATGTGCAAAATGATTAATTTATTTTCCTTTGTTGACTCCACAGTTTCCTTCCAACCCACAGGAATGGCAGACTGTGGCCTCCCACTTTGCACAGCGGTGGGACTTTCCTAGCTGCGTCGGAGCAATTGATGGGAAACATGTCCACATCGTCCCGCCCCCCAACTCAGGGTCATACTATTACAACTACAAGGGGTTCAATAGTATTGTGATGTTGGCGGTGGTGTCGGCTACTTACGAGTTCTTGTATGTGGACGTGGGGAAGAATGGCCGGATGTCAGATGGTGGAGTCATCACCCACACAGAGTTCTACAGGCGTCTCCAGAATGGCAGCTTGGGCTTGTCACCTCCAGAAGACAATGCGGAAGGACTCCCATTCGTCTTCGTTGCGGATGAAGCATTTGCGCTGGGGGATCATCTTATGCGGCTATTCCCTATGAGGACCCTCACCCTGGACCAGAGGGTTTTTAATTACTGGCTGGCCAGAGCCAGAAGAGTGGTGGAGAACAAGTTTGGAATAATGGCCAGCCGGTTCCGCCTACTTCTTACACCCATACACACGGCGGAATATAAACTCAATCACATCATCCTGGTTTGCTGTGTTCTCCACAACTTTTTAAGGAGAAATTCTTGTAACTATGCTGGCTCAGTTGGGCCTGAGGCCGGAATTAATATTAATGAACAAACCCTGAGGGCGCTTGAAGCTGGCCGTCCTGGCTTGCCCCCCCCCCAGAGTGCCCGCGAGGTCTGTATAAGATACATGGAATACTTTGCGGGTAGGGGGGCCATCGATATGCCAGACAATGTCTGAGACATTTTTTAAATAAAAATATATTTTAAACTGAACAAATATTTGCTTTGATTTACTGCTTGGCTTTCTTTTAGCTGACCATGACCGAAATTTGGGGAGTCCTGAAAATGGCGTGATTGTGTAAAATTAGAAAGCACTGTTGGGTGTCATTTACTAAAGGAAAATATACTTTGCACTACAAGTGCACTTGAGACTGCACTGAAACTGCACTTGTAGTGCAAAGTGGATTTGCCTTTAGTAAATAACCCCCATTGGCACTGAAAACACCAACTTTACTACAAAAAATGCTTTTGAGCATTGAAAGAAGAAGCCACACATTGTTGATTCTCAATCTTTTTAATCAAAGCACAAAACACATGTGCATTTCTAAAAGGTTTTTAGAACAAACCAACATGTTTGTTGTATAACAATTTTTTAGGTCACATTAAAAGTAGAAATTGCCTTTTAAGGTAAAACAGGCATGTTTAAAACCATAAAAAAATACACAACTCTGGAACTTACAAAGTTCAACTTTTATAGAAAGTGAAGGCAATATCAGGCATGAGTATTTTTAAACTGTGTTTGATATTGCGTTCAGCAGATGGGGTGAAGTCACCCCTGCAAAAGCCAAATTTTGAAGATGCACACAAATTGCCTAATGTCAACATGTGCTAGCTGCCATCATGGGGGATCAATGGACGTGTTTTGTGGGTGCAACCCCTTCCTCTCAGCTACTTTATTATTGAGGAAGGGGTTGCACCCCCAAAACGCGTACATTGATCTCCCGTGATGGAAGATAGCACATGTTAACACACTGTGTGCATCTTCAAAATTTGGCTTTTCTATAATATGTCAAAAAATTGTTAGAAAAACAAACAAACAATAAAGCAGAAATAAGTTAGGGATTTCTAGGATTTTTAAATTCTCCCTAAAACATCAATGATGTTCTTCATTTTGTTTTCAACAGCATTGATGTTTTGCTTGATGTTTTCCAAATCCCTATTATACCCCATTATCTCCCCGATGAGGATCTGGGCACTTTTACTGGTGAAGTGACATTCCACTTCCACAACATCACGATCACCTAAAATATGAAAAAAAAAAAAAAACACACCATGTATTATAAATATGCAGGCATCCATCTCTTACCTGAGCCTGTGGTCGCAGACACTCACCTGTTGTGGTGACTATTTCCACAACGTCTCCCCTCTCTGCCTCTGCTTGGGTTTGGAGGATTTCCCCTTCTTAATGAGGTAGGGGGTCCATTGTCTCCTCTGATGAGTGGTGTCCTCCGAGTCTTTTCTCCCCTATGTTAAAAAAAATATGTATATTTAGCACACAGATATTTGATGGCAGAAATAAAAATATGAAACATTGCTTGGAAGTGGGGTACAATTGTCTCTTTTGGCAGAGTTGCAAGATAAAGAAATATTTTTGTCCTTTGTCAAGCTTGAATACTTACCTGTTTTGTACAAACTTCACAGATGGAGTCACCCCTATAGTATACACTGGAGCACCTGTGTGGGCCCCCTAATAAAAAGGGTGTTCTGGTGTCCCACACTAGTGCTCGAGCGTCCAGATGTGTAAACAGCTGCTGAGTGTCCTCTCCTTACACAGAATCTAGTTTGCATTTCATTCTAGTTACTAACCCATCTAGACAACAAAATTATTTTAAGAGAAGTAGGCCATAAAAAAATGTATTGAACTGCATCTGGACAAAACATGGTGTTTTATTGGCCGAACGAACAATGTTTCCTACAAACGAATAATGTGTCCATGAACATGAAAGTTGCCATTTTAAACTGTACAACCGTAAAGAAAAGCACATGGAGCAGCACGTACGTAATAAATATAAAGAATAGGAACACAGCACTACTTACTTTTTTGCAGCACTCTCCTGATCCTTCTATAATTATCGTGCTCCCTGATTTTGAGGTTCGACCACAGCTTCCACAGTTGATCCTAGGATCGAGGTACCCCAAAATTACAGTGCAGACTCTTCACAACTTTCGCCATGATTTTGGCCTTTCTGACATTTGGGTTGGGGTAAGGTCCATGCTTCCTGTCATAGTCGGCCCTCTTCAATATGTCGACCATCTCCACCATCTCTACAAAGGCCATATTTGATGCCTTAAAGTGGAGTTCCACCCACTTTTACAACTCTTCAGCATCCCTCACTAAATTGTGCACTGTTAACAAATTGGATATTTTTTTATTTTTTTTCTCAGCACCTACTGTATATCTACTGTATTCATTTTTCACTTCCTCCTCCCTGGCCCATCACATCATTTCCTGTTTGCAACGCCTTCTGGGAAGGGGCGGCAACTTCCTCTGAAACTGCCGTTGCTATGGAAACCTGACCTGAAACCTATTACACTGCTTGTGCTGCACTGAGCATGTGGGAGATCTGCAAGGATGAGATCCAGGAAGAAATACAGTCTGGCTTCAGATTCCCACACTTAAGATGGCCACGGCCTGCTGTAAGTGTGGGAATCTGAAAATAACAAACTACTGCTATAAACTAACAAAACAGACCTTAGTTTACAGACTAACTTTACTAGAATACATTAAGCTTGTGTATTATAGGGGTATTTTTATTTAAAAAGTATCATTTCGGCCGGAACACCACTTTAAATCTTCTCCTCCAGGATCGTGACGTTTCTGGCTCCGGCCTTTCCTCCTCCTTGTTGCTGCTATTAGCACGCACCTGTTGCTCCATGTGCTCTTCCCCACTGCGCCGAATGAGAAGGGGCAGGGAATAGACTAGAAAGAACGTCACGGGCGGGCGGAGTTTCACGCATGCGTAGTGTATATAAAGCGTAACACGAGTGCGTCGTACGTATGATCTGTGAGCAGAGGGAGGAGTATAGGAAGCGCTGATCGTGATAACAAGGGTAACATTTAAACTTGGGCCTATACTGTTTATAGATTGGGTCATATTATGGGACAAGATTAGGAGACTTTAGACTGACATTAGGGTTTGTCTTGTATTGTGTCTTGCAGAGAAAATGGATCTAGTCAATGATCATGACTTTATGCCAATATTTATTGATATATTCAGGGAGCTGCCCTGTCTGTGGCAGGTAAACCACCCACATTATAACCATAAACCAAAGAGAAAGGCAGCGCTGGATCAATTGCTGGAATTTGTGAAGCCGGTGATCCTAACGGCAGACATCCCCTATTTGAAGGCCCTAATTGGTGGCATGAGGAGTACTTATCTAAGGGAGCACAAGAAGGTCCAGGATTTCCAGAGATCAGGAGCTGCAGATGACATTTATGTCCCCAGGCTCTGATACTATGAAAAATGCTGGGGTCAGAATGATAGTCTTTTCTATTTATTAACATTCAATTTGCAACAGTCATGAGCTGAAAATTGTGTGTGATTGATGAACCAAAAACTAAAACGATGTCCCTTTTTCATATACAGGAAAGTCTCAGCCAGGAGGTGGCGGGGGTAAGTGGCAGCCAGGAGGTGGCCAGGCCCAGTAGCCTGCCTGATACCCAGGTCCCTCCCCTCTGCCAAAAAAGTGACAGGAAGAGGAGTAACATGAAGGAGGCAGCAATTGGCCTATTTTGGAAGGCTACTGCGGCCCTCAGAACCCCCCACAGTGTTCAAGAGGACTTTGCGTACATTACAGCCTGCAAAATGCTGGAAATGGAGGAGGGCCAACGCCTAATATGCGAGTATATCATCTTACAAGCCCTAAACAAGGGGTTGAGGGGCCAACTCACAAGCCAAAGCCATGTTTGTGAGTTCAACCATGGTCCTCCTCCTCCTCCTGCTACACCTCCAACACCAGAGCCACAGCCTGGAAGGAAGCGTCTAAGGAAGGCAAGAGAGTGATGACCTGGGTTCAGTCTGGTCTGACAAAAGATGCAGGCTCTTGATTGACAACAGCCTGGGGACATAGATGTCATCTGCTGCTGTTCATGATCTCTTGGACTTCTGGACCAGATTGTACTCCCTTATATATGGACTCCTCAGACCACCAATTTTGCATTAAAATAGTTGATGTCTTCCCTGGGGGCCAAAGGCCTCGCCAATTTCTGCAGTTTCTCCAGTGTTTCCTCCCTCTTTCTTTGGTTATGACCCCTTAATAAAAGGTATTTTTTTCTATTATACTCGCCTATGTGTTTTCCTTCAAAAAAAGACAGTTTCCCCCCCATCCCATCCCCCAATATCCCTCAATACCTTCCCCTATTTCCTTCCACACCTCCCCTTCCCTACCCTCTCACTCCTATCTATTTTTTTTTTCCTCTTATCTACTACTAACTTCTCTACTTTTCTGCCTTCCTTTCGGGTAGCTACCTTCTGATTAAAATAAATGAATATCTAAGAAAAACTTGGAATTCAGCTAGAAAACCTACTTAGAAGACTCCTACATGTCTTCACAGGAAAATATACCTTTTAGTAGCAATCACATGTTAACGGATTGGATCTAAGTCTTTCTATATATATGTTATCTTATATAATGCTATACTGTCGGGAGGCTGCGACCCCCTTGAACTGTTATATACCGCTATGGTATGTTCGGGGCTTTGCCCCTTCTTTCTTTTATAAAAAATCAATAAAAATTATATTTGCAAAAAAAAAAAAAAAAGACAGTTTGTTTGTGAGGAGGCAGGTACATTTCAAAAATACAATGTCAAATTAACAAGAGATACCAACACCAAAATGTGGTTTTGATTCAGGTAATTACAAAAGTTCCTAGACTGAATGTTAAAAGCAAACAAAATATTGAAACGCTTTAGAATGAAATTTGTTAGGTCATCGAAAACACTGATGAGAATATTCATATGCACGTTTGTTCTAAATCTATTAGTGTATGGCCAGCAAAGTAAAGTAAATAGTGGTTTGTAAAAAGTGAAAGATAGTAAATAAGATGAATCACTTGTCCTTTAAATACCCAATGATAAGGGAGGGAAATAGAAATAAATATATAAATAAATAATTAAAAAGAAGAAGAGAGAGAGATTGTCATTGCACATAGTTTATTAATTGGACTGAACTCAGCTCATTTGAATATTCACTGTTCTAAGTTTTATTTCCTTAAAATCAATGCCAGTATCTTGAATGCCTCACACCCCCAAAACTCAGGATGCTCCAATGTGCAAATCTCAACTTTATTTGGAAATATTTGAGGGCAAGTCCCTCTTGCTTTCTGCAATTCCCTATTTGAAACATTGGCCACAAAAACTGGAAGAACACACAGGAGGATTACCCAGGGACTTTTTCAGAAAATCCAGTTTTTGGTACCATGGGTTTTGGGGATCCTGATGACCCGTTCTAAAAATGGTAGGTGCAGGTACCAGAGAATGTCTGCATTGTGGATTTTACACTACAGGAGTAAAGACTGACGTATATTGAACATATGAAAGGAAAAATATTTCACCATCCATTTCTGATTCATCCTTTAAAGCAGCAGTCGTTAACCTTATTGGCTCCAGGGACCGGCTGTGTGGGAGAATATGAAAAAATGAAATAGTTCAACTCACCATAATGCAGAATCAGTGGGAGCCCCGAGTGTGTCACTTGCCACCAGATGCGGAATGTCACTTGCCACACGATGCAGATTGTCACTTGCCACGCTGCCTGTTCACTAGATGCAGATTGTCACTTGCCATGCTGCCTGCCACCAGGTAAGGAAGGTAACTTGCTATGCTGTCTGCCACCAGATGAAGAAGGTCACTTGCCACACTGCCTACCACCAAGTGAGGAAGGTCACTTGCCACGCTGCCTACCACCAGATGAGGAAGGTCACTTGCCACGCTGCCTACCACCAGATGAGGAAGGTCACTTGCCATGCTGCCTGCCAGTGCCACCAGATGAGGAAGGTCACTTGCCATGCTGCCTGCCAGTGCCACCAGATGAGGAAGGTCACTTGCCATGCTGCCTGCCAGTGCCACCAGATGAGGAAGGTCACTTGCCGCACTGCCTACCACCAGGTGAGGAAGGTCACTTGCCACGCTGCCTACCACCAGGTGAGGAAGGTCACTTGCCAAGCTCCCTGCCACCAGATGAGGAAGGTCACTTGCCATGCTGCCTGCCAGTGCCACCAGATGAGGAAGGTCACTTGCCATGCTGCCTGCCAGTGCCACCAGATAAAGAAGGTCACTTGCCATGCTGCCTGCCAGTGCCACCAGATGAGGAAGGTCACTTGCCACGTCGCCTGCCAGTGCCACCAGATGAGGAAGGTCACTTGCCCTGCTGCCTGCCAGTGCCACCAGATGAGGAAGGCCACTTGCCACATCGCCTGCCAGTGCCACCAGATGAGGAAGGTCACTTGCCATGCTGCCTGCCAGTGCCACCAGATGGAGAAGGTCACTTGCCACACTGCCTACCACCAGGTGAGGAAGGTCACTTGGTACGCTGCCTACCACCAGGTGAGGAAGGTCACTTGCCACGCTCCGTGCCACCAGATGAGGAAGGTCACTTGCCATGCTGCCTGCCAGTGCCACCAGATGAGGAAGGTCACTTGCCATGCTGCCTGCCAGTGCCAACAGATGAGGAAGGCCACTTGCCACATCGCCTGCCAGTGCCACCAGATGTGGATTGTCACTGCATTGGTGGCAGTGGTAATATCTGAGTGAGGGCAGGAGAGCGATGAGATGATGTCATCTCTCTGCTCCCCGCCGCACCTACGACATTGAAGAGGCCCGTACTGTGAGGGCAGAAGAGCAGTAATGGGGGGCGGGCAGAGAGAGAGGTCATCTCTGCTCGCTAACCCACTTCTCTCATCAGCCCGCCTCTCTGATCCACCCTAATCTCTCATGCCGCCCACCCGCCTGATCCTGGCAGAGGTCTGAACTTTAGTCTTGACACTTGTTCCATGTCAGTGATACCAAGATCAGCCCAGTAGCCTGTCCCAATAAAACACCTCCCATATTTCTACCCTTACCGGCTCCCTTTAAAAGAATGTCTTTCATTTTGTTTTTATACTAGCAGTTGACATTTTCCACAAAAACATTTACCATCATAAAAAGGATAGGGTCAAAGCCTATTATTGGCAAGCTGAAGTTGCTAAGCAACAGTGCAAGTAGTCAATGTAAGTCAAAGATGGAAATCCAGACTGAAGCATTATGTAATCGTGTACTTTATGCATGCATGAGCTCAAAAAACACCTGCTTTACAGACAGCTGACTTTTTTTTTTTTTTTAACTAAACACCCCTACATGTTAGCTCATGTGTAGAGGTCGACCGATATGCATTTTTCTCTGGCCGATGCCGATATTTAGAAATCGCGGTAGCCGAGCCAATGGCTGATATATGATGCCGATTTTTTTGGGCCGATATATTAGGCCGATTTTTTTCCCCCTTCATCTCATAAAATCTAACAGTTAGACCCCTTTCACACTGGGGCGTTTTTTTAGGCGCTTTTGGGCTAAAAATAGCACCTGTAAAGTGCCTGTAAAACAGCTTCCCTACAGTCTCAGTGTGATATCCCGAGTGCTTTCACACTGAGGCGATGCGCTGGCAGGATGTAAAAAAAAGTCCTGCAAGCGGCATCTTTGGAGCAGTGTATACCGCTCCTCCACCACTCCTGCCCATTGAAATGAATGCGCACTGCTGCCGAAACGCCTGCAAAGCGTTTCGGCAGCAGCACTTCAGGGGCGCATTTAACCCCTTCCTCAGCCGCTAGCTGGGTTATAAGCGCCCCGCTAGCAGCCGAATAGCGCCGCTAAAATGACGGTAAAGCGCCGCTAAAACTAACAGCGTTTTACTGTCAACGCATGCCTGCTCCAGTGTGAAAGCAACCTTAAGTAATAAGTGATACAGAAAATTTTTTACATTTAAACATTTATTGAACAAAACAAACCTCCAATCAGTTCACTTGTATGTAGAATTTAGATAAAAAAAAAAATAACTATATATTAAATACACAAAAACAGGTAATCAAAACTTTTGGACGAAAAAAAATGGGCTAACTTTACTGCTTATTTTTTTTTTTTTTTAATTAGTGTATTTTTTTTTTTAAAAACTGCGTTTGAAAGACCGCTGCGCAAATACCGTGTGACATAAAATATTGCAACAACCCCTATTTTATTCCCTAGGGTCTCTGCTAAAAAAAAATATATATATATATATATATATATATATATATAATGTTTGGGGGTTCCAAGTGATTTTCTAGCAGAAAATACAGAATTTTTACTTGTAAGCAACAAATGTCAAAAAAGATTTAGTCTTTAAATGGTTAAACTGAGAAATTCTACACACGGAGTTCAGTCTATTGATAAAAGAACCCTGAAGTTATAATCGGCTTTTTTTATCAGCACAATCAGCCGATGCCGATTAAGTAAAAAGGCCGATATATCAGTTGACCTCTACCCATGTGTTCATGCACACATTTAGAGGTAGAAGAAAAAAAAAAAAACACACCACTTGTGTGGTCAAGAGAGGAGCCTTTTTGGCAAAAAAACTGCCATAAAGAGCGTAAACCCATCTAAATGTGCCTAAGCACTAGCTTTTTTCTCTTGTCAGGAAAACCCATTTACAAAAGTCCCACTGTGCATGAAGTCTAAAGCCTCGTACACGCGATCGGATTTTCATCAAACTTTTGTCCGAAGGGCGTGTTCCAGGAACTTGTCTTGCATACAAACGGTAATTGTCGGCCAACAAACACAAACGTAGTGACGTACTACGAGGAATTTCAGCTCTTGAGCGCCACGCTTTGGGCACCTTCTGCTAATGTCGCGTTTGGTGAGCATTGATTCCGAGCATGCGTGTTTGTACTTTGGACTTTTGTGTGACGGACTTGTGTACACACGTTAGGAAAATCTGACAACACACCGTTGTCCGCCGAAAATTTGCTAGCCTGCCATCTAACATTTGTTGGCGGAAAGTTGGCTAACAATTGTCTGATGGAGCGTACCAACGGTCGGATTTTAGGCAAATCGTTTGTCATCACACAATTCCCGGACGAAAATCTGATTGTGTGTACGAGGCTTTTGAGTAATCCCTTTTCAATAAAAAAATAAAATAAAAGCAAAAGGACATAAAATACTATTTACCAATTCACAATTAATTAAATTATTGTTTAAGTAAAGATGATTTACATCAAGGACTCTGTCTGGTACCAAATAAACTTCATTGTAACAGAAATTTACACACAAGTGCGGAGGCAATAGCAGGATAGTTGAACAGTCAGAAAAGAAGCACAAAGTAACATGCACACACACAGGCACATGGACTCATTTCTTATGGTCATCTCCATCTCTTCAGCACGATATAAGATTAAAGGGGTTGTAAAGGTTTGTGTTTTTTTACCTTAATGCATCCTATGCATTAAAGCGGGGTTCCACCCAAATTTTGAACATTATCTCTATGCATTCTCTTCCTAGCCTAGATGCTGACATGCTGTGTAAAAAAATTTAAATCGCCGTAATTACCTTTTTTTTCGAATCTTCTTAGCACTTCCTGGTTTTCCTCCCATGGGAGTAGGCGTGTTTCTAGCCTCTCCCAGACCTCCCACAGTCCCCTGGGAGCTAGTCTCAGGCTTCCCAGCATGCATTGTGCAACAGCGTCATCACAACATCTCGGTGAATGCTGGGAGCACAGCATTCACCGCATCCAGGAAATACATGCTTGTGGGCTTCAAATGCCCACAATGAAGATGGAAACCGCCTTCAGTGAATTTTATAAGTTATTCTTTACAACAAAATCGGACACAGGCGGACTTTTTACACAGAACATGTGAGTAGATAATCATGAGAGTTTGTGAATGAAAAAAAAAAACGATAGATAGGTGGACCCCCGCTTTAAGGTGAAAAAACACCTGGCAATGACGGCCCCCCCAGCCCCCTCGTTTACTTACCTGAGCCCGTTCACCTGCTGTGCGCGTCCCCCGGCGTCCTCTTCTCCATGGAGTCTGGCCGTTGATTGGATAGATAAGATAGATTGATAGCAGCGCAGCCATTGGCTCGAGCTGCTGTCAATTACATCCAATGACGCAGCCGCCAGAGGGCGGGACCGAGTTATACACTCTGGGTCTATGGACGCAGCGAGTATGACAGGGAGCGCACCCGTAAAGCTAACCCCCTCGGGATAGAGCTTCCCAGAGGCGGGTTAGCTATTGCAGGGAGGGGCCGAGACAGCCGCCGAGGGACTCCAGAACAGGAGGATCGGGGCCACTCTGTGCAAAACGAACTGCACATTGGAGGTAAGGATAACATGTTTGTTATTTAAAAAAAAAAATAAAACTAACCCATACAACCCCTTTAAGTAGACATGGGTGTCAGATGTGAAAACCCCCTTCTTCAGCCTTTAAACGATCTCTCAGCAGGCCCATCTGGGAGGTCAATGAAAACAAATACATCCCAAACCTATGCTGTGGGGAATGGAAAAGAAAAAAACTACGCTATTGAATAAATTAGGTAAGTACCAAGCTGCAATTTAGAGTGATATACAACACTAACAGAACACGTAAAAAGATCTTTTTACATGGGTTGATAAACTTAACCTATGTATGTCAACTGATTAACCTCTCTGGATTTGACATTTAGGTCAGATTGCGTGATGAGGACATCCGTAACAATCTAATGTTAGCCTTTTGGGCTGGTTGGGGTCGGTGGATTTTTGCACCTTCGGTGTTGTGCTTATTCTGATCTTTACCTTTGGTTTGGTTCGGATCTAGAGGAAGCAATTAGAGGCTGTTTAAGACTAGGATGGCCTATGTTGGCTTTTTGTTTTGCCGTTAGTTCTTTTATATTTTAGGCTCATTATTTCTGCTTTCCCACAGCTAAGATGGTGGTATTGTACCAGCGACCCGGGACCCAAACCGAGGCATGGTTGTTTAGTTTTATTATATATATAACGGTGCGTCAGGACGCCGCCCACGCCCCACAACGATGTACTTTGTAGTGATGAAACGCCTGGGTGAGCGACGTACTGACGTCACCGCGCCTTTGTCATGTCCCGCTTTGCACGGGCGTGTGTTTTTTATCCTGTTTTAAATTTGCCGGCCGGCTTTTCTATGTTATGAGGTTGAGTCTTATGTCTGTTGACCAATCTTTTTACCTAATAAATCAACTGGTTTTACCGATGCCGAGGTTTTTTTGTTTTACTTTCTGGGCCGCATACCTTTATTGAGACGTGTTCCAGCCCCGGGTACAGCATCAAGCCTCTCAAGTATTGGTTAACAACTGACACACGCGGACCGGTATCTCGTTTGGTCTGGGATTTGATGAACGCCCTACCTACAAGACCCTTACAGCAGTGGGAGATCGCATTACCCAGGTTTGGGTGACAAGCTAATCTAGCTTGTATAGCTGGTAAGCCTTAACTCTGTGTGGTGGTGGATTCACAGTCTATGTCTTCTGAAGACTCGTCACTGGGTGTTGCAATGTTCCATCGTCTTCAACATTAATGATATAGACTGTTTCCATATTTATTTGTCCGGATTTTTGTCCCAATTATTTTTACCATATGGTTTATTTCACATTATAATTTATATGGTACACTTGAGGTTTACTCCACTCCGTTTTTCACTGTGTGTGTGTGTATATGTGTGTGTGTATATGTGTGTGTGTATATGTGTGTGTGTGTGTGTGTGTGTGTGTGTGTATGTGTGTGTATGTGTGTGTATGTATGTATGTATGTATGTATGTATGTATGTATGTATGTATGTATGTATGTATGTATGTATGTATGTATGTATATATATATATATATATATATATATATATATATATATATATATATATATATATATATATATATATATAATCACTTTATCAGTGTTTGTTTGATCATAGGTGGCCATTTTGTTGCACTTTTCACAGTGTTTGTGATGCACGCATTTAATGTGCTTATTCACAGGTCATTTTTATTAATTCATCATTAGCACAGCTTATTCTTTTTATATGCTCTAGGGAAACATTAAAGGGCCCACTGCAAAGGTAATGCTTCTTTAAGCACTCATGTGTATCAAGCCACTTGGCTCACTACTCTTAGAGTCAGTTCACACTGAGGCAGCACGACTTCCAGCGCGACTGCCTCAGACGACTTGAACACGACTGCAGCGGCGACTTGCAAAACGACTTCTATATAGAAGTCTATGCAAGTCGCCTCAAGTCACCCCCAAAGTAGTACAGGAACCTTTTTCTAAGTCGGAGCGACTTGCGTTGCTCCGATTAGAACGGTTCCTTTGTACAGAACGGGACGCTACTTGTCAGGCGGCTAAGTCGCCTGACAAGTCATCCTAGTGTGAACCGGCTCTTAGGCTTAGGGTGCATTTGGTACAATGTATTAAAGTGAAAGTAAAACTAATTGATTTAATAGTTTCCCAAAATAGTTACATTAAAGGCATGACATGAATGATAATGGTCAGGCTATCAAATGGCCTGTGTGATAACTGATCACATGTGCAGCACCATGGCACATGCAGATCAAACAGAAGCCAAGATGGTAGCTTCCTTGGGTGTAAAGACCACGGTTTACCTTTATAGCAGTATTAAACCCAAAAGCAAACATTCATTATATTGCAGCTTACACATTCTTAGATGTGATAGCCTAAAAAACAAAACAAATGCAGTCTTTTTTCCTTTATTTTTTACTTAGTGATCTGGCCTGCAAGTCTGTTGTTTTTCAACAGAACAAGTTGTACTGCAGATGTAGCAATTACAGGGTTGAGACAAACCATTTACCACTGACAGGGAGCTTACAATGAACAGCTTTTATTTATGAAATACCTTTATCCCAAATGGAAAAAACGGTTTCCTGTAACTGCTTATATAGTATTAGCTGGAGTTTGACTTCAATTTGTTAGTGGATCTAAATGTGCTAGCACATATAACACTCCCCTCCCCCCAGATTAACAATGCTGCTTCATCCAAAGTGGGGGCACTCTAATACAGGTGGTATGTTCCTGGCCAGATCACCAAGTGAAAACAGAAGGGGGGGGGGGGGGGGGGTTGAGTGGAGCCATTTGATTTAATACCGCTTTAAGGGCTGAGTGAGCACATACGGTTCTGAGTCCTTTAACACTCAGCACTTCTAATTATACATTATATACATAGTGGTTCAAGAGAAGTTAAATCCAAAAGGTAATGTAGGAAAAAAATGGATTAAGGAAGACAATACAGGAAATGTTTATGCTTATTAGGTACCATACATAAAATTCCAATAATCAATTAAACTTGGACTATGGTAACATACCTGAGAAAAAGCATGTCATCAGAATAGAGCCCATTTATCACCCCACTCTCCTTCTCCAGGGCCAGCATGCTGATGTGCAGCTTCTTGGCATGGAGGAAGTCTAAAATCAGCTTGGTGATCTCTACTTCTTTAACATTTACAGTTTCCTCGGCCGTCATTGTGATGGTCTGAAGAAAAAAAAAAGAAATATTGTTTACCTCTATGGCAAGGTTTCAGAACAATCAGCCAATCAAAGCTAGTAAAAGAAGAAGAAAAAAAAAAAAGCACAACATTCCATTTATGAAAAGCACTACAGACTGCTGTTTCAATTAGAGTGATAAAGTAAAGAAGCGTGCCCACTAGGGCTGAAACAACTAATCAATTAATCAAACCGATTATGACAATAGCCAGACGATTAGTTGTCCTGCATACAGAATGCATTATTTCTTTACATATCAGGTATTACAGTGCAGCACACATTCAGCTCAGTACACCATCCATGTCAGTAAGTGCCTGAGCACTTGTGAATGTGTGAGGAGCAATGCCTCATGGGACATGTAGTCCTGGGCAGGAAGTGAGTGGTTCTAAAGTCAGAAGGTTTATTACCTTGCTATAGGGGCACTCTATATTACACTTTGCAGCTTGCTATTGGGGCACTCTGAAGGCAGGAGGAGCCAGAAGTGTCGGCGGAGGACCCCAGAAGAGGAGAATCCAGGCTGCTCTATGAAAAACCATTACACAGAGCAGGCAAGTATAACATGTTTGCTGTTTTTTTTTTTCTTGTTTTTTTTTTTTAGTTAAAAACAAGACTCAGGGAAGATCAGCATCTGAACCCAGAGAAGGTGGAGGCTGATAGACTGGAGGTAATAGAAGGCATTACAATTACAGTAAACTTTTAGCAGTAGTGTGTATTATATTTAAAAAATAAAAACTCAGCTTTTAGTACTACTTTAAAAGATTTATATCTCCCTTCCACCCTTCATATAGTTTCATGTCTGACTCCTAGTTATAATGCCCATATATCCTACTTCTGGGTGTATTTAATATATACAGTATTTATCGCCGTATAACATGCACTTTTTCCCCCTGAAAGTCAGGGGTAAATCGTGTGTCCATGTTATACGCCGATCCCTGCAACTCGGAGTGGAAGGAGGGGACGAGCACAGCTGGATGACACAGAGCCGCAATCTCCTGTGTATCCGGTGTCTTGTCGAATACAGTCCCCTATCCAAAAGTGTCCGCCCTGTACTGCGCAGGCGCAGTATGGAGGACAAACGAGACGCCGAAAGTCTCCGAAGTTCAACAGCTGATCGTCAGCTGTACACGGCGCCTGCGCATTTATTCTTACCCTATGTCCAGGATCATTCCCTACTATCCAAGTGGACAAAGAGTTAGAATAAATAGGTGCCGAGCATAGCGAGGCCGTGCCCGAAGCGTGGCGAGCGAAGCGAGCCCGCGAGGGGCGCTCTTACACAGCCATAGCTAACAGGTGCCCGAGCGCCATGTACAGCTGATGGTCAGCTGATCAACTTCGGACATTTTCGGCATCTCCTGCTCCTCCGTACTGCGCAGGCGCTGCGCCTGCGCAGTACGGGGCGGACACTATCTGATAGGAGGACACTATATGTCAGAACACCGGCACTGTCGCACACAGTCCTGCCCCCCTGGCCCGGCATTGGACCACTGCTTTGTCCATCATATGAGCCAGGTGGGACTGAGTGACTGAGCGCCGGATACACAGGAGATCGCGGATCTGTGTCATTCAGCACTGGAACGGCTGCAATCATCTGCAAAGGCAAGTCAGTAGATGTTCGCACAGCCCGCCAGGAAGTTGGCACTGCAGAGCACTAATCACGGGCAGGGAAACATTGTCCCGATGCATGGCTGCAGAGATCGGGAAATGTCTCCCTGCCTGTGATTAGCACAGCTCAGTGCCGACTTTCTGGCGGGCTCTGCACGTGGGCTGTGCGAACACGCATGCTGCTGCTACTAAACATCTTAGGCCTGGGTCACACCTATGCGTTTTCTGGTGCTTTTGCAGAAACGCACTACAGTCCATATAACATGGTTTCCTATGGTACACGTTTACATCTATGCTTTTTTCATACGAAAAACTGTGCTTTTTTTTGGTTCAATATACTTCAATGGAGAAGCTGCAGAAAAGCATGAAGTGCGTTTTTGCAGCAATTTGTGTTTTTTAATCTGCCCAACAACAAATTGGCCAAAAAAAAAAAAAAAAAAGGATAAAAAAAAATAAATGCAAATCACAGCAAAATCACGCAGCAAAAAGCAGTGCAGAAACAGATCAAAAGCAAACAGCATGGGTGTGAACCGAGCCTTAAGCTGGCCACATGGATACATTTTCAGATGAGAATATTCATACGAAAAATCTTTGTACATTTGCTGAATGAAAAGAATGTTGTTTGAAATTTTCACTTGCTTTTAACATTCTGTTTTGAAAGAATGGAACTTATGAACGAAAACCACATACACTGTCTGAAATTTCCTATGACCAAGAAGTTTTCTATTATTTCTAAATTTTACTGTTACTGTTGTTGAAAACGAATGTCGATCTGACCCCACTAACGATTAAAAAAAAAGAAAAATCGAATGAACAATCTTAAAATTACATTTTTTTTTAAAAGGAAGACATTGTTTTTGTATGGCCAGCATATAATATATTACAGTCCTGTTTGAAAAACTGCAAAACAGTCTTTAATTATTATTTTTTTTTATATAAAAAAATGTGATCTGAGTCTGATGATATTTACCAGATTCAACCTCTAATAGTATATACAGTATATCTCTTCTGTCTGTTATTCTCAGAGTGGATTAGAGATTTTGCTCCCTAACCATAAAGTTGGTTATTTATATTTACCACTGCATAGAGATATTTAAGAATAAATTGCTTTTTTTTTAACTTTACATATTAACTAAAATTATACACCACAGTTTTTTTATCCGATTAATCGAAACAATAAAATTAGCCAACTAATCGATTATGAAAATAAACGTTAGCTGCAGCCCTAGTGCCCACTGTGCAAGATGATGAACAAATTTACTTGCAAAAGTATTCACCCCCCCCCCCCCCTTGGCATTTTTTGTGTTTTGTTGCCTCACAACCTGGAATTAACATGGATTGTTTGAGGATTTGCATCATTTAAATTTACAGAACATGCCCTCAACTTTGAAGATTTTTTTTATTTTTTTATTATGGTGAATCAAACAACAAATAGGACAAAACAACAGAAAAAGTCAATGTGCATAACTGATCACCCCCCTAAAGTCAATACTTTGTAGAGCCACCTTTTGCGGCTATCACAGCTCCAAGTCGCTTTGGATAAGTCTCTTTGAGCTTGCCACGTCTTACCACTGGGATTTTTTCACATTCCTCCTTGCAAAACTGATCCAGCTCCTTCAAATTGGATGGTTTGCACTTGTGAACAGCAATCTTTAAGTCTGACCACAGATTTTCTATTGGATTGAGGTCTGGGCTTTGACTAGGCCATTCCAACACATTTACATGTTTCCCCTTAAACCACTCAAGTGTTGCTTTAGCAGTGTGTTTGGGGTCATTGTCCTGCTGGAAGGTGAACCTCCATCCTAGCCTCAAATCACACACAGAGTGGTACAGGTTTTGCTCAAGAATATCCCTGTATTTAGCACCATTCATCTTTCCCTCAACTCTGACCAGTTTCCCAGTCCTGACTGCTGAAATACATCCCCACAGCATGATGCTGCCACCACCATATTTCACAGTGGGGATGGTGTTCTTTGGTTGATGTGATGTGTTGGGTTTGTGCCAGAAATAGCGTTTTCTTTAATGGTCAAAAAGCTCAATTTTAGTCTCATCAGACCAGAGCACCTTCCTCCATACATTTTGGGAGTCTCCCACATGCCTTTTTGCAAACTTAAAACGTGCCATTTTGTTTTTTGCTGAAAGTAATGGCCTTCTTCTGGTCACTCTGCCATAAAGCCCAACTCTATGGAGCGTACGGCTTATTGTCGTCCTATGTACAAATACTCCAGTCTCTGCTGTAGAACTCTGCAGCTCCTCCAGGGTTACCTTAGGTCTCTGTGCTGCCTCTGATTAATGCCCTCCTTGCCCAGTCCATGAGTTTTGGTGTGCAGCCATCTCTTGGCAGGTTTGCCGTTGTGCCATGTTCTTTCCATTTGGTTATGATAGATTTGATGGTGCTCCTAGGGATCAAAGATTTGGATACTTTTTTTTTTTTATAACCTAACCCCGACTTGTACTTCTCAACAACATTGTCCCTTACTTGTTTGGAGAGTGCCTTGGTCTTCATGGCAGTGTTTGGTTAGTGTTGCCTCTTGCTTAGGTGTTGCAGCCTCTGGGGCCTTTCCAAAAGGTGTGTATATGTAACGACAGATCATGTGACACTTAGATTGCACACAGGTGGACATCATTTCACTAATTATGTGACTTCTGAAGGTAATTGGTTGCACCAGAGCTTTTTATGGGCTTCATAACAAAGGGGGTGAATACATAGGCACATGCCAAATTATCAGTCTTTTATTTCTGAAAAATAGTTTTATGTATATATTTTTGTAATTTTACTTCACTAACTTAGATTATTGTGTTCTGATCCATGACATATAATTCAGATTAAAAAAACATTGAATGGCTTTAATGTAACAAAATAGGTAAAAAGCCAAGGGGGGTGAATACCAAGGCAAGGCACTGTTCTATATGATTATATCTGTTTACATGAAGCTCTGCATAAACACGCCAGCCATCAGTTACATGACAGGTAACATGAGCTGTTACAGTCTAGAAGCCATGCACACCCTGTTGCTACCTCGCACAAAATGATTACACAGTGTCTACACCTTGGGTGTGAGCAGAGATGAAGTAACTCCACGTATAGGCTTAAGCTTCTTTCAGAAATTATCAGCACTAATTACTTATACATTTTATCTTTGCATAGCGAAGACAACTCTCAGACCAAAATTCTTTAAAAAATTCAAATTTAAATGTCTATTTTGCAAAACGTATGGAAAGTTAAGTAGGAGCATACTACATAGAGACAATTAAAGCTGAAATCCAGGATAAGCACATATTGTCTAAACACAAAAGGCACGTATATTCTTACTTGAATCTTGATGTGCGTTGTATTTCTTTCAGATCTGTGCAGTAATCCAGCATAAAGCATCAACTGCACTCTGCCTCTCCCGGTAATAAAGATTGGTCACAGCTACCACTCCTGTAGTTTTCTGCAGACAGCCTATAGTGTGCGGATGTTTTGGGTCCCTCCCACAGCTCACAGTACAATTATGATGTCACAGCTACTTTTACAAGGTAGTATTTGGGCTTGCAAAGGGATTTGGTGCATACAAAGTAGATGTATATTGTTTGCGGCTGATGAAGAACCTACTGTAGTTCAATAGTTTTTGTGTCTGGAGTTCAGCTTTGCATTACCACCATACAAAAAGTAGAAAGTCATTTAATAAAGAAAAAGTTCATATTTTGTGGCAGCAGACCACCTGTCACAGGAAAAGTACAGGAGTCGCCATTAAAACTTTAAGCAGGGGGGCGTGACCGGAAGCCGCTCTGGATGGCAGCCTGATCCGTCTGCTCTCTCTAAGCCCGTGATTATACAGCGCAAAGGGGACATTACACTGCTTCTACATGGGCAGATCTCGAACCACCAGATCCACAGCAGCCAGGGGATCATCCGTACCCCCGTCAGGATCCTCCACAGACCTCCGGTCCTACTTCCCGCCGACGGACATGCCACAGACAGGAGCGACCAAAATGGCGCCGGACACTTCCGCGGCCTACTCCCGGAGTCCCGCTCGGACCCCTCCATCGCCCCATCCACCGCAGCGAAAGCCCGCGGATGTCGGACCGGCTCCGAGGAGCAGTAATACCGGCTCCTCTACTCCAGGAGCGGTGAGTCCTCCCTCCAGATCCCCCACTCAGGAGGCAGCATCACAAGGCTCACAGGGCGCCATGATGGGCCCTCCTCCTCAGCAGTACACACAGTGCTCAGAAGCGTTACCCCGCTTGCTGAGAACGGCGTCGGATCCCTGCATCCATGACACTGAGCCAGACTCCCCAACCTCCTCAGTCTCTTCTATGGACTTCCAGGCCCTGCCGGATCCCGTGCATCCAGCTATCCTGACCCCGCCAGAACATGCAGTGAGACCAGCATCCTTCAACCACACAGGGCTTAACTCACCACCATTGAAGGCCCAAAGGTTGGCCTTTTCACAGGCATTCAGCCCACCCAGAGAACGGTCAGCGCCACAGGCCACTTACGCTCAAAAAGTGAGCCTACCTGACCCCCATGCCCAGAAAAGGGCCACAACAGGGACCACCCCAATTGTTCAGACCCCATCTTGGAGTGAACCCTGGGACTTTCCACCGGGAACGGCACATCAGACCCTAGGCCTCAGTATCCCTGGCCCCCAACCCCTACCTCCCCGCACACCTCCAGCTCATCGGCCAGCAGCGCCAGAGTACCCCCAACAAGTACCCCCACAGTGGCAAACATACTTGCAGGCGATTCCCACTAAAGAGGACTTTAGACAACTGATAGAAGATGTGAAGTCCACGTGTCGCTCGGAAATACAAGTGCTCCAATCAGGCCTTAAACACCTAGCCGATAGAGTGGAAATGGCTGAAGAAGAAATACAAGAGACCAAGCTAGCGGTCCACAGAACACAACTCCAGGGAGCAGACCACCATACTATGTTAAGAGATATGCAGCGACACGTGGAAGACCTAGACAATAGAGGACGTAGAAATAACATACGAGTAAGAGGAATCCCAGAAGTGGAAGGACCAGAAGACATACAACATACCCTACAGGATGTGTTCAACAACCTTTTGGGCGAACCCATCACCAAGTTCATAGAAATGGACAGAGCCCACCGAGCCCTACGCCCCAAAAATGCTACTTCACAACCGAGAGATATTATATGTAGGATTAATTCCTACCCCCTGAAAGAGGACACTATGTGTCAGGCGCGCCTAGCGCGCAAAGTGACCTACAAAGATGCTCAGGTACAGCTGTATCCGGATCTATCATGGATCACACTTCAAAAACGTAGACTCCTTCAACCACTACTACGCACCCTACAAGAGGAAAATATCCCCTACCGCTGGGGATTCCCCTTCAGCCTCACAGCTAAAAATCAAGGCAAAACTGCCATTCTGAGATATCCGGAAGACCGGCAAGCCTTTTGCGACACAGTGGGAATACCCGTCCCCCGACTTCCAGAATGGGATCTAGTCACCACCCCACCCACACCACCTACAACCTGGCAAAAGGTCTCTTCATCCAACAGAACCCGAAACAAAGAAGCACCCCGCAAGAGCACCAAACACAGAAATGGCTGACCTCAGTTACATTGACGAAGCACTCAAGACACCTGTGGAAGGTTTACTCGATCACCAGACATCGCTGGTGACTCAGCCCTGGACAGTATAGTATATTTAGTCCCCCCCCCATCTTGCGCCCCAGCTTTACACTCTAGTTTACTATATGGGCACATCTCTGAGGAGACTAGAGAGAGTAAGAGGCATCACGCCCACTCACCCCTCCCTGGTTAAATGATAGCAGTTATAACCATTTTACAATTTATGTTCTATATGACCAAACTAGGGCTCCCCTGCATCCACCCGACCGGCCCTCTCGGACCTTTGTTGGGGGGATCCCGGGAATCCCGTTCCGACCTAGGCCTTTTAGCCTCTCAAGGTCATATGATAGCAGTTGTTCGATTTTATATATGTTTAATATGCACTAACTACTGTCTTTTCCTTCATCTTCTTCTTTTATCCCCCCTCTCATCTCTCCTCCCCCCTCCTGCCTACCCATCACCAAGGAACCCGCCGCGTATTCCGCAGAACCTACCTGGCTCTCCTCTCGATGCATGCATACAGCTACCCCATAATCTCCAGAAAATCTTCTCCACATCAGGTAAGGCGTTTTTCCCCCCTAATTTGACAGCATGGCTAAGATCCTATCACTAAACGTTCACGGCCTAAACTCCAATAAAAAGAGGCATCTGGCGCAGACATTATTTTTGTCCAAGAGACACACTTTGACAAGGGGGGGCTCATTTACATTCACTTCTAAATACTTCCCCGAAATATATCACTCTTCAGGCCCACATAAACGAGCAGGGGTTGCCATTCTCATTAAAAATGGGTCTCCCTTTAAGTGTACGGCCCAATACAGCGACCCACATGGCCACTTTGTCATCCTCCGCGGACAGTGGCAAAAACAAGTACTTACCCTCTGCACCCTCTATGCTCCCAACGTTAGACAATATAACTTCCTATCTAAAGTACTTACTCGCCTCTTTAAATCTGAGCACGAGATCTTGGTGGTGGGGGGCGACTTTAATCTAACCCATTCAACAACTGTAGATCGTCAGGTGGTGAGCCCCAGGGCGATACTAGCTCGAGCCCTACGAGACTCGAAGCTCTTTCGTAAGCTCTCTAGACGCTACGCTCTCTTCGATGCCTGGAGGGCGCTCCACCCTGGCGATCGGCAGTACAGGGTTTATTCAGCTCCCCACCAAACACACTCGCGCATCGATTATTTCTTTGTAAATAACTCCACACTTAGAATTTCACGAGAGGCACGGATACTACCAATCTCATGGTCTGACCATGCACCCATTTTACTTAAGTTGGAACTAGGTTCCGTTAATCGTAGGCCCTATAACTGGAAATTGAACACATTTCTCCTCCAGCACCTCCCATCGACAACGGAATTAACAACTACTCTAAAATACTACTTTGCCAAAAATAATACCCCTGATGTGTCCCCTCCCACACTGTGGGAAGCCCACAAGGCCGTAATCCGAGGCAGATGCATGGCACTTTCTTCTGCTATGAAAAAAGACGCCCTGGCCACTAAACTTCAAACCGAAAAAGAGCTTAGAGCCCTAGAAAGCCAACTGCAAAGGTCCCCCTCCCTAACCCTCCTCAAAAAAATCATACACCTGCGAACAACTCTGAGCGACTTAGCTATGGGGCGGGTAGAAAAAGCCATCCTTAGACTAAGACAAATGTACTATGACAAAGGTAATAAGGCACACTCCTTATTAGCGAGGAAACTAAGAGACAATACTCACATGTCCACACCGCACCAAATCAAGAACAAACTAGGGTCCTTGTTAACCCACCCCAAAGATATTGCCGACGCCTTCGCAGACTACTACCAGGACCTTTACAATAATCCTAATATTCCCAGTAACCCCACTCCCCCAGACCTTCTCCAGCGCATGCAACGTTACCTTACACAGAGTGGGGTCTCACAGCTCCAAACCTCTGACCTGACAACCCTAAACATGCCGATCACCGAGGAGGAAATAGAACAGACCATTAAGACCCTCCCGTCCCACAAAGTCCCAGGTCCGGACGGATTACCTTACGAATATTATAAGGCCTTCCTTCCCATTCTCCTGCCACATATGTGTAGACTCTTTTTTTTTCATTTAAAGAGTTTTTTATTGAGTACACCGGGTAGGGCAAAACAAGACCAACATTGACAGTTTGTACATTGAAGGCAGAACGATATATAGACCAAAAATACAGCATCAATATACTATATGAAGGTGACACGTCTGCTGGCACCAAAAATAGCGCCAGCTCACCCACAATAACCATAAAGTACTACAATGTACATTGAAAAGGCAATATGCTCGCCCCAGGTCAGGTGCACCCACACAAGTTTTTCAAGTAATAAAGAGGACATAACAGTACGGAAAACTGAAGACAGGAAAGAAGACATGAACAAGGAAAGAACCGATAAGATAAGGCATGTTTAAAAGAGAGAAAGGGGTGGAAGGACAGTAAGGGGAGGGAGAGGGGGTTGGCAAGAAAAAACAAAAAAAAAAAAAAAACAAAAAAAAAACCCCAACCCACATGCTCCGTCACTGTAGCTCTACTGAGGGGGTCACAAAGGTGTTGTAATCCTGAGAGAATCGGAAATCGTGCCAGTAATACCAGGTTTTGTTGAATTTTTCCTCCTTACGTTGTAATGCAGCCGTCAATTGTTCCATCAGGTTAATTTCATTCACCACAGCTATCCACTGTCCAATCGACGGGGGTTCTGAGCATTTCCATTTTTGCGGAATGCATATTTTAGCGGCGTTTAGAAGGTGTATTAAGAGGGACTTCTTATACCGGCGTCTCGACATCGGAGTAAGGTGGAGCAGGCATTGAGCCGGATCGTCTGCTAATGTAATGTCTGTCAATCTATGAGTTATGCGCCTAATGTCATCCCAAAAGGGACGAACCCGGGGGCATGTCCAGAAAATGTGCAGTATTGATCCGTCAGGGTGCTGGCAACGCCAACAGGAAGAAGGAACTGAAGGGTAGATTTTGTGGAGAAGCTTGGGCACTCTATACCAGCGAGTCATTATCTTAAACCCAACCTCCTGGAACCTGCTCGCAATTGAGGAGCGGTGTGCAAAGTATAAAATTCGTTCTCTCTCTTCCTCCGAGAAGGCTCGACTCAGGTCATCCTCCCATTTCCGTAAATACTGAGGTATAAAGCCGTCCTGAGGGTCGACTAAAATCCCATACATTAAGGACAATAGATGACGGAGGGGAGTAGGATCCAGGTAGAGCCTCTCAAAATCGGACGAGGAATAACTAGTGGATGGCACGAACTTCGAGGAGGTAAGGAAGTGTCTGATCTGCGTTGCTCTCCATCTATCTAATGGTGGCGATAGCATTGCTTGTATTTCCTCGATGGTGCGCCATCGACCCTCATGATGAAAGTCTTGAAACCTAAATCTGTTGATTATCAGAAATTCCCTAAACCTCCTCCCCGATAGACTACATGGGAACTCCTGAGCGCCAATTACTGGTGACAAAGGTGAGGGAGTGTGGGAGACCAATGTGACACATCCCGTTTTTGCTACCACCGACACCGTAGTCCCAATCAAAGGGTGGGATTTCAGGGGTACTGGCAAGGCTGAAGTCTGCCACATCAAGGTTGGGAGCGGGAGAGGTGTCAATGCCTGCTCTACCCCCACCCACTCCTTCTCTGAGGCATGCTTGGCCCAGTCTAGGGCTCTAGTTAGATGAACCGCCTGGTAATACTTAAACGGGTCTGGGAACCCCAAGCCGCCCTGGTCTTTTGGTAAGGACAGGATATGATGAGACAGTCTTTTTGCTTTGTAGCCCCATAAGAAATTCAAAAATTCTCCTCTGACAGAGCGAAGGAAGTGATTTGGGACCGTTATTGGCAATGTTTGGAGGAGATATAATAATTTTGGCAAAACCGCCATCTTTAAAATACTGTTCCTTCCGAACCAGGAGAAAGTATTCTTGTGCCAGCGCTGGAGATCTCGACGTAGAGAGGCCAGCCAGGGGACGTAATTCTCTTGGAAGACTGCTGGCACCGAGGGTGTAAGGTAAACGCCCAGATATTTCATTTTTTGGCGTGCCCATGAGAAGGGGAAATTCTGTTGAATAATGTTGAGCGTCTCCCTGGGTAAATTAATATTTAGTGCTTCTGATTTGTGCACATTAATTTTATAATTAGAAAGAGCAGAGTATGTCTTGAGCGCCTGTAGTAAATTGGGGATTGAAGTGACGGGACTTGTCACAAAAAATAATAAATCATCGGCGTAAGCCGCAACTTTATGCTGTGTGTTGCCAGTGCTAACGCCCTTTATATTTTGGTCATTCCTAATGTGAGCTAGCAGGGGTTCTAGTACCAATATAAATATTAAAGGCGACAGTGGGCATCCCTGTCTTGTCCCGTTGCTCAAGGGGAAGGGGGCTGAAATTGCTTCGTTTGCTCGGACTGCTGCTGAGGGTTGGGAGTAGATTGCCTCTATCCATTGACACATATGGGGCCCTATGCCAAGGTGCTTCAGCGTGCGTTTCATAAAGAGCCAGTTGACCCGGTCGAAGGCTTTCTCCGCGTCAGCTGAAATCAGCAACATTGGAGTTTTCCTGGACCGGGTCAAGTGGATAAGATTCAAGGCCCTAATCGTATCATCCCTGGCTTCCCTAGTTGGGACAAAACCTACTTGATCATAATGGATTAATTTGGGGACAAAGGAGATCAGGCGGTTAGCTAATATTTTGGTAAATATCTTGAGGTCCGTATTCAATAAAGATATTGGGCGGTAGTTTGCACAGTCTGTCGCATCTCTACCCTCTTTAGGTATCAGGACTATGTGAGCAAATAAGGAGTCCCTAGGGAGTGGGGTCCCATCCAGGAGCGCATTGTAGGCCTGCACAAAACGCGGCACCAAGTGCGATGCAAACGTCTGATAATAAAGCAGGGGAAAACCATCGGGTCCCGGTGCTTTGCGCGCTTCCATACCTTTGATGGCTTTGAGCACTTCTTGTTCTGTAATATGGCCTTCCATTTCCTCCCTCTCCTGAGACGTCAACGTGGGAACACCTGAAGTAAGCAGGTATTCGTCTATTAACGAGTTGTGAGTCTGCGACGCAGACTCTGTTGCCTTAGGGGTCAAATTGTAAAGTTTCTCGTAATAACTGCGAAAGCAGTTGGCAATCTCTTGTGATTTGATGATTTTTTGGCCCGACGGAGACGTCAGAGAGGGGATATAGGAACGTGTCGTGGTCTCACGTAATGCACGGGCTAGGGGTCTGCCGGGTTTACCACCAAATTCATAAAATAGTCTCCGTGAGTACATGAATTTGGTTTTTGCTTTAGCCATCAGGAGAGAGTTAAGGGAGTCCCGTAAGTTCTGTAGATCTACGGCAACATCTCGGGCTAGAGATAGTTTATGTTGCTTTTCCAGGACCCCAATGCGCTCCAAGAGAGAGTCCACCTCCCTTTGACTGTCTTTCTTGACTTTAGCTCCCAATTTTATAAGTACTCCCCTGACTACACATTTGTGTGCCTCCCATAACAAGCAAGGCGAGGACACCGAAGCTGCATTGGTTGCAAAATAAGCTTTAATCTCCTCCTCCACCATTTTTGCATTTGGAGGCTGCTGGATCAAACTCTCATTTAACCGCCATGACCCTGGTTGATGTGGCCGTCCCCCTCCCAACATGAGTGTCAGTAGAATTGGTGCGTGATCCGAAATGGATCTCACCCCTATACTGCTGGAGGACACTAAAGGAAGGGCCGATTGGTGTATTAGAAAGTAATCCAGTCTCGAGTAAGAGTTATGGGGAGACGAAAAAAAGGTATAATCCCTAGTGTCACTGTGTGTGATCCTCCACGCGTCCACCAAGTGAAAAGTTGTCAAGGCTTTCTTAATCCGACGAAGGGCCGCATACGACAGATGCGAGGAACCCGTGGAGGTGTCCAACAGGGGGTCCAAGGCTACGTTTAGGTCTCCTCCCAAAATCACCTGTCCCTCTGCAAAGTCAGTCAGTTTGTCCAAGCAGTCCTCAATAAAGCCCACCTGACCTATGTTGGGGGCGTAGATGTTGGCTAATGTAACAACCTGCCCATAGATTGAACCCTTCACAAAGATGTAGCGTCCCAGATTGTCACTGAAGACAGCTGACATCGACCAAGCCACATTTTTAGAGATAAGGACACTTACCCCCCGAGATTTAGAGTCTGGGGAGCAGCCGTGGTAAACAAAAGGGTACCTGAAGTTCCCAAATTTTGGGGGTTTTGAGGCCTTAAAATGAGTCTCCTGGAGGAAGGCTACGTGGGCACGATTTCTCCAAATCTCACCCAGCACCTGCGACCTCTTCTCTGGGGTATTCATCCCGTGGGCATTCAGGGAGAGCATGGTAACTTTTGGCATGTTGAAGAACGAAGTATTCCCTGAAAAAAAAAAAAAAAAAAAAAAAAAAAAAAAAAAAAAAAAAAAGGGGGGAGGGGGGGGAGGAGAGAGAAAGAGAGAGGGGAAGGAAAGGGAGAAAGAGAAAGAAATAGAGGAAGAGAGAGAGAAAGGTAGAAAAGTAAACCACCTGTCAGGATCACTCCCTCAAGGGTGGTAGCACAAATTCACAACGATATATACACTTATACCAGAAAGATCTGGTAAACACAAGACTAATATATGGTCTCCACCTAAAAACGCAGGTGGAGAACGGGCCTATGTGGGGGAAGTGTTGACCGTGGCGGACCCGATTACACACATGGGCCTCCCCGGGCCAAGGTGAAATGACAGTAAGTCACGGGGACCATAAACATAGCAACCTGGCCAGGGCCTGAAGCTATCCACTAAACCACTCCCCGCAAGTATAAAAATGAGGAATATAAAAGAAACTGAATGCACAGTTGTTTAGGGACCAACCGGATCTCCGGGACCCAAATACCAACCGTTTGAGTGGGATTGGGTTTGCGGTTGTCATATAAGGTGCAGGGAGCAGTGTAGTGGCCGCTTGTGGCAGGGTAACTTATAGAAGAACGGAGCTAAAAAAAAAAAAAAAAAAATAATACAGCAGAAAACAGCTTAATGTATTTGTAACCTTAATATGTTATGAAATGAAATGCCCCCAGAACCTCCCTCATCGGGCCACCCAACCATGGGAACTGGGGTGAAAGGGGCCAGTCCTTATATGCCATCCCGTTGGCAGAGATACCCGGAAGAGGATGAGCTGGGGACAAAGTACAAAGCCGCCCCATATCGACTGAATGTCGATCAGAGCTCGCCCATCCCTCCGCGTAGATACATAACTCTGGAACTTTGGGTGACCTGGACCGGTAAGGTTAAAGTTAACCATGATGTATCCAGCGGGAGCAAAGGTTCATAACCGAGGGTTATTGGCTATAGGTATAACCGTGTAATGTCATCTTTGGAAGTTCACAGGGCACTTGATGGTTGTCACAGCTCCGGATCAGAAGGGTGGATGTGAGCCTGACCTGAGACCGCACCTCTGGAGCGAGACCTTCTGCGCCTTTGGGGCAAGGGATTGGATATCTGTGGAACTGGATCATCAAGGAGGACATCCAACCAATTGGGTACGGGGATCGGGTCAGACCCCAAGAACAGAAAGAGTTCAGGGAGTTGGTCCGGTGACCTCAGAGTAAATTGGCGATTTTCCTTCTTCACTTGCACATAAAATGGGAAGCCCCAGGTATATGTAGCTCCAGATTCGCGTATAGCATTTAGGAGGGGTCTAACTGCCCTGCGCATCCCTAGGGTAGCACGGGACAGATCTGGCAGGAGTTGAATGGAGGCGCCATCAAAGTCAATAGGACCCCTGTGCCAAGCCTTCCGGAGGATCAGGTCTTTCTCTTTATAGTAATGGACGCGACACAAAACATCCCTTGGGCGTCCGCTAGCAGGGGTCATGCCTGGAGACACTCTGTGAACTCTGTCCAACTCAATCTCTGTGGTTGGGGCTCTATCAAGGTAGGAGTTAAAAATGGACGTAATAGTCACAGCAAGGTCCCCGGGGGCCGTGGCTTCCGGTAAACCCCTGATCCTAATGTTATTCCTCCTGCTCCTGTTCTCGAAATCTTCTGACCTTAGTCGGACTTGGAGGAGTTGGGATCTATGGTGGGACACTATGGATTCCAAAGCAGTGATGCGGGTCTCCTGTAGAGCTTGTTCTGAGGCAATAGCAGTGACCCTATTATCAGTGTGGGTGACCTGTGTTCGAAGATCCTCCACCTCTCTCTTGAGGGAGGATTCAATCCGTTGAGCCCAGTGATCTAGCTCCTGTCTAGTGGGGAGAGTGGCTAAGCTGTGTTGAATCTGCTTCAGGGCTTCTATAGGGAGTAGCTCTTCAGTGCCGTGCCTGTCTTCAGTAGCGGCATGTGAGGGAGACAGGCTTAGGCATGGTGAGGGGATCGGAGAACAGTCTCTCACCTCATCTGTGGGCGCCTCCGGTGAAGCAGTGAGGCTTGATCGTGGGGATGGTCTGTTCGTCACTGCGCGGCTTGTGGTCGGAGGCGCCGGCGCCATGTTGGCTGCGGCCGACTCCACGAGGCCTGGTGTTTCTGGGTCCCGGGAACCAAAGTAGCGGGTGATTACCGCCGATGTTCGGGGTCGCGGGACGCTCTGGGTCCTCCTCCTTCTGGGCATCAGTCGGGTGACTGTCACATCTAGTGAAACGGCCGCGGGGATAGCTCCGTGTGTCGGGAGCTCAGGAATCAGCGTCCGGACTCCGCCATGGCCAGCCACGCCCCCCATGTGTAGACTCTTTAACGCCTTTTACCGAGACTCTCCCATACCATTAGACATGCAACGATCGTTTATCACTCTGATCCCCAAACCAGACAAAGACCCTACCCTATGTGCTAACTATAGACCCATCGCCCTACTGAACTCAGACCTAAAAATCTTTACTAAACTATTATCAATCCGACTGAACATGATCCTACCATCTCTTATTCATAAAGACCAGGTGGGCTTTATCCCCCTCAGACAGGCAGGGGATAATACCAGGAAGGTGATTGACCTGGTTGATGTGGCGAACAGGGAGAAAACGGCGTCTCTGCTACTTAGTCTAGACGCCGAAAAGGCCTTTGACCGACTTGGGTGGCCCTTCCTGTTCGCCACATTACAACATTTCAGGGACCATTCCTAAGAGCCATAAAACACCTCTATTCCAATCCCTCATCACAGGTTAGGACTCCTTTTGCCCTCTCCCCCACCTTCTCCATAACGAACGAAACCCTTCAGGGATGCCCACTATCACCCCTACTATTCGCACTCTGTGTCGAACCCCTGGCGGCCTCTATTCGAGGCAACCAGGATATTCGAGGAATCCCAGTTAGGGGACGGGAGTTTAAGATTTCATTATTCGCCGACGACGTGATTCTCACTCTAACCCAACACAGAATCTCCCTTCCAAATCTACACGCAGAACTCGACAAATACGGAGCCCTATCGGGCTATAAAATTAATACCTCTAAGTCAGAGGCCCTTCCAATTAATATCTCGGAAACGGAAACAGCTCATCTAAAGGCAAATTTCACATACCATTGGAAAACCACATCACTGAAGTACCTGGGGGTTTACATCACCACACAATTCAACACTCTATACCAGGAAAACTTTCCTCCCCTTTTCCGCTCCGTCTGAGCCCTGCTTACAACCTGGAAGAGACATCATATCTCCCTATTAGGCCGGATCGCATCGATTAAGATGACAATCCTCCCGAAATTACTTTACCTCTTCCAAACATTACCCATCCCAGTCCCCCACAAACATCTGAATAAACTTCAATCGGACCTTTTTAAATTCACCTGGAATTATAAACGACACAGAATTCCCCAGTCGGTAATGATGTTGGCGCGCTCAGATGGAGGCCTTGCCTTCCCCAACCTCATTAAATATTACCAAGCCACCCAACTATGAGCAATAACCTCGTGGTTCACTCAAAAGTCCTACAATAGATGGACAGAAATTGAAAAGATATGGCTAGCCCCCATCCACCCAAATAGTCTACTATGGAACACGAGGGCAGAGGTCCCCCATGAACGCTTACTGGGAACTATGTCCCAGCTTCGTCAATTGTGGATCAAACTACCCCGCTTACATGAGCTGTCCTCAGAAAAATCAGTCCTAACGTCCTTTGTCTGCAACCCCAAAATCCCAGATAGTCTCACACACCAGATGTCTCACCCATGGTCATCACGAAACCTCTTTCACTATGGACACCTAGTAGATCCTAGATCCCGCAGGCTACTGTCCTTCTCAGATCCTCAGACTACCTGCAGATACGCCATTATGCCTTGTCCATATCGCCTGACCTACAATTCTCCACTCCAACGTCTTTTGAGGACCTGATCCTGGGGGGCACAGCCCAGAAGGGCTTAATCTCTGATATGTACAAAATAATAAATGCCTACCCACTGGAAGCTAAAGGTAAACATGCCTATATGATCAAATGGGAAAAAGCCCTCAATGAGGAACTCCCTTTGGAGCAATGGCAGACGATATGGACCCAGGCAGCCAAAAGTTCCCTATGTACTCTATATAAGGAAAACACCTATAAGATCCTCCTCTACTGGTATATGACTCCAGACATCCTCCACACCATATACCCCTCTAGCTCTGATCGCTGTTGGCAATGTCAAAAAGAAAGAGAGACCCTCCTTCACCTTTTTTGGAGCTGTCCACTGATTACCCCCTTCTGGGCTGCGGTCCAGCAGTTGCTGACAGGTCTCCTGGAGGTACAGATCCCCATGACCCCCAAGTCATTCCTTTTAGGAGTCCTGCGACTAAAAATTCCCACACCCAGCAAAAAATTGCTACGCCACATACTCACAGCGGCACGATGTCTTATCGCCTTGCGCTGGAAAAAAACCCTCCCCCCCACTTCAGAAGCTTTATACGCCAGAATCAAGGATGTGGAGTTGATGGAGAAGATGACGGCCAGGATGCAGGACAGGCTGGAAGCACATAAAGTATGGGAGCTGTGGCATCTTCGAGAGGACCCACCATGACAAGTACATAAGTCTCTCCCATTAACAACCCTCCCCTCCCCCCCTCCTCTTCTTTCATTTTCTTTCCTTCCTTTCTCTTTCTCTACACCCCGAGTGTTCTAATGACTCTCATAGTTTCGAGCAATTTAACAGGGAAAAATGAAGGGATTTGTTGTATACATGTACACCGTTATATGTTCCTTCTTTTCTCTTGTCATTCTCTACATATTATGTATGCTTGTAATACAAATATTACAATAAAATGTTATTTGAAAAAAAACAAAAAAAACTTTAAGCAAAGATCCTGACAACGCATATTTAACCACTTGAAGACCAGACCTTTTCCTGAGACTATTTGTTTACAAGTTGAAATCAGCATTTTCTTGCTATAAAACTACTTATAACTGCATATATATAAAACACACACACACACACACACACACACACATACACAGTGGATATAAAAAGTCTACACACCCCTGTTAAAATGTTTCTGTGATGTAAAAAATAAATAAATAATAATAAATAAATAAAAAAGACAAAGATAAATCATATCAGAACTTTTTCCATCTTTAATGTGACCTATAAACTGTACATCTCAGTAGAAAAACAAACTGAAATCTTTTAGAGGGGGGGGGGGGGGGGGGAGTAAAAATAAGAAGCTGTGTTCAGAATTAACCGCTTGCCATGCAGTGCACAACGATATAAGTCGGCACAATGGCACAGCTGCGCAAATGGGCGTACCTGTAGTCCCCTTTAACCACTTCAGGCCCAGACCATTTGGCTGCACAAAGACCAGAGCATTTTTCGTGATTCGGCACTGTGTTGCTTTAACTGACAATTGCACAGTCGTGCGATGTCGCTCCCAAACAAAATTGAGGTCCTTTTTTCCCCCACAAATAAAGCTTTCTTTTGGTGGTATTTGATCACCTCTGCGGTTTTTATTTTTAGCGCTATATACAAAAAAAGAGCGACAATTTTGAAAAAAAAAAAAAAAAACGCAATATTTTTTACTTTTTGCTATAATAAATATCCCCAAAAATATATAAAAAACGTTTTCCTCCTCAGTTTAGGCTGTTACGTATTCTTCTACATATTTTTGGTATAAAAAAAAAAATCGTAAGCGTTTATTGATTGGTTTGCACAAAAAGTTATAGGGTCTACAAAAAATTTTTATGGAATTTTTTTTTTTTTTATTAGTAATGGCGGTGATCGATTTTTATTGTGACTGCGACATTGCGGCGGACAGATCGGACACTTTTGACACTATTTTGGGACCAGTGACATTTATACAGCGATCAGTGCTATAAAAACACACCGATTACTGTGTAAATGACACTGGCAGGGAAGGGTGCAACGTCGTTTGACCGCGCAATTGTCAAAGTGACACAGTGCCGTATCACAAAAAATGCTCTGGTCAGGAAAGGGGTAAATCCTTCCGGGGCTGAAGTGGTTAAGCAATCACAATCTTTTTGGTATGAATCTTGAGAGGGAACTCTTTAACAAGAGGGCCCCCAGATCCCGGCCCCCCCACCCTATGTGAATGAGTATGGGGTACATGGTACCCCTACCCATTCACCTAGGGAAAAAAGTGTCAATAAAAAAAAACACACTACACAGGTTTTTAAAGTAATTTATTAGACAGCTCCGGGGGTCTTCTTCCGACTTCGGGGGTCTACCATGTACCCCATACTCATTCACATAGGGTGGGGGGCCGGGATCTGGGGGCCCTCTTATTAAAAGGGGGCTAACGGATTCCGATAAGCCCCCCCGCCCGCAGACCCCGACAACCAACGGTCAGGTTTGTCGGGAAGAGGCTCTTGTCCTCATCAACATGGGGACAAGGTGCTTTGGGGTGGGGGGGCCTGCAGGGCGCCCCCCTGCCCTAAAGCACCCACCTCCCCATGTTGAGGGCATGCGGCCTGGTATGGTTCAGGAGAGGGGGCGCTCGATCGTCCCCACCCCCATTCCTGACCGGCCGGGCTGCGTGCTCGGATAAGAGTCTGGTATGGATTTGGGGGGGGACCCCCACGCCATTTTCTTCGGCATAGGGGGTTCCCCTTAAGGTCCATACCAGACCCAAGGGCCTGGTATGCTCTTGGAGGGATACCCATGCCGGTTTTTTATTTAAAATTTGGCACGGAGTTCCCTCTCAAGATCATCTGAGCACAAGTCGCATGCCGAAGTCGGATCATGCGAGACGGCGATCCGACTTCAATTATAGTCAATGGAAGGAAGTAGGATCAAAGTCGGACCAAAGTAGTACAGGGAGCATTTCTAAAGTCAGAATGACTTGTGTCGGACCAGTTAGGACGGCTCCCATAGGGAAACATTGGATTTCACATGTCATGCGACATGAGCTCCCAATGTCGGAGCGTTTGTCGGACCAGTGTGAACCCAGCCTTAGTCGCATCTTACAGCAAAACCCATGGTCCGCAGAGAAATTTGAAAGCATCAGAGGGATCTCATTGTTAAAAGGTATCAGTCAGGAGAAGGGTACAAAAGAATTTCCAAGGCATTAGATATACCATGGAACACAGTAAAGACCGTCATCAAGTCGAGAAAATATGGCACAACAGTGACATTACCAAGAACTGGACGTTCCTCCAAAATTCATGAAAAGATAAGAAATCTGTTCAGGGAGGCTGTAAAGAGGCCTACAGCAACATTAAAGAAGCTGCAGGAATATCTGGCAAGTACTGGCTGTGTGGTACATGTGACAACAATCTCCCATATTTTTCATATGTCTGGGCTATTGAAGCCTTTTCTTACTAAGAAAAACATCCAAGCCTGGCTAAATTTTGCACACCTGAAGGCTCCCAAAAACATGTGGGAAAATGTGTTATGGTCTGATGAAACCAAGGTTGAACTTTTAGGCCATAATTCTAAAAGATATGTTTGATGCAAAAACACTGCACATCACCAAAAGAACACCATACCCACAGCTAAGCATGGTGGTGGCAGCATCATGCTTTGGGGTTGTTTTTCTTCAGCTGGAACAGGGGCCTTAGTCAAGGTAGAGGGAATTATGAACAGTTCCAAATACTGTACCAGTTAATATTGGCAAAAAACCTTCAGGCTTCTGCTAGAAGGCTGAACATGAAGAGGAACTTCATCTTGCAGCATGACAAAGACCCAAAGCATACACTCAAATCAACAAAAAAAAAATGGCTTCACCAGAAGAAGATTAAAATTTTAGAATGGTCCAGCCAGAGCCCAGACCTGAATTTGATTGAAAATCTGTGGGGTGATCTGAAGAGGGCTGTGCACAGGAGATGCCCTCGCAATCTGACAGATTTGGAGTGTTTTTTGCAAAGAAGAGTGGGCAAATATTGCCAAGTCAAGATTAGAGGTCGACCGATATGGGTTTTTCTCTGGACGATGCCGATACCGATATTTAGAAATTGGGGCGGCCGATGGCCGATATATGATGCCGATTTTTGTGGCCGATATTTTAGGCCGATTAAAAAAAAAAAATAAAAAAATATACCTCACCCACTCCTCCCTGCTTGCTCCTGTCACTCTACCACACACTTGATGTCCTCAGTACAGATGGCACTGGTTGGCTTAGGCAGGTGGCACTGGCAAGTGGCACTGGTTTGGAACTGGCAGGTGGCACTGGTTTGGAACTGGCAGGTGGCACTGGTTTGGAACTGACAGATAGCACTGGTTGGCACTGGCAGGTGGCACTGGTTTGCAACTGACAGATGGCACTGGTTGGCACTGGCAGGTGGTGCTGGCACATGGCACTGATTGGCAGGTAGCACTGACAGATGACACTGACAGGTGGCACGGATTGGCAGTGGCATCGACAGGTGGCACTGGTTGGAGGAGGCACTCGTTGGCACTGGCAGGTGGCACTGATTGGTGGTGGCACTCGTTGGCACTGGCAGGCATTAGCATGTGGCACTGGTTTGGAACTGGCAGGTGGCACTGATTGGCTTGGCACTGGCAGGTGGCACTGATTGGCGGTGGCACTGGCAGGCACTGGTTGGCATTGGCAGGTGGCACTGGTTGGCGTTGGCACTGGCAGGTGGCACTGGCAAGTGGCACTGACAGGTTTCACACTGAGCCGAGTGTAAACTGTGTATGAAACTAACAGAGAGGAGCTGTCAGAATTGAGCTTAAAGGGGTTGTAAAGGTATTTTTTTTTTTTTTTTAAATAACAAACATGTTATACTTACCTTAACTGTGCAGCTCGTTCTGCACAGAGTGGCCCCGAACCTGGTCTTCTGGGGTCCCTCGGCGGCTGTTTCAGCTCCTCCCCGCATGCATTCACCACCTTAATGCGAGCTCCCTCGCATGGTGGTGAGTGCTTGCGGGCGCGCTCCCGTGATACAGCCGGCGGCTATAGCCGTTTGCTGTATCACTCGGCCCCGCCCCCCCGTCGCGCCATCGGATGTGATTGATAGCAGCGCGAGCCAATGGCTGCGCTGCTTTTAATCCATCCACTGCAGCCAATCAGCGACCAGGCTGAGCTGCAATGAAGATGACGAGAACGAGCAGCGAAGATTCGAGGCGTCAGGTAAGTAAAACGGGGGGGCTGGGGGCGGCGGTATTGTCAAAAGTTTTTTCACCTTAATGCATAGAATGCATTAAGGTGAAAAAATTTTTACCTTTACAACCCCTTTAATGTCGGGTGGGCGGGACCCGAACAGGGTGGGCGGGACCCAGCAGCTATCAAACAGCAGCCAATGATTGGGCTGCTTAAGAAAAGGGGCGGGGCCACATACACATAGCGGCCCACCCAGATCCCATCTTATTGGCTGTGTTTGATGGCTGCTGGGTCCTGCCCACCCCGGCCTGGTCCCGCCCACCCCGACATCAACCTCAATTCTGACAGATGCCCTCTCTCTCTCCTCTGCGTTACCTGTCAGTTTCACACACTCAGCGACTCTGGTAAGCATCAAGAGCCGCGCTGAGTGTGGAGAGGGGAGGAGGAACGGCGGCCAGTGTTAAATATCGGCCTAATTTAGATAATAATCGGCCCATGCCGATTTATCAAAAATGGTCAAATATCGGCCGATATATCGGGTCGACCTCTAGTCAAGATATGCCATGATAGACTTATGCTGTAGTGCTGTAATAAAATCAAAAGGTGCTTCAACAAAGTATCAGTTTAAGGGTGTGCACACTTATGCAACCATATTATTTTAGTTTTTTATTTTTACTTCCCTCCACCTAAAAGATTTAAATTTTTTTGTTCAACTGAGATGTACAGTTTATAGGTCACATTAAAAAGGTGGAAAAAGTTCTGAAATGGTTTATTTTGGTCTCAAATTTTCTTTTACATCACAGAAACCGGACATTTTAAAAAAGGGACGTGTAGACTTTTTATATCCACTGATATAGATAGACAGAGATAGATATAGATATATATATATAGATATATATATATAGATATATATATATAGATATATATATATATATATATAGAGATATATATATATATATATATATAGAGATATATATATATATATATATATAGAGATATATATATATATATATATAGAGATATATATATATATATATATATATATATATATATATATATATATATATATATATATATATATATATATATATATATATATATATATATATATATATATATATATATATATATATATATATATATATATATATATATATATAAATATAATTTATTTATTTGAGGGGCACCGAAATTTTGGACGCCTAAAACATATCCAATAATGGAACTGAAAAAGGGGCAGTCCGCCTCCCCTCCTTGTGAATGTCATGCAGAGCAGCCATCTCACTCTGTGCCAGGGAGCTGGATTTGAATCACCGTCAGCCACTGAAACAATGTCCCACCGTATAGAACAGCTCTTGTGATAGATGGCACACTGACCTAATGCCAGGAAATTTAAATCAGTGTGAAGTGGGTGATAGGAGGCGGGACTTTGTTACAGAGGCCACCCGGTGAATTCAAATCCAGCTCTCTGACACTGCGTGAGATTGCACTACCAGGCACTAGTGAGGCTACATTGATCTCTTGTATCATGTCCCCAGTCTCTGACCATATCTTGTATCATGTCCCAAGTCTCTGACCATCTCTTGTATCATGTCTCAAGTCTCTGACCATTTCCTGTATCTTGTCTGCTAGAGCTGCACTGAATGGACATTTTGTCAATACTATTAGCAATGTGTTTAAGTAAGATTGCAGACATGATACAAGAGATGGTTAGAGACTGCAGACTGCATTTTTCTTGCACTAAAAAGTGCCAATAATGGCCAACAATAAATTTGTATTCATTTAAATTCATAATATTAATTAAAAAGTTGAATATAATAAAATTATATATAAAAATATAAATATTTTTTCCAAAACTGTCATTTTTGCATCCATATTTTTTTTTTTTAGGGGGGACCCTAGGGAATAAAACCAAATATGTGCAACTTAAAGTCACAGCAACTTTAAAAAAAGTCCTGCACTACTTTGATTTGACTTTCATGCGATTTAAGTACCATAGGCTGCAATGTAAACACTCAAAAGTTGCATAAAAGTCACACCTGAATGTTAAACATGCAACAGTTGTGCAAAAGTTGTCAAAGCTGAAGGCGCATCCAAGTTGCATGACTTTGAAGTCGTACATGTGTGAATGGAGCATAAAACCTAGAAGCTGGTTACTATGCACAGTGGCACCAGATTCTGTGTGCTCCAGTTTTATTAAATAGGAGCTGGGCTTGCTTCCTATGCTTCCACTGGAGTCCACTGACTGTGGAGGAAGTGAAAAACACAGATGTACACACATCATACCCAGAGCGCACAGCTAAATATTAGCTCATTACCGTGCTCTTTAAAATCGGAGCTCCACTCCTTTTACATTTAGTAAAAGTCAGCAGCTTTCGGTGTAGCTGCTGACTTTTAATAAACTGACACTCTCCTGTCTAACGGTCCAGCGATACGGCCGCCTGAAGCCTCGTTTCTCTCTTCTCCGTGGCGCCATCATTGCAAGTGTGGGCACCCGGCTGTGACAGCAGGCGACTTTTGGGTGGAACTCCGCTTTAACTTCAATGTAAAATCTTTTTATTGCACAATGTCCAACCACTTTACCTTAACCCCTTACTGTGCTCATTACAGTCAGTGAACACACACCTTTTACAGCACAATCCTAAATAATAGCACATTAACCATCATCACATTACAGTTTTTTGGTCTGCTTACATTAACTATTTCAGTGCACCCACTTTCAACTTTTATAAGCTCTTTTATTACACCCCCCTCCCCATGCACATTACCTTTTTACTATGTTGCAGCCATTTAGGCCTCTTTTGGATGCGAGGTCTAGACCAGTGTTTCTCAACTCCAGTCCTCAAGGCTCCCCAACAGGTCGTGTTTTCAGGCTTGCCATTATTTTGCGCAGGTGATTTGATCAGTTTCACTGCCTTAGTAATTACCACAGCCGTTTCAGCTGAGGGAAATCCTGAAAACATGACCTGTTGGGGCGCCTTGAGGACTGGAGTTGAGAAACATTGGTCTAGAAAATGGTATCTCTCTTATCCCATAAGCATAATGTGAGAAGGAACAGGAAATACATCATAAAGTGGGCAGAACACAGAAAGGAACTAAAAAAAAAAGATGATGTGATAACCAAAACAACCACAAGATGGCAGTATATCAATCAACTATATAGAGGTCAAATAAAGACACTAGCTAAAGAAATAAACTATATAAAATTCTCACATAACATGTGTAAAAGCACAATGTGGCTAGATTTAGATAATAGATTTAGAGATATTCAGGTTTACGCTAAACTGCTACTTTACAAACACACTTTTCAGTTATTATATAATAAGTAAACCACACAGTTCTCTGTATGCACTAAACTGTGGACAATATAGTCCACTTTGCTTAGATGATTATACTCTACTGTGCATTATATACTTTGCACTGTTGAGCTTTAAACACTTTTTGCACCTTGGTCAGCAGTATACATAGTCAAAATACACACCATTGAATAAACCGAGCTGTATGTTATATATTCTGCAGTGCTATATTTTTTACATTGTGATGTACATGACATACAAGTCATTTCTCAGCTGTACACAGTATGTTATATACTCCACAGTGCTATCGCTGATTCTCCACACTACAGTCTATGCTGTCCATAAAACCCTTACACTGGAGCGTGGCCTGACGCTGAGCACGATGGACATGTGATCTCCCTGCTCTCCACGGACCTGCTCCAGCGAAGCTGCTAATGGGGACACAGCTTCACACCGATGGGCAGAAATTGAGCCAGCAGATTACAGAATAAGGGGGAACCTCAGGACACCTCAATCCACAAGGTCCCCCAATCCAGTCCTACTTCTCCTCGCTCCCGGGATCTGCCATGCGGGAGGCGGACAACATGGCGCCGCAGCGCGCCACACAGCCATCTCCTCCTTCTCCTCCAGAGGCTCTGGGAACGATGCGGATGGCTACAGAGGGTCCCACCGACACTCTCGAGGGGTATGTCAACCAGCAGCAGACCCGTCGCCCGCACATCAACCCTGCCAGCTCTGCATGGCCCATTTCCACCACACCATTGGGAACAACTTCCGCCATCTTGCTGGCAGGTAGTTCGGACACTTCCCACAGCTCCACAGGCAATTCCCCCTCCTGTCCCCTCACCCTCTAATGGCCCTGGACTTGACTCACTCTCCCTTCAGGGCACTCCAACAGCCTTCCAATATTGGGGACTCCCCCACATCCCAAGCGGGCCGTTCACAATTCCTGTCGCAGCTGCGGCCCATCTCTCCTGCAACCCAGACCCCATCTTCAGTCCCAGGCTCAAAGCCACAGACCGCTTTGCTCCTGCAAATCCAGCACCACTTGCTCAACCGCAGTCTGCCCGGAGCTCCTGCCCTCCCCTGCTCCCCCATCTGCGTCCAGCACCACCAATACAGATGGAGGACCAGAGAGAATGGTTCGAACCGTGGGCCTCGCCCTCACAGGCTCTAGCCCACCATCAGGCTCTGCCCAGAATACCATCCATTCTTACAGCGGATGAACTGGTCTCCTGGCAAGAACAACTACACTCACTACCCACAAAAGATGACTAAGCTGCTGATCTCTGAGGTCAAAGAAGCCTGTTGTAGTGAGATTAAAACTCCGCAAGCAGACTTCCATCAGCTGGCCACTCAGGTGGAGGACCTAGATGAGGACCTGCAAGCCACTAAGCTGACTGTCTATCGAGACCAATCCCAGACAGACGAGCACTTTATGCTCCATGACATGCAACTCCACTTGGAAGACTTAGACAATCGCAACTGCTGCAACAATATCAGGATCCAGGGCCTCCCGGAGTCTTCTGGCCCAGAGGATCTGCGATCGGTCCTCCAAACAATCTTCAACAACTTGCTGGGAGTCCCTGCTTCCACACACATCGAAATGGACAGGGCCCACAGAACTTTGAAGCCTAAAGACCAAGTGCCCAAACCTAGAGATATAATCTGCAGAGTGCACTCATTCGCTGTAAAGGAGGACATCATGCGCAAAGCCCGGGTGATTAAACCTATCCTTGTGGACGGCACTCCAATCCAACTCTTTCCTGCATCACCCTACAGAAACGTAGGCTACTTCAACCGCTCCTGCAGGATAACATCATCACCTACCGTTGGGGATTCCCCTTTAGCCTGAATGGCTATGCATGCCGGGAAGACGGCAATGCTTCGAGTACCTGAGGACATTTGTTTCTTTCCATCCCCATTCCAGACCTCCTGGGTTGGGATATCATCCCCCTCCTCCTCCCCATCAACCGGCTCGCAAAGGGTTCCTGTGAAGAGGAGGGGACGACCCCCTGACTCCCCTCCGTAAGAACCCCAAACAACAGCCAGCCTGAGAACTGCCATGGCTAATAATGCCCTCCTTGATCTATTTTTACAGATGACAGGCCCAATCCTGGAGGAACACTTTGTTTATGCACGGTTATCCAAAGTTGAAGTTTATACTTGCAATGACTGTTTTAGGTTATCCTCCCCAGGGTGTTATCCCGTCCCTGCAGGGGATGGCCGTCATCCCTCCTGGATAGCCTGCCCTCCGCCGGGCTCGCCCGGCATCTGGGCCGTCTCATCAGGGAGGTAGCTCTCCTGGCACTCTGCCTGGGTACGGGCGACCCTGCGGCGGTGCCTTACATCACGCATGTTTCTGATTACATGTGCAAGTTGTTCCTTAAGTGACTAGTATTGTCCCCTTGCTTATATTTAGCCTTTAACTGCTTTGTTCTTTAGCAGGTCCCAGATCATAGGTACCAGTTGAAGTTCGGTATCTGACACTACCCCCTAACTTGTTTAGTGATTTAAAAGTTCCTTCCTAATCATCACTTACCCCCCTCGCCCCCGTTGGACTATGGCGGTAACATGGAACTATCGATTTATTGATGGACCTTAATTATCCGTTCTTAGAATTGTGAATTATCTTTACAGGTTTTCGTTTTTTCTCCTTTCTTCTCTCTTACGGCTCTTCTCCCCTGGGCTCCCGTCTCTCTCCATGCGCAATGGCCACCATCTCCGGTCTCAAGTCTTGTCTTCCTGGACCTCTGGGTTTGATAAGTATACAACACCTCAACATACGTACTCATAACACCACCTGCTCACACCCCATTCTCAACATGGTACAGGTTTACTCGCATAATGTTAACGGTCTTATCTCGAATTTTAGAAGGCAGTTGGCACTGAGGAGCTTCAGAGATTCTGGAGCGGAGGTAATATTGGTACAAGAAACACATTTTAACAAAACAGGCACTCCGGCGTTTGCGTCAAGGTTTTTTCCCATGGGGTTCTTAGCCTCTAACACTAAAAAGAAAGCAGGGGTGGCCATCTTGATATAAAAGGGATCCCCATACACACCCACATCCTTCTACTCTGACCCCCAAGGTCGGTTTTTGATCCTTAGTGGCAGATAGCAACAATCTGAAATAACTTTCTGCAATAACTTTCTGCAATATTTATGCACCAAATGTGAATCAGATGCCCTTTGTGACTAGGGTGTACAACCGCCTATTCAGATCCACACACCCCTTAGTCATGGGAGGGGATTTCAACCTCCCGTTCTCCCCTACTCTGGATAGAACATTTCTTACCAAAAAAAATCTCCTCTCCACGCCTCCCGACAATTTTGTCAGGTCACTCACAAGTTTGCCCTGTTTGATGCATGGTGTGTAGATCACCCAGCAAAGCGCCCATACTCCCACCCCTTACACACACACACGCTAGACTACTTTTTCATGAACGCCCCCTCCCTGCGGGCACTTGTTAAAGTACACATCCTGCCCATATCATGATCAGACCACGCTCCGATCCTTTTGAAACTCAAACTAGAACCTTCCAAGGTCAAACTGCATCACTGGCGACTTAATGGCTTCATCTTAAAAAGGATGTCGCAAGTAGGACGGAGTTAGAAAACACTTTAAAACTATACTTTGTAGAGAATAGTGCCCTGGAGATTTCTGGAGGAACTCTCTGGGAGACACACAAGACAGTAATACGAGGACAATGTATAGCGGTCTCAACGGTCTGGAGGAAAAATACCAGGCAACTGAGACAGCAGACAGCACAGCGACTACGGGACTTAGAATCTAGACTTACGACTTCATCCCCAATCCATCTTTTGAGAGAAATTATACGCCTACGGTTAGTTATCAAAAGTATAGATATAGGCCAGGTTGAAAAAGCCTTTCAGAGACTATCAACTATACTATGATAAAGGCAACAAAGCCCACATTTCATTAGCCGCAAACTCCAGGAACATACCCATACCTCGGCCCTACAGGACCCAGCTAAGACCCTTCACTTTCACCCCGATCGCATTGACCAATTATTTTGAGATTACTTCTCGGATCTCTACAACAACCCCTCCATACCACACTTACCAATCCCAGCAAGTTTTACTGACTGCGTGCGAGTTTACCTCGCAACCAGCGGGGTGGCCACTTTACCAGCAGAGGCCCTACAGTCCCTCAACTCCCCGATCACTGACGAGGAGATTTCAGAGACTTTGAAGCTCCCCCCAAATAACAAAGTCCTGCGCCCTGATGGCCTTACGTATGAATAATACAAAACTTTTCTGACCAGCCTACTTCCACAGATGACTTGTTTATTTAATTGATTCATGGGCAAGGACAAAATCCCATGGGACATGCAGACTTCACACCTCACGCTCATACCAAACCTAAAGACCACACATTGTGTGGGAATTTTTTTTTTTTTTTCAAAAAGATTTTATTGGAGTTTTACAGATTTACAAAGTATATGTAACATACATCTCAATCAGTAAGTTTACAAACTAATAGCAAGTATGCACTTTCCACAGTAATCCACTCGCTGAAGGAGAACAGTAAGACAATTCCAGTGAGAGAATATGCAGTTCTTAAGTAACTATAATTCCTAAAACTAAAACATTAGTTTAGAGATGGGATGTTGGGTCTAGAAGGTGAGGTCTTAAGAAAAGCAACGGTCACATCAGGATTTTCAAAGGCAGCCCCCGGTTCCATTCACCCCTAAAAGGGACCATCGCTGTGAATGGGCCGAGGAAAAAAGACAGCAGATAAGTGGGGCCAGCGACTAAAGAGTGGTGCGGATTGGGAAGTAGTTCCACTAGGTGACCGGGTTCGTTGCTTATGGGCATCTGGAAAGGCATGTTGACAGCTGTGGTTACAAGCCTATGTCATAAGTGTATAAGATGGGAGAGTATGTTCAGAAGGAGCAGTGTCTAAGGTATCTGAGAGAAGGTGAGGGCAGAGACATTATGGTAACGGAAAATGGGTAAGAGGGAGGAGCAGGGGGTAGGCGGCCTAGCTGAGCCAGGGATTCAGGGTTTCAATACATATGCGCTCAATGTCATTGTGTGGGAATTATAGACCCATAGCTTTACTGAATTCAGACCTGAAAATTTTTTACGAAATGACTATCCCTCCGAGTAAATGAGGTCCTTCCCTCCCTGATCCATAAGGACCAGGTGGGCTTTGTCCCAGGGCGCCAGGCAGGAGAGTCATCAATTTAATAGATATCATTAATAGGCAAAAAGATAAAGCTCTGTTACTCAGCTTAGATGCTGAGAAAGCCCTCGAAAGGCTTAGCTGGCCTTTTATGTTCTCCACCCTTGAATATCTGGGCTTTCGGGGGCGTTCCTCAGGGCATTTTGGCACCTATACGCAACTCCATCCGCCTCTGTCAAAACACCTTTTGCGGCATCTACTTCCTTTCCCATTTCGAAAGGAACTAGGCAAGGTTGCCTGTTCTCCCCGTTGCTTTTCGCCCTCTGTATCAAACCCCTGGCGGCCTAGATCCACCTCCCTACTACACACCATGAACTTGCTGAGAACTATTTGGAGACAACTAAACCGCAAAACTCCCCTACAATCTGAGGGCTCCTTAGTTACAGCTTTCCTCTACAACCTTAAAAACTACCGACGGATTAACATTCCAGATGATCTCTCCATGGTTGCAGAGGAACCTCTTTCATTACGGAGACTTGGCGAATCCAGTTTTTAGGGTCTTATTACCTTTTGACGAACTCGGAACTAAGCACGAGCTCCCCTGTAGTGCCTTCTTTGGCTACCTTCAAATTCGGCACTACGCACTTACCATCACCCCCCACCTTTCAATTTTCTAAGCCACCCCCATTTGAATGATTAATCCTATCAGGCCCCACACAGAAAGGACTGACTTCAGACATATATAAACTCCTAAACTCCTATGATATGGTCTCACCGGGGAAACATAGATACATGTACAAATGGGAGGAACATCTCAGAGAGGAATTATCCCTTGAACAATGGTCCACTATAGGGTCTTGGGCAGCCAAGAGCTCTATATGCACACTCTATAAAGAGAACACATACAAGGTGCTCGTCAACTGGTACCCAACACCATCTCGCCTACACGCTATATATCCATCGGCCTCAGAACGCTGCTGGAGATGTCTCCAGGACCGGGGTACGCTATTCCACATCTACTGGAGTTGCCCAGCCCCCCAGCCTTACTGGCGTTTGGTCCAGGGACAGCTCTATCGGCTGTTTGAGGTGGATATCCCTCGCTCTCCCCAGATTTTATTTAATGGGCCTTCCCCCTCCTAAATTACCCAGTTTAGCCAAAAGATTGGCCACACATATATTAACAGCGGCTAGATGTCTAGTGGCCCTTCAATGGAAACAACAAAACCCCCAACACAATCTAAACCTTATGCCTGAATCAAGGATGTGGAGGTTATGGAGTCCATGTCGGCTAGACTAACACACGGCAACATGGGATCCTTGGCATCAATGGATGGATCCTCCTTGATTCCACTGAGGTCATAAGGGGGTGTGGTCTTGTCCTATGACCACGCCCCCTTATGACCTCACAGTCCCAGCATGCCCCGGGACTGTGATGTCATAGGGGGTGGGGTCACCGCCTATATAAGTCATAGCGGAGCGCTCAGACAGCATTACAGCCGGAGAGAGCGTCGTGTTAACATCTCTGAAGACCGGGCTTCTCCGCTAGCAAAAGAGCGGCAAAAGAGCAGAAGATAGGAGAGGAGCCCGGCAGAAGAACCCGGAGAGCGGGAGAAGAACCGAACATCGGGAAAAGAGGCCGGAGAGACCCCCGAAGTCGGAAGAAGACCCTTGGAGCTGCCTAATAAATTACTTTAAAAACCTGTGTAGTGTGTTTTTTTATTGACACTTTTTCCCATAGGTGAATGGGTAGGGGTACGATGTACCCCATACTCATTCACATAGGGTGGGGGGCCAGGATCTGGGGGCCCCCTGATACCATAAAGCCCCCCGCCCGCAGACCGCGACAACCAACAGCCAGGGTTGTCGGGAAGAGGCCCCCTGTCCTCATCAACATGGGGACAAGGTGCTTTGGGGTGTTGGGGCCGCAGGGCGCCCCCCTCCCCCAAAGCACCCACCCCCCATGTTGAATGCATGAGGCCTGGTACAGCTCAGGAGGGGGGGGGGGGCGCTCGCTCGTCCCCACACCCTTTCCTGACCGGCCGGGCTGCGTGCTCGGATAAGGGTCTGGTATGGATTTGGGGGGGACCCCCACGCCGTTTTTTTCGGCATAAGGGGTTCCCCTTAAAATCCATAGCAGACCTAAGGGCCTGGTATGCCCCCAGAGGGGAATTCTCTTTCGCGCTCAACGCAATAGGAAAATGTGTTTTTCCTATTGCAGCCAGTGCGAGATGTATAGTACCCTGTCGCCGAGAACCAGCGCGATGGGTTTGCGCTGGAAACATTCTCGCGGCCGCGTACTGTAGTTTGTACAAAAGTCTGATGCTTTTGTGTACACACGATCGAACTTTGCTCCATCTGACTTTTTTTGCCAGAAAGTTTGTGCGTTCGCACAGCCAACAAAAGTCCGATGGAAACAGAAAAAGTTTGTCCGATGGAGCGTACACACGGTCGGATGTTGCTCCAAAACAGCTAATTTGCATGTTTGTTGTCAAAAAGTCCGATCGTGTGTATGGGCCTTTAGAATAGTTAGTGGTAAGCATCAATTTCACTATAACCCCCATTCCCTTACCCCCTTCTACATGAAAAAAATCCTCTTCGCTGAGAAATGTGAAGAATTTTATACAGGACAGTCAATGGAAGAAAGTGTAGAACTCTTGTCATTTGGAAGCTCAACCAGCCAAAAGTAAAAGGCGTATCACATTGCCTGAAACTAGACAAAAATACCTAAGTTTTGATGTATGAATTGTGTATGACAAGTAGATCATGTGGGCGTGAGAGCAATTTATAGAGAAGGAACTAAGATAATTTTTTTAAGGCTGTGTTCTAGGTATGACATCATCCAATCTAAGCACCCCAATCGACACTCTGTTTAAATCGATAAAATTTCCTGAAATGATCACTAAAAATAAACAGCTTTTTCACAAAAACAGTAAAAGATATCAAACTGAAAAGATATAGCCAGATAGCTGAATATTTTGATAGCTGAACATTTTAAAGTTTGTTTGGCGTCTGTAGGTGAAAGTATGAAGGAGCTGAAACTTTTGGGAGCAGAAGATTTTAAAGGATTTGAAGCATGCTCTCATTCACTTCAATGTTTAAAAAAAAAAGTGTTAAAAAGCTTAATATTTTAAAATGTATAATTAGTAGAAAAAAAGTTAAAAAAGTTCCATCATTAGCTGAAAGAGCTGAACATTTTAAAAGTTGAATGATTTTAATAGCTGAAAGTATGCAGAAGTTACGCAGAGCCAAAAAACGCACGGAATAAAATTAAAACTAGAAAATGCGTGGGAATGCTGAATAGCATCTCCCTATCTGCTAGCTGCCTGTCCCCTGAACACACTGTAAAAAAAACATCTCCTCACTATCTGCTAGCTGCCTGAGTGAGAGACAGTGTGAGAACCCTTCAAAGAAGCATTAATAAATCTACAACAGTACATGCTATAGAAACAGCGACTTCACCGTTACAGACACACGGCCTTTGTGAACGTATCAGTATAAAATTTGTTGATAAACTTAAAAATGGGGGCAGGTCAGCGATTTCAAAAAGAAGTTGGCTGTGTGTTTCGCCGGGAAATGTGAAGAATTTTATACATCAAAACTTCCCCATCATATTGCCCCATCAAAACGGCCCAATCATATTGCCCCCATCAAAACTGCCCAAATCAGATTCCTCTATTATAAATCAGTACATGGTGTGTCTGTCCCCTCCCCCGGGCTCTGTAATCAGAGCTGAGAAGCTCCAGCCGTCTCCCCCACCGCCCATCCTTAGTGGGACTGCTTTAGCAGTCCCACTATTGTGATTGGTTTTTATTTATTAGTGGGAATGCTTTAGCAGTACCACTATTGTTATTCAAATTTATTATTATTATTATTAGTGGGACTGCTTTAGCAGTCCCACTATTGTTATTCAATTTTATTTATTTTTATTAGTGGGAATGCTTTAGCAGTCCCATTATTGTTATTAGTGGGAATGCTTTAGCAGTCCCACTATTGTTATTCGATTTTATTTATTAGTGGGACTGCTTTAGCAGTGCCACTATTGTTATTCGATTTTATTTATTTTTAATTTTAATTTTATTCCGTACGTTTTTTGGCATACTTTCAGATGATGATCGGACTTTTTCAACTTTTTTTCTACTATTTATACTTTTTAAAATATTAAGCTATTTAACACTTTTTTTAACATTGAAGTCAATGGGAGCATGCTTGAAATCCTTAAAATCTTCTTCCGCTCCCAAAAGTTTCAGCTCCTTCATACTTTCACCTAGACTAGAGACACCAAACAAACTTTAAAATGTTCACAAAATATTCAGCTATCTGGCTATATCTTTTCAGTTTGATATCTTTTACAGTTTTTGTGAAAAAGCTGTTTGTTTAGTGGTCATTTCAGGAAATTTAAGCCATTAAACACAGTGTACTGTGTTGGTTTTGTTGCCATGGTTACCAAAGCTTCTGTTATACACAAGGGGGGAGGTGGCTGGAGCATCTCAGCTCTGATTACAGAGCCCGGGGGAGGGGACAGACACACCATGTACTGATTTAAAATAGAGGAATATGATGGGGCAGTTTTGATAGGGTAATTCTGATGGGGCAGTTTTGATGGTGGCAATATGATGGGGCAGTTTTGATGGGGCAATTCTGATGGGGCAGTTTTGATGGGGCAATTCTCATGGTGTCAATATGATGGGGCAGTTTTGATGGGGCAATTCTGATGGGGCAATTCTGATGGGGCAATTCTGATGGGGCAATTCTGATGGGGCAGTTTTGATGGGGCAGTTTTGATGGCAAAATGATGGGGGCAGTTTTGATGGCAATATGATGGGGGCAGTTTTGATGGGGTAATTCTGATGGGGCAGTTTTGATGGTGGCAATATGATGGGGCAGTTTTGATGGTGGCAATATGATGGGGCAGTTTTGATGGTGGCAATATGATGGGGCAGTTTTGATGGTGGCAATATGATGGGGCAGTTTTGATGGTGGCAATATGATGGGGCAGTTTTGATGGGAGCAGTTTTGATGGTGGCAATATGATGGGGCAATTCTGATGGGGCAGTTTTGATGGGGCAATTCTGATGGGGCAATTCTGATGGGGCAGTTTTCATGGTGTCAATATGATGGGGCAGTTTTGATGGGGCAGTTTTGATGGGGCAATTCTGATGGGGCAATTCTGATGGGGCAGTTTTGATGGGGCAATTCTGATGGGGCAGTTTTGATGGGGCAATTCTGATGGGGCAGTTTTGATGGGGCAATTCTGATGGGGCAGTTTTGATGGGGCAATTCTGATGGGGCAGTTTTGATGGGGCAATTCTGATGGGGCAGTTTTGATGGGGCAATTCTGATGGGGCAGTTTTGATGGCAAAATGATGGGGGCAGTTTTGATGGCAAAATGATGGGGGCAGTTTTGATGGCAAAATGATGGGGGCAGTTTTGATGGCAAAATGATGGGGGCAGTTTTGATGGCAAAATGATGGGGGCAGTTTTGATGGCAAAATGATCGGGGCAGTTTTGATGGGGGCCATTTTAGCAATTCAGCATTCCCACGCATTTTCCCCAGGAAATGCATTTTCTAGTTAGTGGGACTGCTTTAGCAGTCCCACTATTGTTATTCGATTCTATTTATTTTTATTCCGTACGTTTTTTGGCTCTGCGCAACTTCTGCATACTTTCAGCTATTAAAACCATTCAACTATTAAAATGTTTGTCTCCTTTAGCTGATGTGTGCTCTTTTTCAACTTTTTTTCTACCATTTATACTTTTTAAAATATTAAGCTTTTTATCACTTTTTTTTAACATTGAGGTCAATGGGAGCATGCTTCAGATCCTTAAAATCTTCTTCTGCTCCCAAAAGTTTCAGCTCTTTCATACTTTCACCTACAGACGCCAAACAAACTTTAAAATGTTCACAAAATATTCAGCTATCTGGCTATATCTTTTCAGTTTGATATCTTTTACAGTTTTTGAGAAAAAGCTTTTTGTTTAGAGGTCATTTCAGGAAATTTTAGCCATTAATCAGAGTGTACTGTGTTTGTTTTGTTGCCATGGTTACCAAAGCTTCTGTTATACACAGGGGGGGGGGAGGTGGCTGGAGCATCTCAGCTCTGATTACAGAGCCCAGAGGAGGGGACAGACACACCATGTACTGATTTATAATAGAGGAATATGATGGGGCAGTTTTGATAGGGCAATTCTGATGGTGGCAATATGATGGGGCAGTTTCGATGGTGGCAATATGATGGGGCAGTTTCGATGGTGGCAATATGATGGGGCAGTTTCGATGGTGGCAATATGATGGGGCAGTTTCGATGGTGGCAATATGATGGGGCAGTTTCGATGGTGGCAATATGATGGGGCAGTTTCGATGGTGGCAATATGATGGGGCAGTTTCGACGGGGCAGTTTCGACGGGGCAATTCTGATGGGGCAGTATGATGGGGCAGTTTTGCTGGGGGCCATTTTAACAATTCAGCTATTCAGCATTCCCACGCATTTTCCCCAGGAAATGCATTTTCTAGTTTTTATTTAATTTTATTCCGTACGTTTTTTGGCTCTGCGTAACTTCTGCATACTTTCAGCTATTAAAATGTTCGTCTCTTTCAGATGATGATCGGACTTTTCCAACTTTTTTTCTACTATTTATACTTTTTAAAATATTAAGCTTTTTAACACTTTTTTTTAACATTGAAGTCAATAGGAGCGTGCTTCAGATCCTTAAAATCTTCTTCCGCTCCCAAAAGTTTCAGCTCCTTCATACTTTCACCTACAGACGCCAAACTTTAAAATGTTCACAAAATATTCAGCTATCTGGCTATATCTTTTCAGTTTGATATCTTTTACAGTTTTTGTGAAAAAGCTGTTTGTTTAATGGTCATTTTAGGAAATTTTAGCCATTAAACAGAGTGTACTGTGTTGCTTTTGTTGCCTTGGTTACCAAAGCTCCTTTTATACACAGGGGGGAGGTGGCTGGAGCATCTCAGCTCTGATTACAGAGCCCGGGGGGAGGGGACAGACACACCATGTACTGATATATAATAGAGGAATATGATGGGGCAATTTTGATGATGGTAATATGATGGGGCAATTTTGATGATGGTAATATGATGGGGCAGTTTTGATGGTGGCAATTCTGATGAGGCAGTTTTGATGGTGGCAATTCTGATGAGGCAGTTTTGATGGTGGCAATTCTGATGAGGCAGTTTTGATGGTGGCAATTCTGATGAGGCAGTTTTGATGGTGGCAATATGACTGGGCAGTTTTGATGGTGGCAATATGACTGGGCAGTTTTGATGGTGGCAATATGACTGGGCAGTTTTGATGGTGGCAATATGACTGGGCAGTTTTGATGGTGGCAATATGACTGGGCAGTTTTGATGGTGGCAATATGACTGGGCAGTTTTGATGGTGGCAATATGACTGGGCAGTTTTGATGGTGGCAATATGACTGGGCAGTTTTGATGGTGGCAATATGACTGGGCAGTTTTGATGGTGGCAATATGACTGGGCAGTTTTGATGGTGGCAATATGACTGGGCAGTTTTGATGGTGGCAATATGACTGGGCAGTTTTGATGGTGGCAATATGACTGGGCAGTTTTGATGGTGGCAATATGACTGGGCAGTTTTGATGGTGGCAATATGACTGGGCAGTTTTGATGGTGGCAATATGACTGGGCAGTTTTGATGGTGGCAATATGACTGGGCAGTTTTGATGGTGGCAATATGACTGGGCAGTTTTGATGGTGGCAATATGACTGGGCAGTTTTGATGGTGGCAATATGACTGGGCAGTTTTGATGGTGGCAATATGACGGGGCAGTTTTGATGGTGGCAATATGACGGGGCAGTTTTGATGGTGGCAATATGACGGGGCAGTTTTGATGGTGGCAATATGACGGGGCAGTTTTGATGGTGGCAATATGACGGGGCAGTTTTGATGGTGGCAATATGACGGGGCAGTTTTGATGGTGGCAATATGACGGGGCAGTTTTGATGGTGGCAATATGATGGGGCAGTTTTGATGGTGGCAATATGATGGGGCAGTTTTGATGGTGGCAATATGATGGGGCAGTTTTGATGGTGGCAATATGACAGGGCAGCTTTGATGGGGCAATTCTGATGGGGCAGCTTTGATAAGGGCCAAAATATGATGGCTGTATGATGGGGCAGTTTTGATTGGGGCCGTTTTATCAATTCAGCATCCCACACATTTTCCCCAGGAAATGCATTTTCTAGTTAGTGGGACTGCTTTAGCAGTCCCACTATTGTTATTCGTTTTTATTTATTTTTAATTTTATTATTCCGTACGTTTTTTGGCTCTGCGTAACTTCTGCATACTGTCAGCTAATAAAACCATTCAACTATTAAAATGTTCGTCTTTCAGCTGATGATGGGACTTTTTCAACTTTTTTTCTACTATTTATACTTTTTAAAATATTAAGTTTTTTAACACTTTTTTTTAACATTGAAGTCAATGAGCATGCTTCAGATCCTTAAAATCTTCTTCCGTTCCCAAAAGTTTCAGCTCCTTCATACTTTCACCTACAGACGCCAAACAAACTTTAAAATGTTCAGCTATCTGGCTATATCTTTTCAGTTTGATATCTTTTACAGTTTTTGTGAAAAAGCTGTTTGTTTAGTGGTCATTTCAGGAAATTTTAGCCATTAAACAGAGTGTACTGTGTTGCTTTTGTTGCCATGGTTACGAAAGCTTCTGTTATACACAGGGGGGGAGGTGGCTGGAGCATCTCAGCTCTGATTACAGAGCCTGGGGGAGAGGACAGACACGCCATGTACTGATTTATAATAGAGGAATATGATGGGGCAGTTTTGATGGGGCAGTGTTGATGGTGGCAATATGATGGGGCAGTTTTGATGGTGGCAATATGATGGGGCAGTTTTGATGGTGGCAATATGATGGGGCAATTCTGATGGGGCACTTTTGATGGTGGCAATATGATGGGGGCAGTTTTGATGGGGGCAGTTTTGATGGGGGCAGTTTTGATGGGGGCAGTTTTGATGGGGGCAGTTTTGATGGGGGCAGTTTTGATGGGGGCAGTTTTGATGGGGGCAGTTTTGATGGGGGCAGTTTTGATGGGGGCAGTTTTGATGGGGGCAGTTTTTGATGGGGGCAGTTTTTGATGGGGGCAGTTTTTGATGGGGGCAGTTTTTGATGGGGGCAGTTTTGATGGGGCAATTCTTATGGGGCAGTTTTGATGGTGGCAATATGATGGGGCAGTTTTGATGGGGACAATTTTAATGGAGCAGTTTTAAAAGGTGGCAATATGATGGGGCAGTTTTGATGGTGGCAATATGATGGGGCAGTTTTGATGGGGGCAATATGATGGGGCAGTTTTGATGGGGACAATTTTTATGGGGCAATTCTGATGGGGCAGTTTTGATGGCAATATGATGGGGGCAGTTTTGCTGGGGGCCGTTTTAGCAATTCAGCTATTCAGCATTCCCCTGCATTTTCCCCAGGAAATGCATTTTCTAGTTAATTTTATTATTCCGTACGTTTTTTGGCTCTGCGTAACTTCTGCATACTTTCAGCTATTAAAACCATTCAACTTTTAAAATGTTCATCTCTTTCAGCTGATGGGACTTTAACTTTTTTTCTACTATTTATACTTTTTTTAAATATTAAGCTTTTTAACACTTTAACATTGAAGTCAATGAGAGCGTGCTTCAAATCCTTAAAATCTTCTTCCGCTCCCAAAAGATTCAGCTCCTTCATACTTTCACCTACAGACACCAAACCTTAAAATGTTCACAAAATATTCAGCTATCTGGCTATGTCCTTTCAGTTTGATATCTTTTACAGTTTTTGTGAAAAAGCGGTTTGTTTAGTGGTCATTTCAGGAAATGTTAGCTATTAAACAGAGAGTGTACTTGGCTAATGTTGTTGCCATGGTTACCAAAGCTTCTGTTATACACAGTGATGGGCAGTGGGGGAGGTTGGCTGGAGCATCTCAGCTCTGATTACAGAGCCCGGGGGAGGGGACAGACACACCATAAATTTACAAGTTATGCGCTGCGCTTGGGTGACCCCAAAAACAAAATTAATAATAACCAACTTTGTGCTTACTAGTGCGATAATATTAAATACAAATAATATGAATGTAGAATAAATAAACAAGGTGTGAAAAAACAAGTGCTTGTTACACCATAAATTAGTGCTTATTAGTGCTTTTTACACCATACATAGTGTCTTAATCAACATAAAAAGTGTGCTTAGTGCTCAATACACAGTAACCTACTTTTCTTAAATGAAAAAAAAAAAAAAAAAAGTTCTCTATGGCACTCTCAATAGTGTGTGCAAAACATGCTCCTGTGCTCCTTCGTGACCCCCTTAAGCTAATGTGCTCACCTCAGAGCGTGTGACTCAGCTTCTACCCCGAGTCCAAAATTGCTTTGGAGCCACCCCTGGGCTCAGTCTCAGTGTCTGCTCCACTCCTCCAGCTGGAAACAATGTGGCTCCATACATAGAATGAAAAGGAAACTATATAGTGTAATATAGTCAAAATGTTTTTATTAAAAGAAAACGCTCCCCACACCGGGGTACTCACATGGCACTGGTGCGTCAGTGCACCATACTATAACGGCTTTCTATGCAAAATCAGTGGAAGTTTGGTGCGGTATGCTGTGCTGAGACAGCTCTGGTGTAAAGTCTGTGTCAGTCTCTCCGTCCTGGCCCCTCCCCTATGCATCTTCGACACAGGGATCTCGTGTCATTATCAGGGGGATAATTATCAGGGGGGAGAGACTTTACACCAGCGCTGTCTCAGCACAGCATACCGCACCAAACTTCCACTGATTTTGCATAGAAAGCCATTATAGTATGGTGCACTGACGCACCAGTGCCATGTGAGTAGAGGTCGACCGATATGGGTTTTTCTCTGGCCGATGCCAAAGCTGATATTTAGAAATCGCGGTGGCCCATATATGATGCCGATTTTTTTTAGGGCCGATATATTAGGCCGATTTTTTTTTTTTCCTTCATCTCATAAAATCTAACAGTTAGACCCCTTTCACACTGGGGCGTTTTTCAGGCGCTTTTGTGCTAAAAACAGCGCCTGTAAAACGGCTCCCCTGCAGTCTGTGTGAAAGCTCGAGTGCTTTCACACTGAGGCGATGCGCTGGCAGGATGTTAAAAAAAAGTCCTGCAAGCGGCATCTTTGGAGCGGTGTACACCGCTCCTCCACCACTCCTGCCCATTGAAATGAATGTGCACCGCTGCCGAAGCGCCTGCAAAGCGTTTCGGCAGCAGCGCTTCAGGGGCGCATTTAACCCCTTCTTCGGCCGCTAGCTGGGTTATAAGCGCCCCGCTAGCAGCTGAATAGCGCCGCTAAAATGACGGTAAAGCGCCGCTAAAATTAACAGCATTTTACCGTCAACGCATGCCCGCTCCAGTGTGATAGCAGCCTTAAGTAATAAGTGATACAGAAAATTTTTTATATTTAAAAACATTTATTAAACAAAACAAACCTCCAATCAGTTCACTTGTATGTAGAATTTAGATAAAAAAAAAATAACTATATCTTAAATATTAAATACACAAAAACAGGTAATCAAAACTTTTGGACGAAAAAAAAATGGGCTAACTTTACTGCTTATTTTTTTTTTTTTTAATTTCATTAGTGTATTTTTTTTTTTAAAAATTGCGTTTGAAAGACCGCTGCGCAAATACCGTGTGACATAAAATATTGCAACAACCGCTATTTTATTCCCTAGGGTCTCTGCTAAAAAAAATATATATAATGTTTGGGGGTTCTAAGTGATTTTATAGCAGAAAATACAGGATTTTTACTTGTAAGCAACAAGTGTCAGAAAAGATTTAGTCTTTAAATGGTTAAACTGAAAACTTCTCCACGGAGTTCAGTCTATTGATAAAAAGAACCTGAGAGGAGGAGAGAAGAAAACTTCAGACAACTTGCAATTGACTTCAATTACAGAAGTCATTTGCAAGTCCCACTGAATCGGCTTTTTTTATCAGCACAATCGCAGAAGTAAAAAAAGCCGGCCGACCTCTACATGTGAGTACCCCGGTGTGGGGAGCGTTTTCTTTTAATAAAAGCATTTTGACTATATTACACTATATAGTTTCCTTTTCATTCTATGTATGGAGCCACATTGTTTCCAGCTGGAGGAGTGGAGCAGACACTGAGACTGAGCCCAGGGGTGGCTCCAAAGCAATTTTGGACTCAGGGTAGAAGCTGAGTCACACGCTCTGAGGTGAGCACATTAGCTTAAGGGGGTCACGAAGGAGCACAGGAGCATGTTTTGCAGCACTCAGGATATCTTCGGCATGATGTTGGATTGTTGTCACAGCTGAACACCATCTGCACGCATTGTTTTATTATCACTGCTGGACATTATTTGCACACACTATTGAGAGTGCCATAGAGAACTTTTTTTTTTTTTTTCCCCCCATTTAAGAAAAGTAGGTTACTGTGTATTGAGCACTAAGCACACTTTTTATGTTGATTAAGACACTATGTATGGTGTAAAAAGCACTAATAAGCACTAATTTATGGTGTAACAAGCACTTGTTTTTTCACACCTTGTTTATTTATTCTACATTCATATTATTTGTATTTAATATTATCGCACTAGTAAGCACAAAGTTGGTTATTATTAATTTTGTTTTTGGGGTCACCCAAGCGCAGCGCATAACTTGTAAATTTATCCTATGCACGTTATATGAAGCGTGATTAGCGTATGCAGCTGGAGGTAGCACAAGCAAGGCATAAGATCATTGTGGCTCACAGAATTTTTCCAATTTGACAGACACACCATGTACTGATTTATAATAGAGGAATATGATAGGGCAGTCCTGACGGGGCAATTCTGACGGGGGCCGTTTTGATGGGGGCCGTTTTAGCTATTCAGCATTCCCACGCATTTTCTCCAGGAAATGCATTTTATAGTTGTGTATAAGAAGCTTTGGTAACCATGGCAACAAAAGCCTTTAAAAAACAGCTTTTTCACAAAACCTGTAAAAGATATCAAACTGACAAGATATAGCCAGATAGCTGAATATTTTGTGAACATTTTAAAGCTTGTTTGGCGTCTGTAGGTGAAAGTATGAAGGAGCTAAAACTTTTGGGAGCGGAAGAAGGTTTTAAGGATTTGAAGCATGCTCTCATTCACTTCAATGTTAAAAAAAAGTGTTAAAAAGCTTAATATAAAGTATTAATAGTAGAAAAAAAAGTTGAAAGTCCCATCATCAGCTGAAAAAGCTCAACATTTTAAAAGTTGAATGGCTTTAATAGCTGAAAGTATGCAGAGCCAAAAAACGTACAGAATAATAAAATTATAATTAAAATTAATAAATAAAAAAACGAACAACAATAGTGGGACTGCTGAAGCATTCCCACTAATAATAAATAACAAAAACGAACAATAGTGGGACTGCTGAGCCAGTCCCACTAATTAATAAATTAAAAAAAAGAATAATAATAGTGGGACTGCTGAAGCATTCCCACTAATAAAGCAAATTGTGTGGAAAGGTGAATTTGGGTGATTCTAGGTCCTTCTGGAGAAATTTATGACAAATGGCATACTTGCACAGCAAACCTGTCCAGTTAGACAGAATCTAAATACAGTTTATAGAATATTATGAAATTTCAATAGGATGAAAAAAAAAAAACAACACGTAGATCAACTGTACTGTATACACTGCAAGGTGTTAAACTATTGTAGATCTTAAACAGCTATATCAGCCTTTCCCAACTAGGGATTCATGGAACCCTTGAGATCCCGCAGGAGATTACTAGGTGTTCAATTTTTGGCTGTCGGCTAAGATATATATTAAGATTAAGATATATTAAAAATTTGTTTTTAAAAAAATCACTGGTGTAGGTGGTTAGTCATCTCTAAGGACATTGTTCCCACTTCCCACTGGCCAACGAACACTTCCCACCACCAGTGTCATGAGGCTCTTCTCCCACTGACTACTAGTAAGAAGCTCCTTACAATGACCACCAATGTATCATAGTCCTTTTACACAGATTGTCAGGAAAGGTTTTCTCCGCTGGTAATATCAGTCATTTGGCATGCAGTACTGAGGCCCACCAGCAGGTGTCTCCTGGCAGTTTGGAGTTGTCAGAAGAGCTTTTCCCTGCTGGTATTATGTCATCTTTTGACCGCAGTACTGGCGTCCACCAGCAGAGGGATCCTGGCAGTGTGGAGCAGGTATTACCTTCTGCAATCAGGCTTCACCTGACCTCATTAGCAGCTATTGTATAAATACCCAGCAAGTGCACACTCATCTTGCCCTGGTATTGTCCTTGTGCCCTGACCTGCAGCCTGTTTACCTGTTATCCTGATGCCCGATTCCTGTATTCCGTATCCTGAACCTGTTATATCTGTTCCTGGATCTTTGCCCTGCAGCCTGATCCCTTCCATCTTGTTCCATGTCCGTTTACTCCTGGCCCCCCCATCTATTCATCTCCTGTTTATGACCCTGGCCTGGCTTGATTACGATTCTGGTACTCCCTTTTGCTACATACGCTGGTTGGTTTATTATCACTGTTTGGTTGTTTGGTTTGTTCACTCTGTATTGGTGGTGTGTATATGCATTTACCTTAATAAACTTACTTTCACCCATTTATGTCTGGTTCACTCTGTTGCAGTCCACACAGTTCTGGTCTTATCTGGTATATGACAGAATACCAGGACCATCCCTGACTGGAAGTGGCTGCACAGGGGAACCATTTTGATTCAGTTCGGTTGCAAACATGAATGCTGATGAGGTTATTTTTCTCTGCTGGCACCTGAAAGTGGCGATTATTGCCCCCAGGCTTTCAAAGGATGGTCTAGTGACCAGTTGTTTGCAACTATACTCCCTGGTTAATCAGGGTTATATATTGTTTGGGCAGGTGCAGCCTTTGATCAAGATCTGTACTGAGCTGGCCCTGCCCTGTATTCCAGAGGGCCATGATGATTTCACTCCTCCTTTTGATATGACTTAGGTTGTATCCCTAGTACAGATTTTTGAGGATGATCCCGCCGATTTTTGTGAGCACTACTCAGCCTGTTCCCCACAGGTGATTGCTGAGTGCATTGTGTCTGCTCAGTCTTTTGTTAAACAGGGAGATTTAAAAGCACAGTTTGTACAACCTATACTTTCAGCATGGTCAGACATGGTGCAATCAGCTCCAGCCAAACAAACCACCTCTGCCAACAAACACCAGCCTACCCAAATGTATGTTTCCCCATCACCCATGTCAACCTCAGTTGCAGCTCAGTATACGCTGCTCCCTACCAAATACTCATATAAAGTCTTGGCTCCTTGTACCTATCCTACATTCAACCCACCTGCCTCTTCTCAGCTGCCTACAAACCCACAGTAACTTCCCCCAGGTACTGTTACCTCTTCTCTGCCATATCCCAATCCTCTTTTCCAGTCTGCAGCACCCCTCACCTACAGAGCTTCAGTGGCTAAGCCAAAGAAAAAACTAAAGTTTTTTCCCAACCAAGATGATACTGCCAGTAACCCAACTTGCCTCCGTCCCAGTGCCTGCTATCCAGCCTGATGTCCTGGTACCCGCCTTCCAGCCTGTAGTGCCAGTGTTCCAGCCGGAGGGGCCAGTGCCTACTTTCCAGCCTCATGAGCCCGCTGCCCAGCCTCATGAGCCCGCTGTCCAGCCTGATGTGTTCCTGTCTGCTGCCCAGCCTGATGTGTTCCTGTCTGCTGCCCAGCCTGATGACCCAGAGCTTGCTGCCCAGCCTGATGACCCAGAGCTTGCTGCCTGTGCCCAGCTTGATGTGCCTGTGCCTCTGCCCGCTGCCCAGCTTGAAGAGCCCATGCCTGCTGCCCAGCTTGATGTGCCTGCTACCCAGCTTGATGTGCCCGTGCCTGCTGCCCAGCTTGATGTGCCCGTGCCTGCTGCCCAGCTTGAAGTGCCCGTGCCCGCTGCCCAGCTTGAAGTGCCCGTGCCCGCTGCCCAGCTTGAAGTGCCCGTGCCCGCTGCCCAGCTTGAAGTGGCTGCTGCACAGCTTGATGTGCATGTGCCTGCTGCCCCACTTGATGTGCCTGCTGCCCAGCTTGAAGTGCCCGTGCCCGCTGCCCCACTTGATGCGCCTGCTGCCCCGCTTGATGTGCCCGTGCCTGTTGACCAGCTTGACGTGCCTGCCGCCCAGCTCGATGTGCCTGCTACTCAGCTTGAGGTTCCTGTGCCTGCTATCCAGCTTGACGTACTTATTGCCCAATCTGATGTGACTTTGCCCGCTGCCTAGCTAGACGCCATGGACTTTCCCCAGCAACGGCTAGTTGGAGCGTCCAGAGGGGGGGGGTACTGTCAGGAAAGGTTCTCTCCTGGCAGTTTGGAGTTGTCAGAAGGGCTTTTCCCTGCTGGTATTATGTCATCTTTTGACCGCAGTACTGGCGTCCACCAGCGGAGGGATCCTGGCAGTGTGGAGCAGGTATTACCTTCTGCAAACAGGCTTCACCTGACCTCATTAGCAGCCATTGTATAAATACCCAGCAAGTGCACACTCATCTTGCCCTAGTATTGTCCTTGTGCCCTGACCTGCAGCCTGTTTACATGTTATCCTTATGACTGATGCCCGATTCCTGATTCCTGTATTCCGTATCCTGAACCTGTTATATCTGTTCCTGTATCCCTGGATCTTTGCCCTGCAGCCTGATCCCTTCCATCTTGTTCCCTGTCTGTTTACCCCTGGCCCCCCCATCTACTAATTTCCTGTTTATGACCCTAGCCTGGCTTGACTATGATTCTGGTACTCCCTTTTGCTACATATGCTGGTTGGTTTATTATCACTGTTTTGTTGTTTGGTGTGTTTACTGTTTGTATTGGTGGTGTGTTCACATGTATATGCATTTACCTTAATAAACTTACTTTCACCCATTTATGTCTGGTTCACTCTGTTGCAGTTCACACAGTTCTGGTCTTATCTGGTATATGACACTGATCCTCAATCTAAGGGGCCCTCCTTCACCAACATAAAGGAGCATTTTACAACCAGTGTAAGGAAGTACTTTTGTGATCACCAATGTAAGCAAAATAATAATGAATAGCAGAGTATCCCTGAGGTCTGAAAGTTAGCTCAAGGGTTAACAAAGACTGAGAAAGGCTGTACGATACTGCTGCACATCATGTGTGCTTTCTAAAACCACTAAGTGGAGGAGTTTGCTTTTATGATAATTCTTCTCGGGGATTACAACATCCTTATTAATACTAACACTCCTGCCACTTCCAAACTTCTCAGCCTAATATCCTCCTTTGACCTGAAGCAGTGGATACATGCTCCTACTCACTCCGAAGGCAATACCCTTGACCTTGTTTTCTCTCACCTTTGCACTTCATGCAACCTCTCTAAACTATCAATTCACTCATTCTGATCACCACCTTATTAGTTTCACCCTCTCCCTCTCCTCCACCTCCTCTCCCACCAACCGCCTAAAAGTTACCTGCAGAAACCTATGTCATCTCAACTATGTCATCTCAACCCTTCTCTTCTCTACTCTGCTATCGACAACCTCTACTACAAAATCTCACCCCTATCCTGCACCAACTTAGCCACTTCTGTCTACAACGCCTCACTTCTAGCCTCACTGGCCCCCCTCACTACATACAGAATCAGGCCCTGACCACTTCAACCTTGGCAAACAGATGATACTAGAAGTCTGAAAAAACGTAGTCGTGCTCACGAGCGCCTGTGGCGTAAGACTAAGTCTCAGAGAGATATCAACCAATATAAATCTGCCCTCCAAAAATACAATTCCAGCCTCCACACTGCCAAGCAGACCTATTTTATCACTCTCATTAGCAACTTATAATCCTGTCTTGTCAACTCTTCTCTGCCTTCAACTATCTACTTCGTTCTCCACCGCCTCCACCCGCCAACTCACTCACTGCCCAGGAGATCGCCAATAACTTCAAACAGAAGATTGATACAATTCGTGAGGAGATCTCTACTGTTCCGATACCCTTTACGCTTTACACTTTATGCCCACAGGCACAATTATTACTTCCCTCTTTCAACCCCACCACTATAGACGAGGTTGCTAAACTACTTGCTAATGTCCACCTTATCACCTGCCCTCTGGATCCTGTTCCCTCACAAATGCTACGTTCACCCCCTGGTTCTATGCTACACTCTCTAACTCACATCTTCAATCTCTCCCTCTCTTCTGGCATCTTCCCCAACTCTCTGAAACATGCACTTGTCAGGCCCATACTTAAAAAGCCCTCACTGGACCCATCCAATCTTAACAACCTACGCCCCATCTCCTTGTTCCCCTTCTTATCCAAACTCCTCGAAGGTCTGGTCTACAACCAACTGAGCGTCCACCTCGCTGATAATAGCCTTCTTGATCCCCTTAAGTCTGGATTTCGTCCTCAACACTCCACAGAAACTGCTCTCCTAAAACTAACAAACGATCTAACGGCTAAAACCAAATCGACACTATTCTGTACGCCTACTCCTGGACCTCTCTGCTGCCTCTGACACGGTTGACCACCCCCTCCTCAAAAAACTCTATGCCTTTGGTCTCTGTGACCGTACTCTTTGCTGGTTCTCTTTCTACTTATCCAACCGCACCTTTAGCGTTTCCTACAACTCTACTTACTCTTCCTCTCTCAGTTGGGTTTCCCCAAGGTTCTGTTCTTGGACTTCTTCTATTTTCAATCTACACCTCCTCCCTGGGTCAGCTGATAGCCTCACATGGCTTCCAACACCACCTCTACACTGACGACACCCAAATCTATTTCTCTACCCCTCAGCCCACTCTCTCGTTCTTCTCACGTATCACTAATTTACTATCAGATATATCAGTCTGGAAGTCACACCACTTCCTCAAACTATCCAAACCCGAACTTATAATTTTTCCTCCCCCATTAGGGTGCCCACATTTCCCGGATTGCCCGGGACATTCCCGCAATTAGCAGGTCTGTCTCGGGTCCCGGGCAACTTTATTCCGGGACAATATAGTGTCCCTGTATGAAACTGATGCAGCCGTTCGCGATTTTCCATTGACTGCCGAATGTCGATGTCATCGGGCCGGGCCAGCCCAGTGGTGTAGCATGGGGGTGGGCAGCCCAAGTGACTTCTTCCAGGCTCCAGCCCCTATAATCACCAGACACCACCAATGAGGCAGACACTCCTCAGCACCCGGGTCTCCCCCCGCCTAGGGACCCCAGTGGTCCAGCCTGCCCTGTCCTCCATGATTCCTCAGGTGCGTGCCACAGGCAGCCCGTGTGTGTGAGGGGGAGGGGAAGTGCTCGATGCAGACGAGCGTATGGCAGCCGCTGGCAGAGTTCCCGACCTGTGGGGGATACTGAGGAGCGACTGGGGGATAGACATCTATGGATGATCTTCATGGAGCCCTGGCCTGGAGTGGTGAGTGAAATCCACCGATCTCCCTTATGTTTGTGTGGGGGAGTAGTCAGTAGTGTGAGTAGTGCAGGAAGGAGTATAGTGGTCAGTGCAGGGGACAGGGAAGTCAGTGTAGCGGGCAGGTGGGTCAGTGTAGCGGGCAGGTGGGTCAGTGTAGCGGGCAGGTGGGTCAGTGTAGCGGGCAGGTGGGTCAGTGTAGCGGGCAGGTGGGTCAGTGTAGCGGGCAGGTGGGTCAGTGTAGGGGTCAGTGTAGTGGACAGGTAGGTCAGTATAGGAATCAGGAAGGCACTTGGATCAAGGGACTTACCCAGCAAGAGCGCAGGGTGGCAAGTGCCACTGCATCTGGTGGCAGGAGACGGTGGCAAGTGACACCCTGCATCTGATAGCAGGCTATGGTGGCATGCTGCATCTTGTGGCAAGTGACAAGCTCAGGGTTCCCAATGATTCGGCATTATGGTGAGTTGAACTATTTCATTCTATATTACAATGTAGTAATAGAAATAATATGATTTGATCATCCCGGCACTATATCAAGCATGGTGTTGGGATGATATAAGGGCTAAAACCAGCCATTCACCTGACAAACCACTCGCCCCTGAAATCCCCTTCAACCCCGAGACTACATTCAACAAACCCGCCCCAGTCCTTGGCAAAATTGAAAATTGTCCCCGAATGGCAGTTTGGAAAAGTGGTCACCCTATCCCCCTTCCCCTGATCTCTCTATCAAAATCGATGGCACAACTATAAGCCCATCCCCACATGCCAAGGTTCTTGGTGTAGTCCTGGACTCTGAACTCTCCTTTAAGCACCACGTCCAATCACTGTCCAAATCCTGCCACCTCAACATCTACAAAATACGCCCCTTTCTAATGACACAATAAAGCTCTTAATTCACTCGCTGGTCATCTCTTGCCTCGACTACTGCAACTCCCTTCTCATTGGCTTACCTCCACATAGTCTATCACCTCTTCAATCCATCATGAATGCTGCTGCCAGACTCATCCACCTTACTAATCGCTCTGTCTCTGCTACCCCTCTCTGTCAATCCCTCCACTGGCTTCCGCTCGGCCAAAGAATTAAAATTCAATATACTAACAACTATGTACAAAGCCATCCACAATTTGGCCCCCAGCTATATCACTAGCCTAGTCTCTAAATACCCACCCACTCGTTCTCTTTGTTCCTCTCAAGACCTTCTGCTCTCTAGCTCCCTCATCACCTCCTCCCATGCTCACCTCCAGGACTTTTCCAAAACCTCTCCAATCCTATGGAATGCCCTACCCCAATCTGTCCGCTTATCTCCTACTGCATTAGCTTTTAGAGATCCCTGAAAACCCTTCTCTTCAGAGAAGCCTACCCTACCCACACCTAACAACAACAGTTTTTTAATTTTCTCCATCAGCTCACCCCCCACATTTATTACCTTTTCCACTTGACCCTCCCTTTTAGATTGTAAGCTCTAACGAGCAGGGCCCTCTGATCCCTCCTGTATTGATTTGTATTGTAAGTGTACTGTCTGCCCTCATGTTGTAAAGCGCTGCGCAAACTGTTGGCGCTATATAAATCCTGTGTTAATAATATTATTAATAATAATATAGTCTGATCATTTGAAGCATTAAAGTGGAGGGCCACCCTGAAAAAAAAAAAAAAAAAAAAAAAAAAATCACCAAAAATCCTAAAAAAATATTTTTAAAAAAAAGTGAAAAAAAAAAAATTAAAAAAAACTTACCTAAACCCTTGTAGCAATAATCCGGAATGCAACTGCAGCACAAGCGTTTTCCCCGCACCAGGTTGTATTCAAACCAGGTATAAACTGAATGTTGCTCTCCAGAGTTGAAAAGCCCCAGGTGCTGGCTAATGCTAATCCATGTTGTGAGGGAAGAAAAAAGTCCGGACAGCCGCACACCAGGAGAATATAATCCAACAAAATTTCTTTATTGTAAAATCAGGAACAAATCATGTACAAAGCACCATGGATAGAATGTACAGATAATCAGCTAACGCGTTTCACGCTCTGCGGAGCGCTTACTCATAGCTCATCCGGCTGTCCGGACTTTTTTCTGTCCTTACCTAAAACCCTTGTTGCTAGGCAGTCTTCCTAATCTGCCTCTTCCTATTCTGCGGTGAGTTCTTCTCCTCGGTGAGCGGCCCCATTGTCTTCTAGGAACTGTGTGTGTTCCCAGAACACCACGGGGCCATTCACAGAACGGAGCGCAGCTCGCGTATGCGCAGTAGGAAACTGGCAGTGAAGCCGCAAGACTCCACTGCCTGTTTCCCTTTCCAAGGATGGCGGTGCCGGCACCCGAGAGCCGAGGGACGGGTTGGCCTTGGGGCGGCCGACATCGCGGGCACCCAGGATAGGTAAGTACTTATTTAAAGTCACCAGCTACAGTGTTAGTAGCTGCTGACTTTAATTTTTTTTTTTTTAGGACGGAATCCCGCTTTAAGCTAAAAAGAGCCTCCTCTTCTATCTATCTACACATAAGCAGAAAGAACTCCTATGCAGGAGAGGCCTGTAATTTGACCTCAAGATCTCCGCAGGGCACTGAGAAACAAAGTGAGCCAATCACATTAGATGGGATATCAGGGATGACAAGTAAACAAAAAGTATCCTGATGAACAGTAGACAAATGATCAACGCCAAGACAAGCTCTCAGAAGCTCAATACAACCACTGTCATGGAAAGGCACTGAATGGAATGTGTCATTGAAGCTGCAGCCGCACAACATCAACAAGGCCAAACACCTCAGAGCATAAAGCTGCTCTTCCACAGCTACTTAGCAGCTAAATAGGGAAGGGGTGACCACAGACATGAAGCATAGACTTACCAGAGGAAGGGTTTTCTCTAAATAACTTAAATATATGCCAGATATTCTGATCACAAATACCTGAGAAATTCTTCATCCTAAAGCACTTTGAAGTTTAACTATGCGTTATAGCAGCAGATTTGCTTGGATTGGTAAGGCTCGGTTCACACTAGGGGCGGCACGACTTGCAGGTCACCTCACCGAGGCGACCTGCACACGACATCCACGGCGACTTGCAAAACGACTTCTGGAGGAGCGTCGCTCCTATTAGAACGGTTCCATTGTACAGAACGGGAGGCGACTTGTCAGGCGACCTAGTCGCCCCTGTGTGAACCGGCACACAGGTCACAACATAGAAACATTCCTCATAGAAGAATTTTACCTATTTTATGGGTTACATGAATTTCTATACGTTTTATAGCTTTTACTTTGTTCTTATGGTATATTTATGTGTGCCTTCCTATCACTGCAAGAACCCCTTGTGCAATCCACTTTCTATTAAAAGTGAAGTAGGGATTTTTTTTTAGACTCCTATTTTCCTCTGTGGATGCAGCATCGCTCTGATGCTGCACCTGTCCCCCTTCAGCTCTAGGCCCTTTTAACACTTGTGCGACTTATTACACAGATTACTCACACAGATTACACAGGTATTGCTTCAAGCCGTGGCAAAGTCACACGACTTTCAGGTTATACAAGTGTGAAAGGGGCCTAAGACTGAGATCCTTCAAGGAGAAACAGGGGGATTAGATTAAAAAGGACAATAAAATGGAAAAAAGAAAGAAGACCAAATGACAGAACCAAGGCAAAAGAGTGAGAGGTAGGTGGTGGGAGAAAAGAGGGAGGGAGGAATTTTAGAATGTTGTTAATGTGATACTTTTGAAAATACGATATACAAAAAATTTTTCCCACTTTTCATAAATGTAATTAAAAAAAAAAAAGAAAAAAAAAAAAGGACTGAGAACCGAGCGATCAAACACCACTGATTCCTCGGTTCTCAGAGCTCCCCAAGTAGAGAGCTAAAAGTCCCTGATTGCTGCCATAACTAGTAAAAAATAAAAATCAAAAAGTCCATAATTCTAGCCCATGGTTAGTAGACACTTTACCTTTTGCGCAAACCAATCAATATACGCTTATTGGGATTTTTTTTACCAAAAACATGTAGCAGAATACAAATTGACCTAAATTGATGAAGAAATTAGATTTTTTTACATTTTCTTATTGGATATGTTTTATAGCAGAAAGTAAGAAATGTTTTCTGTTTTTTTTTCAAAATTGTCACTTTTTTTTGTTTATAGTGCAAAAAAATAAAAACTGCAGAGGTGATCAAATACCACCAAAAGAAAGCTCTATTTGTGGGGAAATAAAAAGGACAACAATTTTACTTGGGTACAGCGTCGCACAACATGCAATTGTGCCGTATAGCAAAAAAATGGTCTGGTCAGGAAGAGGGGGGGGGGGGAATCTCTGGGGGTTTAGTGTTTAAACCAGAACTAAACCCGTGTTAACGTGAAAGAAAACAGTGAAAACAAAAATGCCATTAATGCTTAGGTGTAAGGAGTAGGTGTTAGGAGCTTAGGTGTAAGCTCTGGATCTCATCTCAGGACTGCTTAATATCCCTGAGCCAAGACAAATATTCAAAATAGGAGTTCAGACTTTTCAGCTGCCACATGCAATTTTCATGTCACTGACTCTTTATCTAATTAAACAAAGATAAGGATGACAGCCTTATGGTCTGCACCTTTAAAAAAAAAAAAAAAAAAAAAAAAATCGGTAATGGCAACTCCCATATTTCACAGTGAATAAAGGCTAGATCACACTTTTGAGCTTTACCAAGGGATATTTTTTTAAAAAATCTGTTTGGTGCAGTTTGCAGTTAATCTTCCAATGGAGTGTGTGGCAGTTAAACATATCTAAAATCTTAAAGAGGCATTACCATGCCACAAAAGATGGGCTAAATACTTAGATTTCCTGAAGAAAACACTGTTCCAGATTCTATGCTTGTCAGGAAAATACTTGACCAGCTGGATCAGGAGATGCAGAGTTTTACAAAAGCTTGTTTCCTGCAATGCTAAAGAAGAGGACCATACAGATTGGGGAAGGAAGACATCAATCCTCCAAAAGGTATATCTGGAATGCTGAAGGCTGCCAGGACTGCTTGTTGCTAAAAGTGCTGGGATACCATTTTTAAATTCATGTTCTACGTTTACAATACGTGACAAATGCATGTTAAGTTAAGGTAGTTCCTTTAAAAATGTGCTGCTCGGACACTGCAGCACATATTTATGGACACGTGCCTTTTTTTTTTAAACACAGTGGAGATTCAGGCTGGGTTCACACTATTGCGAATTGGATGCAGATTTTCTGAATCCAATTCACAATAGCAGGAGATTTTGACCAGCTCTCTATGGAGCTGGTTCACATATCTCCGTTGCAGCTCCGGTGTGAATTTGAACAGGAGCCCTGTGCGTCTTTTGGTTCATTTCAGGTCCAAATTCAGCCAAAAATTCGGGCTGAAAAATTGGACCTGAAACCGTGAACGCGGACGCACCGGATAGTGTGAACCCAACCTTATTCAGTGGTTTGTGGTAAACTAAAATACACGTAGCTAGGTGAACCATCTATTGAATAATGCGTATTGCATGTTACCATAAATTACTGCAACGCATATAGTGACTTGGCCCTAAAAATTTAGGACCACTTTAGAGCTGAATTCCAAGAATTCAGCTACTTTGTAAGAACTGCAGACATACCATGTGATTGATTTATTAAAACTACAGAGTACAAAATCTGGTGCCGCTCTGAATAAAAACCAAATCAGCTTCCAGGTTTTTTTTTTGTCAAAGCTTAATTGAACAAGCTGAAATTAGGAGCTGATTGGCTACCATGCACAGCTGCAGCAGATTTTGCACTCTCTAGTTTTAGTAAATCAACCCCCATGTGTCAGGTCTATCAGGTGCCTGCAGCCTCATAGACTTATCTCTATTATTTAAAGCTGACAGGTTTATTGTGCTCCAGGAAGATAACTTCTGGCACTGCTCACTGTGGTCTCAGTTTCTTTAAAAGCAGAGTCGCTGGAACTATGCCGCCCCTACCCTCCTTCTGCCCTGTAAGGTTTACCCCCCCTTCACGACCAGGCCATTTTTTGCGATGCGATATTTTTTGCGCCGCTGTAGCCAAATACAATTTATGTCCTTTTTCCCCCCCACAAATAGAGCTTTCTTTTGGTGGTATTTGATCACCTCTGCGGTTTTTATTTTTTACACTATAAACAAAAAAAGTCTGAGAATTTTGAAAAAAAAAAAAAAAAAAACACAACAATATTTTTTACTGCTATAAAAACATACCCAGTAAAAAAAAATATATAATTTCTTTATTAATTTAGGCCAATATGTATTCTGCTACATATTTTTGGTAAAACAAAATCACCAATCACAGCGGGAGGGGGGGGGGGGGGGGGGGTCGCTGGTGACGTGCGCCCCAGACCCTGTGCACAAAATCATGTACAAGTACGCGATTTTGTGCAGGAGGGCCGCCCTGCCGCAGTATATATGCGTGGGGTGGTCCTTAAGTGGTTAACAGGAAGTGCCTAAACAAGGATCTTCATTGCAGGATCACTGGGTATTAGAAAGTTGCAAATTTTTTTAAAAAAATAATAAATTTGAAATGACATGAACACATCAAAGCTTATATAAAATGTTAGTGATTGGGTTTACACATACTTTAATCTTTATATCCATCCCAGCAAGCTTGTACACATAGTTTAAAGTAAATATTTGTATAAAGAGTAGCTTTAAACAACACTGGTTGCTATGTGATAAGTTATGAAGGGAAAGAGATGATCATATAGTTTTGCAATGTAAAGCGAAAGACTTGCCAATGCAACAACTAAAAAAAGTAAACAAACAGCTTAGCAATGTAACATTCATTTTGCTAATATTAGAATACATAAATTTAGCGCAATGAAGAATGGAAACTGTGACTGCTCTGCCTTGTGTTCTCACTGTTGCTGATTAGTCTGAATTAAAACCACGTTTTTATATAAATAATAGACATAGCTGAGCAGTATTATTTTAAAGTATATGGAAACCCAAACAAGAAAATCTAGCTGAAATGACATTGGTTTATATTTTTGCTTTCATGACCCCGTGGAACCTCCTGTCCCTCAGGCACCCCTGGCCGCAGTAACTCTCCTGCCTTTCGCATTGTACATGATGATGCTGAAGGACTGGCCACCGCCCAGAGCATCAGAAGAGGAGAGCACCGTTGCCAGTCAGAGAGGGGTATAAGGTAAGTAATATGGTCTTCCCATCTCGTCTTAGACCTAACAATCATTGAACACTTGCTGTGCGTTGGGCCCCACTTCCAGCCCAAAGTTGGGCTTTAAACTCAGAAAACATTATGTGGGAAGTATAAACAAACATTATGCTTCCCAGATCAAGTTCTCTTGCGATTACCCTTTTGCCAGCCATGTAACGCATATGTGGGGTGGCTTGGACACCCACATGTCACACATAGGTGTTCTTGAGGTTTTTGTGCTGAGAGTGTGCCCCCAGCATAGTGACCGAACTTTCACAGACAGCACCTGGTCTCGGTTTATGATCAGTAGCTGATGGAACAGGCTCCCAATCATGTGACCACTGTGACAGCCATTAGGAAGCCTGTTCTGGCATTAAGGCCTAGTTAAAGCAGAACTAAACCCTCCTAAACCCTTACTATCAAGGAAGCTGCCATCTTAGCCTCTATTTGATCTGCAGTTGCCATGGTGCTGCACACTTGATTCGCTGAGAACAGTGACGGCTATCATTCACGGCATGCTTAGAATGTAGCGGTTATTTTATTTATCACAGGTACTTATATAGCGCCGTCAACGTACACAGCGCTTTACATATATATTGTACATTAACATCAGTCCCTGCCCTCAAGGAGCTTACAATCTAAGGTCCCTAACTCACATTTATACATACACATACTAGGGCCAATTTACACAGAAGCCAATTAACCTACTAGCATGTCTTTGCAGTGTGGGATTAAACCAGAGTACCCTGAGGAAACCTACACAGGGAGATCATACAAACTCCAGGCAGGTAGTGCCTTGGTTGGGATTCGAACCAGTGACCCTAGTGCTGCTGTCTTGGGAAGCTGTTAAATCAATGAGTTTAGTTCTGCTTTAAAGTGGAACTATACTCCGCAAAATACTCACCTCAACCTTCCAGCAATGTGACAGTTACATATCTTGCCAACCACGGCCATCTTCTCCTTGGGGTACTTATACGTGCCAGTGGCCTCTTGATAGGCCAGTGAGGAGTGACGTCATCCTGTGCATGTGAGTCAGTCATTCCAGCACAGCCAGAGTGAGGTGGGAATAAAAGCAGAGGTGTGCATTTATTAGAAGTTTGCGAGCAGATAAGTGCGTCTTACTATAGAAGAGACATAGCATGTCTCTTCTACAGTAAAGGGCTGCCTGCTCACAATTTTAGAAATTTTAGTTTTAGTCCAGCTTTAAAGGGGCTGCCAGAGAGGGAGGGGGTTAAATGTACTTGTGTTTACATTCATTTATATGCATTCAGAGCAGCTAACTTGTCCCTAGACACACAGATTTCAATTTTTTTCTAAACATCAGCTAAATGTACAATGCGAATCAGATTTTAGCTGTGCCCCCCAGATCTCTGAAAGTGCATGAGACAGTCTGATGCAAGGGGGCACTCCGATGGTGGGGGAACCCCTGATGCAAGGGGGCACTCCGATGGTGGGGGAACCCCTGATGCAAAGGGGGACTATGATAGTGGGGGGAACCCCTGATGTAAAGGGGGACTATGATAAGATAAAAGGACTCCTGATGGTAAGAGGGATATCTGATATAAGGGGGCATGGGTTCTGTTTAATCATCCTAATCTAATGACAGCCTAATCCATATTTTTATAATAATACAGTACAAGATTTATATGACGACAACAGTTTTTCCCAGGCGGTGACAATGTGTGATAGACTGTCAGTGACACACACATGGTGTTAACATTATCCCACGTGATTTTTTTTTTTTTTTACTGCACCCCTAGATCAGATAGGCTAGATTCACCCCTTATGTGAATACCATTTACAATCATATGTGTTTAGAAACGTCCTATAAAAGGCATGCATCTAATTTCCAGTGCGAATAAGGCTGGGGTTACGTCCGCTTTAATAACACAGTAGAAACCCCTCATGGGTTGTCAGACACACATGAAAGCAGCGTATGTTCATTTGCAGTAGTGTCTCCTTCCAAGCCGCTAATTTATTTGATGGTTTCCACCAGCAGATGGGAAGACAAGCCTCTCATTTTCAATGGGCACAGGAAGGCTAATTTCCACCATGCTCCATAAATAATGGACGAGGCCAATCCCCCACCTGGGGCACTAGGAGGGTGGGGTGGGAAGACTTCAGGCATGATGAGGGAAGAAGAAGAAGCAGCCTTGTGGAGCTCAAGTAACAAAGGAAATGACATGTATTTTTTCCATGGGAAGGGGGAGTCTGGGTGATGCTTCCATCCCATCACACCCCTCAGGAAGGCGGATTCCCAGCTGGCAGTCAGCCCCCTCATCCTTCCAAATAAATGGAGAACAGACGTCTGCCTGGGTTCCTCCCAGTATAGGCCAATGGAATGATGTGTGAGCCTACAGACACTGGACTTGTACACTGAGCACCCACACAATAGAGACGAATGGAGCTCTGTACTGCTACAATGAGGGACTGGCTGTCATTCCTTTTAGTATGTCCCCTACAACGACACACATACATGACACACTCCATACACATACATGACACACACTAGACCCCCCTGGGGCCCACAACAAGCCTCCAGTCACTGCAACTCTTCTAGCATTTTCCCAGCTCTGGGCGTGACGAGGGGAGCCCGGTAGGCTTGTATAGACACAGCACAGCCTATGGATGGACAGAGCCCTCCCCGGTGTGGTACCTGCTCTCCCATGTGCCGCTCTCCTCGCTGGGCCCAGTGGGTACCGTGCATTCGGTAATGACCTCTCCCAGTCCCCGGTATGTGACTCTCCAGGCTCAGCCCCCGGTGCCCGGGCCGCCGTCACTAAAGCCGCCACACTCCCTCTGCGTCTTCAGTCTCAGGTTGCGGTTGTCAAGCGGATCCGCCGGTACCCAATCAGAATCCGCAACGTGAGGACCCCGAGCTGAGCTGTCTGCATATGTGCCTGCTGGCGGCCAGCGATGGATATGTACAGACTGATGGGCAAGGAGGAGGTTCGCAGTCAGTGATGGAACAAACTATCTATGCAGTATGCAGACAAAAACCTTCCTTCTTAGTTTTGTAGAGAGTGGGGGAAGCAATAGAACCCCTGTCAGATTTTTACTGGGGCTACATTCCAGATTTCTTAGTATTAAAGTATACATGAATATTCACCTTGTAGGTGAATCCATGCAGATTTAAATAGAAATGAAAGGCTGTATAAATATTCAAAAAAATTATAAATAACTTTTTCCCCCCTTTTTTTTTTATGTGATCTTATTCCCTCTGTTCTCAGCTGCATAAGATCTGGGGGAGGAGAAACAGCAGTACACTGAGCTTCCCAGTAAAAGGCTGTGTGTGTGTGTGTGGGGGGGGTCAGCCCAATTCTGATTATTGAATTAGCTCCCAGCACAGCTAGAGAACTTACCATGGTGTGTTCTCCTGCCTAGTATAGTCAGTTTTTAACCACTTCAGCCCTGGAAGGATTTGTCCCTTAATGACCAGGCCATTTTTTGCGGTACGGCATCGCTTAAAGTAGGGTTCCACCCAAAAAACAAAACTACCTGTAAAAATTCTAAAAAAAAAAACAAAAAAAATTTGGATATTTTTTTTTTTTCACTTACCTCTAAATGCCTGTTGCTAGGTGGTCCCTCGTAGTCTGCCTGTCCCTTAGCCTGGGCTGGTGACATCACTTCCTCCTCGGCACAGGAAGGGCTCCGCTCTGCTCCCTCCCTCCTGTCAATCATCTGGGACCCATTACAGGTCCCAGGTGATTGAGCGGCCAATCACGGTGCACGGCGCCGCTCGCGCAAGCGCAGTGGGTGCCAGGCTGTGAAGCCACAGCCCGGCGCCCACGGTTGAAATGCCGGCGCCGACGAGCGGAGGGGGGAGACGAGCGGGGCTTCGATCCCCCGCATCGCTGGACCCAGGGACAGGTGAGTGTCCAATTAAAAGTCAGCAGCTGCAGTATTTGTAGCTGCTGACTTTTAATTTTTTTTTTTTTGGACGGCCCCCCTGGGTGGAACTCCTCTTTAAACTGACAATTGCGTGGAAGTGCGACGCTGTACTAAAAAATGTATGTCCTCTTTTTCCCTCTGCGTTTTTTATTTTTTGCGCTATAAACAAAAAAAGAGTGTTAATATTAAAACTTTTTTTAACTTTTTGCTACAATAAATATCCCAAAAAAACATTTTTTAAAAGCAAATTTCTTCATCAATTTAGGCCGATATGTATTCTTCTACATATTTTTGGTAAAAAAAATCGCAATAAGCGTATATTGATTGGTTTGCGCAAAAGTTATAGCGTCTACAAAATAGGGGATAGATTTATAACATTTTTATTATTATTATTTTTTTACTAGTAATGGCGGCGATCTGCAATTTTTAGCGGGACTGCGACATTGCGGTGGACAGATCGGACACTTTTGACACATTTTTGGGACCACTCACATTTATACAGCAATCAGTGCTATAAAAATGCACTGATTGCTGTGTAAATGTCCCTGGCAGGGAAGGAGTTAACACTAGGGGGAGATCAAGGGGTTAAATGTGTTCCCTCCTGTGTGTTTCTAACTGTGGGGGGATGGGACTGACTGCAGGAGAAGACATATCGCTGTTCCTGATTAGTAGGAACAGCAGATCTGTCTCTTCTATCCTGTCAGAACAGGGATCTGTGTGTTTACATACACAAATCTCCATTCTGGCTCTCGTGGCTGGTGGACATCGCGGCCATCGGCCACGCGCATCGGGTCCCCCGCTGTACAGCTTTAATATACTATATAGTGTATATAATAGAAGTATATAGATGGGTATATAGTGTATATAATAGAAGTATATAGATGAGTATAATGTGTATATAATAGAAGTATATAGATGAGTATAATGTGTATATGATAGAAGTATATAGATGGGTATATAGTGTATATAATAGAAGTATATAGATGAGTATAATGTGTATATAATAGAAGTATATAGATGGGTATATAGTGTATATAATAGAAGTATATAGATGAGTATAATGTGTATATAATAGAATTATGTAGATGAGTATAATGTGTATATAATATATGTATATAGATGAGTATATAGTGTATATAATTAGAAGTATATAATATAAGTATATAGATGAGTATATAGTGTAAAAAATAGAAGTATATAGATGGGTATATAGTGTATATAATAGAAGTATATAGATGGGTATATAGTGTATATAATAGAAGTATATAGATGGGTATATAATGTATATAATAGAAGTAAATAGATGGGTATATAGTGTATATAATAGAAGTATATAGTGTATATAATAGAAGTATATAATGTATATAATAGAAGTATATAGATGGGTATATAGTGTATATAGATGGGTATATAGTGTATATAGATGGGTATATAGTGTAAAAAAAGTATTCATTTTTATATGCGCAATAAATCTATTGCTAAACGGTACTTCACTATAGTTCCCTCCTTTTATTTAGTTTTTGGGTACTAATTATATTGGATGAGTATCATAAACATGTTAGATCTGCCTGATGAATTGATGTTAAGCTGCCATCCCCTGGCCACTGATAAGCCTGAAGTGACCCCTAGACTTAAGAGCTAATTGTCCATTCCATCCGGTGAGTGGGGACACAGGAGGGGGTGTTTTTTGCACCTTGAAAACTTTGGAGCACTTTGCACTTTTTTGAATTGGAGCACATCGTTCACTTTATATGGACATTTACTTTTTATTGTTTTTCATCACATATTTATTCATTGATGTTGTGCTTGCAAGCGCTGTAGTTTATATTTTATTTTACTTACACTATTGGCAGTCCACTGGACAGGTAAGAAGTGTCATAATCTAAAAATATGTATCCACACTGTCCAAATGGCAGTACATTTTTACATTCAGAAAGTACCTATCAATATAATAGGAGACAAAAACTGTCTACGTTACAATTTGTAGGTGATCGGGCAGGCCCTTGTACTACATGGTTTGGTGAATTTATACAAAAATGTAAACACAAAAGAGGGATAGTGTGTTTGTGTTTGGCAAAGTCAGCAGATAGAGTATTTGTATCTGTTGACCTTGCATTTTTTGGGGGGAGGGAGGGTTCCAAATGAGTCTGTGCCCCAAAAAAATGGTCTCTTGCACTCTGTCTGAATTTGAGGACAACAATAACATTTGTACACATTTTAGGGGCTGTTTAGGGTAAGCCCCAAAATTTAGCTGACAAAAAACACTGTGAAGTTACTAGGTTAGGTGTGTATGGGCCCAGGATAGCATGCTGGGGAGGTTAGTTATGGAAAATATGCATGTAGGCCAACAAAGGAGCAGGAAAAGCTTACAGCATACATGAGGACAAAGAGGACATTCACAGCATATTACTAAATAATGAAAATTATGTAATCAACAAATTAAGACAATACATTAGCAAACATTAATATATAGAATGTGATCTTAAAGAGAAAAACGTACCCGAATTATAGTCCTTCTGCAGTACTTGAATAATGGCTGAGCAGGTGTCTGGAATAATGAGTCTCAGAGCCTGGGAGGAGATCCCAGTGGTAAACTTGAGGTCCTGGAGACTTCTCCCCGTCGTAAAGTTACGCAAGGTGGCTAAGAGCCTTTGCTCTGGAGTGATGGCAAGCCTCATGCATGTGTTCTGCTTCTTAATATAGGGGGATCACCAATGCCAAGAGTTGGTGAAAGCAGGGGTCCGTCATCCGCAGATAATTCCGAAAATTATTCGGATTATTCTCCTGAAGCTCCCGCAGCAAAGGCATATGAGAGAATTGGTCACGATTAAGCAACCAAATTTTGGTCCAAGAACGCCTCCTCCTCCTGTTCCTGGACTGGACTTGGGTCAAAGCAATAACTCCAAGGCCAATAATAGCACATTTTCTCCTCCGATTCCGCAACATGGCTGGTTGACGAACGGCCGTTCAGAAACGAACTGAAAAGAGCGAATCAACACTCACCAAACTTCTACTAACACGAAATTAGCAGAAGGAGCCCAAAGGGTAGTGCATGACAATTGAACTTCCTCTTTATCGGCTTGTAGTACGGCTAGTACGACACTACCTTCGTGTTTGTTGGTCGATAATTGTGTACCATTTGTATGCAAGACAAGTTCATGGCACACGCCCTTCGGACAAAAGACTGACGCTTTGTTGGCCAACAATCAGATCGTGTGTACAAGACTTAAAGGGGTTGTAAAGGTAAACATTTTTTCACCTTAATGCATTCTATGCATTAAGGTGAAAAAACTTTTGACAATACCGCCGCCCCCAGCCCCCCGTTTTACTTACCTGACGCCTCGAATCTTCGCTGCTCGTTCTCGTCATCTTCATTGCAGCTCAGCCTGGTCGCTGATTGGCTGCAGTGGATGGATTGAAAGCAGCGCAGCCATTGGCTCGCGCTGCTGTCAATCACATCCGATGACGCGGCGCGCCGGGGGGCGGGGCCGAGTGATACAACGCGCCCGCAAGCACTCACCACCATGCGAGGGAGCTCGCATTAAGGTGGTGAATGCATGCGGGGAGGAGCTGAAACAGCCGCCGAGGGACCCCAGAAGACCAGGTTCGGGGCCACTCTGTGCAGAACGAGCTGCACAGTGAAGGTAAGTATAACATGTTTGTTATTTAAAAAAAAAAAAAAAAAAAAAATTACCTTTACAACCCCTTTAACTGCATCCCTTTGCTTGCCTTTATCCAGCCCTTGGAGCACTATTCCTCCCACTGATACCAATGATGGGGGACTATTCCTCCCACTGATACCAATGATGGAGCACTATTCCTCCCACTGATACCAATGATGGAGCACTATTCCTCCCACTGATACCAATGATGGGGCACTATTCCTCCCACTGACACCAATGATGGGGCACTATTCCTCCCACTGACACCAATGATGGGTCACTATTCCTCCCACTAATACCAATGATGGGACACTATTCCTCCCACTGACACCAATGATGGGGCACTATTCCTCCCACTGACACCAATGATGGGGACCTGTTCCTCCCACTGACACCAATAATGGGGCACTGTTCCTCCCACTGACACCAATGATGAGGTCCAGCTCCTCCCACTGACACCAATGATGGGGCACCATTCCTCCCACTGACACCAATGATGGGGGCACTATTCCTCATACTACTGTCCAGAGGAGCTATTTATTTTTTAGTCCCACTGATCCTTACACACATTTTTTCTGCTTTCAAACACATTAACTTCAGGGACAACATGTTCATTTGCCGCCTAATACATCCCACCCACTTGCAGATGCCATTGTAACAAAATAACCAATGTTATGGCAGATTGGTGTGTGAGAGAGAGAGAATATATATATATTGTGTGTGCCACAAAAAAGCGCACACGCTCCGTTATATCTGCAAAGGTGTGAATGGAGCCTTAGTGCTAGTTTACACTTGCAGTATCCCTCTGAAGAGTGATTTGCATTGGATCACTTTTCAGAGAGCATTTGACAGACGATAAGAACACAGTGGGGGGGGGGATTTTACCAAAACTGGAGCACTCTGCATGGGAGCATCAGCTTCTAACTTCAGCTTCTTCAATGTACAATATATACTGTATGTAAAGTGCTATGTAAATTGCAGGCATTATATTTCTAGCCTATTCCTATTATGTACTTGACCTCTGGAAAGTTTAACCTCTTCATGACCAGGGCATTTTTTGCTCTTGAGCACCACTCTACTTTAACCGGTTATTGCACGGTCATGCAGCTGTGCCCCCAAATGACATTTATTTTATTATTTTCATACAAATAGAGCTTTATTTTGGTGGTATTTGTTCACCATTATGATGGATTCACCCCTAACCAACAGCGATGTTATCTTACACATAACAAAAAACCTTTAAATACCCACTAAAAATAAAAAAATAAAATAATTGTAAGTTAACCCCTTCAATACCGGACACTCAAACCCCCCCCTTCCTGCCCAGGACAATTTTTCAGCGCTGTCACACATTGAATGACAATTACGTGGCCATGTAACACTGTACTCATATGATGTTTTTATCATTTTCTTGAGACAGATAGAGCTTTCTTTTGGTGGTATTTGATCATGACTGGGTTATTTTTTTTTTTAATAAATAAACAAAAAAAGACTGGAAATTTTGAAAAAAAAAAAGTTTTTCTTTGTTTCTGTTATAAAATTTTGCAAATAAATAATCTTTCTTCATAAATTTAGGCAAAAATGTATTCTGCTCCATTTCTTTTGTGAAAATACTCCAAATCAGTGTATATTATTTACTATGTAGGAAAGTTATACAGTCCACAATATATGGGATATATATATGACGGTCGATCTCATTTTTTGAGGCCCGAAAATGTCAAGACAACAAATACCCCCCAAATTACCTTTTTGGAAAGTAGATCATTTGAGGTATTTAGTGAGAGGCATGGCAAGTTTTTTTGAAGTTGTCATTTTTTGCCATCATTTGTTTACATCCTGTCACCAGTGCAGTACAGCGCCATCATATAACTGGTGTGGCGGTGATCAGGGACACTGACTGGTGACGGTATGAAAAAAGAAAAAAAAAATGAATCATCCTTTTTTTCAATTTTACTTTTTTTTACTTTTTATTATATATATATTTCTTTTACCGTTTTATTTTTTAACACACTGTAACCAGAGCAATATAATGTTACCATAGTAACATTGCACTACTCTGGGGAAGTGATCAGGATTTTTTTTTTTTTTTTACACATTATGATTGCTTATACCAGTGCATTACATTGCTATAAGCAAGCATTTTACTGAATGAAACTGATTCATTCAGTTTGTTTTGCTTAGCTGTGATTGGCTCTGTTTGTACCATGTAATCACACTAAACAATCACAGCTAGCAGCACAATTGTACACAATGGATGACATGAAAGGAAGCCATTCATTGTGTGCAACTGTCATGTGATCTGCTGTGATTGGTCACAGCGGTCACATGGTACCGGCAGCAAGCCAGTACACCGATCAGTCATCTGCTGCGTCCGACAGCTGTGCGGCCCGATCCCAGCGGACATCATATGTCATCCACTCAGATCGACGAGAGGCCCATCCAGCTGTCATATTGTTACAAGGTGGGTGGCAATTGGTTAAACATAAAAAAAAATCCTTCAAATACCCACTAAAATCAACGAAATAAAATAATTGTTAAAAAGTTAAAAAGAAAAAAAAAAAACAAGTGTTATAATAAGGTGGAAAAATATTCATAACCAAAGAGTCCATATAAAAGTCCACTTAAAATAATCCCATAAGAATTCCGTGTAAGACCCCTTTCACTGGAGGCATTTTTCAGGTGCTTTAGCGCTAAAAATAGCGCATGTAAAGCGCCTGCAAAAAGCCTCATCTGCAATCCCAGTCTGAAAGTCTGAGTCCTTTCACATTGGGGCGCTGCGCTGGCAGGACGTCAAATAAAGTCCTGCAAGCAGTTTCTTTGAAACGCTTTAGGAGCGGTGTATACATCGCTCCTAAAGCGCCCCTGCCCATTGAAATCAATGGGCAGCACCTGCAAAGCGCCTCGCTAGCGACGCTTTGCGGGCACTTTTAAGCCTGAAAAGCTCCATAAAAAAGGTGGTAAAGCACAGCTAAAACTAGCGGCGCTTTACCGCCGATGCCCCCGTGCTGGCAGTGTCTAAATCTTCTATATATTGTGCAATCTTCACACCACACCTCATGCTTCAGTGTCACCACCTCCCAATAGGACGCTTACTCACCAGATTTATTTGCCTTACACTCCTCCCAATAGGACACTCACTCACCATATTTATCTGCCTCACACTCCTCCCAATAGGACGTTCACTCACCAAATTCATTTGCCTCACACTCCTCCCAATAGGACGCTCACTCACCAGATTAATTTGCCTCACACTCCTCCCCATAGGACGCTTACCCACCAGATTCATTTGCCTCACACTCCTTCCAATAGGACGCTCACTCACCAGATTAATTTGCCTCACACTCCTCCCCATAGGACGCTCGCTCACCAGATTCATTTGCCTCACACTCCTCCCAATGGGGCGCTCACTCACCAGATTCATTTGCCTCACACTCCTCCCAATAGGACGCTCACTCACCAGATTCATTTGCCTCACACTCCTCCCAATAGGATGCTCACTCACCAGATTCATTTGCCTCACACTCCTCCCAATAGGATGCTCACTCACCAGATTAATTTGCCTCACACTCCTCCCCATAGAACGCTCACTCACCAGATTTATTTGCCTCACACTCCTCCCCATAGGACGCTCACTCACCAGATTAATTTGCCTCACACTCCCCCCATAGGACCCCCCTCACCAGATTCATTTGCCTCACATTCTCATGTTCGGCAAAATGCACTTTGACTCTGAGGTCAGTATGCTCTCTCTCTTTCCTTGCAGAGAGAAAAAAAACTGTGTAAAAAATCACATCTATATACATGACTGAGCCTGCCCGTGCCGCGCCGACGCAGAAATTGTACTGTAACGGGGCAGCTAGTGATTAAAGTGGAACTTCACCCAAAAGGGGAAGTTCCGTTTGTTTGCACCCTCCCCTCCTCCAGTGCCACATTTTGCACTTCTTTGGAAGCAAGTACCTGGTTTTTACAGGTACCCACTCCCACTTCCGAGTCAGATCCCCACGGCGTTCTACGTGGCCTCTCCTACTTCCCCTTCTGGGACACACACAGAACCCAAAAGGACTATTCACAAAATACAGTGCGACACACGCATGCACAGTAGGAAACCGGCTGTGAAGCCAGAAGGCTTCACTTCCAGCTTCCCTTATCTAAGATGCCTTATATATATATATAAGAATCGGGACCCCCTTCCTCATGCCAGTAACCCCTCTAGTGATATAAAGATTTATATAGAGGAATCGGGACCTCCTTCCTCCTGCCTGTGATCACTTTAGTGATATAAAGATCTATATAGAGGATTCCGGACCTCCTTCCTCCTGCCAGTGATCCTTCTAGTGATATAAATATCTATATAGAGGAATCGGGACATCCTTCCTCCCCCCGGTGATCCCTCTAGTGATATAAAGATCTATATAGAGATATCGGGACCTCCTTTCTCCCGCCAGTGATCCCTCTAGTGATATAAAGATCTATATAGCGTAATCCGGACTTCTTTCCTCCTGCTGGTGATCCCTCTAGTGATATAAAGATCTATATACAGGAATAGAGATTGGCGATTCTTCTCTCCCTGTCTAGCCCCCCTCTCCTCTTTGCCACCCTGTCTTCTCAGCCCCCCTCTCCTCTCGCCCCCCTCTTATCTTTGCCCCCCCTCTCTTCTCAGCGCCCCCTCTCCTCTTGCCCCCCCTCCACTCTTAATCCCCCTTGCCCCTCCTCCTCCTTTTCTCCTTCTTTCCTTTTTCTTCCCCCCTTCTCTACCCTACCTTCCTCCTCCCCCCTTCCCACTATTACTCTACTTCCTCTCCTCCCTCATCTCTTTCACCCGCCCTTACCCCCTCTTTCTTCTCCCTTCCTTCTCTCCCTCCCCTCCTCTTTCTCTCTCTCCCCTACCCCCTCTTATCCCTGCCTTCCTACTCTCCCTTTCTCCCCTCCCTCTTTCTTCTGCCCCCTCTCTCCCTCCCCCTCTTTCTCTCCCCCCTGCCCCCACTTCTCTCTTCCTCCTCCTATTTCTCACTCCCCTCCCCCCTCTTATCCCTATCTTCCTACTCTCCCTTTCTCCCCTCCCTCTTTCTTCTGCCCCTCTCTTTCCCTCCCCCTCTTTCTCTCTCCCCTGCCCCCTCTCTCCCTCCAGCCTCTTTCTCTCTCCCTCCCTCTTTCTTCTGATCCTCCCTCCCCACTCTCTCTCTCTTCCTTGCCCCCTCTCTCCCTCCCCCACTTTCTCTCTCCCTTGCCCCCCAGGTGAAAGGCTGCAATCACTACACCCACACAAGTGATAAGCTGCATGATCACAATCCAGAACGGGAGATGAAGAGGTCAATGAAGTCTGGCAGTGGATCACACCAGAAGTCTGAGAGTCCACATGGTGCCGTCAAAATAGATGGGATGGGTGAGAAGCGCTACCTTTGTAGGAGCGGCACAGCGATCAAGAACGTAGTGGATTGTGTTGTTTCCCAAAAAGCTTGGTCACTAAAAAATAAAAACATGTCAGCGTCGACATTATAATGGAAAAGATTCAACATTGGATTGCTGCTATGATGAAGGCGCAGCACATCGAGAACTGGAAGGAGGACATCTTTGCTGCCTAAACTGACATTAAAGACATCACCCGCAAGTTTTATACAGAGGACTTCATCTTTCAGTTGCCTGAATCCCCCCGTGTGTCCACTATCACTCCTTTCTTCAATAGTTTTTTTGCAGTGTACGTAATCCCCTCATCGTCTTCAAATCGGACCTTCCGTGTCTCACAGCCAGGACATGACTCGCGGCAGAGAATGTTGTCCACACACTTTTCCCGGTACCTCTTGTACAGGTCTTTGAGGTTCTCCAGATAGTCTACATGCTTGCAGAGTACATCTATTATCTTCTGGATAGTTCTTGTCTCAGATTTTTTTTCCAGACACAGCTTGTGCTTCTCTTTGACCTCCCGGGCGATTAGGTTGAGGACGTTTTGATGGTTCCTCACTCCTGAGAATGCACAAAGGTTTGTAAAGTGTTCAGGTTGGCACTGATCTTGTAGCATTTAATCTGCAGGGAGAGATCATGGTTTTTCATTAAGTAGGACTCTGTGATGTCCTGTGGATCATTAGTCCTAGTGGAAGGCGTGCCTCCCATGAGAGTCCTATGCTGCTCTTCTTGTGCCAGTGAAATAGGTGTCATCAGAATGTCTTGGAGAGTTTCTCCAGGCACCAGACGAATTACATCCAAAACCAGTTTTTTGATGGTAATCTTAAGGTTTTCCATTTCAGTATTAAAATCGTGCAGCAGAGGAAATTTGCTGCTTATATACAGCCAGATTTTAAATATTTCCTCTGCTTGGTCATATTCAGCTGCATCCGTGGCAAGAAGATCGTTCACGTGAGGGACTGGTCCAATATCCTTAAACACTTGGCAGGCGATGTTCATGGTGTCGCAAAATACAACATTCTTATATCTAGAAAGCAGGGAATGTGTATAGAAGATGTCCTCTGCGGGGATCTTCACCACAGGAACCTGTATAGACTCAAATAACTTATTAAAGTTGAATTTTTCCTCTGGCTCTGGAACATTCAGAACATTATGAAAGAATTTCCTGAACCTTGGAATGGTACTGCAGATATTGATGGACCGTTTAGGGTCATAGATGGTTTTGTCAGTGAAGAATTGTATGGTCTGGCGGATGATCCTAGGAACACACATGAGGTTCTCCCTCTGAAATGAACCTGAATACACGTCTGGTGCAATGAGACCAAAGAGATCTGGTCTCTCTATGGCTGGCTGGAGGTGCTGAGATAGGAACTGGCTAACAGTCCTCAACACGACATCTTCAGTTTCCTCTGGAAACTTTGTTTGCAGAGATTTTTAAAGGACCTTTGTTAGGTATCTCAGCCCATAAGGAATGCTGTCTGCAGAGGAGAATATGGACTCTACAAGTTTGTCTGCCATGTTGTATATCGAGAAATTATCAATTGATGGAGAGGTCTCAGGAATGGGTATTCCTAGTATTCTTTCTATTAGTATTCTTGTTTTTTTTTTGTCGATTGGAAGTCGTGTTTGCAAAGATGGCAAGATTATATGTGACGTTGAGTATTTCCCTTATTGCTGGTGTCAGCGCCTTGACTAAGCCCTTGTAGTTGGCTTGAAGTGTGTAAAATTTCACAATTAGCTTTAAAATAATTGATTTCCCATTCAATACATCCTTAATGGCATCAAGTCTTGTCTCCACTTCCTCACAAAGAGTGGCTTCCATCAGTTTCACGAAAAAGTATTCTTCTCGTGGTGTTGAAGCGTAGTTATACAGACTGTGGAGCAATCTGTCTACAATCGTCGTCATATCCTGAGGGCCAGACATCTGGCCAATAAGCCTAGCCAGGTAAGTCGGGTCGGTCTGGAGACAATAGATAGAGGTGTTCGTAGGAATCTACCTTCTGCCTGTTCTTTATGCCCTCACAAACTGCCTGCCTTCCCATGGTGATCCCCTCTTTGATTTGATTCTTGTTTTTGCTCATCAGTTTTTTGTATCTGGACAGAAGATCCTGCTGAGCAGTTTTGTCCTTTACTAATAAGACAATGTAATTTTCAAGGGATTTTATCTCCTCCTGTTTGTAGATGGTTTTTAGCTTAGAGGCAAATTCATCCTTCAGCAGATTCAGCTGAACCTGCTGAACAAATCTCGGGTCAACGGGATCCAGGAGCCAGGAAAAATATCTGATCGCTCTCAGAGGAGGATTCTCGTCTCTCATTAACGATTTATTGTGTTTCCTGGCCTCTGATGAGCGACTGAAGTTTTACAATGGCCTGGTCACGGCGTTGCTCCTATACTTCTCTCTCGACTTTGTCATCCACGGCTTCTGTCCCCACCAGTTCTTGGCTCTGGTTAGTTGGGGAATCCATTTCATCATCGTCAGTCTCGGTCCCCACCAGTTCTTTGCTCTGGTTAGTTGGGGAATCTGTTTCGTCATCTTCCCTTTGGAAAAATGAGCTGCTGAACCCTTCATTGGAGGAGACATGTCACGTGTCAATACTCACCGAGGCCGAGATGCCGAGAGCGGCTCGCCCTTACGACCACGCGCACCCAGACCCCCGAAATGGGTACAGGAGGCTGAGGGCACGCGGAGGCACGGGCTTCCGGAAGGGTAGTAGGTTCCGGAGCTGGAAGCGGGTGTCCTGGGATCCGTAGTAAGCAGGGCTGAAAGTATAAGCAGAAGTTAGGGTACAAGCAGGTGATAATCAGAGTATCACAGGATCCAGCGGTGCAGGGGTTAAGCTGACCAGGGTTTGGTACACAGATCAGGCAGCTAGAATCAAGATTGTCCAGCAGAGTAATGGTTAAACAAGCCAGGGGTTTGGTACACGGATCAGGCAGGTTATAGGTAGGATTGTCCAGCAGAGTAATGGTTAAACAGGCCAGGGGTTTGGTACACCGGTCAAGCAGGTTATTGGTAGGATTGTCCAGCAGAGTAGTGGTTAAACAGGCCAGGGATTCGGTACACAGATCAGGCAGCAGTACAAAGGGATAATCCAGGAGAGTAGTAGTTAAACAAGCCAGCAGGGGGGGTTCGGTACACAGATCAGGCAGCAGCACAGAGGATGATCCAGGAGAGTAGTGATTAGACAAGCCAGTAGAGGGTTCGGTACACTGATAGGCAAAGTACAGGGTAGACACAGGCTCAGGGAACAGGGAGAGCTGACGACAAACCAGCAACCCGACTGGGCGCTGGTGCCGTCAGATATAGTCCCCCTGCCCGGCGAGCGCGTCAGTGTGACGCGCTACCGGGCACCCGCACGGGCTACGGCGCGCACACGGGGACCGCCGTGCACCCGCGCGCGCCGCACCATCAGGCCGCGAAGTGCTCGTCCCGTGCGCATGCGCACCGGAGCCCGGCGAGCGGGGACGCTCGCTGGCTCCTGACAGTGCCCCCTTCCTAAGGGCGGACACTGGACGCCAAGGCTGGTCATCAGTTCTGGATGATCTTGATGGAACTTTCGAATTAACTGTGGAGCGTGCAGATTCCTGGCAGGCTCCCAAGAATTATCTTCGGGGGGGTACCCCTTCCATTGAATCAGGTACTGTAGCTGTCTGCCCCTCTTCCTGCAACCAAGAATGGATTCCACTTCGAATTCAGTCTCGCCATCGATTCTGACTGGCGGAGGAGGGGGTTCTCCTCTTCCCGGAAAAGGACTGGGCACCACAGGCTTCAACAGTGATACATGAAAAACGGGGTGAATCCGGTATGTCTTGGGAAGTGTCAATTCCACAGCCACAGGGTTAATAATCCTCCTGACTTGAAAAGGCCCTATGAATTTGGGCCCGAGCTTTCGAGAAGGCAGCGGTAATCTCAAATTAACGGTGGACAGCCAGACCTCGTCTCCTACATCAAATTTTGGGTTTGCCTTTCTGCCCCGATCGTACTGTCTCTTGTAGTCCTCCTGGGTTTTGCGTAGTGTGTCTTGTATTTTTTGGACGTTGGTTTGTAGTGAATTTATCCTATCTTGGACTGCAGGAACTGCCGTCTCGGGGATGTTGTTAGCGAAGGATGTGGGATGGAACCCACAATTGATCCAGAAAGGTGTCTGGTTGGTGGAGGCATGGATAGAATTGTTGTACGCAAATTCAGCGTAGGCGAGGAGGCTCGCCCAATCATCCTGGGATCCCGAGCAGAAGCAACGGAGGTATTGCTCTAGCGTCTGATTGGTCCTCTCTGTCTGGCCATTGCTCTGAGGATGATAAGCCGAAGAAAGACAAATGTTGATACCCAAGGCCTTGCATAGTTCCCTCCAGAATTTGGACGTGAACTGGACGCCCCTGTCCGACACGATGCTCCTTGGTATCCCGTGGAGCCTAACAACCTCCTTAAGAAAGATGTTGGCCGTGTCTACGGCAGAGGGAGTACCCCTCATGGGCAGGAAGTGAGCCATTTTGGAAAGGCGGTCGACAACAACAAGGATGGTGGAGAAACTCTCTGAGCTGGGTAGATCTACAATGAAGTCCATGGAGACATCAGCCCATGGTCGTTCCGGAATGGGCAAAGGTCTGAGCAGACCCCAGGATTTGGTATTTTGGCCCTTGTTTCTCTGACACAGGGAACAGGAAGCCACATATTCTTTACAATCCCTTCTCCATCCTGGCCACCAAAAAGAACGAGAAAGGAGTTCAGCCGTCTTCTTATTCCCAAAATGTCCTGCCATCTTATGATCATGACACATCTGAAGGGTTAGTGGCCGGGTCACTTGTGGTACGAATATTTTTCCCTTAATCCAGAAAAGATCTTCGTATCTTCTCAGGGAATGCACAGTTGGTTCTGTACAAGAGCCTGATGAGGTTTTGATGGAGGATATCAAGTCTGCTTGAGTTAATCCGAGGAAATTGTGAGGAGAGAGGATAGTGCTGGGTGTTGGTATTTGGGAGTCTGCGGAAAACATCCGTGAAAGGGCATCCGCCTTCCCGTTCTTCGCCCCCGGTCTGTACGCTATATGGAAATTAAAGCGGGAAAAGAAAAGGGCCCAACGGGCTTGGCGGGGTTTTAAGCGTCTGGCTGTTCTGAGGTACTCGAGATTCTTGTGATCCGTAAAGATCATCACCGGATGAACTGCCCCCTCCAGCAGGTACCTCCATTCCTCCAAAGCAAACTTTATAGCCAGCAGCTCTCTGTCACCCACGTCGTAATTGAGTTCCGGTGGGCTGAGTTTCCGAGAAGCGAAAGCTACAGGGTGTAGAATGGCCTTTGGTCCCTGTCTCTGGGAAAGAATTGCTCCGGTTGCGATTTCCGATGCATCTACCTCCAGTATGAAGGGTTGAGTCGGGTCAGGATGGCAGAGGATTGGAGCGGAACTGAAAAGTTCTTTTAACTTAAGAAAAGCCTCTTGAGCCGCTGTGGACCACTGAAAAGATTGATGCTGCCGAGTTAATTGGGTAATGGGTGCCACAATGGCCGAGAATCCTACGATAAATTTCCGATAGAAATTGGCAAATCCTATGAACCTCTGTACTCCTTTTTTATTAGACGGAGCTGGCCATTCTTGAATTGCCTGAATCTTCTGAGGGTCCATGGCAACCCCATTGGTAGAGAGTATGAATCCCAAGAACTGTACTGTTGATCTCTCAAATTCACATTTTTCGGCTTTCAGGTATAGCTTATGTTGTAGCAAAGTAGCAAGAACCGTTTTAACGTGCCTCCTGTGCATCTCTAGCGTAGGGGAAAAAATAAGGATATCATCCAGATATACCACGAGGAAGTCATCTAGATATTGTCGAAATATATCATTCACCAGATGTTGGAAAGTGGCTGGAGCGTTACAGAGACCGAATGGCATCACCAAATACTCAAAGTGACCGAATCTGGATCTAAAGGCCGTCTTCCATTCGTCTCCCGCCCTGATCCTGACGAGATTATAAGCCCCTCGGAGGTCGAGTTTAGAGAACACCTTGGCTGATCGGAACCTCTGGAACAATTCAGGGATGAGCGGTAACGGGTACCGGTTCTTAATTGTAATGTTGTTTAGTTGTCGGTAGTCTACGCAGGGTCTCAGGGTACCATCTTTTTTCCCGACGAAAAAGATACCCGCTCCGGCGGGTGAGGATGAAGGGCGGATGAAACCCTTCTCCAGATTTTCGTCTATGTACTGCTTCAGGACCTCCAACTCGGTTTCAGACAGAGGAAATATCCGGCCAAATGGAATCTCAGATCCAGGAAGGAGGTCAATTGGACAGTCGTAGGCCCTGTGAGGTGGTAGGCGGTCAGCCATTTGCTTGCTAAAAACTTCTTGAAACTCGAGGTACTCAGAGGGGACGTGTTGAAGATTGCCTGGTGGTACCGCTATTGTGGCACAGACTTTGGAATCCGGGAGCAGACAGTGCTGAGAGCAATACTGCGAAGAGAAGGATACAGACTTGGTGCTCCATTTGATTAGTGGATCGTGAGCTTGTAGCCATGGTAGGCCAAGTATGATGGGGAAGATTGGTGAACGGATTAGGTCAAACCGTAAGAACTCTCGGTGACCAGAGTCTGTGACTACTGGAATAGGTTGAGTCTCCTGGGTGATGGGACCAGAGCAAGGAAGGGATCCGTCGGCCAAATGTATTTGTAAATTCCGTTCTTTGGTTTGTAGAGGGATCTTCAATCTGTGTGCCAAAGTGGAATCTATGAAACAGCTGCAGGCCCCGGAATCAACGATGGCCTGCAGGCGAGTCTCCCTTTCCGGAAGCTGTAGGGAAACAAACAACATCACGTAAGCCTTGGGAATGTCATTGTTTGAAAAGTTCAATACGTTTGATTGAGGGAACTTACTAGGCCTGATCGGACAGCTGCGTAGGAAGTGTCCCGTTCCTCCGCAATAGAGGCAAAGATTAGACTGCCGCCTGCGTTGCCTCTCTTCGGAGGTTAGCGGACCTCGAACCAGGCCAAGCTGCATTGGTTCGGCCTCAGGGACCGATGCAGTGGGAACTGAAGACGAATTTGAGGGTACAGTGGAATGCGGTCTTGGTGACGCCCAGGCTGGGCGAGGTAGCTGAAACCGTTCTGAGCGCCGCTCCCGAAGGCGCCGGTCGAGCTTGGTAGCTGCTTGAATGAGTTCCTCTAGGGAAGCAGGGGTCTCCATCCTGGCTAACTCATCTTTGAGCAATTCAGACAAGCCTTGACGGTATTGATAACGTAAGGCCGGCTCATTCCAGTTGGTGTCGGCCGCCCACTTACGGAACTCCACTGTATAGTCCTCAATAGGTCTTCTCCCTTGGGACAGATGGTGCAGGATAGCTTCGGCTGTGGCCATGCGTTGCGGATCATCGTAGAGTTGGGTCATGCTCTCAAAGAAGGCCTCGATAGTATTCAGGGCAGGATTGCTCTGTTCCATCAGGCTGTGTGCCCACGCCTGGGGTTCTTCGGATAGCAGAGAAATCACAAACCCCACTTTGACGATTTCTGAGGAAAAGGTTCTCGGCTGTAGAGCGAAATAGAGAGAACATGCGTTCTTAAAAGCCCTAAACCTCTTGCGGTCTCCCGAGAACCGTTCAGGTGTAGGAACCCTGGGCTCAGGAAGAGCCATGACCACAGTGGGGTTGGCCGGAGCTTGGGGAAGTGGACCCCCACTGCTGGGTGCAGGAGCTGCGGCTGCGGAAGGTAGTAGCCCGGTGATCTGTTGCAGACGGTTATCGATTTGTGTATAGGTTTTGTAGCTTCTGTACGGAGTCCGCTAGGGTCGATACTTGTTGACACAGGATCTCCAGAGGAGAGCGCGCTCTGTCGGCCTCAGACATCTGGCTGGTTTGTACTGTCACGTGTCAATACTCACCGAGGCCGAGATGCCGAGAGCGGCTCGCCCTTACGACCACGCGCACCCAGACCCCCGAAATGGGTACAGGAGGCTGAGGGCACGGGGAGGCACGGGCTTCCGGAAGGGTAGTAGGTTCCGGAGCTGGAAGCGGGTGTCCTGGGATCCGTAGGAAGCAGGGCTGAAAGTATAAGCAGAAGTTAGGGTACAAGCAGGTGATAATCAGAGTATCACAGGATCCAGCGGTGCAGGGGTTAAGCTGACCAGGGTTTGGTACACAGATCAGGCAGCTAGAATCAAGATTGTCCAGCAGAGTAATGGTTAAACAAGCCAGGGGTTTGGTACACGGATCAGGCAGGTTATAGGTAGGATTGTCCAGCAGAGTAATGGTTAAACAGGCCAGGGGTTTGGTACACCGGTCAAGCAGGTTATTGGTAGGATTGTCCAGCAGAGTAGTGGTTAAACAGGCCAGGGATTCGGTACACAGATCAGGCAGCAGTACAAAGGGATAATCCAGGAGAGTAGTAGTTAAACAAGCCAGCAGGGGGGGTTCGGTACACAGATCAGGCAGCAGCACAGAGGATGATCCAGGAGAGTAGTGATTAGACAAGCCAGTAGAGGGTTCGGTACACTGATAGGCAAAGTACAGGGTAGACACAGGCTCAGGGAACAGGGAGAGCTGACGACAAACCAGCAACCCGACTGGGCGCTGGTGCCGTCAGATATAGTCCCCCTGCCCGGCGAGCGCGTCAGTGTGACGCGCTACCGGGCACCCGCACGGGCTACGGCGCGCACACGGGGACCGCCGTGCACCCGCGCGCGCCGCACCATCAGGCCGCGGACGGGTGTGCGGCGAAGTGCTCGTCCCGTGCGCATGCGCACCGGAGCCCGGCGAGCGGGGACGCTCGCTGGCTCCTGACAAGACATCTGAATTCTGGTTAGTTGGGGAAGGCATTTTGTCATCTTTCCTCTGGAAAAATGAGCACAGCCAATTGCGTATCCCTTCATTGGAAGAGATGTCCGAATTCTGGTTAGTTGGAGAATCCATTTCGTCATCTTCCCTTTGGAAAAATTAGCTCAGTCGGCTGCTGAACCCCTCATTGGAGCAGACGTTTGAATTCTGGTTAGTTAGGGATTGCACTTTGTTATCTTCCCTTTGGAAAAATGAGGTCAGCAAACTTCTGATCCCTTCATTGAAGAAGATGTCTAAGCTCCGGCATAAAGTGGCCTGTCTCTTTTGCAGAGTAGTCATTTTCACTTTCACAGCTGTAGAAAAAAAATAGACGTTAGTACTCTTAGAGGAACCTTCTGGAAGATCTCTACTTGTCTCTATTTAAGTTTTCTTAACTAAATTAGACACAATTCCAAGTCTGTGATGGATCAATGTACTACTGAGTATATATATTAGTATTATACTAGTAAATACTGTTTATGATAAGAAGTATATGTACTGGTAGATAGCGGTCTGGGCTTTCCAACCGGCCATCCCAGAGCATCAATCAGAGTTCAGTGCTTGTAAAGTTGTTGGTGTTTCGGCAGCAAAGGGGGCAGATTTTTTCCACCCCTGCCCCAATCACATCCCCTATGAGCTGTAGCAGTCGAGGGGTGTACATATGTCATAGGCGCAGCAGAAGTCATACGCCCTGTCATGGTAGGTGGGTGTAGCACTCGGCAAGCATGACCCATTCAAGTGAATGAGGAGCCCTGCAACCTTGTGCAGTACAGCAACCAAGGGGTTAAAGCAGGTATTGCCTCCTCACCCCCTGCTTTAACCTCTTGGGCCCCGCAGAAGTACGCAGTTGCGGGGGGGGGTTTGCAGAATGGCCTCATAATAGAAGTATATAGATGGGTATAATGTGTATATAATAGAAGTATATAGATGGGTATAATGTGTATATAATAGAAGTATATAGATGGGTATAATGTGTATATAATAGAAGTATATAGATGGTTATATAGTGTATATAATAGAAGTATATAGATGAGTTTAATGTGTATATAATAGAAGTATATAGATGGGTATAATGTGTATATAATAGAAGTATATAGATGGGTATAATGTGTATATAATAGAAGTATATAGATGGGTATAATGTGTATATAATAGAAGTATATAGATGGGTATAATGTGTATATAACAGAAGTATATAGATGGGTATAATGTGTATATAATAGAAGTATATAGATGGGTATAATGTGTATATAATAGAAGTATATAGATAGGTATTTAGTGTATATAATAGAAGTATATAGATGGGTTGCAATAATTTATGTCACACCGTATTTGCGTAGCTTTCTTACAAGTGCAATTTTTTGGGGAAAAAATACACTTTTTTAAATTAAAAAATAAGACAACAGTAAAGTTAGCCCAATTTTTTTTTATATTGTAAAAGATAATGTTACAAAAAAAAAAAAAGTTATAGCGTCTACAAAATAGGGGATAGATTTAGGGCCTTTAATTTTTTTTTATTGTTTTTACTGGTAATGGCAGCGATCTGCGATTTTTAGCGGGACTGTGAGATTGGAGCAGAAAAAAATCTGACCCTAGGGGACCAGTGACACCAATACAGTGATCAGTGCTAAAAAAAAAATGCACTGATTAATGTATAAATTACACTGGCAGGAAAGGGGTTAACACTAGGGCGATCAAAGGGTTAACTGTGTTCCCTGGGTGTGTTCTAACTGTGTTTCCCCTGTCAGAACGGGGATCCGCCTTGTTTACATAGGCAGATCCCCCTTCTGCCTCTCTGTGGAGCGTTACCCTGGCGTATCAGTATCAGTAACGTCGATTCACGCAGCCAGGCTGCCCTGCCGCAGTATATGTGTGGTGGGTGGTCTGGAAGTGGTTAAAAGTTAATGATACCCCAAAAGCAGGTTGCAAAACGCAGTGTGTTTGCCTGAACCGGAAAGCATGGGTGTAAACACCCATGCAAACAAAAAAAAATAATTTAAAGCTCAGTGTCCCTTCCTGCTCGCGCGCAGAAGCAAACGCATATTTAAGTCGTGCCCACATATGTAAACAGTGTTCAGACCACACATATGAGGTATCGCCACAGATTGCCACAGATTGCAAAATGCTACAATGGCTACTAATCTCAGTTCAGGAATTTATCATTTGATCTGATGAAGAGCTGATGCTTCTCTAGAAGTAGATGACTGATATCTTCTCTATAGTAGCCGGCTGTGAGCTTGCCTAAAGTATTCAGTTATGAATTCAACTGAATTAACCAGCTGAAAGCTTTTCTATAATACTCAGTAGAAGGGCTGGAATGCATCAAAAACACACCGGACCCCAGTACAGTGAAAAAAAAAAACAGTAAGAAAGAAGAAAAAAAGCATCTGGAATGCAAAGGTAAATGCATCAAAAACACACACGGATGCATTAAAAAGGCGCATGCAGAAACGCATCCAGGACCGGATCTTGAGTGCGTTTTTGTGGTGTGTACCAGCCCTCAAAGCGGAAAACTCAGATTTCTCGGCCGGTATGTCCTAACTTTCTCCCGATCTCTGTTCATTGCCCAAAAAAAGATATAAAATTTTGGGTACAATGTTGCATGAATGAGTAAGGCTGGCCATACATTATGCAAATTTTCTTGTACAGTTTTCCTTTAGATTTACCAAAATCATATAATATGAGGTCAAACCTCGTCCCCATTGAGAATGTCCATTTGATGACGAAACGCGTCTGGGTACGCACGCAGCGACGCTACCACGTGACCAGGAAGCAGGACGAGCTCCGCTTTGTCCCGGCGGTTTCTGCTTCTCCTCCCTGCCAATCGGGTCTTTAGACTCCCGGCCAATGAGGTCTTAGGACCTGCTTCCTCATTGGCCAGGAGGAGAAACAGGAAGAAAGTAGCGAATATTCATTTACTAATGTCACACAAGTGGGTGGGCTCGGGGTGCAGTGCTCTACCCTTTTTTTGAAGCCAGTTAGAGCCTCAGGCTCTAATCACGTGCTTCCAATACAAAAATAAAAAAACACATCGAAATCCATGCGTCCGGTGCCCTGCATTGTAGATTAGGGGTCAGGGACATGGATTAGGGGGGCGGCACCCCTGCACCCTGCATTACGGTCCGCCACTGCATTTGATGGCTTAAAGCAGAACAACACTCACCTCAGCTTCATCTGTGGGGCATCCCCAAGCTCCCCACCCAGCCGCTAACATCTTCGGGCGGCAGGCTTCTGGGTCTCGATCATCAGCTGCTGTCATTGGTTAGGCGGGGAGATTGTCACTCCCACACAGGGAGTTCAGTCAGATTCGGCATTGCTGAATTTATACAGTGAGCTGCACATACACGGCTCACTGTACAAGCGCGGACAGGCAGGTAAGTAGCTTTAATGCAGAAGAGACAAATATGTCAAAGAAACATGTCATATACAGCACAGTGTACAGACTGCAGTGGTCAGGAACATGTCAGAAACAGCACAATGTACAGAAGACAGTGGTCAGGAACTCGTCATATACAGCGCAATAATCACCCTGTTACTATCCTACTCGTTAACATAATCAATGTTTCTTATCGTACATCACGGGACACAGCAGAGCCATAGTAGTTACTATTTGGGTTATAGGCCACCTTCAGGTGATGGACACTGGCACGCCCCGAATTAAAAAATTGCACTCCCTATGTAACCCCTCTCACTGGTGGGAGTACCTCAGTTTTTTCGCCAGTGTCTAAGGTGTTGGTCACGAGTAAAGATGTGCTGTGCTGAGCTCCTCTGCAGCAATCCTTGCTGGGGCTAGCCATGCTGACCGGATCCATTCAAAGTGTCTCTTTTGGCCAAATTGAATGGTAACCGGGCCTCGTATCTGAAGAAACAAGGTTTTTCCTGTAAATGCTTCTCTTTTTAGAGAGCTGGACCCTGAGATCCAGTACTTTTTGGTAGTAAGGCCATAAAGTTTTACTGGCGGAGGTGTTGTTACAGGTCCAGAATAGTGGGTTTTCTGAGGATCCCCAGCTCCTGAAGGTTTAACGGAACCCATCGTGAAGGGTGAAGATTGGGTCTGTTGGTTTACCACAGAAAACTCTGCGGCGGGAAAGGTAATTGGACTTTTCTAAGAAATGTTTTGAATTTTCTTATGAATGTCTCCTTTAAGATCAGTAAATGTTGTCATGCCTATGTGTCACCACTGGGGGCTGTATTGAGCACTCACCTCCTCACGCTGAGAGAACACGCTGTGTCAGGGAGCTGAGATTCTTCTTCCTCCAGGCAGATAGCAGGACCTCCGGTAAGCTTGAGGGGGGGGTTCTTCTCCCACCTATCGCCCCCCCTGTGCTGACAGTCTACCCCTCTTCATGGGGGAAGAAGCGCTCTAAGTTTTTCTTTTGAAAAAAAAGAGAGAGAGAAGAAAACTAGCGCGATCAGCGCCGCTCGGCGGCTTACAGACCCCCCCACGCCATGCTGATCCTTCCCATAGGTCCCAGAGGACCTATAGTCAGCCGTTCGAGAGGGAAAAAGTTTTCTTTTAAAAGAAAAGGGGGAAGAGCTGTAGGCAACGCGGGGGGGGAGGGGCTTAGCGGCGTTGGCGTCCTCCGATGCCCAACACAAGGAGGCAAGGTTTTAAAAGCACCTTTTGTGTTGCTGCAGGCTGTAGAGGGACACAAGAGCAAAAGGTGGCGTTAAGAGGTTTGGTGACACAGGCATTTACTTTGACACATTTTTACTGCTGCATCAGGCTGGGCATTAATAGCAGCAACTGTGCTGAACTATAGCTCAAGCAGTATATGCATTCCTTCTGGTAGTACCTCTGCTTTGTGCATCGGGCTATGGTAGAAGGGGGGTAAAAAAACCCTCAATAAAGGGCTCTAGAAAGACTTATTTAGTCACACGGAAGCCTAGATCCATCCCAGTAAGATGGCTGGTCACGGTGAGCCGTCAGGAGGGGAAAGTGTTACAGCTGCTCTTAAACACTGCAGGCCCTGTGTAAATTACTAAGGAGTTTTTTTCTTTAACCATTTTAAGCTTGATGTAAAAGTTTGATGATTTAATCGCATCCCAGGGTGGGACTAAACGTAACAGGTCCCCGTCCATTGCTCAGGACCCTCATACTGAGGAACAAGGAGCGAGAGATGGCGGATTTCTCTCTAGGACCAAGAAAAGGCTGATGTCTCCTCTTCCGAAGAACCTGATGCGAAGTATCAAGCTCGCAGGAAAGGTTGTTTACAGTCGCTCACTGAATTGGTCCGCTCCACATTTTTACTGCCAGTAACGCAGTCAGTCGCTGAGCCCACTTCTGCTTTGGGTTTACTAAAAGCCCACCCAATCTGTCCATGCTTTTTCTATCCATTAATGGCTAAGAAAGCTTATTTATTCTGAGTGAGAGCACCCAGATAAACAGTTTTTTTCCTCTGAAAAAGTTATTGATACTTTATTCTATGGAGGAAGCGTTTTATGGGGAGTTCCAGCTGCTATATCCTCTGTAAAAAAAAAAACCTGACTTGTCCAGTAGACAATGCTCATATGCCATAGGGTCCAACAAATGTTGGAGTTCCGTTATAAAAAAAAACTATATTTCGCTCACAGGTTCAGTCATTCAAACCTGCGCTGGCATTCAGAGTATCTCAGTCCTTAAAGGACCAGTTTATAGAGGCACTCAAAGTTATTCCTGATCAGCAGGCCCAGGGTTTGGCCGGCATATCAGAAGCGTTCTGTTTTACAGTTGACGCTATGGAAGATTCTAATCTCCAGGCCTCACGGCTCATGCTAAGGCTGGTACATGTGCATAGAATCCTATGGTTGAAAGATGGTCAGCCAAAGCTCCATTCATAAAGCTCTTGGCCAGTTTCCCTTTTTATGGTAAACGTTTATTTGGAGACAATCTGGATAAGTATATCCAAAGAATTTCTAATGGGAAAAGTTCCCTTTTTTCCGGTTAAGAAGTTTAACCACTTCCCGCCCGGCCCATAGCAGATGACGGCAGGGCGGTGGTTCAGTTATCCTGACTGGGCGTCATATGACATCCAGAAGGATAACATGCAGCCGCATCATGGCGATCTTGTCCAATCACGGCTGATCACGATGTCAATAGGAAGAGCCGTTGATCGGCTTTTCCTCACTTGCGTCTGACAGACGCGAGTAGAGGAGAGCCGATCAGCGGCTCTCCTGACAGGGGGGGTCTGCGCTGATTGTTTATCAGCGCAGCCCCCCCTCAGATGATCACACTGGACCGCCAGGGATCGCCACTAGGACCACCAGGGAAGGGGGCAACATGTGGATGGTCAGGTATGTACCCCATGGCCATCCACATGTGCCCAGTCAGTGCCCAATCAGTGCCTACAAATGGGCACTGATTGGCACCATTATATTGCAGTGATGCCCAGCAATGCCACCCTTAGGGGCATCAGTCCCACCAATCAGTGTTATCAGTGCCACCCATCAGTGCCCATCCATGCCCATCAGTGCCCACCTATCAGTGCCCATCAGTGCCCATCCGTGCCACCTATCAGTGCCACCTATAAGTAACCATCAGTGCCACCCATAAGTACCCATCAATGCCATACAAAAGTTATCTCCGCACTAGTTTAGGTCTCACCAGGTGTAAAGCTGATCTTGCTCTCCAGAGATGAGAGGTTCCAGGTGCTGGCTCATGCTAGTAGAGACTGTGCAAACGAGAAGATCTGGACATCCGCACTCCAGGAAGTAATAATCCAAGTTTCTTTATTTTAAAATCAGGAACACATCAGATACAGGACATCATAGACAGAGTGTACAGATCATAGGCTAACGCGTTCAACACTTGTCCCAGTGCTTACTCATAGCTAATGATAATAGAAATTCAGACCACATATATACTAACTATTATTGATCACGTGACCAAGTAATCAATGCAAACACATGAAGCAGCTGAAATTCAGTTGTGGGGAATGTGAGTGTGAGTGAGCATTTAAATCTTGAAAGTCACTATGCATATAAAGTGTATATGTGTGAGCAGTAGAGGTAAATGTAAAAGTGTCAAAATTATTTAATGTGAAAAAGTGCATAAAAATTATTTGTGGGTTGGAATAATGAAATATATTATATAAAATTTAAAAATAAAAAATAAAAATAAAAATTCCAAAATATAATTGTAATGAATGCTGAAAGCAATTATAAGTGAAGAGACCACAGAATGGGTGTAAATGTGGTGATACAAACATCAATTGATTGTAATAGGTGATAAGAGGAATTTTATGGGCTGTATGATCAAAACCACTTGTAAATAGCCTGTATATCAGTCATAATAATAGGAAACGTCCCATTCGTAGTTTAAGCCGAGGTGAATTCTGGTGTTTAAAGAAAAAATCCAAAAAACTTCACGTTTACATAAAAGACGGAATTTGTCTCCTCCCCTTGTGGGCATAGCTATTTTCTCTACTCCTTGAATAAATAGACTGGAAACATATTTGTGGTGTGTGAAAATCCAGTGCTTGGCTACATTTGTTAATTTGTCTTTTGTTATGTCATATAAATGATCGTGTAGGCGATCTTTGAGTCGCCGTGTTGTGCGGCCAACGTACTGGACTTGGCATATGTCGCAAGTAATGACATACACCAAGAACTGTGTGTTGCAATTGATAAAAGAAGGGACTTGAAAGTTTTTACCATTAGTGCATGAGTGTATATTTTTATCCACCTTGATATGGCGGCAATAATTGCAGCCCGTCTTCCCACATCTATAGTTTCCTGTGAAATTCAACCAATTTGTTTTGTTTCGTTTCTTTGGGAACAAACTCGATGATAGAGAGTTTCCCAAAGTAGGTGCTCTCCGTGAGACCACTTTTATACCTCCAGAGAGGATTTTACTGTAAATTGGTTCATTAAATAGGATGGGAAGGTACTTGTTTATGATGTTTTTTATTTTTCTGAAATCCAAACTATAGGGCGTGGAGAAAACCGGAATTGAGATATCACTTGGGAATAGCGGAGACATGTATCCACTGACTGTTTTCTCTGTGTATTTTCCTTCCCTTTCCTTTTTACGTGATCAGGTACTCTTTACAACACAAATGATATTAAAAATAATGTCAATTTCATGTACCTTCATACGCGGTCTAGCCACAAATGTCATTTACCACATTTATCACGTACACAAGCTTAGCTCTTGATTTCTTTAAATATATATCACCATTTATTTTACTCGAGTTTATTTTCATGTATTTTGTTATTTTATTTATTCATGACACTAACAAAATTCACATAAAATTCCTCTTATCACCTATTACAATCAATTGATGTTTGTATCACCACATTTACACCCATTCTGTGGTCTCTTCACTTATAATTGCTTTCAGCATTCATTACAATTATATTTTGGAATTTGTATTTTTTATTTTTAAATTTTATATAATATATTTCATTATTCCAACCCACAAATAATTTTTATGCACTTTTTCACATTAAATAATTTTGACACTTTCACATTTACCTCTACTGCTCACACATATACACTTTATATGCATAGTGACTTTCAAGATTTAAATGCTCACTCACACTCACATTCCCCACAGCTGAATTTCAGCTGCTTCATGTGTTTGTATTGATTACTTGGTCAAGTGATCAATAATAGTTAGTATATATGTGGTCTGATTTTCTATTATCATTAGCTATGAGTAAGCACTTGGACAAGTGTGAAACGCGTTAGCCTATGTTCTGTACACTCTGTCTATGATGTCCTGTATCTGATGTGTTCCTGATTTTAAAATAAAGAAACTTGGATTATTACTTCCTGGAGTGCGGCTGTCCAGATCTTCTCGTTTGCACATACCCATCAATGCCACCTACGAGTGCCAATCGGTGCCACCTATGAGTGCTCATCAGTGCCGCATTCCAGTGCCACCTATCAGTGCCAATCGGTGCCGCCTATCAGTGCCCCCCATCAGTGCCCGTCAGTGCCATCTCATTGGTGCCACCTTATCGGTGCCCATCAGTGCAGCCATATCAGTGCCCGTCATTGAAGAAGAAAACTTACTTATTTACAAAAAATTTTAACAGAAACAAAGAAAAACTTGTTTTTTTTTCAACATTTTCTGTCTTGCAGAGGTGATCAAATACCACAAAAAGAAAGCTCTATTTGTGGGAACAAAATGATAAAAAAATTGTTTGAGCACAGTGTAGCATGACCGCGCAATTGTCTTTTAAATGTGCTTCTTCTCCAGTGCCAGGGGTATCTGCCTCCAGGCAGTCACGACGGCCTCCACCGCCAGGATTTAAGAGGTAAACTTCAGGGTCAGTCCCAGGGTCAAAAGAGGACCTGGGGGAGGTAACCCACAAAACAAAATACTAAAGCCTTATGAAAGGGCGCCCTCGCTCGCTCGAGTGGGGGGGAAGGCTTTACAGTTTTCAAGGGTCTGGCAGGAACATAGTCAGAGTTCCCGTCTCCTCGTTTTCCCAGATCAAAACGTTCCCAGAGATCCAGTGAAAAGAATTCTCTCTTTCTAGATTTGGATCATCTCTTGTCTCAAAGAGTGATATCGGTGGTCCCCTTGGTAGAGCAAGGATTAGCGTTTTTCAAACCTTTTTTACGGTTCCAAAACCATACGGGGATCTCAGACCCATTTTGGATCTCAAAGATCTAAACCAGGTTTGAATATCCATTCTTTTCGCCTGGAGCCAATCCGATCAGTAGTCTCCATCCTACAAGGGGGAGAACTTCTGGCATCAATCGACATCAAGGATGCTTTTTTCCATGTGCCGTTTTTTTTTTTTTCCCGCTCACCAGAAATTTAGGCTTCAAGGTAGAAAATCTTCATTTTCAGTTTGTAGCTCTGCCTTCCGGTCTAGCTACTCCACCTTGAGTGTTTACAAAGGTCCTGGCTCTTACTTTAGCCAGGGTATTGGCTCAAGGTATAACAATACTAGCCTATTTAGATCTTCTCTTCATAGATCAATTCAGTAGCCTGCTTAATCCAAGCTTTGGTCACCGCAGTTAGCTACCTGGAATACCTAGTTTGGATTCTCAACCTAGAGAAATCCTCCTTAAATCCATCAAGGAGATTGCAGTACTTGGGGCTGATCGTTGATACAGCTCAAAAGAGGATGCTTTTTTCCCCAGGAAAGGATCAGTTCCATAAGGGAACTGATTAAGTTACTCAAGTCAAAGAAGAATCCTTCTATTCGGCTTTGCATTAATTTGTTGGGAAAGATGGTGGCTTCTTTCGAGGTCATTCCTTATGCGCGGTTTCATTTAAGACTGCTGCAAAACAGTATCCTGTCAACTGGGAACAAGAAGGCCCAAGCTCTGGGCTTCCCAATGCGTTTATCCCCCAATGTGCGTCAGATCCCCAATGAATGTTTGATATCCAAGAATCTTCAAAAAGAGGAATTCTTTCTACCAGTTACCTGGAAGGTGGTAACAACAGACGCCAGCCTTCTGGGCTGAGGAGCAGTCCTGTAAGAAGCATCTGTCCCAAGGAAATGGTCCAAATCGGTGATGACCTTGTCCATCAATATTCTAGAGATTCGGGCAGTACGCCTGGTCCTCGAGGCCTGGATGCTCAATCTACGGAATTGTCCTATCAGGATCCAATCCGACAGTGCCACAGCTGTGGCTTTTATCATTCACCAAGGGGGCACGAGAAGTCGTGCGGCCCAGAAAGAGGTGAATCATATTTTATCTTGGCAGAAAACAACATTCTTTACCTATTAGCAATTTTCATTCCAGGAATAGAAATTGACAGGCGGACTACTTGAGTCGCCAACAATTGTTCTTGGGAGAATGGTCCTTTCCCCCCGACATGTTTCTGTTGATATACCAGAAAATGGGGAGTTCCGGATGTGTAACATTGTGTCAAGGACAAGGGATCCGATGGCATATGAAACAGATGCCTTGATTTTTTCCGTGGGATCAGTTTTTTACTGATCTATGCGCTCCCTCCTGTTCTGCTGCTTCTGCGCCTTTTTCGCAGGATCAAGCAAGAAGGGAAGGAGGTGATTCTTGTCGCCCTAGTGTGGCCAAGGAGATCTTGGTTTGCTGAGATCGTAAAGATGGCGTTGGGAGACCCTACTACTATGGCCAGACCTTCTCTCGCGAGGTCCGGTATTCCATCCTACCTTACAAACGCTACATTTAGCGGTTTGGCTATTGAGACCCACATTCTGAAAGATCGTGGGCGGTTAGCTTCTTCTTCTCGTAGTTCTACTTGGGTAAATGCTGGGAAGCCGGCCTCCAGAGTCAAGTATCTGGAAGGCATATGTCTCCTGATGTAAATCCAGGGGTTGGCACCCCAGGAAATATGTCATAGGTTGGATCCTTGAATTCCTACAGATAGGATTAGAATTGAAGCTGGCCTTGAGTACTATCGATTACCAGATGTCGGCCTTATCGGTCTTTCTTTTCATCAACCACTTGCTTCTCTCTCTCTGGTTTGTAACTTTATTCAGGGGGTAACGCGGATTAATCCTCCAGTTTGGTCACCCCTGAATCTTTGGGACTTAATTTTAGTCCTGTCGGCTTATAGAAGCAGCCTTTTTTTGGAGCCAGTACGAGATATGCCCTTGGTCCTCTTGACGGGGGAAAAATAATTTTCTTGGTTGCCATATCTTCTGCAAGAAGAGTATCAGTGTTGGCTACTCTTTCTTGTAAGGAGCTGTATTGGTTTTTTATAAGGATGAGGCTGTATTGCAGCCTGATCCTGAATTCTTACCGAAGGTAGTATCAGGTTTTTATTTAAACCAGGATATTGTTCTGCCTTCATTTTTTTCCAGAACTTCATTTCTTTGGAAGAAAGGTCACTACATTTTCTTGATGTGGTGAGAGCGGTCAAGATCTATTGAAAGTGACCGCTCAGATTCATAAACAAATGTTTTGTTTGTGTTGCCAGATGGTCCTAAAAGACCATGATTGTTCAAACATATGGTTTTAAGAGGAAGATTCCTCTTTTTTATATTAAAGCGCACTACACCAGGGCTGTTAGTGCTTCTGGGGCAGTGCATCACCAAGCTTCCATGGCTTAAATCTGCAAGGCCGCAACTTGGTCTTCAGTCCATACATTTACCAGATTCTATCAAGTAGATGTAAAAGGCATGAGGACATCGCCTTTGGGAGCAGTGTACTGCAGGTTGCAGTATGAGTCCTCTAGTCTCTTGGTGCCCTACTTTGTTGTGTCTTCCTCCCTTCAGTTGGCATTGCTATGGGACATCCCACATAGTAACTACTATGGCGCTGTGTCCTGTGATGTACAATAGGAAAATAGGATTAGGATTTTTATAACAGCTTACCTGTAAAATCCTTTTCTTTGAAGCACATCACGAGACACAGAGGTCCCTCCCTTCTTGGTATACACGTGTATTGCTTTGCTACAAAACTGAGGTACTCCCACCAATGGGAGGGGTTATATAGGGAGTGCACTTTTTAACCACTTCAATACAGGGCACTTAAACACCTTCCCCCCCAGACCAATTTTCAGCTTTCAGTACTCTCACACTTTGAATGACAATTACTCTGTCATGCTACACTGTATCCAAACAAAATTTTTATCATTTTTTTCTCACAATTAGAGCTTTCTTTTGGTGGTATTTAATCACCGCTGGGTTTTTTCTTTTTTGCGATATAAGCGAAAAAAGAGCGAAAATTTTGAAAAAAAAACACTTTTTTTTAGCTTCTATTGTAAAATTTTGTAAATAAGTAATTTTTCTTCATAAATTTGGGCCAAAATTTATACGGCTACATATCTTTGGTAAAAATGACCCAAATTAGTGGATATTATTTAGTCTGTGTGAAAGTTATAGAGTCTACAAGTTAGGGTGTTAGTTACACTGAAAATAGATCACATCTGATCACACCTGATGTACTAAAGGCCTATCTCATTTCTTGAGACACTAACATTCAAGGAAAGTACAAATACCCCCCAAATGACCCCTTTTTGGAAAGTAGACATTCCAAGGTATTTAGTAAGAGGCATGGTGAGTTTTTTGAATTTGTAATTTTTTCTCACAATTCTTGGGAAAATTAAGACTTTTTTTTGTTTTGTTTTTTACACAAACTTATTGTATTGACAGGTTATTTCTTGAACACAGCATGCATATACTTGCAACTACACCCAAAAATACATTCTGCTACTCCTCCTGAGTATGGCGATACCACATGTGTGAGACTTTTACACAGCCTGGCCACATACAGAGGCCTAACATCCAAGTAGCACCTCTAGGCATTCTAGGAGCAAAATTACGCATATAATTTCATGACGACCTATCTCCCTTTTGAAGGCCCTGGAGCACCAGGACAAGGGAAACGCCCACAAAATGACCCCATTTTGGAAAGCAAACACCCCAACCTATAATGTATGAGGCATAATGAGTCTTTTGAACAGTTCATTTTTTTCCAGAAGTTTTCGGAAAAGTGGGAAAAAAATGAAAACGCATTTTCTTTACACAAAGTTGTCCATTTATAGGATATTTCCAACACATAGCATGTACATAGCAAAAATGACACCCCAAAATACATTCTGCTACTCCTCCTGAGTATGGCAATACCACATGTGTGAGACTTTTACACAGCCTGGCCAAATACAGAGGCCTAACATCCAAGTAGCACCTCTAGGCATTCTAGGAGCAAAATTACACATATAATTTCATGACGACCTATCTCCCGTTTGAAGGCCCTGGAGCACCAGGACAATGGAAACGCCCACAAAATGACCCCATTTTGGAAAGCAAACAACCCAACGTATAATCTATGAGGCATGATGAGTCTTTTGAACAGTTCATTTTTTTCCAGAAGTTTTTGGAAAACGTGGGAAAAAAATGAAACCGCATTTTTTTTTTACACAAAGTTGTCCATTTATAAGATATTTCCAACACATAGCATGTACATAGCAAAAATTACACCCCAAAATACATTCTGCTACTCCTCCTGAGTATGGCAATACCACATGTGTGAGATCTTTACACAGCCTGGCCACATACAGAGGCCTAACATCCAAGTAGTACCTCTAGGCATTCTAGGAGCAAAATACACATATAATTTCATGACGACCTATCTCCCTTTTGAAGGCCCTGGAGCACCAGGACAATGGAAACGCCCACAAAATGACCCCATTTTGGAAAGCAAACACCCCAACGTATAATCTATGAGGCATAATGAGTCTTTTGAACGGTTCATTTTTTTCCAGAAGTTTTCGGAAAACGTGGGAAAAAAATGAAAACGCATTTTTTTTTACACAAAGTTGTTGATTTATAAGATATTTTTAACACATAGCATGTACATAGCATAAATGACACCACAAAATTAGTTCTGCTACTCCTCCTGAGTTTAACGATACCACATGTGTGACACTTTTACACAGCCTGGCCACATACAGAGGCCCAACATCCAAATAGCACCTCCAGTCGTTCTAGGTGCATAAATTACACATATAATTTCATGACTACCGATCATATTTTTGAAGGCCCTTCATATTTCTAATACATAACATGTACATACCAAATAACAAAAGATTACCTGTGGTTTTATTAGTTTAGTGGTCCACAGAGGGGAGCATCGGTCCAGGCAGCAGGCAGGGATGTGGTCAGCGACAGCAAAAGCAATCGTTCAGGCAGCAATACTGTCCATAGTTAGTTCAGGCAGAGATACTGTCAGCACAGCCAAAACATTGGTCCAGGTAGCAGGCAGAGATGTCCAGGCAAAAATACTGTCTATAGTCAGTAGAGGCAGCAGGCCGAGATATGGTCAACACAGCCAAAGTATTGGTCCAGGCAGCAGAAATAAACAGTCCATAAAGTCCTGGGTCATTACAGGCAGCGATATGGTCAGCACAGCCAAAGTATTGGTCCAGGCAGCAGGAAGGACCATCAAGCTTAGGGCCAGGGGGACAGGGGTAGAGGCTTCTCCCACCCAAATCTCTTTGAAGCCTCCGGGCAACCAGACCCTGTTCTGGGAACACAGAAAACCAAAAACTGATTTTCTCTACTCAGAACGCTATTCTGAAGCCCCTCACATATGTGAGACCCCTGTGTACTGAAGTAGAAGGGCAAAAGATCAGTCCAAGTGGCAGGCAAAAACATGGTCGATTTAACAGGCCGAGGTCGGTGCACGTGGAAGTCAGAAAGGTGGTTAAAATGGCAGGCAAAGGCATCGTCGGTAAACAGGCTGAGGTCGGTGCACATGGAAGTCAAACGTGGTTAAAACGGTAGGCAAAGACATTGTCGGTAAACAGGCCAGGGTCAGTTAACATGGAAGGTAGAAACATGGTGGCAGGCAAATGATGCACACAGGTAATTGAAATGGGGAAATGGCAGTCTGTTACTAATAAGGGGAACTAATATCTGATGGATGTGTGATAATTTTTGAAGCAATCACCAATACACAGGCCAGGTTGGGAGGGACATTCGGGACAATAAAAACTTGTATCTCTTCTGGCTCCTCTACTCGAGCATACACGACATCTCTTTTGGCGTCTTCTTCCGGATTCTGTGGGGGGAATGTTATAGGGAAAATGTTGCTCATGAAGTCGACTTATGCTCTCAGAGCGAATGCTTCCTGGGGCGGGTCCTTGCTGCTAAATAAGGGCAGTGACAATGTTTTCAAAGTATTTGAGGTAGGTGATGGGTTGGTTTTCGGGTGATTTTTGATAGCAGACAAATTAATTGAACATGGCCATATAAAACAGATGAAATGCAACTTTTTTATACCAATATTTGGACTTGCGGGTTGACAAATATGGTTGCAGCATCTGGTCATTTAAATCCACCCCCCCATATACAGATTGTAGTCATGGACACATTCAGGCTTTACTACGGGGCCACGTCTTCTCTGAACCTCCACCAAGGTGTCATTGTGAATGGTAGTCATTATGTGAACATCTTTCTTGTTCCGCCACTTCATGGCCAACACCTCCTCATTCCTCATGAATGCGGCTTCCCCCTTTTGTAGCCGTTTTGAAAGTAAGTTCTGTGGGAAGCCCTTCCTATTTTTTCGGAAGGTTCCGCAGGCCAGGGTTTTTTCACGATACAGGTGACGGAAAAGGGGCAGGCTGCTGTAGTAATTATCTACATATAAGTGGTAACCTTTTTTGAACAGGGGGTATGCAAGGTCCCACACAATTTTACCACTGGTTCCTATGTATGTGGGGCACTCACGGGGCTGGAGCAGGGAGTCTTTTCCCTCATAAATGCGAAATGAGTACACGTAACCAGTGGCTCGGTCACATAATTTGTTTAATTTCACTCCGTACCTTGCTCTCTTACTTGGGATATACTGTTTGATATTCAGCCGGCCAGTAAAGTGGATAAGGGATTCGTCTACACAAATATTTTGGTCAGGGATAAAGACTTAAGAAAATCGTTTGGTAAAAGAATTTATTAGGGGGCGAAGCTTATATAATTTGTCGTGGTTGGGATGATCTTGGGGAGGGCACTGCGAATTATCATTGAAATGTAGGAAACGTGTTATCATATCGTACCGTGTCCTGGACATAACAGAAGAATATAGGGGCATGTTGTGGATGGGGTGGGTGGACCAGTAGGCATGCAGTTCGTTTTTCTTTGTAAGCCCCATATTAAAAGTAAGGCCCAAGAACAATTTGAATTCGTCTAGTGTGAGACGTCGCCAATGGAACATACGGGCGTAGGACGAACTGGGGTTGGCAGCAGTAAATTGCTCTGCATAGAGATTTGTTTGGTCCACCATGTACTGCAACAAATCTTCTGGGAAAAACAAATGGAAATAGTCCAAATATGAAAAATTTGAAGTGTTCAGCTGCACACCTGGCTGTGCAGTGAAAGGGGGGATTGTAGCGGATCCTGAGTTGGCAGGCAACCATAAGGGGTTTGCCAGGGCATCGGGAAGGTAGGACTGGGCCCGGATTCTTTGGGCTGGATGTGCAATTCCAGTACTGGTACTGGGCTCCTCTTCCTGGGGTCTGGCGCTGCTGGTGGTAGGCAGGTTTTCTGATCTCGGTCCTGATCTCTTTATTCTTTTAGGAGGGGCGGTTTCCTCCGCTGACTCAGACTCCGATCCGCTATCCTCCACTGGCTCATATTCCGAACCAGAATCGGATAATGAGAGCTCCCCGCTGCTCTCATCATCTGACATGGCAAGGATGTTATATGCCTCCTCAAGTGTATAAACTCTTTGGGACTTTGTGGTACTTTTGGCGGTACTTATGGCGGGATTGTGCGATGGTAGTGATGGCGGGCCTGTGTGACAGATGGGCTATGACAGATGGGCTGTCAGATTCAGATGTTACCGATGGCAGGACTAATAGCGGTACCGTTAATGGTACTGATGGCGGCCTGTGTGACAGATGGGCTGTCAGATCCAGATGGTGCCAATGGCGGTGCTGATGGCGGTGGCAGTGCTAATGGCGGTGCTGGTGGCGGTGGCGGTGCTGATGGCGGTGGCGGTGGCGGTGCTGATGGCGGTGCTGATGGTGGTGGCTGTGCTGATGGCGGTGGCTGTGCTGATGGCAGTACCGGTGCTGATGGCAGTACCGATGACGGGCTGTGACAGGTTCTGATGGGCTGTGACAGGTTCTGATGGGCTGTGACAGGTTCTGATGGGCTGTTACAGGTTCTGATAGGCTGTGACAGATCCTGATGGGCTGTGACAGGTTCTGATGGGCTGTGGCAGATCCTGATGGGCTGTGACAGGTTCTCTTTATTGATGAGGGGGGGGTTCGTGTTGTGCAGACAGTAGACAGATGTAGACAGTAGAAATTGATGTTTTACTCACTGATCAGATCTCTCCTTCTCTCTCCTCACACACCGATCGTGTGAGGAGAGAGAGAAGGAGAGAAGGAGAGATCCCTGGAAACCACCAGTGTGTTTATACTTGTGACCGGCTGTGATTGGACACAGCCGATCACATGGGTAAACAGCCATGTCATTGGCTGTTTACCCTGATTGGAGATGCGCTGTGTCCGAGGGACACTCGCCTTCTCCGATCGGCGCGCATTGCGCATGCCTGACATGTTATGACAGGTGACCGGCTGTGATTGGACACAGCCGATCATATGGGTAAACAGCCATTTCATTGGCTGTTTACCCTGATCGGGGATGCGCTGTGTCCGAGGGACAAGTGTCATCCCCGATCGCCGCGCCCCCGCAATAGCGGATAATCCTGATCACGTCATATGATGTCCGATCAGGATTATCAAACCACTTTGCCGCCGTCAATATGTAATAGGGCGGGCGGCAAGTGGTTAATTTAAGGCATGCCAGTGTCCATCACCTGCAGGTGGCCTATAACCCACATATAAACTACTATGGCTCTGTGTCCCGTGATGTACTTCAAAGGATTTTACAGGTAAGCTGTTATAAAAATCTTATTTTTTTACAGTTCACTCTATTATCCATGTGTCGATAAATATTGTAAATTTTTCTATAGAAGCTTAAAGGGGTTGTAAACCCTTGTGTTTTTTTCACCTTAATGCATCCTATGCATTCATCTATGCTGAGGGACCCCAGAAGAGGAAGATCGGTGTCACTATGCAAAACGAGCTGCACAGTGAAGGTAAGTGTGGAGGTAAGTGTGACTTTGTTTTCTTTGCGATTGAACCTGTCATATGTCATTTGCAAATTTGTAATGGTCTACAGTTTGTTCTCTTATTTTTTAAACAATAAATTAAGATTGAACCAAAAACGTGTCATATATTTTGCAGTGCACAGATTGCAGTGGTCAGGAACATGTCATATACATTGAGTGTACAGATTGCAGTGGTCAGGAACATACCATATACAATGCAATTACAGATGGCAGTGGTCAGGAACATGTCATATGCAGTGAAGTGTACAAATTGGAGTGATCATGTCATAAATAGCGCAATATACAGATTACAGTGACAAGAAACATGTCATATGGAGCACAGTGGTCAGGGACATGTCATATACATTGTAGTGCACAGATTGAGGTGGTCAGGATCATCTCATATGCTGTGCAATGTACAGATTGCAGTGGTTAGGAGCAAGTCCTACACAGCTCGATGCATAGAGGGCAGTGATCAGGAATATATATACAGCTTACTGTATAGCGTGTGGTGATAAGAAACATGTCATGTGCAGTGCAGTGTACAGAGTGCAGTGGTCAGGAACAAGTCATATACAGTGCAGTGGTAAGAAACATGACATATACAGCACACATACCTCCCAACTTTTTCAGATGGGAATGAGGGACAGACACCTTTTAGAAAAACATTGAAAAAAGGAATTGCACATACCGAGACAATGACTTTAGAAAAATAGAAAATGTATTTATATTTAAAAATTCATAAATGAAAATATAAGAATTCCACAATAGATCAGTAACAAATACCAACAAAAGTGTAATTGTATCTCTACATGTTTCGCCTTTTGAGGCTTCTTCAGAAAGATTCTGTTACAATAAACACTGTGTATGTAGACTGATCACTAAAATATAAAAATATATATCAGAATAAGCAATTAAGAAAATACAAACACAAAAAAACAATTCAATACAATTACATAGTGGACTGAGGGCAACAAACAAAAAGCATGTTCTGATCACGGTACCAACCTTTTGAAAAGATTTTTTCAAAGTTGTAATCATCAATAATTGTGGAAAAGCATATGGGACCATTTGAGAGCATCATAGAGAAGGGTAATAGACTGGGAAGATCCAAAGTCCATCTGAATTAAAGGTAAGTAGGTAAAAAGTCAGTAGATATTTACCAGAAGCGACAAGGTTTAGCCATAGTTTAAATCATACAGTAGTTTAGGATCTGCTGTGATATGTATTCCCAAATATGCCAAAGAGTTTTTGTTCAAAATAAAGGGATAAGAATTTTGCAAAATCGTTTTCATCCCTAAGGGGACATGACTAGGTAACAGTACAGACTTTTCAAAATGTATTTTGAAGTTAGATAAGTCTCCGAACTTAGAGACCTCTGCCATCAAAGCCCTTAGTGATGTCTGTGGTGATGAAAGATAGAATAATAAGTCATCGGCAAAAGCCGAGACTTTATATTCAACTGATCCGACCCGTACCCCCTGAATTTCAATGTTTCCCCTCACTTTGCAAAGAAATGGTTCTAATATTATAGCGAACAACAGCGGGGATAATGGACACCCTTGTCTTGTGCCATTACGTATTTGGAAATAATCCGACAGTGTGCCGTTTACTTTGACTCTCGCTCTCGGTGTCGCATATAATGCTGCAACCCAGCCCATCATGCGTTCCCCCAGACCCATCCAACTTAGCACCTCGGTCATGAATCCCCAGTTCACCCTGTCAAACGCCTTTTCGGCATCCATTGACAATATCACTCTTGGGGCCTTGTCAGGGCCGTGTTGCATCCAATGAAGGGTGTGTAATGCCCGAATGGTATTATCTCTGGCCTCACGGCCCTTCATAAATCCCGTCTGATCAGAGTGAACTAGTTTCACTATAGGATCCTGTAACCGAAGAGCCAATGTTTTTGCTAAAACCTTAGTGTCTGAGTTTAACAAGGAGATGGGTCTGTAGTTTGCGCACTGCTGAGTATCTTTCCCTGGTTTAGGAAGTATCGTTATGTATGCCAACAAGGCCTCTGGAGGTAATGGATTGGAGGCATTAATTGAATGAAGTAGCTACATAACAGGCCTCCTAATCTGGTAATAAATTTCTTATAATATGAATTGGTGAGCCCATCTGGTCCTGGGCTTTTACCTTTTGGCAGACTCGATATTACTTCGTTTAATTCATTAATAGAAATTGGTCTATCTAATTCCTTGATTACCGTGGGCAGCAGCGAGGGCAGCGCTGAATTTTCTATATACTCTCGAATTTCTAATTTACGCTGTTCTCCCGTCGCATTCGGCGAAACAGTATGAATATTATATAAAGCCTTATAAAATTTGTGAAATTCTGCCGCAATGGCTTGAGATTCCACTATCTTTTTATTTTGGACTATTAGGGTATGCACATGCCTGGATTCTTGCTGTTTTTTAAGCTGTCTAGCAAGTAGCCGACCACATTTATTGCCCTGCTCATAAAACCGATGCGCATAGTATCTATGCTTGTTTTTAGCTTTGCGGTCTAGACATTGTGCTAAGTTATGTCTCAAGTCCTCCAATTGTTGGGAATCTGCTGGGTCCAAGTGTCTTTTATGTTTGATTTCTAATTCATTATTCTCTTTCAATAAATCTACTATTTCTTTTTGTTTCTCTTTTTTAATCCGTGACCCATGTGCTATCAGTTCCCCCCTAATCACTGATTTGTGGGCTTCCCAAACAGCCTGCTCTGAAACTTCTCCAGGCATATTTGTTTCAAAATATGTTTTTATCTTACAAGATAAAGCCTCCACCACTTTATTATCGTCCAGTAAAGATTCATTCAACCGCCAAGTTCGTTCTAGGTGGCCTGCAGAAATTGGAAGGAAAGTCACGGTAATCGGAGCATGGTCTGAAATTGTTATTGGTTCTATAGTGAAAGAACGGGTCCTTTCAATATAGAACTGGTCCACCAAAAAAAATCTAGGCGAGAATAAGTATCGTGTATTTTGGAATAATAACTATAATCCCTTTTCCCATAATGTGTTACACGCCATCCATCCACCAAGTAAAAGGAACGTAAGAGCTGTTTTAGATGCTTTAACGCTCGATACTCTCTACTAGTGAAAGCCTACCTCATTAGTTTTTTAAGGGAAGAATCACACAGAGAGATATCAAGTACTCTGTTGAGAGACAAGGGGAAGATAAACTTTTTGTACCAGGAACATTTTCAAAATAATCCAGACTTCCCTTTAGATAGAAAAAACAAGAGCTATATTTCAAATACAAAATCTTAAATGGAGATAAAGAAAGCCCGATCTATACTACTATTTACCTATTGTTCATTGAAGCGTTGCTGACGGTGAATGACAGTGAATGAAACTTGCTTCCTCTTATACCCCCCTCCAGACCGTTTGGCGCCAAAAAATTGGCACCAAAAAACGGTCTGAGGAGACACACAATTGGCTGGATTACCAAGAAACCGGTCGCACAAGAAATTACGCTATCCTCTGATCAAGCGTACCGGAAATGACATGACGGCGGCCACAGGAGGCAAAAGAGGAAGTGAGGGATCGTATAGAATAATCCATCCACTTACTCTAAAGCAGTGTGGAAACCTATGGTAGCCAGGAACGGGGAAAAGGAAGCCAAATGTTGCGAAGATGGAAAAACCATTTAGGAAAAACAAAAATAGAAACAGGGATCCAAGATAAACCAGCTAGGTTGGCGTTCACCAAGATAGATAAACGCCTTGGGTGTCCATGTGATGCATCTAGTCCATAGCTAAACCACAAAAGAATATGTATAATATCCACAAAATGTGGAATAGGGATTCTAAAACACAACTGTGGGAATACGAAATAAGGAAACAAGTTTGATAAAAAAATTTGGTTATTGTTATTGACACGGTACCATGAGTAGTCAGACATACAAAATGTTTACAGCAATTTCAGTCCAATTATGCATGAAGTTTGTTAAAACCTCAATTTAACAAATAAAGAAATATACAAAAATACTAATAAATACAGAGAGATAATAAATTCCCCCATATACAACGACTAAATCCTTACAAAAAAGGCTTAAAGCTCAAAGACTCATTCAGGCCTGGATGCACAGTGGCAGATAAATTGTGTATCCATTTTGATTCACATTGAGGAAGTGTTTTGTCTATATTACCACCCCTACTGAAATCTGGTACATGTTCAAGTGCAAAAAATTGCATTTTCGAGGTATCAAATGCATGGTAAAGCCCCATGTGCCTGCTGATCAGAGTTTCCATCTTTTTTTTAGATAATAACTTAACATGATCTCTTATCCTATGAAAAAAGGGCCTCTTGGTTTTACCCACATAAAATGCGTTACATACACACTTCATATAGTAAACCACTCCCACCATTTTACAATCATCGAAAATTTGGTTTATAAATTTGGCCGTTGGGAAGAGTCACCTCTGCAGTATTAGCAAGTATATAGCAGAAGTCACATCTTCCACAGGTGTAGGTTCCTTTGCGTCTGGTTTTGATTCTAGGATTAAGATGGCTATGTACTAAATGATCTTTCAAGGATCTTGATTTAGGGTAGACGATTTGAGGATTCTCCCCTACATATTTAGACAAAATTTCATCCGTAGCAAGTAAGTACCAATATTTTTGAACGATTCTACAAACCTTTTTATGTTCCCCTTCAAATCTGGTAATAAGACATACAGATAGTCCACTCTTAGCAAGTTTTTTTGAGTGGATCAAACTTTTTCGATCCTTCTGTTTCACTCTCTGGTAGCCTTTTTTAAGGCAAGTCATCGTATATCCTCTATCTAGAAGACGAATTTGAGAGATGAGCCAAGAGTGCATCTGGGTTGGTGTAGATTGTAATATGCAAAAAAACAATAGATTTTTGGTCACAAGATAAAGTAAATTTTAAATTGTATACATTTGATTCCAAGCTCTTCAAAAAATGCATCAATTCATCCCTAGTTCCCAACCAGATGACAAAAATGTCATCTATGAATCTCCTCCATAGCAGTACCTTTTCAAAATAAACAGCAAATTCATCAGAGGAAAAAATCTCCCGCTCCCACCCCCCCGGTACAGGTTGGCATACGATGGGGTACATTTAGTCCCCATCGCAGCTCCCTGCACCTGGAGGTAGTGGGAGTGGTCAAAAACAAAGATATTATTGGAGAGAAAAAAAAGCAGGAGGTCGACAACAAAATTGTTATAAGCCTTAGACTGAGGTCCTCGTTCAGATAGGAAGCCATCAACAACTCGAGCCCCCAACTTATGGGGGATCGAATTGTAGAGGGCCTCCATATCTATTGCAACAAGCCAAGCCCCCTCAGGGATGGATAAACCATCTAAGGAACACAGAAGGTCTGCCGTATCCTGAATATAGGAGCTTAATGACTTTACATGTGGCTGTAAGTATTCATCAATTAATTGACTAGCTGGCTCAGTCAGGCAGCCATTGCCAGATACTATGGGACGCCCAGGTGGAAACTGGGCGTTCTTGTGTATCTTTGGCAAAGCATAAAAAGTTGGCAGCCTGGGAGTTTTTATAGGAATTTAGATAGGAATTCACAAGTTTTTTTGTCAATTAAATTGTTAAAGAGGGCTCGAGTAATCAAACTGTGATATTTAGTTTGAGCATATTGGACTTCGCAAATGGAATAGGACGATACCAATGCCCATTAGTTAAAATGTCCATAACCATCATCTTATAGTTGTTTAAATCCATCACAACTATATTTCCTCCTTTATCAGAAGGTTTATTGATCAACTGATCATTATTTTTCAAAGAAATTAAGGCTTGGCGTTGGACAGAGTCAAGATTAGAATTAGCATTGGATCGTTTCCATTTAGTGCTTAAGATTTCTTTTGTTATCTGTTGGATGAAAGCCCAAATATTTGGGTTCCCCTGTAAGGTGGGGAAACAAAGCGATTTGGGTTTGTATAAAGAAGGCGGGGGAAAAAGCCTATCAGGTTGAGGATCTATGGATAACAAGGAATCAGGAAATGGGTCCTCAAGGGGATCATCTAGGGGGTAGGAGGGGGTTAGCTCGGCAGCAAGTGTGTGTGACCCCTTGGATGGGTTCACCACACAAAATCAGGCACAGCAGACAGTGTTGCAGGTGAAAAAAAAACAAAGGTGCGGTTTATTTATGCTATATGCAGTGAAAAATATAATAGCAAAACAAAAAGAAACATGAAAAGAAAACCTGGTCAGTTTGACTGCTTACTACACACGTAGATTCCCTATCTAACAACTGGGTGCAGCCTTGTGCTGCCCCAGTCCCTATCTCTCTTTTAGAAGTTTGCCACACAGGCGTTAACTCACCGCACAGGACAGATACCACACTCCCCAGTCTATACACAAAGAACTGGTTCCAGGATGGAGCATCTCCCTAAGCATTCTAGGGTTTTTGTATAGGTCTTAATGAGCCCACTTACTTCAGCTGGGCTCATTAACTCTTCCCCTGCAGGGCTCCCAGTACTCCCCCTAGTTGTATAAGTCGGTATAAAGCCTGAACCTAGGGCATACATATTTTCCATCCTGGATTCAACCAGGTGATTTTACCTGCCTGCTGTCACAGGGGTTACTCTCTTCCCATAATTCCATAAGCTCATTTATGGCTCGAATTTCATTTATGGTTTTATCTTTCCATATTCCTTCGGAAAGATTATTGCTAGTAGAAATTGAATGTTCTTTGTCAAAAATGACTTTGAACATCAATTTCCAAGCAAATAAGTTGATGTCTTTCATTATTTCAAAGGGATCCACCTCCTGCTCTGGACAAAATGACAAACCAAGGTGAAGGACCCTGATCTGATCATCTGTCAAGGGTAGGAAGATAGGTTGAATACCTGGAAGCCACTTTGCTTACCAATTTGGTGGGAGCTGGTGCAGTGAGAGCCTGATGACTTTTGTGCAGATCGATCCTGTTTGCGTTTTTGTGAGCCATTTGGAAAACCTTGTTTGGAACCTAGTTATTGAGAAGAAACAGAAGATTGTGAGGATTCATCAGAATCACTAGGATCAAGATTGGAAAGTTGTCTCTGGGAAGAAGGTTTTCTTTTGCGACTCCCTCTCTCAGATGACCATCTATAAGCTGAATTAGTTTCATATGCTTGTTTATCTTAATAATACTTTTTATCTTTAGTTTTGAGGATTTCCCCTACAAATATTTCAAGATGATTTTCAAGATCTATTTCAGACTCTTTAAAAGTGGATTCTGACAATAAAGCATTATTGTCAGTATACAATTTTTCAATCTCAATATCTAATGCATCAATGCTGACATAGGGATCTCATCATCATAAAAGAACAATTCTGGAGATTACCCTCCCACTCCCCTTTAAACTCTGGTTCCACCATGAATAGATTTGGAAAGATCTGCACTCGCAGATCCCACGGCACTATTTTATCCTCAATATATTTAATAAAGTATTTTTTATTCCAAAATAAACAAGCATTTTTTTTCCAATAATCTTCTAAGACTTGCAAAAAAACGTTCTAAGGTTATACCCCCAAAGGAGGCTGCCTTTGGGGGTATAACCTTGTGCAAGATGGATTTTGTCCATCAGGCCCTCAAAGCCAGAGCCTCTATAAGTTGCCATTGATACAAATCACATAATAGAATTTCATAACAAACAAAAAAACAAAGAAATATACATGAAAAATGAATTTCCAACAAGCTGCTCAGTGAATATTAGGTGTTTGCTACCCTGATAGGTCACAAAGGAGGAATCTAGTTATAGAGCAGGGGTCTCAAACTGCCGGCCCTCCAGCTGTTGCGAAACTACAAGTCCCATCATGCCTCTGCTTGCGGGAGTCATGCTTGTAACTGTCAGCCTTGCAATGCCTCATGGGACTTGTAGTTTTGCAACAGCTGGAGGGCCACCAGTTTGAGACCCCTGTTATAGAGCTAGTCTGTTGGAAAGACTCATTAAAGGCGCCACATCCCTTATTTTTAAATAAAACATGGAAAAAAGGAATTGGGACTTTTCAAGCGCATACAGAGACAATGAATTTAGAAAAATAGAAAATGTATTTATATTTAAAAATTCATAAATGAAAATATAAGAATTCCACTAGATCCCACACATTTCAATAGATCAGTAACAAATACCAACAAAAGTGTAATTGTATCTCTACATGTTTCGCCTTTTGCGGCTTCTTCAGGAGATTCTGTTGCAATAAACACTGTGTATGTAGACTGATCACCAAAATAGAAAAATATATACCAGAAAAAGCAATTAGGAAAATACAAAAAATAAAGAAAAAGAATTGCGCTAGGTGAATAAACAATATATAAAAAAATACTTGTATAAAGAAATCGTGAAGAGAGTACTGCTGCTGAACACTATAACCCCGATATGAGGGCACAAAAGATAGATATAAAATGAACAGTGCAACGCTGGACATATGACACAAAAATGTGAAAAGTGGTATGTCAATGAATCAAATAACCAACAATGGTGAATAACATCCAATAAAATGATATTGACATCAAATCGGCTGATATATATTAAATCAATTACAATGCCGGTTCCGGGTCCTTTCTGCTTCAGTGGGAAGCCTTTAAAGCCACGTTGAGAGGGGTGTTCATGGCGGAGGTAAAGGGATTTAAGAAACAGTTAGCCTCCACACTGCAGCATAGGGAAACAGAGGTGTCTCTGGCGGAGGCAGAATATGTTAGGTATCCCACTGAGGAGAGGGTGCTGACATTGCGGATGGCAACACGGGAGTACAAGACAGCACTAACAGACCATACTACAAAGCTTGGCCTGGCTCAACGCCGGCGTTTGTTTGAATTTGGTGACAAGAATGGCAGATTGCTGGCATACTTGGCGAGGCCGGAATACGTTCCGGTCCATATCAAATCGGTTTTTGACGACTGTAAGCTGGAGGTCTGTGACTCGTCGGATATTTTGAATACTTTTGTCCTTTTTTATAAAGAATTATATAAGTCTTGTGCTCCTCTGGGGTCAGAAGCAGTGGAAACGTATATAGCGGACATTGATCTCCCTAAATTGGTGGAGGATGACAGCACCGCTTTGGAGGCTGGCATTACGGTAGAGGAGGTGGAGGAGGCGATTGCCTCCTTCCCCCCTAGAAAATCCCCTGGGTTAGATGGTTTTCCATCAGAGTGGTATTGCACCTTTCGCTATGGATTAGCTCCCCGCTTGCTTAGAGTGTTTAATGCGGCCAGGGCGGACGGTGGGTTGCCCCCTTCTATGAGGGAAGCTTTGGTGGTCCTGATACCTAAGGGGGGGAAAGATCCTCGGGAATGTGATTCTTACCGCCCGATCTCGCTGATGAATGTTGATACAAAGATATTGGCCAAAATAATTGCAAGTAGGCTGCAGTCAGTCATCCCTAAACTGGTGGATGCAGACCAAACAGGTTTTATCCAGGGAAGGTGCACTCAATGCACTCAAATGAATATCAGAAGGCTTTTTCTGAATCTTCAGACTGTTCATAACAACTCCGGGACTAGGGTGGTGGCGTCTTTGGATACAAAGAAGGCCTTTGACTCAGTAGAGTGGCCGTGTTTGTTTCAGTTGCTGAAGTCCTATGGCTTTGGCCCGGTATTCATCTCCTGGATCCGGTTGCTGTATACGGATCCACTGATTAGAATACAGGTCAATGGTATTATATCAGATCCCTTTCCTATCTTTCGGGGCATCAGGCAGGGGTGCCCACTTTCACCCCTCCTGTTTGCCCTGGCCATAGAGCCTTTGGCGGTACAGGTCTAGTTCACAGTTGACTGGTTTGAGGATGGGGGAATTCGAGGAGCGAGTGTCACTCTATGCAGATGACATGTTGCTCTATCTGCAGGACCCTGGACCCTCGCTCCTGGAGGCTTTCCGACTGATACAGAAGTTTGGAGATTACTCTGGATTCCGTATAAATTGGAAAAAATCTTCCCTTTTCCCTATCGATGAGGGAGTGGATGTCCCATTGGGGTGCCCCATTCCACTGTCTACATCTTTTAGATATCTGGGAATTGAGATTAAACTTCCCATTTCTAAGTTCCTGGAGGCCAATTTGTCACCGATTGTGGGGAAGTTTGGGGAAAAAGTTCAAAGGTGGCAGAATTTGCCGATAACCTTGATGGGAAGGATAAATCTGTTTAAGATGAACTTTCTGCCCAAGTTTCTCTATATCCTTTCAAACTCCCTGGTTTTTGTGACATTGCAGGTCTTTAGGAATATTGACTCCATTAATGTAGGTTTCTTGTGGGGATCTAAAGCTCCCAGGGTCTCTTTAACAATCTTGAAACTACCAGTTACGTTGGGAGGGCTCGCCCTTCCGGATTTGCGCTCCTATTTTTTGGCCTCACAGCTCTCTTTCTTGCACTGGCGGCTGTCTCCACAGACACCTAATGCCACTACCTTGTTGGAGGCCACAATTGCCACCTCACAGGAGACCCTGCAGAATGTGTTGTATAGGAGGGGGATTCCGGGGAGAAAGATGGGCTCGGTGATGGCGTTACCGGAGAAGGTTTTTCACCTGTGTTCTCAACGACGGGGGGATGACCCCTTGTGGCTATCTCCTAATAGTCCTTTATGGTACAACCGCTCATTGGGGGAGTTTATGAAACTTTCTGATGGTCCAACGTCATGGGCACAATATGGTATTAAATATCTACATCAAATTTGTAGGGATGGCCGTTTGTGTACGTTTACCCAGTTGCGTGAGCAATTTGGAGTGCCCAGGTCTTGGCTCTTCCGATGTGCACAACTGAGGCATGCAGCATACATTCAGTTTGGAAGGTCGGAGATTCGGGTACAGAACACAGACCTAGAAAGGGTTCTGATTGACCCAGATGTGTCCAAAAGGATTTCCAGATATTACGGGGTGGTGGGTCAGGTAGCTTTGACCTCTAGAGCCAGGGAGAGATGGGAGATGATTGTCCCGGAGTTGTCGGAGGAACTGTGGCAGGAGGTATTGGACACATTTTTGGTGTCTGTTATCTCCTCCATGGACAGAATGATTCAATATCGATATCTACACCAACAGTATTATACACCGGCCAGATTACATTGAATGCATAGGAGGGATTCTGCTATTTGTCATAAATGTGGGAAAGAGGAGGGCACTTTTGCACATATGGTCTCAGGTCACTGAATTTATATCAGATAAGTTTGCTTTACCAAATATTTGCTCTCCTATGCAGTGTTTGCTTGGGATTTTTGATCAATAAGAGTTAAATACCCACACTAAATTGTTCCTAAGGATCCTGTACTTTGGTGTAAAAAAGCTCATAGCAAGAAGATGGATACATGAGGAGCAATTGACGCTGGGGATGTGGATTGAAATAATAAACGCAGACTTGATGATGTATAAAATGACTTACGAGGCTAGAGGGGTTTCCAAGAAGTTTAGGAAAGTTTGGTTCCGGTGGATAGACTCTGAGAATACTCTGGATGAGGGAGAGTCCTAGTAGGTTGTATGCAGGACCGTTTTTAAGGCAGGGCAAAAGGGGCAGCTGCCCTGGGCCCCATCATTGTTGTGGGGCCCAAAGCAGCTGCCTCATACTTGCCAACTATCCCAATTTAAATTCACTTATCCCTTGAAGTTTTAGTCCCGTGCCGCGTCCCAATATCTCACTGTAAAATTCTGTTGCTGCTGCCCAGCTCTGCCCTATTGCCATGTACAGATGACTCCCCTGCAGACCCTGTGCTTACATGTAAATAACCTGCATTGATATGTAAATAGCGGCAGCATTAATATGTAAAAAGTCAAGGACCGCTGCATTGATATGTAAATAGAGGCGGCATTCATATGTATAAAATGTCCCCCTGAGGTCATATCTACCACCACTTCTGCTGAATGCTGCCCACTGGGGAGGTAAAGGAGCATGCTTGAAAGTTCTGCCTACAACTGTGGTCATGCAGCCTAACATCAGCCTGTTCTGCAAAGGTAAGCAAATTGGAGGTGGAACCCTTCTTCAAAAAAACATGGTGCCACAGCACCCTGAATTTTGGTGTATGTGAATACGCACATCACAGCCGATGCATGAGGGTGTCATTAACAATTAATGGTACCCTCACCTCCCCAGTTCATGGTGTGCGGGCAGTGAGGAGATGATGTGCTGTAACCTTTAGCAATCAATCAGTGAGCAGTAATGCTGTGCACTAACCTCTTGCAACCAATCATTGAGTGGTAAGGATATGCAGTAACCTCTAGGAACCAATCAGTGATCAGTAATAATGTGCAGTAACCTCTAACAACCAATTAGTGAACAGTATTGATGTACAGTATTCTCTAGCAACCAGTCAACAAGCAGAAGTCATGTGCTGTAACCCTTTAGAAAATAAACAGTGAGCCATAATGTGTGCAGTAACTTCTAGCAGCCATTCATTCAGCGGTAATGATACAATGTAACCTCCGGAAACCAATCGCAATCGCTGCCTGATCTGATTCAATAAACTGATTTTGAGTCTAGCTGCTATTTATTGTATGTCTCAGAGCATGTGGAGAGTGAAATTGCATGGCAGAGGGGGTCCAAGAAAATGTTTGCCCGGGGTCCAGTCATTATTAAAGACGGCTCTGGTTGTATGAGTGGTAGAAAAAACTCTGGAGAGATGGATATTTATTGCTTTGCTTCTCTTTCCTAGATGGGCCAGGTATGTTCGTTTTGAGAAGGGGCAGTAATACTGAAATGTTGACATCCCAGGGGAAGAGGGTGGCCTACTGTTATTGGGGTTTAAAAAAAATGCACGTGTATGTTACCATGAGAAAGAATTGATGATGGAAATGGCATATTCTAAGCTTGTAATATTATTGTTATGTTTATGGAATTTGTATGCTAATGGAACATATGTAATATGTGTAATATGTGTGGTATGTATACTTTTGTTGTGCATAATAAAAAATTTTCTAAAAAAAATAAATAAATAATAAATTAATTAAGTGCTCATAAAATTTCGCAAAGACATGATAAAATATATAACATAGTGAGAAAACAGTTTATATGATAAAAGTGAAGGTGAAATAAAGTCCAAAATTAATGATATTCAATGTGGGACCCTGGGTCGGTATTCCACCGTTAGTGCTGCCCACCACCTGATGATAAAGTAATGGAGGCTTACCGGAAAGCCTGCGACCACCCTTATTCAGGGGGGTCAAAACAGGCTTAGTAGAGATGTATGGACAACAGGGGATGTCCTGCAGGAGACACTGCTGAAATCTCACCAACCTCCTTGAAGTTAAAAAACATTTACGTAAAATTCCTAGCAGGGCAATATTATCCCTGCTAGGAATTTTATGTAAATGTTTTTTTAACTTCAATAAAGCAGCCATAGATTCTCTGCACTAGTGGAGTCTTTTTTCTTTTGGCATTTATGGTTCACCTTCGCTGGATTTGTGGAAGCATACATTGATTATTATTTTATTATTATATGATTGCTCTATGGGAAGTGCTCCTGGGACTACATCTTGTGAAGTGCTCCTTGTTGTCGCTGATTAGCTGTCCATGAAGGAAGTTGGTGGAATTTCAGCAGTGTCTCCTGCAGGACATCCCCTGTTGTCCATACATCTCTACTAAGCCTGTTTTGACCCCCCTAAATAAGGGTGGTCGCAGGCTTTCCGGTAAGCCTCCATTACTTTATCACCAGATGGTGGGCAGCACTAGCGGTGGAATACTGACTCAGGGTCCTGCATTGAATATCATAAATTTTGGACGTTATTTCACCTTCACTTTTATCATATGAACTGCTTTCTCACTATATTATATATTTTATCATGTCTTTGCGACATTTTATGAACACTTAATTTATTTATTATATATCAGCCGATTTGATGTCAATGTCATTTTATTGGATGTTATTCACCATTGTTGGTTATTTGATTCATTGACATACCACTTTTCACATTTTTGTGTCATATGTCCAGGGCTGCACTGTTCATTTTATAAGAAAATACAAACACAAAAAAACAATTCAATACAATTACATAGTTGACTGAGGGCAACAAACAAAAAGCATGTTCTGATCACGGTACCAACCTTTTGAAAAGATTTTTTCAAAGTTGCAATCACCAATAATTGTGGAAAAGCATATGGGACCATTTAAGAGCAAAAAATTGGCACCCAAAAACGGCCTGAGGACACACAATTGGCTGGATTACCAAGAAACCGGTTGCACAAGAAATGATGCTTTTCTCTGACCAAGCGCGCCGGAAATGACATCACGACGGCCACAGGAGGCAAAAGAGGAAGTGAGAATCGCATAGAATAAAGCGTAATTTCTTGTGCGACCGGTTTCTTGTTAATCCAGTCATTTGTGTGTCCGCAGACCATTTTTTGGCGCCAAACGGTCTGGAGGGGGGTATAAGAGGAAGCAACTTTCATTCACTTGCAGGTTCGGTCCACAAAAGGAAGTAAGGCATGCAGCGCTTCAATGAACAATAGGTAAATAGTAGTATAGACGGGCTTTCTTTATCTCCATTTAAGATTTTTTATCTGAAATATAGCTCTTGTTTTTTCTTCCTAAAGGGAAGTCTGGATTATTTTGAAAATGTTTCTGGTACAAAAAGTTTATCTTCCCCTTGTCTCTCAACGGAGTACTTGATATCTCTCTGTGTGATTCTTGCCTTAAAAAATTATTGAGGTAGGTTTTCATTAATAGAGTAGGGATGAGCTTCGAGTTCGAGTTGAACCCATGTTCGACTCGAACATCGCATTTACGACCATTCGTCGAATTGCGAACATTATGGGCCATTCGCGCAAAATCCAAGTGGCGCGTCACGGCCCATAATTCACTGCGGCATCGCAGTGCATTGCTGGCTGATGATTGGCCAAGCATGCACTATGACCCGCATGCTTGGCCAATCACAGCGCCGTCTGTACAGAGCCGTAATTGGCCAAAGCCAGGGTGGCTTTGGCCAATTATGGCTCAGGGGGTTTAGTACACACCCCACACTATATAAGGCCGCCTGCATGTAGTAGTGTGTTGTGGCGGCGGAGAGATAGGCAGAGAGACAGTGTCATTTGATTTAAGTTTGATAGAGTAGGCAGGCGAGTCAGTTAGCTGCACTTACAGTGTAATGTGTATATATATATGCATCCTAGGTGTTGTGTATGTATGTATATATATATATATATATATATATATATATACACTGTATTCAGTTTAGCTAGATCTGTTCCTGTTATTCTCTTCCTACTGACAGGCAGGCAGGTGTTTTTACAGTATTTACAGCTACCTGAAGAAAATTGGTGGTGTTCTTCTGATCCTATTAGTATCACAGGCAGCTGCAGTATTTACAGTTAGTGTAGTGCGTCCTCTGCACAGTGTGCACCTAAAGCTACCTGAAGAAAATTGGTGGTGTTCTTCTGATCCTATTAGTACCGCAGGCAGCTGCATTATTTACAGTTAGTGTAGTCAGTCCTCTGCACAGTGTGCACATAAAGCTACCTGAAGAAAATTGGTGGTGTTCTTCTGATCCTATTAGTACCGCAGGCAGCTGCAGTATTTACAGTTTGTGTAGTGTGTCCTCTGCACAGTGTGCACCTAAAGCTACCTGAAGACAATTGCTGTTGTTCTGATCCTATTAATACCACAGGCAGGCAGCTACAGTATTTACAGTTAGTGTACTGTGTCCTCTGCACAGTGTGCACCTAAAGATACCTGAAAAAAATTGGTGGTGTTCTTCTGATCCTATTAGTAGCACAGGCAGACAGCTGCAGTATTTACAGTTAGTGTACTGCATCCTCTGCACAGTGTGCACCTAAAGCTACCTGAAGACAATTGCTGTTGTTCTGATCCTATTAAAACCACAGGCAGGCAGCTACAGTATTTACAGTTAGTGTACTGTGTCCTCTGCACAATGTGCACCTAAAGCTACCTGAAGAAAATTGGTGGTGTTCTTCTGATCCTATTAGTACCGCAGGCAGCTGCATTATTTACAGTTAGTGTAGTCAGTCCTCTGCACAGTGTGCACCTAAAGCTACCTGAAGAAAATTGGTGGTGTTCTTCTGATCCTATTAGTACTGCAGCCAGCTGCAGTATTTACAGTTAGTGTAGTGCATCCTCTGCACAGTGTGCACCTAAAGCTACCTGAAGAAAATTGGTGGTTTTCTTCCGATCCTATTAGTACCGCAGGCAGCTGCAGTATTTACAGTTTGTGTAGTGCGTCCTCTGCACAGTGTGCACCTAAAGCTACCTGAAGACAATTGCTGTTGTTCTGATCCTATTAATACCACAGGCAGGCAGCTACAGTATTTACAGTTAGTGTACTGTGTCCTCTGCACAGTGTGCACCTAAAGCTACCTGAAGAAAATTAGTGGTGTTATTCTGATCCTATTAGTACCACAGGCAGGAAGCTGCAGTATTTACAGTTAGTGTACTGTGTCCTCTGCACAGTGTGCACCTAAAGCTACCTGAGGACAATTGCTGTTGTTCTGATCCTATTAATACCACAGGAAGGCAGCTACAGTATTTACAGTTAGTGTACTGTGTCCTCTGCACAGTGTGCACCCAAAGCTACCTGAAGACAATTGCTGTTGTTCTGATCCTATTAATACCACAGGCAGGCAGCTACAGTATTTACAGTTAGTGTACTGTGTCCTCTGCACAGTGTGCACCCAAAGCTACCTGAAGAAAATTGGTGGTGTTCTTCTGATCCTATTAGTTTCATAGGCAGGCAGCTGCAGTATTTACAGATAGTGTACTGCGTCCTCTGCATAGTGTGCACCTAAAGCTACCTGAAGACAATTGCTGTTGTTCTGATCCTATTAATACCACAGGAAGGCAGCTACAGTATTTACAGTTAGTGTACTGTGTCCTCTGCACAGTGTGCACCCAAAGCTTCCTGAAGACAATTGAGGGTGTTCTCATACTAATAATACTACAGGCAGGCAGTTGATTCTGCTAGCTGCAGTAACAGTATATATATATACATCCCAGCTTTGTGCAGCTACATCTCACTGCGGCCATTAGTATGTCTGGAAGGCCAACAAGGAGAGGCAGACAGTCACAAGCCAATAAAAGAGGGCAAGGAGGCTCTGTGTCTGGAGGCAACAGTGCTGGTCATAGAGACGGTGCATCCTCATCAGCACGTGGCCGTGGGACACGCTTGTCCTTTTTTTCGGCAGCTGGCCATGTTGAGCCGCAACATGCGGAAGACTCAGTAGAGTGTATGACCAAGCCGTCCTCATCCTCCTCATCCTCTCTCACCCAGGCTCAGGGTACTTTGTCTGGCAAAGCAGCTGCCAACGCGGCCTCTTCCCTTGGCTCAATGGCAACAATAAATTGCTGCAGGAGACCATGACCAAGGCTCAGGAAGATTATAAGAAAATCTTTGACAGGAAGAGACGGGGGGAACTTGTTCTTGAACCTGGCAATTCTGTCTGGCTGTCTACCGCTAATCTCAAGTTGGCCTGCCCATCCAAGAAACTGGGCCCCAAATACCTGGATCCCTTCCGGATCAAGAGGAAAATCAACAACGTGGCCTACGAACTTGACCTTCCTAATTCTCTGAGGATACATCCAGTGTTCCACGTGTCTCTCCTGAAGCCAGTCACTCCTAACTTCTTTTCTGGTCGCAGCATTGGTCCACCCAAACCTATTGTGGTGAATGGCGAAGAGGAGTTCGAAGTGGAAGCAATTCTAGATTGTAGAAGAAGGCACAATCAGGTGCAATATCTGGTAAAATGGAAAGGCTATGGACCCGAAGATAATTCGTGGGAGCCGGAAAGCAATTTACACGCCAGAGAACTCCTGCAGTCCTTTAAAACCTCTCATGCCTCGAAGATGGCCCAACTGGGCATCCGGAGTCTGCCCTTGAGGAGGGGGCACTGTCAGAGAGGTTACCTGGTTGGGCGCCGGTGCGCGCGGGGGCGCGTTGGCGTTCGTGTCCCTGTGCGTGCTGGGGCGCGTGTCCCTGTGGGCACCGGCGCGCCTGGGCTGACCGGCCGTGGTGTGCGGGGTGGCGTCCGGGCGTTTGTGCGTGCGCGCGTCCGCCTGTGGGCGCTGCCTTTGACGTGCCCGGTGGTGTGGGCGTGCGTGCTGGTGTCGGGGGCGTGCTTGGGCGCACGCGGGTGCGCGGCGTTTTGGCGCCAATCAGCCTATTTGAAGCCTGCCTCTGCACTGACCCGGTGCTGCCTGATCAAACAGCTCTGTGTCTTGTCCCGTGATCATCCTGTGTTCCTGTATCTCCGTAGTGTTTACCCGTTGTGACCCGGCTACCTTTGGACCTTCCTTGACTGCTGCCTGAACCCGACCCCGGCTTGTCTGACCTCGCTTCTGCCTGCTCCCTTGTACCGTTGCTGCCAGCCCGTTGCCGACCTCTGCCTGTGTGTGACCAAGTCTGATTAACTCCTGCTCAGCATCTGCTCCACCAAGTCTCAAGCTCTACCGGTTGCTTGCCAGACCACTGTGCTCCAGGACTTTACTTCAGGCTCTCATACCACTCCGCACTCGCGGGCCTCCTGTCTGCTCTACCAGGGGCCCCGAATCGGACACGTAAGGGAGCCTACCCTCTGCCCACGTGGACTCATCTGTCTGGTAGTGTGGAACCTGACAGTTGGGTACATGCTCCAGGTGGATGCCCAGCGTTTTAAAGGCTCCGATGATGGTACCCAGCTAGATGAAGGCAGTAACGTGAGCCCAGAGAGAGTGGGTGCCCAAGAAGGACAGCAATCTTGCAGTCATGTTCCCCCAGCTGCAGAATACTGCCAGCTTTGCTCCAGTGGTGAGGAGGGAGGAGATGATGAGGTCACTGACTCCACGTGGGTGCCTGATAGGAGAGAGGAGGAGAAGGCACATCTCTAACGAGGCAGGATGCCCTCCAGGGGCCAGCTTAAGGGCAGCACACCAACTGCATCACACCGCAGAGCTCCGCATGTGCAGGGCGCTGCTGTCTATTCCAAAAGTTCTTTGGTGTGGGCCTTTTTGGAGACGAGTGCATCAGATCCCACTACTGCTATTTGCAACATATGTCTCAAGCGTATCTCGCGTGGCCAAAACATCTCCCGCTTGGGCACCACATGCTTGACCAGACATATGTCGACCTGCCATGCAGTTCGTTGGCAAGCGTACCTAAAAGACCCACACCTAAGAACAAAGCGGACCTCTCCTTGCGCCTCATCAGCTGGGATCTACAACCCCACTATACCTTCAGTCCTCTCTGAAGCCTGCACTGAGAGGAATGAAGGTGTAGAATTAGGTGTGTCACAGCCAAGTACTTCTGGGCAATCTGCTATCGGTACACCGACGTGAGATTGTACCAGGCAAATTTCCCTGCCCCAGCTGCTGCACCGCCGAAAGAAGTTAGCTCCCAGCCATCTACATGTCCAGCGGTTGAATGCTAGCTTGGCTAAATTACCTATTACCTAACTTTCACCGTGCACTGGGTGACTCTTCTGGGAGCTGGGAAGGATGCAGAACAGGGTGCAGTAGTGTTGGTGGTTGTTTCACCACCACGACTCCAAAATTCTACTAGTGGTGATTCTGCCACACCTCTCTCCTCCACCCCTCCTCTTCTTCTTTCTCCGTGGCCTCTTCCTGTGCTGATTTGTCCTCGGAACCAGCGGTGCTCCGTAGGCGTTCAAAGGGCTACGCAAGCTCGCAGGCAAAAATATGCCATGCGGTGCTTGAGCTGGTGTGCTTGGGGGACAGGAGCCACACTGGGGCAGAGATTCTGTCAGCTCTGCAGGGGCAGGTTCAGAGGTGGTTGACGCCACACCAGCTTAAGCCAGGTATGGTGGTTTGCGACAATGGCACCAACCTCCTCTCTGCCCTCCGACAGGGAAAACTCACCCATGTGCCCTGTTTGGCTCACATCCTTAACTTGGTGGTGCAGTGGTTCTTGGGCAGGTACCCGGGCTTACAGCATGTCCTGAGGCAGGCCAGGAAAGTCTGTGTGCATTTCCACAGGTCATATAATGCCAGTGCTCGGCTGGCTGACCTCCAAAAGGAATTTAACCTGCCCAAGAACCGCCTAATTTGTGACATGCCCACCAGGTGTAACTCAACGTTGGCCATGCTGCAGTGACTGCACACGCAGCAGAGGGACATCAGTGAGTACCTATGCGACTATGGCACCAGGACAGGGTCAGGGGACCTTGTTTTTTTCACCACGCCAGTGGGCTATGATCAGGGATGCATGCACTGTCACCATTTGAGGAGGCCACGAGGATGGTGAGCAGTGACAGTGCATGCATCAGTGAGACTGCCCTCTTGTCCACCTGTTGGAGCACACGCTGCGTTGCATAATGGACAGGGCACTTGAGGCAGAACAGAGGGAGGAAGAGGAGGACTTCCTTCCTTGTAGTTTCGAATTTTGAAAACCCATCGCCTATCCTAGGCTGTGGGGTATATACATCAATATACTCCAATTCAAGGTACCCCTTTTGCTCGTTTTTAATGTGTTTCCACTGAGTGATTCAACATATGCTTTTTTAGAATATCAGGTTGTTTTTTCTTTGTGCAATAGCTTTGAATTTAATCGCAATGTATTTCATTTCAGATAGTGAGATTCTTTCTGTTGCGTCTTTGAATCTTGGTTGTGTCCTGAAGAAGCCTAACGGCGAAACGCATAGACGCACAAAGGCTCACTGTACAAATTGCATAAATGCATATGTATGGCGTTTCTTACTCTTTACAATAATTTTGTGTATATTTTGTAATTTTTCAATACATGTGATGATTTATTTGTAATATTTCTTTCTCCATTGTTTCCTGGCCTATAAAATCCGATTTTTGGTAGTACCGCCAGTAGTACCCCTTTTTTCTTCTGCTATATTACGGATGTGGCTTTTGAGTGCCTTCTTTTTCTATTGAGGACTTCCTTACCTCTCAAGGCCCCTTTATCCAGACAGTGTTCCTGCGTGCCCGCCGATCACACAGGAAGAGGATGAGGAGGAGGATTGTGTCAGCATGGAGGTGGAGCCTGGCACTCAGCATCAGCAGCAGTCTTCAAGGGATCATTTACAGAAACCCATGGACTTGTACGTGGCTGGGAGGAGGTGGCTGCGGATCATGTCGTCCTTAGTGACCCAGAGGACTCTGGACCGAATGGCTCAGCAAACCTACACTGCATGGCCTCCCTGATCCTGCAAAGCCTGCGGAAGGATCCTCATATTCGTGGTATCAATGGGAGGGATGATTACTGGCTGGCAACCCTCCTTGATACACGTTACAAGGGTAAGGTTGCGGACCTTATCTTGCCGTCGCAGAGGGAGCAGAGGATGAAACATCTTCGGGAGGCCTTACAGAAATGTTTGTAAAAAGCGTTTCCAGAGCCTGGGAGGTTACAATTTCCTGGTCCTCCTGGACAACGTGTTGCTGAGGCTTCGGTCAGTCACAGAAGGAGCGGTGGAGAAGGTGGCCGTCTGACCGATGCGTTCAGACAATTTTTTAGTCTGCAGCCCCAAGGTCTGATCGGTTCCAGCAACCATCGCCAGCGTCTGATTCACATGGTGCAGGATTACCTAGGGGCAAGATCAGACTTGAACACCTTTCCCACCGAAAATCCTCTGGGTTACTGGGTCTTGAGGATGGATCACTGGCCAGAGCTTGCACAGTATGCAATTGAGCTACTGGCCTGTCCTGCATCCAGCGTTCTTTCGGAACGCACATTCAGTGCTGCTGGTGGCTTTGTAACCGATCACAGGGTGTGTCTGTCCACCGAATCGGTCGATCGGCTGACCTTCATAAAAATGAATCAGTCTTGGATCACCAGCTACCAAGCACCTGATGCTGATGTAACCGATTGATTTTTTTTTTTAATGTGAGATCCCTTCAAGACTGCCTATGCTGATGCTGAGTGACTATCCTGTTATGCTGAGTCACAATCCTCTTCCTCCTCAATTTTCATGCTGATAGGTTGTAAGAACATTTTTGGTTCTGGGCACTGCCACCAGTGGCCAAGGCCCAATTTTTCTGCCCCTGTTTAACAGGGGCGTGTAATTACAATTTTTGATGCAATACTTTGCAGCAGGGCTCATTCCTGCACTCCAACTATAGTATCTGTGAGGGGTTGCAGTGTTGTGGCACCAGCACCAGTGCCCAAGGCCCAATTTTTCAGCCCCTATTTAACAGGGGAGTATTATTACAATTTTTGATGCAATACTTTGCAGCAGGGCTCATTCCTGCGCTCCAACTAGAATATCTGTGAGGGGTTGCAGTGTTGTGGCACCAGCACCAGTGCCCAAGGCCCAATTTTTCAGCTCCTGTTTAACAGGGGCGTGTAATTACAATTTTTGATGCAATACTTTGCAGCAGGGCTCATTTGTGCACTCCAACTAGAGTATCTGTGAGGGGTTGCAGTGTTGTGGCATCAGCACCAGTGCCCAAGGCCCACATTTTCAGCCCCTTTTTAACAGGGGCGTATAATTACAATTTTTGATGCAATACTTTGCAGCAGGGCTCATTCCTGCACTCCAACTATAGCATCTGTGAGGGGTTGCAGTGTTGTGGCACCAGTGCCTAAGGCCCAATTTTTCTGCCCCTGTTCAACAGGGACATGTAATTACAATTCTTGATCTAATATTTCACAGCAGGGCCCATTCCTGCGCCCACCGAGAGTAACTGTGAGGGCTTACAGTGCTGTGGCAATACCACCACCACCACCAAAGGCCCAATTTTTCTGCCCTTGTTCAACAGGTGCATGTAATTAAAATTCTTGATATAATATTTCACAGCAGGGCCGTTCCAGCGCCCACCAAGAGTAACTGTGAGGACTTAGAGTGTTGTGGCAGCAGCACCACCACCAAAGGCCCAATTTTTCTGCCCCTGTTCAACAATGGCATGTAATTACAATTCTTGATCTAATATTTCACAGCAGGGCCCGTTCCTGCGCCCACAAAGAGTAACTGTGTGTTGTGGCAACACCAACACCTAAGGCCCCAATTTCTGCAGAGTGTATAGGGCAGGCCCCTACTTTCAAACATCCAACTTACAAACGACTCCTACTTGCAAACGGAAGGAGACAACAGGAAGTGAGATAAAAGCTACCCCTAGGAAGGGAAATTCTCTCCTGTAAGAGTTAATATGGGAAAAATGTGTCTCCTCTTCACTGATGCTTTATCACCAATCCTTTTTTCACTAAAAACCCCAAATTTTCAAAAAACATTTGTCATTGGGACAGAAAGTGAGGTGAAATCTTCTGAAGAAGTGCACAGACAGCTAAACAAATTTTACTGGGGTGATAACCCTTCCCTATGTTTTCCAAAAAGCTTAAAAATAGATTTTTTGGCTGGAGCTACACTTTAAACATGTACCAGTTCAAAATTACAAACAGATTCTACTTAACAACAAACCTACAGTCCCTGTCTTGTTTGCACTGCCTGTATACTGCTGTTCAGAATATATAGGGCCTGGGGCCCCACGCCTTTCCTTTTTTTAATTTGGGTGCGGGGTTCCCCTTAATATCCATACAAGACCCAAAGGGCCTGGTAATGGCCTGGGGGGGGGGGGGTACCCATGCCGTTTGTCTCACTGATTTTCATCCATATTGCCGGGACCCGACATTACATTAAAGCCACAAGCAGTGTTAAATTACTTTTATTCCTTTAAAAATGTCATTTTGTGCAGGGACTGTTCTAAGCACGGGAAACACACACCACTTTACAGGCATACTATAGACACCCCCAGGTACGATATTTAAAGGAATATTTTACTTTATTTTTTCACTTCAAGCATCATTAAAATCACTGCTCCCGAAAAAACGGCCATTTTTAAAACTTTTTTTTGCATTGATACATGTCCCCTGGGGCAGGACCCGGGTCCCCAAACCATTTTTAGGACAATACCATGCATATTAGCCTTTAAAATTAGCACTTTTGATTTTGAACGTTCGAGTCCCATAGACTTTAATGGGGTTCCAAAGTTTGCGTGAACTTTCGGTCCGTTCGCAGGTTCTGGTGCGAACCGAACATTTTGGCCACAGCCACTGTTCACCATAGCACACCTCATTACTACTCTCTTTGGGTAACCCAAGGTATTTTACAATCCTATAGCGTGTGCTACAAAAAATTGCAGTGCGCCGCAAAAGTGTTCGGGTTTGAAGAAAAGGTGGCAACCCTAGCCCAGACATGCTTCACAGTAGATACCATGTTCTTTTCTTTGAAAGTTTTGTTTTTATCATGTGTGCACAGCCTATTGTATTAGGGTGTGCACCCCAGAGCACAAACACACATGCATGTAAATAAGCAGAGCCGTGGAAGGTGTGAGCAGAGACTGGTGCCAATAGGGCAGTGGACGGTGTCAGTAGTTTTTATTTTTTGTATTTTTTACAATTTTATTTTTGTAATACTTTTTTAAAAAATTATTATTTATCTTTTTTTTTTACAATTTTTAAGGAGCCCCGTTGAGGGGGTTTTGGTGAACTATCAAGGGTCTAAACAGACCCCTGATGTCTCACAAACAAAACATAGTTTACTATGCTTCAGTTAAGAATGAACACAGGAGCAGTACAGATCACTCACTGTGTTCATTCACAAAAGGAAGGGGTAAATAAAATATTTAACAGTCCCTTCCCCCACTCTCCATCCTGAAAAATCCCCCGGAGCAGCTGGTGGGATAGGAGAGAAGCTGGCAGCACTGCAGGGGGAGACAGGGGGCGCCAGGAAGCAGGGAGAATCAGCACCGCGCTGGGTGATTAGGGTGTGCCCAGGCACACCTGGCACACCCTGTGCGCACACCTATGTCTGTGAATATATAGGTGATGTGGCTTGCCAAAAAGCTCATCTGTTGACATTCTCCCAGAAGCATTATGGCTTGTCAATACATGCATTTTAGCAAATTTAGGGGGGGCTCTTTTATGTTTTTCTATTAACCTTTTGGGGTCTTCTTCATTTGAGCCCACTATTGCATGGGATTGGGATGATGCATGGTATGGAAAGTATGCTTTGTATACATGGTATGGGGATTTCCCCCCCTTTTTTTTTTCTTCCCCTATCCCCCACTCCCATATCTTTCTCAGACTGGGGAGAAAATCCTTTTTTTTTTTTTTTCTCCCCCTCCTTCTCGTTGGTTTACCAGAGGTTTATGGAATTTACGAGAAGGTCGTAGTCTGGTTTGAAACAGGAAAATCTGGATGCCGCACACCGGATAAAGTTGAAAACATCTTCTTTATTGTAAAACTTGGATCATAAAAAACAGGACAATCAGGCGGGTGGTACAGACACAGCTGACGCGTTTCGCGCTCTAGTTCAAGCGCTTACTCATAGCTGACAAATATTGGGATGACTGTCTTATATATCTTAATAAGAGATACCACATGACTTCATGGTCACTCATCTAATGGATATCAGCTGAAAGCTGATTGTGCAAAGTCTCGGCATCTGCTATCAAAGACATGTGCTACCCAATAAGAAAAAAAAACTCTTATGGATATGACTTTTTAAAACAACAACGAATACATAGGAAAATATATATATAAATATATATATATATATATATATACATATATACATATATACACACATATATATATATATATATATATGTATGTATACATATACACATACACACATATACATGTATGTGTTTGAATATGTGAGTGAAGTAAGATAAACACACAATATGTATGAACAAAGGGGGAGTGTGATGCAACTTAATTGTGTTAAAACAAAATGCAAAAAAGCACAGCAACAAATGAGTGAAAAATTAGTGAGTGGAAAAAACTGTATATATGTGAAAAAGGTGTAAAAGTGTGTGGACCTGAATTTATATGTAAAACGCATGACTACAGCAGTGTATGTGCACTACTAGTAAAAAAAAAAAAAAAAAAAAATATATATAATAAATACATAAATAAGTAAAAATGAAAATAAATAAATATGTGCATTAATAATTGATAGTGAAAATTGAATATGTGCACCAATAGGTAATGCAATGTAGCCATATGCATTAAAAGAGGACAATAATGAAAAAATATTAATAATAATAAAAAAGTGAAGATGAAAATAGAATAGGATATAGTGAAAGAAAATAATGAGATTGAATTTGAAAGATAAAATCCAAATTGTAATTGTATATGTATACAAGCCGTTTAAATGCCAAAGTATGGGATGCATAGTGAAATAAATAGCCAAGTTATTTGGTCAAACCAGTGTATATACATGAACGTGGTTTTGAATCCAAGATAGTGTATAAAATATAAGTAAAAAGATGAATAAAAGAAAATGTCAAATAACTAAACAAAAACTATGTTATGGTGCTATCAGTTTGAGTGATGAATTGTGCATGTAAATCGGCTTGTGTGTGAATGTGTCAAAAGCCTATCAGAGCGATCGCAACTAAAAATGAAGTGTCTTGTGTGTAGCAATCAAGCTGAGCGATTGATCATGAATAGAGATCTGCTTGTGTGTGGGTATATCAAAACCCATCGATGCGATCACAGAAACCATATTATGGTGCTGTCAATCTAAATGATTAGTTGTGAACAGGAATCGGTTTGTGTGTAGATGTATTAAAGCCTGTCAAAGTGCACGCATCTAAAAAGGTAGAATGCCTTATGTATAGCAATTAGTTTAAGTAGTTGATCCTGAATAGAGATCGGTTTGTGTGTGGGTATATCAAAACCTGTCTAAGCAATCACATATAAAATTGAGATGCCTTGTATATAACACAAGGTTTATAAGCAGTGGGTGGCGGTCCCACCACAGACCAATTGTGTAAAAAAGGGGTTGTCAAAGTAACGAATAAACATGGATGTAAGTATGGTATAGCTGGAGCAATAGAAACATATGAAGTGCCCTGTGATGTGATGTAAAACTGCATGTGATAGAGCAACGATGTCTCTGTGGACTGGGAGCGCATCAAGCTATTCAGCAAATAGGGACAGAATTAAGAATAAAGAGTGGGCATGGATGTTTAAATGGAAATGTATCAGTGAGTATAGCAGTGTGATACAAAGTTTCAATAGGAACGGCAGTTGTGTATGTGGTATGTAAGCTGGCTATAGAGGGTAAAGATGTTGCAAAAAAAACGGGAGTAAATATTGAGCCACAACAAATAACAATATGCTGAATGTTGTGTTAATTGTGTCTCATGTAAAAGATTATATTTAGCAATACATGTCAGCAGATGCCGGACCACTAAACAGCTGACCATCTAGTAATTCACATTAAAATGTACAGAAACTGTGAGCACACTAATACATGATCCAGATGATAATGCGTTCAGTAAGTAGAAAATTAATATTATATCAATACGCAGGTAGACACCTGGAAAATTGATGCGAATCCAATCTATAAAGATGATGGAAATATATTACCATACTATATATCACAATGAAAATGATATCGTTCTATGTCATTTAAATTGACCACACAACTTCTAAGCATATACATTCAGCAAGTTACAAAACGAAAAGTATATACATACAATTATAAGAACAGGTCTATGCTTTATATGCAGAATAATACATTTAGAATATGAATGCATGATGAAACATTATTATAATTAAGGTGTTATTTTTAAAAAATATATATGTATAAATCTGCGTGAAAATATTTAACATGTATCCATACATATATGTGTATTAAGTAGTTTGTTCATGAGGTGAGAATTTGTATTGAATAAAATATCAATCTATAGATCCAAGTATGGACATGAATATAAATGATAAAGATGAAAAATTAATAAATGAAAATGTTGAACAAACAAAATAAAATTTTATTTTTTCTTATATTATTAACAATGTACTATGGATGTCCAGTAAAAAATCATCACTCCTTATTGTTTATTGTGTGTGAGGATTTTTATGTTTTATAAAACATTCTCTATTTGTTATGTAACCTAATGTTAATAAACAAAATGGACACCATAGAACCATGTTAAAAAATATATATCTTTTTCATACCTTCGTGCTAACCTCTATATGTCAAAGCTCTTGACCTACAATCACTGGTGTAATGAGTGAAGGGTTCATCCAAACCATGTAAACTAGTCAAAAATATAGACTATTATAATATGTTTGATGTAAGGTGTAAGAGCATAAGCCTGGAGGTTAGTCAAGGTAATAATCCATGTCTTGGCACCTAACTGACTGGAGTATATAATAATGCTTTCTTGAAGGGGAGTGTAGGATTGGATGGAAGTGGTTGGTAGGTGTATATGTCAGATAACGTAAAGCTTCCTGAATATATGTTTCAGTATCTAAAAAAAACACTGTTCCTCCCTTATCTGCGTTCCTAATGACAATGCTTGTGTCTGCTGTTAATGTTTTAAGGACTAATTTTTCATTGTGTGTTAAATTATCAGTGATAGATTTTTTGTGGCAGCTGTGAGCCAAGCGGGTCAGGTCCCCCTCCACCAATTTCTGAAACAGATCAAGATCTTTTCCCCTGGATGCCACAGGATAAAATTCAGATCTAGATTTGATCGATAATTTATCTAGTGAATCAGTGGGATCAACAGGGGATGGATCCGATTCGTCTGCTGATTCAATTAAGTCATATAATGCACAAACTTCAGTAAAAGAAATGGGTGAAGGGGGAGACTCACCTGTTTCACCAGAATTCACTGCAACAACCTCTTCTTCAGCAGAACTAAAATGTTTTTTTAAGTGTTAAAGAGCGAGAGAATTTATTCACATCCAAGATGGTATTAAATAAGTCAAAATGTCTATTCGGACAGAAATGTAAACCTTTTGATAGAAGACTGATCTCTGCTTCCTTTAAAGATCTATTTGAAATGTTGAGTACGCTGAGGGTTATTTCTTTGCTCTGCCTCGTAGGCTGTAATGTGCATTGCTTGGAGCCCTTGTGTCTCCTGCCGCCCCTTCTTGTTTTTTTATGGACGATTTCTTCTTCTTTGTGTGGCCCGACCTGTGAGGGTTTCCAGTGTTAGAGTGGCTGTTGCTTCTATTTGATTCCACAGAACTTATAGATCGATCAGGTGACAAATCCGACATAGTGCAAGCAAAAGTGCTGTTTGCTGGATCATTTTCTTGATCAGAGAAACTAACCTGTTTGCCACGATTTCTCCTTGATCGATTAGGCACAAACAGGGGTTTTCTCCAAGTGTAAACCTTATTGCTTTCATAGTCGTTTTTGTCCCGTGCCATCTTTCCTTTCTTGCTGGAGATAACTGACTTCTCCATTTTATCCAACTTGTTGTTTAAACGGCTATCAAGCTCTGTGAACGCTGTTAGATTTTGCAAGGAAGCAAGTTCAGTTTGGATTGAAGCCATATCAGTTTGTAGGACTTCCACTTCTTTGGTTTTTGGGGAAATTAGAATGTTCATCAGTTTAAAGGAGCATGCATCCAAAGTGTCAGTCCATTCCTTTTTAAATTCCTCATTAGACAATTCTGAAGTGGGAAATTTCTTAATTCGTAAACCTCGTGGTATGTGAGCCAATGATAAATAATCTTTGAGGAAGCTAATGTCCCAAAAGGCTCTAATTTCTCTAGCCATAATGTGTTCCAGTTTTCTAAAATGCCATATCAGTGACACTCCTTCATCGTCTGACACTAGTGAAGTGTGTGTCTGTGACAATCGTCTCAAAGGATTGTCTGAAGGTGCCTTGAGAGTTCTGCTGTACGTGGACTCTGCCATGGGTGTCGAAGTGATTGTATGATCCATATGATGAACAAGATAAACTCCTCCTTTATGTGCAAATGTAATGCCTCTTGAAGGAAAAAGCCAAAGCACTTATTGAGATATGCCTGGAAGGGTCTCCGGGCTGGTAAAAAAGAGCATATATCCTTTGGTGCAGACAAGACAGAGAAAACAAATCACCGCTCAGGAGAACCTGCCTCCAGGTGTGTATTAGTGAATCCTTCAGAGGAGAGGAGTCCCAGGTGCTGGCCAAATGCAAATTGAAGCAGGGTTTGAAACAGGAAAATCTGGATGCCGCACACCGGATAAAGTTGAAAACATCTTCTTTATTGTAAAACTTGGATCATAAAAAACAGGACAATCAGGCGGGTGGTACAGACACAGCTGACGCGTTTCGCGCTCTAGTTCAAGCGCTTACTCATAGCTGACAAATATTGGGATGACTGTCTTATATATCTTAATAAGAGATACCACATGACTTCATGGTCACTCATCTAATGGATATCAGCTGAAAGCTGATTGTGCAAAGTCTCGGCATCTGCTATCAAAGACATGTGCTACCCAATAAGAAAAAAAAACTCTTATGGATATGACTTTTTAAAACAACAACGAATACATAGGAAAATATATATATATATATATATATACATATATACACACACATATATATATATATATATATATATATATATATATATATATATATATATATGTATGTATACATATACACATACACACATATACATGTATGTGTTTGAATATGTGAGTGAAGTAAGATAAACACACAATATGTATGAACAAAGGGGGAGTGTGATGCAACTTAATTGTGTTAAAACAAAATGCAAAAAAGCACAGCAACAAATGAGTGAAAAATTAGTGAGTGGAAAAAACTGTATATATGTGAAAAAGGTGTAAAAGTGTGTGGACCTGAATTTATATGTAAAACGCATGACTACAGCAGTGTATGTGCACTACTAGTAAAAAAAAAAATATATATATAATAAATACATAAATAAGTAAAAATGAAAATAAATAAATATGTGCATTAATAATTGATAGTGAAAATTGAATATGTGCACCAATAGGTAATGCAATGTAGCCATATGCATTAAAAGAGGACAATAATGAAAAAATATTAATAATAATAAAAAAGTGAAGATGAAAATAGAATAGGATATAGTGAAAGAAATTAATGAGATTGAATTTGAAAGATAAAATCCAAATTGTAATTGGCTCCTCCACATGCGGCCTGGAAGGCCCAGGTTGGGCGTCAGAAGCCTCAGCCGGGGGGGGAAGGAAGCGTGGAAGGAAGACTGGAGAGGGATGGCCTGGGTTCAGTCTTGCCTGTCAGAAAATGCAGCCTGTCGTAGTACAACATCCTGGGGACATAGATGTCATCTGCTGCTCCGGATCTCTGTGAATCCAGGACTTTCTTGCGCTCCCTTAGATATGTGCTCCTCAGGCCACCAATTAAGATCTTTAAATAGGTGATGTCTGCCGTGGGGATCACCTGCTTCACAATTTCACACAATTGCTCCAGTGCTGCCTTCCTCTTTTCTTGGTTCTTGTAATGGGGGTGTTTAATCTCCCACAGACATGGCAGCTCCCTTAACATATCTATGAATACTGACATGAAGTCATTGTCCTTCAGTAGCATATCCATGTTCACTGCAAGACACAACACAAGACAAAGCCTAATGTCAGATAAAAATCTCCTAATCTTGTTACAATATAGGCCTCAATGTATAAGCAGTATAGGCACAAGTTTGTCTCTTACCTTCGTTCTTACGATCGGCGCGTCCAATGCTCCTTCCTCCGCTCACAGATCGTACGTAATACGCACGTGTGTTACGCTTTATATACACTGCGCATGCGTGTAACTCCGCCCGCCCCTGACGTTCTTTCTATTCTATTCCCCGCCCTTTTTCGTTTGGCGCAGTGGGGGAAGAGCACATGGCGGAGTCACAGCAGGTGCGTGATAATTACAGGAACGAGGAGGAGGAGGAAAGCCCGGATCCGGACATGTTCCGATCCAGAAGGAGACGTTTTAAGGCCACAAATATGTCCTTTGGGGAGATGTTGGAGATGGTCGACATTATGAAGAAGGCCGACTATGACGGAAAGTATGGGCCTTACCCCAACCCGAATATCGGAAAGGCCAAGATCATGGCGAAAGTTGTCAAAAGTCTTCTCAGGAATTTCGGGGTACGATGATCGAAAGATCAGCTCAGGAAGCGGTGGTCGGACCTGAAATTAAGAGAGCCAGAGCAGTACCGAAAGATCCGGAGAGTGCTGCAAAAAAGTAAGTAGTTGTGCTGTGTTCCTATTCTTTCTGTCTTTATTCCATTCGTGCTGCTCCATATGCTTTTCTTAATTGTACAGTTTAAAAGGGCAACTTTAATGTTCATGGGCCCATTATTCGTTCGTATCAAACATTTTTCTTTCGGCCTCTAAAACACCATTGTTTAGGCCATATGTATTTTCCAACATTTTTTAGGGCCTACTTGGATGCCAAATATTTGTTTGTGTAGATGGGTTTGTAACTAGAATGAAATGCAAACTAGATTCTGTGTAAGGAGAGGACACTGAGCAGCTGTTTTCACATCTGGACACTGGAGCACTAGTGTGGGACACAAGAACACAATTTTTATTAGGGGGCCACACAGGTGCTCCAGTGTATACTATAGGGGGGTCTCCATCTGTTGTACTAAACAGGTAAAGTGTTGCAGCTTGACAAAGGCCAATGAAAAAAATACATCTTGGAACTCAGCTAAAATAGAAAATTGTACCCCACTTCCAAGCAATGTTTCAGGCCCTTGCACTACATGCTTTGGGGAATTCATCCATAAATCTGAGCACTAAAGAGGTGGGTATAGTGTGTATGAGTTTGGCAAAGTCAGCAGATAGATGATTGAGGATAGAGAATTGGGATCAGCTGACTTAGCAGTTGGGGGAGGGAGTTACTAAAAATTATTTGGGGACACCACCAAAAAAAAGCCTCTGCCACTCTGCCTGAATTTAAAGCAAAAATAACATTTCTAAACATTTTAGGGGGTGTTTGGGGTAAAGCACTACTATGGAGCAGAAAAAATACATTGTTAAGTGACTACATGAGGTGAATATAGGGCCAGGAGACACCATGCTGGGGAGGTTATTGAAGGGCAAATATGTATGAAGGACCTAAAATAATAATTACATAAAAATCCAGCATGCATGAGAACAAAGGGGACATTCACAGCATATTACAATCATGGTAATTAGGGAATGAGGAAAGAAATACAATATATTAGAAAACATTCAATACAATAAAATTTGATATTAAAGGATAAAAAACTTACCTTCATATACTCCTTCTGCAGGACCTGGATGATGGCAGAACAGGTCTCTGGGATAATGATCCCCAGAGCCTGGGGGGAAATGCCTGTCGAGAACTTCAAGTCCTGCAGACTTCTCCCTGTCGCCAAATACCACAGGGTAGCGACCAACCTCTTCTCCGGAGTGATGGCTTGCCTCATGCAGGTATCCTGCCTGCTAATATAAGGGGTCAGCGAAGCCAACAGACGGTAAAACACGGGGTCCGTCATCCTGAGAAAGTTCCTGAAATCATCAGGATATTTCTCACGGATCTCACGGAGCAAAGGCATATGAGAGAACTGGTCACGCTGAAGCAACCAATTCTTGGTCCATGAACTCCTCCCCACCCTGTTCATGGACTGGACTTGTGTCAAGGTCAGGACCCCAACACCAAGCCCCCGCACAGCACGAACTCTACGAGGAGTACGCATACGCAACATGGCTAGAAAACGGTCGGCTGCTCAGAACGAAGTAACAGAACGCACTGAAGAACAGCAAGGCCTGTGAAGAGCGACCTGAAAAACAGTAACAAACGAACAAGAATAAAATGACTAATTAAAGTCACGCGGAACCTGCTTGCACGCACTGAAGAGCAGATACAAACCCACAAGCACAAACTGAACGGCAGAAAACGATCTGAAAGCCACGAGTCTGAAAAAGCGCGAATCGTCTCTCACCAAACTTTTACTAACACAAGATTAGCAAAAGGAGCCCAAAGGGTGCCGTGCTTGGTTCTGAACCGGCCTTTTCTAGTCTCGTTGTACGTGGTGTACGTGACCGCGTGGTTGGCGATCGGAAATTCCGACAACTTTGCGCGACCGTGTGTAGACAAAACAAGTTTGAGCCAACATCTGTCGGAAAAAATCCTAGGATTTTGTTGTCGGAATGTCCGAACAAAGTCCGACCGTGTGTACGGGGCATTAGACTTGCGTTTTAATAATGACAGTCTTAGCAAATGCACAATTTACTTGCTATCCGGCCATTTCCTGGGTGCAGGAGGGCATATTAAAACATCCTCCCACTTCTGCTGCGTGTGTATGCCCTCTAGGGTGTGCAGCGGCGTGAGCTCTGTGTAAGACATATTGGGGTACAAGGCCAATGAAATTGTGAGTAATCACAGTGATCACACACACACACTGCATGTTGCAGATTTTGATCCCTTTCCTCTCACAGTGATTGCTAGAGCAGGGGTGTATCCAGGGTATGGCAGATATGGCAAGTGCCATGGGTGTCATGTAAAGGGGGCGCTCATGAGTGGCTGGGCAGCAAGGCACTTATCACATATTTGCCAGCAACAGTTACAGTTTTGTTGGGACATTCCCAGGTTTTGAATTTTTTGGTTTTTAATTTTTTGGTATAGATGAACTGGGCTGAGGTGTCTGACCCCCCCTAAAAAACTTGAACCGCTCCGCTCTCACCCGGCGCCGCCCACACAGTATGCTGGGAGGGATGTAGCAGCCAGCTACTAGCTAAGTAGATAGCAGGGGAGTCCTAGCCAATCAGTGCCCTCAGAAGTGTCAGCTGACTGCCGACTGCCATCACATGACAAGAGAGATGGATGCCACCTGTTGCATGCTGCTGATGGTGTTGGTTCCCTCAGTCCTGAGGGCGCAGAGCTTGGAGGTATCTGTCACCCACTCTCTGGGAGCCTCAGCACCGTGCCCGGAAGGAGGGGGGACGCTGTGGCCTGTGCTGCCCTGAAAGACACCATCAAGCAGAACAGGTGAGGCATACAGGCTGAGCAGGGGAGGGAGATCATAGATAAGGTGAGGACAGGAGAAGGTGGGAGCTCATTACAGAGCTGATACCAGGAGGAGCACCCGTTGTTTGTGACATGTAATGAGGATGGAGGAGTGCTCATGGCAAAGGTGATATCAGGAGATGGGTCTCTCTCTCACACTGTGTCACAGCTGCAGAAGTCTAAGCAGCAGCAGCTCACCCGTCCTGTATGCAGATCAGCCAGCACCCACACTGGTTAGAAAATTATTCCCTCGCTCTTCGCTTTATCTATTTACACTGCACACAGGACGGGAGCACACTGATGATTAGACTTCTGGAAAACGCTGCAAGAGTGTGACACAGTATTCCTGATGATTTGATTTGTTTGGTTTTTATATGGCCTTTCAGGATTTGGGCTGGTCAGGCTTGGATCTTCACAGACTTTTTAACCATTTATTATCTTACTAATTGTGCTTGGAAAATAGACTGTTGGTAAGCCAGAAACTGCAGTCTTTTAGCTCCTGTATCGAGTCTGCAGTCTCTGAGCGTCTCCTGTACTATGTCTGCAGTCTCTGATCATCTCCTGTACTATGTCTGCAGTCTCTGATCATCTCCTGTATTATGTCTGCAGTCTCTGATCATCTCCTGTACCATGTCTGCAGTCTCTGATCATCTCCTGTACCATGTCTGCAGTCTCTGATCATCTCCTGTACCATGTCTGCAGTCTCTGATCATCTCCTGTATTATGTCTGCAGTCTCTGATCATCTCCTGTACTATGTCTGCAGTCTCTGATCATCTCCTGTACCATGTCTGCAGTCTCTGATCATCTCCTGTATTATGTCTGCAGTCTCTGATCATCTCCTGTATTATGTCTGCAGTCTCTGATCATCTCCTGTATTATGTCTGCAGTCTCTGATCATCTCCTGTATTATGTCTGCAGTCTCTGATCATCTCCTGTATTATGTCTGCAGTCTCTGATCATCTCCTGTACTATGTCTGCAGTCTCTGATCATCTCCTGTATTATGTCTGCAGTCTCTGACCGTCTCCTGTACTATTTCTGCAGTCTCTGATCATCTCCTGTATTATGTCTGCAGTCTCTGACCGTCTTCTGTACTATGTCTGCAGTCTCTGATCATCTCCTGTACTATGTCTGCAGTCTCTGACTATCTCCTGTACTATGTCTGTAGTCTCTGACCGTCTCCTGTACCATGCCTGCAGTCTCTGATCATCTCCTCCTGTAATATATACATACACATACACACAAATCTTCAAAAGTCTCATTATGCTTCTTAGAATATACCTTGGAGTGCTTGCTTTCAAAAATGTGGTAATTTTCTACTAGATACTTTCCCATGATTCAAAAAAATTTGGAATCCATGGATACAATATCTTCAATCCCCTTGAGGGCCTTTGCTGTGGTGGCAACTGGGATGAGTGGCCGGGCGGGCTATAGCTCTCTTCCCCCCTTTCCTCCTCTCTTACCCCCCTTATTCTTTCTTCACTTTCTTTCCGGTTGCTGTTTCTACACGTCTTCTACAAGATGTTAACCATCCATCTAGCTGGTGGTTACCAGGTTATTTGTGCTTTCTGGGCCTTAATAGGCACTTAGAGTTTTTTTTTCTGCTTGGGACTTGTTTCCCTCAACTGGAGTGCACTCGCAATTTACGTTTCACTTTTCTTCATTACATATATGTAGGCGCTGTTCTACATCCATATGTTGGATTATGTAAAATTTCAACTACATATCATTTTTGTTGTTCTTATTTGTCAGTAGCATGCTCTGCCTCCTGTGTTGTGGACTATTATTTGCTTTCCTGTTTGACCAATGCCACTGTGCCTGTTGTGGTCTGTGACTTTTTTATGGAAATCTCCAATAAAAATATTGAAACAGAAAAACGTGGTCACATTGTAGGTTCTTCTACTGTCCTGGTGCTCCAGGGCATTCAAAATGTGATTGGTATTCAGGATATTAGGTGCGTGATTTATGCCCCTGGAAAGCCTGAATGTGCTCATTGGATTTTAGGCCTATGTGACTACACAGCAAAAAAGTCTCACATGTGGAATCCCCATACTTGGGAAATGTAGCAAATCCGTTTAATCCAAGGTGTTCCTTGGATTTCGGGCCCTCTATACAGATAGACTCCCAAAAAAAGTCCTACACATGTGGCATCCCCATACTCAGGATTAGCAGAATGTATTTTGGGGTGTAATTCTAAGTGAGCCCATGATGTGTGGAAGAAATATCTTATTCATTTACAGCTTGTGTAAAAAAAAAAAAAAAAAAAATGTATATATATATATATATATATATAAAATTGTTTTTATCTTTCTGCATTGATCCCTAATTTGAAAAAGGTTGCTGACCCATGGCCTAGGCTTTCTGTTCTCCCTTTCACAGGAAGCATGAGTTGCCTTCACTCTGCCCACCTCTCGTTCACTATAAAGGGATTGCCTTACACTCTCCTGACATTGTTAGTGCCATCGGGGTGTACTTGAATGTTGCCTCTTCCCTTCTGAAAGACTGACTTCTTATTTGTCATCGCAGATGGTCCACATCTTCTCAACTCAACTGTATTTCCCTGTCGAGGGAAAGTGGAAGCCTGTGGTATTTGCAAAGGATATCTTACTGTGGAATCCTAGCCAGATGTTGCACAAAGCTTTCTTTTTGAAAGCAGCCACCATAAAGCTCAGGACTCTCATGCAACAGTGCAGAGGGTACTACTGACATGTCCAGAACTGTTCAACCTGAGTATGAAGCTTTAAAAACATTTCCGATCCTGATTCAAAGCTGTCTGCTGTAGCAGGTCATCAAGGTATCCCATAATCAGAATGCCCCTAAAGGCAAAGAGGGGCTTGCATAGGGGCCAGTACCTTGGTAAAAACCTGAAGGACTGACAACAGCCCAAATGTAAGAGCCACAAATTGTTACTGGTCTTCCACACTACAAACTGAATAAGCATTGGTGACCTGGGCAAAACATAATATGGAGGTATGCATCTTTGTCAATGAAAGCTAAGAAGTCCTCCAGGTGGAGGACAGAGCCTTTAAGTCCAGGATGGACATCCTTTTTCAGACCCATAAAGAGGATGGAAAAGAAATCTCTGAATCCTTCCACATATGGAACTGAAACGATCACTCTGTGTCAGAGGAGTCCATTACTGCTAACCACAGATCAGCCAAATCTTGGTGGTCAAGAATTTGAGATGAAGATCTGCTTTGATTGAAAACCTAAATGACTGAAACATGTCTAATCCAGAAATTGGTGAGCAACAGAACATGTCCTCCTACCTTTGTAGAAACCAGTAATAAGACATTTATGCTCAGGTGGATTTGTTAGCTGACTTGACACACTTAGAAGCTTTGGAACCCTTGGTGGTGTTTCCTTTGGTAATGTAAAGAGTGTCTGCGTAATTGGACTTGAATCCCTCTACTATTTGACTTGTGAATCTAGTCACTTTCTGACTATTGGTATTGGGTGTTTAGGGCTGTAGTCCAGCTCACTGCAGGAGCCATAAAGTCCTGTGGAGTAGTTTGCAGGGATGCTGTAAAGAAGTTCCACCCATTTTTTGTATCAAGTGGGAGCGTTTTAAAGAAGCCAGGAACTGATGCACTAAAGACAAGATTCCCTTAAATAAATAAAAAAAAAAGCCATGGTAATTGAGGCCCGGTATGTAGATACTATGCCCTAAGTCCCCTATGGCCAAAAAATAGACTACAACCCCAAATGCCAATGGCTGGAGGCTGTAACTGTGGCTGAAGAAGGAACTCTAAAAAACTAATAATGTATTTGTTTTAATATACAGGAATTTTTGACTTACCTGTAAATTCCTTATATTGGAATACAGTGCAGGACACAGGTCTGTAGTTGTAGACCATTTTCTAGGGCCGCCTATAGTACATTCTTATATAATCCACCCACACTGTTTAACTCCAGTTTTTTATTTTTTATTTTTTTTTTAGCAAGCAATATGGAGTGACCACAGGAAACAGAGGGGACGGTCCTGTGTCCTGTACAGCAGGGGCCCCCAACCCATGGACCGATGCCAGTCTGTGACCGGCCACGCATCAGGGGGATTTGTGGAAGGCAAGTGAGGCTTGATCTGTATTGGTGGTAAGCTAGCATTGCTGCCTGAGCTCCGCTTCTTGCCTGGTCAGCTGGGGTGCCCTGCTGTGGGGCTACAGGTAGGGCTATTATGTTCAATTGCCATACAGCAGGAGGTGATCGGCGAGCGAGTTAGGCTACACCCCCTGTCAATCAGCAGCGGCTACTATCCTCCTTCTAAAGCCCCTAGACACAATAAACACATACAGGTCTTGGGAAAACCCCCTTTTCCCAGGTGTAAGGTGAAGAGAGATGAATGGATGCCTTGACACCTAGCATCTCAGCCATATATACTGTACAGTGGAACCTCCTGCAACTACTATACAAGACACAATGACATCCACATGGCTAGCAGGAGCCTAAGGATCTCGGGTTGAGCGCTGTGGAGTGATCCACTTACTGATAGGGTTTTCATAGGTGTGTCTGTGCAGTCAACCCTCTCTGCTAGTGATCTGTAAATACAGACTTCACAGAGATTCTATCAGTAAGTGGCAACATATCACCCAGCTCCCATCACCACAACCCCCCACCGGGTCCCTGGAAAAATGGTCTTGCACGAAAAAGGTTGGGGACCACTGATGTACAGTATTCCAAGGTAAATCTATAGGAAACACCAACAGATTTGGTGGAATGAGCTCTAAAAAGTAAAAAGAGGAACTCTGTCTCCAAGGACATAAGTCCTGGAAATAAGTTGTGTGGTCCACCTGGCAGTTGTGGAGCAGGAGCCAGGATATCCTCTATGAGCACCTGTAGGGAGGACAGAAAAAGACTGTTTTGTGAATAGAAGTCATAACAGCTGCATAGACACGGACATCACCTAAGCAGTGCAGGGAAATTTCTTTGTCATGTTTTGGAGCAGAACATAGGGAAAGCAAGAAATTATCTTCATTGAGGTGGAAAGAAGAAACCACCTTGGGTAAAAAAGAACATCTGTCTCAAAACCACCTTGACTCTGTTCAATACAAGAACCTGCTCTATCCGAAAAGGGCCACCAGCTCAGAAACACACCTAACAAACATAATTGCTATCATCAAGGCACCCTTACATATGAGGTCTCCCAAAGGTATTTCTGTAAAGAAAATGTCTTGATTATGGACTGTAAAGCAAGAATTGATAAGGCAGAAACCTGTCCCTTGAGGGTACTCAGGGCTAGATACCAGTCAAGATCAGATTGAAGAAAAGCCACGATACAGAGTATTCCCTGCCATCATACATGGAAGGCCTACTTTGCACAAGGCAAAGTAGGCCTTCCATGTATGATGGCAGAGCTTGCGGGACATAGATTAATTGTGCTCTGAGCAAGGTAGAGATGACTCAGTCAGATATATCCATATCCTTCAGGACCTGGGTTTCATTAGCCATTTGGGTAAAACCAGTGACTGAGAAGGGTTGAATAGGGGGTCTTGTGCCAGTAAATCTGGCCTGTTTGGAATAAGCCAAGGCTCATCCACCAGGAATGTGCCTGTCAGGACTGGTCTCAGGACCTAGGTCACCAGCTGATGGCACTGTTGTTCCCAGAGTCGAAGAGCACATTCCCAGGGGCAACTGGCAGTTGTTTCCCAGCAGCCAACTTATCCTAATAATTAGGCTGTACCTGATACTGGCTGCTGGGGGGTATTTAGTCCCTTCCTCAATGAAGATCGGTGCATCATGTTCTAGCTATGAGCAATGTCCCTGCCTGATCCCATGCCCTGCTCCCATTACCCAGTTTCCTACCCCTTTCCCCTAGTTTCTTGTCCCAGCCCTGATCCTGCACTGTTCAAGTAAGCTCCCTCCATTTTGTACATAGCATTTGTAGTTAGGTTGTTCTGGGGCTGCTGAGTGATCACTTTTAATTTTTCACTTTTACATCATTTATGTTTTTTTGGTGTTGGAAGGGTGTAATTTATGTTAATAAATACCACACCTGTGTCTTGTGCAGCAGTCAAGGAAAAATATTTATGGGAGGAAAGGCAAAGATTAGGTGGAATGGAGTGGATAACCACAGCATCCACTGTAAAAGCTAGATGATCCCTTATCCTGGTTACAAATTTGTGCAGTTTGTTGTTGAATCTGGAGGCCAGGATGTCCACATCTAGTTCCCGTCACCATTGACAGAGATTCTGGAAGTTCTTTTAGTGCAGAGACCATTCCCCTGCGTTGACAGTTTAGGAAGTCCACCTGCCAATTGTCCACACCAGAGATACAGATGGCAGAGCTGGAATATGAATTGTCATCCAGGAGAACAAAATGTGGTTTTCTTAGGACAGCGCAACTTCTGGTGCCTCCCTGGTGGTTTATGTAGGCTACTGCTGTGGCACTGTATAAATGTTTCCAGACTGGAAGACCTTGCAGAAGGGAGTCTAGTGCAGTAGAGATAAATCTGATGGCTCTCAGTTCCAGAATATTTATGGGAGTCTTGACTCCACTGAAGACCAGGTCCCCTGGACAGTTAAGGAGTTGTAAACTCTCCCACCCCCCCACCAGTAAATCTAGCATCTGTTGTCGCCACCTTCCAGGGCTTGGTAAGGGATAACTTTACAGATTGCAGGGCAGGGTTGGAGATCCAATATGCCAGGGAGAGAACTGTCTGGATAGGATAGTCCAGAAATCTGTTTGTTCTGAAAATTAGAATGTTGAGTTGAAGAGGCCTTGAGTGAAACTGGGCAAAAGGGCCTGCTTTGAAAGAAGTTACCATCAGGCCCAGAGCCCACATGCAGAAGTAAACAGGCAGTGCTTTTAGATCTGAGGGTCTGCAGTTGGGAACTTAAGGAGGTAATCTTGTCTGGAGGCAGGAAGATCCTGGCTTGGGCTGTGTCCAAGATTAGACCCAGGTAATTTAGATGGTGTGAAGGCTTGAGAGTAGACTATGGAAAACTGTTTAACCAGCCAAAGATTTAAATGACTTTAGTAGTCTTTTGGTTGTCCTAGTACAGAGGAGAGCCTGAATGGTATTGTTGGTGTCAGAGAACTCGTACAGCAAATGCTTGTTCCTATGCGGCAGCTGCCAATTACCGTTACCTCTAATACTAATGCGCGTGTGCAGAGCCACAGACAGATATGGGTAAGGATTGGAACGGGCATGCGCATCAATACGAGCGCGTGTAGGTTAGTATGCGCACACACGCATGCACCCACAAATCCTGGTACACGGCGCCCTATTTAAACTAAGAGTCTACCTAGCTTCAGTGCTGGATTGTCTTCAGCTCGTTCCTGTGTTCCTGATTGCTATTATTATCTGCTGACCTTTTTCCTGGAAACCTGGCTTTCCTCTGACTATTCTCCTGGATCATCCTTGCCTGTTTATCTGCCTCTGCCTATAATACTGACCACGGCTTGGACTTACGACTATGGCTCTGCCTCCTGATTGGGTACCCCGCTGCCAGCCCATTACCGACCTCTGCCTGTTCCTGACTTTGCAATTGATCCTGAACCTGCCTTTACCTATCTGGCTCCCGCTGAACAAGTCTTGTGACCAGCTTCTACGTCACAACAGGAGTTCCCGTGTCTTCAAGCTTCAGTTTACTGCCGGCAGGGGTGCTCGGACAGGAACCGTGGAAGAGGCCACCCTCATCATCTCGGGCTACACTGTAAGGTACGTAACAGCTGGTCACCCACAGCAAAGCAAAGAAAGCATTGTCATGGAGGAAAGATGGGGATTTGTAGAAAGACATCTTTTATGTCCACTAGTGCCAGAAATTCCAGCTGTCAGAGAAGCAATGACAGATCTTGCCAATTCTATTGGGCACTGTGAATAGGTTTGAATAAAAACCTTAGAACCTTTCCTCTTAAAAGGAAAGACTGAAGTTTTTTTTTCTCTGCATTAAGGTAAAAAACCTTTTGAGTGCAGCTCCCCCTCCAGCCCCCCTTAAAACCTACCTGAGACCAATCTTGATCCAGTGATGTGCATGAGAGCAGCGGCTTTCTCCCTCATCATAGGCTCAAAGCCATTGGCTCCCGCTGCTGTCAATCACAACCAGTGAGGGGGGAACGGGACAGAACCGAGCTGTGCTGCGTGTGTCTGTGGACGCACAGAGCCGGCTCGGGATTGAGCTTCATGAATGCCCCAATAGCAAGCAGCTTGCTAAAGTGGGCACTCCGCGCATATGGGGAGGGGGAGCCAGGAATGCCAGGGGGGGGATCTGAGAGGAAGATCAGGCTGCTCTGTGCAATAGTTTGTTATCAAAACCACTGCACAGAGCAGGTAAGTATAATATGTTTGCAATATAAAAAACAAAAAATAAGGGCTTACAATTACTAACTGGTATAACCACCCCTTGTGACTAAAGCTGTTGCACAGTAGCCAGTAAATCTGCTCGTTTTTGAGCTCATGCAGTCAGGTTGGAGAAAAAGCAAGGAGGGGGCAGTGTTAGGAAATTGCATTTTTGAGATGACAGATTGGGCCCAGAGCTCCAGGAGGTCTCAGATCCAGACTGGTGCAAATACCAATTAAATTCCCCTTACTCTGAAGAGTAGGAAGGCTTCTAAGTAGGCATGGTGGACTTAGTGGGCCAGGGCTTGTAACAAAAGGAAGTGCAATGTCTTGGCATAGCATGAAAAGGAGCCCCTTACAAGCTGGTTCAGCAGACCAAGCATTTAACCACAAAATCCTGTGCACATGCACAAGATAAGAGACTTTCTTTGAACGTGAATTACATTCTCCATCCGAATCCACAAAAAACAATAAGGTTGAGGGCATCAGCACCAATTGTCCAAGAGAATCGCATCATCAAAGAAAGGCTTGGTGTTCTCATAAGTCTTTTCCAGTTTGCAATAGTTTGGCCAATAGATGTGGCGGCAATAGCTGACTGCAGGGCTGGACCTGCAAGGGCAAAAGGAGGCCTTTAAGAGGCTTCAAAACACCCATCAATAGAATCCTTAAAAAAAGTGAACAACCTCATTAAAGGAAAAGAGGGCAGAGCCACGTGACGACATTACGCCCGGAAGTCGGCGAGCTGCCATTTTAGTTGTTCTGGTCTATGGATGTCCATGCTTAAGAGGGCAATTCCTATGCAATTTAAACAGGCGATCTGTATTCAGTGCACTGGATTATAGAGTGCACCTCCTTTGCGAGTAAATATTAATTTTAATAATAAAACAGCAAAGTGGTTTTACTTACTACACTAAGACAGTTTTTATTTATCCCTGGCTGAGTTGGAAGGCAATGGGATTGTAAAGTGCAGTGTAACCTGGTTCTGGAGCTCTTGGCGTGTCTTTTGGAGTATTCCTGCGGTGTTTATACCCAGGGAACTGGGAAGGCTATGCCTGACCCTACCATTTTCTTAGGGGAAGAGGCAGCTTGAACAGGTGGTGGAGCACAGCGGTGTAACACTTTGTTTCTGCACATGCATTTGGATTGAACCACGCAGGCTTTGATGCACTTTCTTCATTGTGGCTCATACACATTAATAGTGGACTTTTATTTTTTTTTTTTTTATATGTTCATTCAATACTGAGTTCAATCACAAACATTTGGTGGTTTTGTATATTAATCAACTATGTATTGCATAAATATTTTTTTAGATTTATTTATGGTTTTGGTTGTGCTGCACCATTAGCTAAAAATGGGAAATAACACTATAAAATGAACTCCCCCAACCTGCGCCTATGCATTAGCTTGTGTGCCATGTTCTGAAGGGTGTCTATAGCCAGTCCAAATTACAGGGGAAACCCTGTCTAACCTTGCACATGTTGCTAGGCATATAAGGATCCAGGTTTCACCCATCACAGTGGGCATACCCCCAAAAGAGTGTTTAGGGTCTAGGAACCAGAGATGGACCACAACCCTGGATGTGTATAGCAACCTGTGGATAGCTACATTCATTGCAATGATTTTTTGTGTTGGAGAATTGAAAAATCGGATGGGGACTCACCAATGCCCACCCTTAAGGTGTTTTCTTGACTTGAAGGAGTCATGGATGTTAAGCAATACAGTTTTGATGCGGACACCTTGCTCTTGTGCCCTGTCATTGGATGCCAAGAACAGAATACAATTGAACACTAGAGGTTTACAGCACAAGGACCTATAAATACAAGGTAAAGGCAACAAAGGCAGAGTAATCAGGCAAACAGCTACCCAGCATTACCTGGGACAGTGTAAGGGTCCATCTACACATGTGCTATGGTAATGCATGGTAAAACCAGCATTATACTGTAACACAAGAAATGGTGTTGTGGTGCCTTTCACTTTCAAATGTACCACCAAATGCATATGCATTTTAGCACAGCTCAACTCACAGATGTGAACCAACCAAGTTGTGGTGCCCTACATTGAAAAACATTTTTTGTGCAATATGATGGGCTCCCTTAACTCAGTGCATCGTGGTGCACACAGTGGCACATCTGAATGTATGGAGGAGTCGAGTATTTTTCTGTATTTGCAGAAAATAAATTTTTCCTTAAAAAAAAAAAAAAAAAAAAAAAAAAGAATGTAGCCATCTCATTGAAGGACTGGAATATTTTTAATTTTTGGTCTGGGGTTTAGATACACTTCAGATATGGTTGAAAAGCTGGTGCAATGTCAAATGCCTATGTTTCAAGATGCAAATAGAATGGTAGCTGAAGAAAAATACTTAACAGTTTTAGGTGTTAGTTCAGGGTAATGGCACATAAAGCAAGTAACTTGGGTACTCCAATTTAAACCCAGTTTCACATGTGGAGACATGCATTCCAGGCAGAAGCTACTAGACAAAAAGATATTTGCATTTACTAATCATACCACCAAAGTTCTATGCAGGTAGAAAACCATTCACCTGTGCAATAACTTAGACATTTTATTTCATGTGACATGCTTTTATTGAAATAAAATAACTACAATTTACCATGAAAATTTGCATTATGACAATATTTTACAGCTTAGCATCATAAAAAAAAAAAAATAATAAAAGTTGCATTGCTAAACTCAAGTTGAAATTTAAGCACACAATAGTCTATAGAACAATCAACAGTACTCCATCCAACTGAAATGAAATAGCTCCTTTAGCTTCAAACAGCCAAATAAATGAAATGTAACAGTCAGATAAAAATATCTCAATACGAAACTTTAGAGACACACAATGTTGTTGGTGAAAATATATTTTAATTAAAACATTTGATGGACATATGAAAAACGGTTGCAAAAAGTTTAACACCCAAAAGTGGATATGTTCCTTAGGCTCATTCAGTAAAAAGATGCACAAATATAATGATGTCCAAAGTGAGTGAGCCACACAGACCAGAAACCATCTCTGCCCCATCACCTAAATTAGGTTACTACACCTTGTACCTCATCAATGTTCTGTGCAGCGCTGTATTAAATACACCCAATCCTGCATCCTGTTCAGAAAAGCATCCTGCATGTAAAACCTTTATAAAATGTTTTATATAACTGTATGATCTAAGTAGGACTTCTTGTTATAAACCCAAATTAAGTATAAGATTTGACTAATCATTCTTTACAAATTTATATACTTTTGCATCACATTCAAGTTATACTGAAACAGGTTTATTCTGTGTAAAAACACAATGTGAGTGTTACCCTGCAAATAAATAAGCCCCCTAAAGAACATCCATCATATATGCACAGTGGAGGCAGCAACACTGTCAGCAGGCTCACTATTCAGCACTAGGAACTTTTAAGATTCATGAAAGATATCCCTAGACATAAGATGTCACTTCATCTGGTCAATTACTATAGATCCTCTGCAGACTCTTCCTGGTCAACTGGTTTCAGGAGAAGAATCTATCACCTGAGTTTTCCCAGCTGATAACTATAGTTCAGTCAAGATAAAACTGGCACGATGGTAGTATGCACGCTCAGCAAGTACAAACATGTGTGTGCATACACTAATCATTTGGAGGTCATATGCCATTTCTATGGACATCTTAAGGAAATAAGTCTGCTAAGGCTCCCTTAGAAACAAAATGACAAAGTTTAGTGTTTTTTTAACCAAAGCAAAAGATTCTTTGCAGATTGCTAGGGGTAATACAGACACTTTGATTTTAGATCCATTCTATATACCAGACCCTTTGTTATAAAATATCATGAACATTTATTCAACCAACCAACTAGAAGTTGATCGAGTTGGGTTTAGGGTAGATCAACAATTCTTTTCTTTAGTTTTGGAGTGGTAAATTATATGATTCCTTGTCAAATTGTTATTATTGTCTGTGTCTTGCCACCTTTCCTGTCACAGGGACCACCAGGGCGTCAAACATCTGGTTCCGGGTCTCTCAATTTCTTTTTCTTATTCCGAAAGAGAATTTGTAAGGGGCTAGAAACAGTGTAATTTGCCCTCTGGTGGATTCCCCACATAAATATATAGAGAATGATTTTCAGAGATGGGAAATAGAATTTCTACTTAGAACAATGCCTTGCAGGTTACTAGGACAGGAAGGGAAGACATCCTCAATGAGAACATACACAGTAATAAAAACAAAACAGACTACCTCTCACACACGCTGGAGGTTTACTTTAAGTGTTAAAACAAAAAAACAACTGTGCATTAAAATACCTTTAGTGTCATCTCTGAAATAAAAAAAATCCTATAAGTTCCCAAAAGTTCAGGATGCTGGTGGGGCAGCATGAAAATTGAAAACCAAATAGTAGGACAATTGGCAAGGGTACAGAAAAGTTAATATTCAATGAAGATCACTTCCATTTGTGACTCAACTGGAAAAGTAAAGCCATACTAGAAATCTATGTCAGATAGCCACAGTGATGACCATTTGACATACTGTTTATACACTTATACAAATGTACAAACTTACTTCAAAAGTGGCCTTAGAAAAGTAAAGAAAAATGGGAGAGGACATTTTTGATGTTTTATTTACTAGCCATTGTTAGCTACTCTGCCCAAGAATACATGCAGCTGCACTGATAAGCTAGATCACCACAAAAGTTAGTATCATGAAGATATCCTGCACAAATAAACCCAGCAAGATGCACTCAAGACTTTCCATACAAAGTCTAATGCCGCGTACACACGGTCGGACTTTTCATCTACAAAAGTCCGACAGCCGTCCGACAGACTTTCGGCGGACTTGCGGCGGACTTGCCGCGGACTTGTTGCAGACTTTCTAACGAACGGACTTGCCTACACACGACCACACAAAAGTCCGACGGATTCGTACGTGATGACGTACACCGGACTAAAATAAGGAAGTTGATAGCCAGTAGCCAATAGCTGCCCTAGCGTGGCTTTTTGTCCGTCGGACTAGCACACAGACGAGCGGATTTCGGGGTCCGTCGTAGTTACGACGTAAAGATTTGAAGCATGTTTCAAATCTAAAGTACGTCGGATTTGAGGCTAAAAAAGTACGTTGAAAGTCCGGAGAAGCCCACACACGATCGGATTACCAGCCAGCTTTAGTCCGTCAGCGTCCGTTGGACTTTTGTAGCTGAAAAGTCCGACCGTGTGTACGCGGCTTTAGACACCTTTCACACAGGCGATCTGATCAGGTCCACCTGTCAGTTTTTCAGGGGGACCTGATCAGAATGTCCATGCATTCCTATGGATGAGCAGGTATGAATGGGTTTATGACCGTTTACAACCGCCTACCTCCAGGTATGGAAAAAACTAAATGGAAGGTAATTTGTCCTCTTCCGTTTAGGTGGATCAGAGCAGAGTGGAGTCAGATGTAAAAGGGACAGCTGAGTCCATTTACTTCTGGGCCACACATAGACCAGAGCAAACTCCGTCTGTGTCTGCTCTGCAGAAGCAGAGAGGACACAGATGTCTCATGCACCTGCTGTGCTCCAATCAACAGGGGTTTTGGGAGCTGACCCCCTGCTGATCAGAACAGAATCCACCCCATGGGAAAAGGGTTTAAACTGGCTCATTTTGTATAAGCGTCTATGATGAAAGCTAGTAGTAAGCTTTTAGGTTGCTCTTGATACATTACTTAAGTGTCATTAAACCGTTATTATATAGTCACTAATAATTATTCATCAGTTGGAGTGAACGTGGTGAAATGAATGTGAAAGGTCTGTGTCATACAGTACATCTTCCATGTCCTATTCCACTCCAAACACTTCTCAATCCCATTAGCCTTCAACACCCTCTAATACAGAATAATGAATATTGTGGGCAATACTACAAGGGAGGAGTAAGACCAGATATTTGGCTGTATCTATTCTCAAAGTAACACTATCAAAAAATCAGGGCAGTAAACAAGAAGCAACGCCTGACATTTCCCAGGTGAAAGTCACTGTAAAATGGTCAAATAAATGACAAGTACACAAAGATTGTTCAGTCTCCATCATTCTTGGCAATAGTACAAGAGGCCCACACAACTAGTATCTGCACAATTCCCCAATATATATATATATTTTTACATAACAATATACAAGCTCATTCAATAAGACAGTATACAAAGGCAATGATAATGTTTCATGTCATGTAACCCATAGCAACGAAAATACCTACATTCAATAAGAGACAGATGATTTTTGATTGGATGCCATGAATTACTGCATATTGTACATCATCACTGCGTTTTGCACTACCTTACTGAAAAAAGTATAATAGTGTCTATTCAATGGAAATTTTAATGTCATTTACAGGCACTAAAACACAGACTCATGACTTTCTTGCAGCCATTCCAAGTTCTGTCTAGCTTTGGATTTACTAAAAGTCAGTTAGCATTATTAACAGGCAGTTTGGTTAAAATATACATAGACATTACCTGGGTCTAACAACCCATTCTAAGCTTTGCATATTTAACACCTCAACATCGGTTTCTTGTTCTGTTAATACAAAGTATTTGACAGTCTGACAAAGATCATGTATTGCTGTTGGAAGCTCCAATGGTTCTAAAATAAAACCAAAGTACATATACAGCATAGTAAACAGGCAGTGAACATTAAAAGTGTATTGAAAAATGAGAAAGAAAGAAAGAAAGAAAGAAAGAAAGAAAGAAAGAAAGAAAGAAAGAAAGAAAGAAAGAAAGAAAGAAAGAAAGAAAGAAAGAAAGAAAGAAAGAAAGAAAGAAAGAAAGAAAGAAAGAAAGAAAGAAAGAAAGAAAGAAAGAAAGAAAGAAAGAAAGAAAGAAAGAAAGAAAGAAAGGGTTTTAATACTTTGAAAAATCACTCCAACTAATACTGGAAAATTGCAGTATAATGTAGATACTAATCAATTTTTGTATTTTCGTAAAGGAATGTACCTGTATTTCTTAAAACAAAAATATTGGCTTACTCGATAGTGAAATGATCAACTCTAAAAGCTTCTACTCCTAGGGACAGATCTTAGATCAGCACTAGGACTAAACACAATCACATCCAAGATATTTTGCCAAATTCTCACATACATTTGTCAGATTTGGTATTTTGATATGCATTTAAAATGTAGTTTAATTACAAAAGCAAGTAGGGTGGCCATGTTTGATTAAGCATTTGCCGAGATCCATCAGACATCAGAAGTTGATAGCCATTCTTCCATCTATCAGTAGGCAATACAAAGTACAATTCTTCTCTAGAAATGTGCACACTTAGGTCAACTACATAAACCCACTAAGCTGCGGTTAGAAGGTAAAAAAAAATTCCCAGCCTAAAGCTGACCATACATTATACAATCAGATTGCAGAATCTCCTTTAGATGTATGTGATATGAGGATAAACCTAAACTGCCCATTACATTAGTAACAAAACAGGCAGGCTCCAGCATTACAGTTGATGGTAGATGTAAAGGAGATGGTAAAATCAAATGTTATAGTATATAGTCAGTTTTCGTATACTCCGAATACAGCCCAATCTGGTCAGATTATACAGGCATCAGATGCCTACATGTACCTCAACATGGAAAAAAGAAAACATTCAACACATTTTAAAAACAGCACATAGTGAGAATATATGTGGTCAAGTCCAAAAGGTTAAAATATTTGCCCTTAATTCTATTAGTTCTTTGGAATTTACATTCATCAATAAAATGTTTGATATTCTTAAAAGTCAATTATTTCCATTTATATTTAGGATTTGGTGAGTTGATTCACCCTGTAGCTTTTTAGATCAATTGAAGACAAGATCTACCTGCAGGTATGTGTTTCTTCATCTCCTACAAGACCTCGCTAGTGTGGAATAGAGCTGGATTCCCCCCTTTTTTTTGGATACCAGGGAAAATCTAACTGAAAAGCTTGCTCCATCACCTTACTGTCCTATGGCTGCAGTGGTTAGGCAACACTGATAGTTTGAAAGGAAGGATCTTGACACAGCAATCCCTCTGTTTTAAGAAATGAGAAAGAAATGAAATTCGCCAGAAACTCTGAGATCTTAGTTTTGAGAGGAGGCATCATCTGGATACTCAGTGTTAAATTCCATCCTCCTCTTCTGTATTACATAGAAAAGTTTTGAGCCAAAACATTTATGGGGCTACCTATAGGAATGATAAAATGGCAGCTGACGTAGCTTAATTCCCTTAGGAAAAAGTCATCAATAGTACTTACGGCAATCCTGCCAAGTCAGGCAGAAGATTTGTTTTGTCTATAAAAGGGACATAAATAATTTAGCATTTATTATCTTGAGAATGCGAATGATTTTCCAAAATACTATACAGAAAGACATTTTAGTTGAAACATTAGGAAGCAAAAATAGCCAATCACACCAATGATAAGTGGGCTAAACGATTTACAGTGGCATCAAGATCACATCCTCTTTGTAATTTTTGGTTATAGTTAGGTGCTAATTTCTGAGAATAAAGTGCATGCCCCTTTCCCATGTACAAGGTAATATTTACTACTGGGTACATATGAAATACACATTGATGTGTCTAGAATGCATAGCATCTCATTCAAAAAGTGGCAGCCTGATTAAATTAGGCAACACAAAATTGGTAAAAAAAAAACGCATTTAAAAATGAAATAAATTGCATTCATGAGTGCTTTCACTTATACCTCTGTAACAACTTTAAAAAAAAGGTAAATAATATTTAAATTTTTCCAACATGCAGTTTATTTAAAGATTAACAACAACATCGGATACATATCCTCAAGTGCAGACCCCTTTAACGTCCCCCTCTAAGGTGCTTGGTCATTTGTCTAGGGTATTTATACAATAGAAACTAGGTTCAGAAGTGCCATCATTTATATAATCACTCTGGTACACAAGTTCAAATCCGGAAACCTCTGGGAGGGGACACCTACTACAAATACTGATCTTTTGTGTGGCTGTAAAGCCCATATGAGCTCCCACGCAACACAAAATGCCAAATGGGGCTAAAATTAGGAGTTTATATCAGTAACACATGCAAAATAATGTGGGGTGTGAATATCAAAATTTCTCTGAGATTTATGTCCGACAATGGGATTAACACTGTAGTACCAGTATTAAAAATGGAAGAATACTTTTGTAATACTAGCTGAATAACAGCCAAGTGTTTGGCAAGAGAAGGAAGCCAACTTTAATGTAACGTATAGTGTTATGTGCTAAATCCACTGCCCAAACTCAAGCATAAGTGGAAATGATAATGACCATATAATTTTTCTGCTATGCAGACAGCTTTTAATAGCCAAACATGATCTGTGTGTACAATATGATAAAGATAGCCAACAATACTTCTTATAACTGCAGTCATACCCAGTTTTAAAAACCTGAATTAAAATACCGACAATCACACTTTTCTTTCATCCTTGAAAGTGCATACACTGAACAAGACAAGATGGCGGCTTCCTGTCTTGCAGCATTAGTGTTATTCTTTGCAGTCTAATACTCTTATCACTCATAACACTGTTTACTCTTTCTTTTCAATGGAAGTCAGATGTAATGGCTGGTGTCTCCCAATACGTTTAGCATATGTATATTTGTCTAAGTAAAGATTCTACTGTTATATTGAGTGGCATAACTGTCTCCCAAGAGTAGCCATGGAGTGTCACTCTAATTCATCCAGCAGTGCTCACACCTAAGTGACTTCTCCATAGAGGGCAGCCTTACCTTCCAAACATACAAATAAATTGAATTGCAATTAAGTACTTTGAAATGCTAAACTCCACTAAAATCTTACAACTTATGTGAAAATATTAAAGTGACAGCAGCAAAAGGTTAAGACTATTGTTTTTTTCTGTGTGAAGGCTCTGGTTCTACATCGAATATAAAATTTTAAACAAAACCAAATGAAAAAAAAATAAAATAATGTAGTACAATGAAACAAGTAGTAGAAAAAAACATATACAGTAACTTTCAGTTATGTCATTTGAATAAAAATGCAGAGCATAAATGATAACACTATGCACAATGCATTCTGGGAATGTCAGCCAGGAGAGTACTTAAATAGTCAGTTATTTGTAACAATTCACCCTAAAAACAAGTATAATATTAGTGATGCTTTTATCCAAACACATGCTTACTGGCTTTACAATTTTGAGGTAAGCTGGTCCATTTCTCGAGCCTCTCACTGCCATATAGTTCAGCAACCCTTGCTGAGTAGACGACTGATCAATTCTGGCAGTAAACGGCTAGCCTTTTAAACTGGTTACACACTTCCCCAATCAGCAAAACAGAATTTAAATCCAATTGACTCATTGAGCTCAACATCATCTTGCACACACTCAAACACATAATTAAAAAAATAAAATAAAAAACATATAAGCCTGGAGATGTCAAGTCATTCCACTCATCGACGATGGACAAAGGTCAGTGCTTCATTGTCAAAAGTTAAAACCGCACGTGCGCTTTAAATTCAAATAAACATACAGCTTACCCTCCAATATACGCAAATGAAAAAGTTTTGTGATAAATAACCTCCCTCCCGCATCCCTTTTCTTTCCCCACCCTTGCCCACCCCTTGTCAATACTGTCCTACATTCCAGTTGTGTGTAGACAGCCATTGGAAGAGTCTGTGTTCATCCAAGAGTCTCATTGGCAATAAATAATGACTCATGTCAACAAAATGTCAGGTGGGTCTTTTCTTTGCCCATCATTGCTATGCCTTGGGGGAGAGAAGTTTTTTGGGGGTGACAGGTCTCTTAGCCTGCCATAGATGGCTGTGGATGGTCACAGCATCAACACTAGCAGACATGGTTTTGGCTGGAATGTGGCTGAACTGCTTGCGATCAGAATTGTACTTGTAGAGGCCATCAATCATTTTCCGGGATATGGAGCGTGGCCCAATTCCCACCAGCTTATTAATCTCTTCCGTTTCTGGATAATATGTGTACACAGATCGGAACTGGCACCCTGAGTCACGAAAGAGGATCAGGAAATTATGGGCGTTTGATTTCTCCATTTCCTGTAATAGTAAGATAAAAAGGTGAAGTTAGACTAAAATACCCAAACATAACTGCTGACAACAAAAGAGTCTATATACATTTATTATTATTATTATATTTTCTATTAAAAAATACAAATGAAAGAAATAAAGCCTTAGATTTATTTTTAATTTACAATGTGCTGACCACATATTCTCTGCAATCACCACTGGACGTTCGCAAGAGCTCACAGATCTTGCTCCTGGTTTTAGTTGCTGTAGTAAGCAGATGGAAGATGAGTTGGCCGTTTTCTTTTCAAGGATCATTTATGCCCTTCTAAAACAAACTATGCTGTGATGTTGTGTTATTTGAAGATATGTATCCTTATATAGTAACCGAATGCATAATATTCATTAAAACCTGTAATTTTCTAAAATATATTAGCTCAAATATGCTAGAAAAAAAATTAAAAGAACCAGTGTTGCAGTTTTTGGCACTGTATATGCTGGAGAGTTATACGCCCTCACGGTGCCTTATATTTCTTTGATGTTCGATTGGTGATTTCTGCAAATGTGCATTGGTCATTATGAAGGGGTTCTCACTCTCCCAGCTGGATTTTTAATCTATTTCTACTATGGTAAATTCAGGAGGTAACGGAATAGGCACAAAGCGGTCTAAACTCTCAGGTATAAAAAAAAAAAAGAATGGAGGTGAAATTTATGGCGAAGTGACTAAAAGCAGTATTAAACCCAGAAGCAATAATGCAATATATATTGCAGCTTACCAATCATTTGATATGGTGGCTGCACAAGTTTTCTTTTCTTAGGTTTTTTTTATCTGGTGATCTGGCCAATAACATACCTCTTGAATTTGAGTGCCCCCACTCTGAATGAATGAATACAGGGACACCATTGGACAGCAGCATTGTCAGTCTGGGGGGAGGGGAGTGCTAGATATACTAGCAGATTTAAATAAGCTAACAGAATATCTGGATGCCATAGTTAATTACATATTACTCTATTATGAAAAGACAATTCTGCATGTGGAAATGTAGCTGGCTTTTCCCTGAGATAGTCCTCTACTGTTAGTCCGGGCCATGCTGGCCACTTGTGCTGTTGTATGATTCTTATGGCTTTTGTGTCATGTTTGTACAATGTTTAAAACTTCAATAAAAAAAGCTATGGGTCAAAGTAGCACCTGATTCTCTCTCTCTCCCCCCACCCCCATATCCAGAAGTGTCAGCAGTCATGGAGTGAGGAACAGGAATCTTAGCAGAACCATTGAGTACATCACCTGAATAAGGGTATAACAAATGAAGGCATTTTGAGGACTTGCTGAAAAGTCTGCATGTTAGCCAAAGAAAAGGAACCCATCTCCAGGAAGACAGGCCCCACAAAGTCCTCTGGATGCACTCTACCCCCCAGCAGGAAGCTAGTGTATTCCCCCTACTGACATTCCATGAAGGCACTGGGCCTTCGAGTAATGACCTCCACTCACCACGCAGAATCTGAGGTGCTTCTAGGTGAGGTGCACAAACCTCTTCTTTCCTAGCAGGGACTAGCTGTTGAGGAGAGCCAGTTTAAAAGGCATTGTTTTAAGGGGAGGATAGTGTGAATAAGGCTAATGCCCTTAGTATAGTCGAGAGCAGTAACAAGGTTATTTTCCCCTGTCAGAGGGAGGACTCCTACTTGGTCCCGTAGGTAAAGGCACTCTAACACCTAGATTGGTGACAAACGGAGTCCAACTCCAGAAAATTGCTCAAGGCAGGATCATCTGATTTTAAAGGAACATATCTGTTCTAAAGATAACAACGCCAGGGCTGGAGAATCCTCAACATCTCCATGTACGTGAAAGAGGAACTACCCCAGTCAACTTGAAGAGGCTGAAGGATCACGCCAGGGACCACCTAGTCCATACAGACAGGCCTATTGCTCTGCTCAGAACCTAAGCCAGTAAACCCAGAGAAGGGGGGGGGGCTGAAAAGGGCTGGGAAAAAAAAAAAAAAAATTGGAGAGGAGGCAGCCACCTCGAGTCTCCAGTGATGGAGGAGAATGGGTGAACTGGTGGGGTCTGGAAGGGGAACAGTTGCAGAAACCAAATGTAAGGACTGGAGCAAAAGGATTTAAGAGAGGGAGAAACCCTAGAAAAACTGGGAAGATGCAATGAGGTAAAGACACAATTGAAGGGGAAAAGCAGAGGGATATGATTAGCCTGCTGCTCTGAAGGGCCTCTTTCTAAATACAAATGGCAGAGAGGCGATTATGCAAGGACCCACCAGGGTGCATAATTGTCTCTCTAACTGTAGAAGTGGGGATGTACCTTCATACGTAAGCATTTTTAATGGTGTTAGTTAACCCAGTGTTTCTCAACCTTTTTCCAGTCTGGGAGCCCTTGAAAAGTATTTTCAGTCTTGAGGCACCCCTGTCCAAGGCTTGGTTCATGTTACTGTGTGTCGTGGAACTTACACAAAAATAATGCTTGTTCCTGACACGCAGGCAACTGCTCTGCTCTTTAGGGGTGCCATTAATTCTTAATGGTTCCCCACAAATACAGGCTGTTATTTGTATGGCTCCATTTCAAAAAAGGGTCGGGGACTACTTTCCCTGCATTTCAGCAGGTAGGGCAGCCCACTGAAATGAATAAGCTGCCCTACACGCAGCATGCAGTCACACAGATGTGAACCAATGGTTTGTTCACATGTGCGGTTAAGATAAGCATAAATCTTAAAAAAAACAAAAAACGAAAACCCATACTTTTTTTAAATATTTCTTCAAAGATGGATTGTTGGGACTTTAAATCCGAGTCAGGGTTCACAGAGACTGGCGACCCAACCTGTTCCAAGGCCCTAGGAAAGTCAAGGATAGATTGTGCAGTGATCATGCTGAAATGCGCTTAGAGCCCCTGTGATCAATTTCTGCATTTTTTATATTTCTTTTAATTTTAATCTCACTTTTACAATGGCTACAGCCTTTATAATGTCAAGTGTTTTTGCCAAGCTCCCCTGATTAATTTTAAATAAATAAAAATTCTATAATTCTAATTCTATATAAAAAAATAACTAGGATGTCTAGCTTTGAGAGAGACAAGCTTTGTTGTGTATACCTTCATGGGAGGGTGCAAAAACTCCTGAGGAAAATTCTTACCACTGGCAAAATAGGGCCAAAATGTAAACAGTGAAATTGCACTGACAAAAAAGCTGCTGGAACAACCATAGATATAAATGGTTAAAAACAAAGCTATCTAGTGTTCCAGGCCAGCCCAGGTACATCACTCCAAGGTCAGGCTAGGAAACACTGCTATATACAGGAGAGACCAGCTCAACCAGCAGTGTAGTGGGTGAAAAAACTAAAGAATAAAAAGCTAGCAAAAATGTGGTTAGACTTTTCTCCGGAAAGCTGAAGTAAAGAAGTCCATCCCCCTACGGCACCAGCAAAAAACTGAGGCATGCTGGGTAGAGAAGGGGGTTATATGGCAACTGGCTTACAGTTTTTCCTGTTTGTCAGTGTCCATTCCTCACATAATTTCTATCTCCCTTAATAGGTGAGAAAGCAAAGATGATACCCGATTGGTATAATTTAGGGCCTGTACAGATGGGCTTTTTATCATGTCAGAACTTCTTTACCCATGCAAATCAATAGGAACTGGAAAGCAGCACAAGGTATGATGAAACTTGGAAACAGCTCAAATGCAAATCAGAAGATCACCTGCATGTCTATTGCACCTGTCAATGAACTCTGAAGGATCTCGGAGGCGTCTCAAAATGATCTCAATTGCAACCATAATGCGCCTAAAAGCAAGCTACATTTCCCCATGTACATAAGCTCAGCACTGTGCTTAGCATTGCTGTTTCTTTACCGTGTTGGTTTTCTCCAAAAATGGTATTGCTGCTTGCATACCAACTGCTGTATATAGGAAAAAAAAACAGAAAAATTTAATTTTTTGACTTGCAAAATTCTTTTTTTGGAGTACAGTACAGGACATGGGTCTTCATATTTGTGACAGCTGGTTATATTCCATACCATCAGGTGACCGGACACTGGCAAAGTCAATCAAAGCTTTAACTCTTACCACAAAAGCCTCAGATTTCTAGCAAGCAATGAGAGAAAAAGGAAAAAGGGGCGCACTAGCCTTGTGCATTATCTTTTATAAAAATATTTATTGAATAATTTTTGAGGTATGATACTGGACACAGGTGGGACTCTGGGACTTGGTCCTAACATTGCTTGCTAGAAAAAAGAAAAATGACTCCTGCGCACAAGTGGATCACCAGACAGATAGTACAACGACACAGGCCTTGCTGCCCTCAAGGATGGGGAATCCTAGTAGACAACGAGAGAAAAGGGAAAAGGGGCGCACCAGCCTTGTGTATTATCTTTTATAAAAATAATTATTGAACAAAATGGTAAAAGGAAATAACTCACAAGCAATTGTAGAAGAAGGCACAACGTGAAAATGCACCGACTGACAGCATGCGGTCTAGGATGAGCGATACCTTCCAAGAGTCGTGGAGGAACGCACAAGCATCACTACCAGTTGACGCGTTTCGAAGGCGACATCCTTTCTTCATCAGAGCTTAGCAGTAAACACTGCAGGCGCCATTCTGGTCACTTTCTAGGGGCCCTATGGTCCCTCCAGTCCGTGTGAGCTGCTGCCTGCTAGGCAGCTGTAATCTCAGGCTTACGTCGGATAGCTCTGAGCGACCGACCCTTCACATTCTAATCCCGCCTCCATTAATATGACGCCGGGCTGTCCCTCGCCGCTCACATCATCGACAGGCTACGTAGAATGTGGAAGAAGTGATGTGGATCCGGCCCCCTTCCTCCTGCCTGGAGCGCAAACACATCGGTGTGCGTTCCGGGACGAGACTGCCACGCGGACTCGATCGGCCCATTGTACACTCGATGGTGAGGCGCTCCACACGCATGGACCTCCTGAGAAGATACTGCAGGTACACCCCTTATTCTGACACGATCATTTGCATTTAAAATGGGGGGTTTCCCTACTTTTTGCATTTAATACATCTCACGCTAATGTCACCTCTGCGCTCCATGTGCGCAGCATGCCACGATCCACCACCAATGGTTTCGTCTGTCTCAACCATGGGTGGTTCCCTATCAACATCATTCATTCATTCAATTACTTATTCACTCATTCAATAATATTCATGTATGTACTGATTTCTTGGTATGCATTTTTATATATACATATTTTTTTATTTTTTCTATCTTCATTTATTATTCTTTATTTTTTCGCCCATATGATTGAAGGGCACAAAAGGGAGGGGCTTTTTGAGGGGGAGGGGCCCCATACGCCCTCCTTGATTTACTGACATTCAGGCACACATAAATAGGGACTGCTGAAGGAGTGTTTACTGCTAAGCTCTGATGAAGAAGGGATGTCCCCTTTGAAACGCGTCATATGGTAGTGATGCTTGTGCGTTCCTCTGCGACCCTTGGAAGGTATCACTCATCCTAGACCGCATGCTGTCAGTCGGTGCATTTTCACATTGTGCCTTCTTCTACAATTGCTTGTGAGTTATTTCCTTTTACCATTTTGTTCAATAAATATTTTTATAAAAGATAATGCACAAGGCTGGTGCACCCCTTTTCCCTTTTCTCTCGTTGTCTACTAGGATTCCCCATCCTTGAGGGCAGCAAGGCCTGTGTCGTACTATCTGCCTGGTGATCTACTTGTGCGCAGGAGTCGTCTTTTTTTTTTCTAGCAAGCAATGTTAGGACCAAGTCCCAGAGTCCCACCTGTGTCCAGTATCATACCATAAAAAGAGAATTTTACAGGCAAGTCAAAAAACATTTTCTTTATTGTACAATACAGGATTCATATCTGATGTGGTGCCCCGCAGCAGTGAAAAGAGGGGATGGTAACATGGCAACTAAGAAATTGTCAAGAGAACCACAAAATACAAACGAAGAATGGTCTTAAAATTACTGCCTTCAAAACCTTGCAGCCAAAACTGGCATCAACAGGGGCCTAAATATCTACCCAATATAACTTCATAAACATGTGAACTGAAGACCAGGTAACAGCCCTACACTGCTAAGCAATATAAGCCTGATGCTAAAACACACAAGATGTGCCAACAGATCTAGTAGAATGAGCCTCAACGGGAAAGGGGGCTCCTTACCCTTCACATCAGTGTACAGGCACCATAAATAATCTGGCAAATCCACCTAGCAATAATGGAAGAGAGGCAGAGGGGCCCTTCTTACAGCTCTTGGACAAAACAAAAAAATAAACGAATTTCCTGAAAGATGTTAACCCGCACACCCAGCACCACATCCATCCAGGCAGTATAGGGCAAATGCAAGGCAGTCTTTTCATTTAAGTGAAATCCAGATACTACCTTAGGCATGAAGGAAGAGTTTGATCACAAGACCACCTTGATCCTTGTTTAATACCAAAAAAGGCTTATAACAACAAGATAAAGCAGCCAGTTCCAAAACCTGTGTATATATTTGCAAGCACACCATAGATCAACAATCACTGTCCAAAGGTTTCTCTTTTGCAGACAGATCACATCACAGAGATAAGTGCAATGTTTCGGAGCCGCGCAGGGCCTCTTAGTTAGGCAGTTTCAAAACCCGTCTGGCAAAAGAAATTGCCACCAGAAATCAGTTCAAAAGGCAGCCTTTGGATGACTTAGGCTACCAGATGAACATCCCACAGTATCACAGGAGTCCGGCGAGGTGCAACACTGTGAGCGACCCCCCACACAAAGGACTTCCCCAAAGAGTGAGAGGCTAAGGTCCCTGCAACAAAAAGGCTAAGACCTGACCTTTAAAGTACTCAATACCAATTTCTCTTCCAGGCCCGATATAAATCCAGTAAGTGTTCCACAGAATTTTGGCAAGGGCAGAATTTTCTCTACTCACACCAATGAAAGTATGCCTTCCAAGTAGGGTGATGCACTTTGCAAGAGTTCCCTCTCCTCTCCCCACAGGACCTGGGATTCAACAGCCATGCTTCTAAAACCAGTGACCATGAAGCTGGAAGGAAGATTGATCAGATCTCCTGTCTCAAGAGTCTGTCTGAAATAGGCCAAGGATGTTCAGCCAGCATATGAATCATGTCCAAGAACCAATTCACCCTTTGGCAGTTTGAAGCTGCCAAAATTACAAGCACCCTTTCAACTTTGATCCTGTAAAGCAGACAATATAGCAGCTGCAGAGGAGGAAAGTGATAGATCGACTGGAATTGATCCATGGAGTCACCAGCGCATCCCACTGCAAATGCTTGCAAGTTCCATAACTGGTCACAAATATGTAGAGCTTGTTGTTGAATCTGGATGCCAGAAGGTCCACATCTGGAGTCCCTGCCAACGACTGCCAAGATCTTTGAAAAAACTTCAGGAGCTATTGCCATGGCCAGCTCTAAGAGAAGAGCTACAATCTGAAAACGCTGTTCTTCCAATGCAAAGCACAGAAAACGATGGAATGGAGGGAAGATTGGTATGTTTAAGTATGCATCCTTCATATCAATAGAGGCCATGAATTCTCCAGTGTGGAGAACATTTATGACTGATCTCATTAATTTCGATTCAGAGCTTTGTGACCTTTAAAAAAAGGGGTTCGTGGATTTGAAGTGCAGAATGGGTCTGACATCCTTGTTCAGTTTGGGAATGAGGAACAAGTTGGAGTAGAACCTCTGGAACAGGGGTCACAAATTCCAACAAAAGCTGAGCTCTGCACAGAGGGGATGGTACATTGGAGATCAGGAAATTAGGTGGGGCCTGGGTACCAAACTCCAGCTTGTAACCACAGGACACAACCCCCTGAACCCAGGTGTTAGAGTGCCCAGCACCAAACAGTCAAAAGAGTCAATAGCGGTCTCCCCACTGACCTCAGTGGGGGTGCCCTTCCCTGCAAAGGGGACTTTAGACCCAGCTTGGAGGGTTTGGATGGCCAAGACCTTCTATGGAAATAATTTCCTAGTGTGAACTAAAAAGGTAGAAGCATGGGGAGAACAGAAGATTACTTTTCCCTCCCCCCTAGGTACCCGGTTTGCCAGTGGAGATCCTCATTTTCTTTTTTTTTTTGGGCAAAAGGGTATTTATATTCCCTGTAACCTTCTTGATGTAAGTATCCAATACCTCCTTAAAGAGGCTTTCACCCTTAAAAGGCATCCAGTCCAATCTTTTTTTTTACAGGTGGGCTCAGCTGACCAGCATTTCAACCAAAGACTTCACTGGAAGAGGATTGGAGGAGCATATTGCTCATTCCATCCACACAATAGCAAAAAGCTGCTGGAAATTATTCCAGCTGACGCGTAACTTAGAAACTGGCAAGATGCCCCTAAGGTTTTTGGCCATCTGCCAAGACCAGACTCCAAGAGTCTGACACACTGCCATCACTATCACATTGGCTTAGCAGTTAGGTGGGGGTAGAACTTGAGCAGGGCTTTAAAAGGTTTATCTGTTTGGTCATCTTACAACCGGAACTGCAAGTGTTTTATTGAGGCAAGAAATAACCTCCGGAACAAGTGCTTCAGAGGTACACAAACCTTTTTAGGAGAATACCAGCCCTCATATAAAACATAATTAACTAAGGCATATACAGGGAACGTAGTAGGGCATGGGTGCTCAACCTGTGGCCCTCCAGGTGTTGTGGAACTACAAGTCCCATCATTCCTCTGCCTTTGGAAGCCATGCTTGTAACTGTTCAGCCTTGCAATGCCTCATAGGGCTTGTAGTTACACAACAGCTTGATGGCCACAGGTTGAGCACCCAGGTAGTAGGGAGCTTCTTCTGTTTCTTGGACTCTATTCTAGTCTCTTTAGGGCCTGTACAGGAAGCTTCAGCTTGAGACATTTGTAAACCTCCTCCACCAACGTAATATTGTCTTAATTTCAGCGATACCATGGCAGAGGGACTCTCTTCCAAGGACAGATTATTTGAGTCATTAAATTTTTGTGATGTGTCCTCCTCCTCTTCCAAGACCAACCAAATGAATGAACCCAAAGTGGAATGTTTTGAGGAGTGATCAATGCATAGCAGCCATAGGGCATTCTCAGCTAAATTGGGGACGATGTAAAGCTCTGTTGTAATCCTAAACTGGTGCACATTAATGCAGGAGGAGGAGCAAGGCCTGGTCGCTAAAACACTCAAGAGACTTTGGAACCAGTCAGAGAAGAGTCTAAAAAGTTGGCCAGAGTAATCAGATCCCACAAAGGCCTCCAGATGTACTCTATCCCCAGTAGGGAATACCTGCAGCAGGATTCCAGCGAGTGCGGTCTTGGGACAGGGTCTAGCGAAGGTGTCTTCCTATAGCGTGCATAGGTGTGCGAACCTCTCTCTGTAGCTTGTTGGTATTCCCTACCAACGAGCTACAACGTCAGCATATGTTTTGCAATAAGGATGAAGGCTATCGTCTGTAATGTAATCTTGTAACACCAGCTTATATAATGTTACGTTTGTCAAATATATAGCGGCAATTGTCTTTTATCCAATGGACTTTTATCATAATCGATTACAATAAAGTTTGATATGTCCGTTAATACTTGTATTTTGTTGCCCAAAAAGTCCCAGAATGGGGGTCTCCACACAATTTTACTTTTTGGAGAAGGGACTAGCAGGTTATGAGACTAGCAGGTTATGAGATGCAAGTTAGCAATGGGAGACAGTGTAAATGAGAGATGTACTCTCCACATCACCAAAGTCACTCATCCTGCCACAGGGAGGACTCCCAAACCTTCCCGGAGTTAAAAGTCTTACAACACCTAAGGGACATTCAATGGAGACCAACTGAATGAGATCCCATGAAGAAACAAGGACCAACTTTTCTGGGGAACCAGACTGATGCCCCAGGGTTTGGGGCACTCCCATAAAATAGAGTCCCTCCATCATTGGGAGATGAGACCACTCCATACACCCCAAGAGACTGCTAAATCGCACCAGGGAGCTTCTTGGTCCTAAGGGATTGCATGGATGTCTTAAAGAGGATCAAGAGTCAAAGAGAAGAGGGGACCAACAGTAGGTTCCCTAAAAGCCCCTGAAGGGAAAAGTAGAGATACCCTTGACAGGCGGAGAAACATGCGCTTATCCACAGAATGTAGACTTCCTTAGCAAGGATTTGAGCTATGGGGAGGGCATACAACTCCAGAGACCAAGTTCCTGCTTGTATGGGAGCCAGGGGGTCCAAAATACAGAGAACCCAGGAGGACCTGGGAAGACAGGTACAAGGGGGAAGATGAGAGGCTGCTGAAGGATATGCCACACACAAGGGGTTAGTTAATGGACTAAGAGGGGTGTCCTGAGCACCCAAATGCAAGGGAAGAAAACCATCAGAAGATCTGTCTGCATGCACGCACTTCTTGAAGTGGGGACGCACCTTTATGCCAGAGGGGTTAGCAGAACTCTGGCTTTAATTCCCAGCAGCCTGAGTGGGAGTCAGGCTCCTCATGCTTAAGAGTAATTGCAGTCAAAGTAGATGAGGGAAAAGGGTAAGACTCCTCCAACCCTTTCGCAGATTTCCTGTGTTGAGCTAGGAGCACATTCTGACTATCCATGGCATTTCTAAAGATACTGTAAGTCTGTGGTAATGTAACTGCAGGATAAAAATAGTTTTAACATCTTACTGTGTCCAGGCTAGGACAGTGGTGTCTAACTGCAGGTAATCACTTGGTGTACAGATGCATATGAACTGCAATGGCTGCTGCCAGTCTACCATTGAACATTGTACTGGCTGAGTGTCATGCGCTATTTGCATACATCATTCCAGCCGAAAGTACCCACTGGAATCTGGTGGATGCAAGTAATCGGCCATGTGAAGGAGACTTTAAAGCGGAGCTCCAGCCCCCCCACTAAAAAATTAAAAGTCAGCAGCTACAGTATACTGTAGCTGCTGACTTTTACTATTGGAGCACTTGCCTTGTCCAGGGATCCCTTGCGGCTTCACAGCCGGCTTTCTATTGCTCATGCGCGAGTTGCGCTGCACTCTCAATGGGCCTGCCGCGGTGATGGGTCGAACTTCCGGCTGACTTCTACCTGTCAAAAACAGAATGTGGCACCGAAGGGGGGAAGAGAGGAGCCAGACAAGTGGAAGCTCTGCTTTAAGATAATTGGAAACTTTTTTTTTTTTTTTTTTTTTAAAGTTGCTGCACATACAATTTAGATAATTTGCTGTGCATACAATGTAATAGTCTTCTTGTTAGTTGCAGGCTTCACATAAGTTTAAATGTTTACCTGTCATCTGCACCGATGATTTTCACTGTTTTAACCACCTGTAAATGTTTGGTGAATGTCACACTAACTGCTTCATTAATATCTCTGAAAAAAAAGCTTTAATTGGGAAAACCCCATATAGCTTTTTTTAAACTTTATTACATTATCAATCATCCATCCAAATCTATCAGATGTGCATGTGTCAAGACAAACTATATATTTCAACAAAATAAGGCATGTGTCTAACTGCGATGTTAAAAAAATAAATCAACTATACATAACAATGCTATATAAGTTCCTCGCTTATCAAAGATCTTCTACATACTGACCTCCAATATCTTGTTCTTTTGACCTTCATTCACTTTGCCAGCCAGGCAACAGTGAGAGATAGCATTCTGGATGATATATTTATTGGATTTAGCACTGGGCTCTTTGTATAATTTTGGTCCTGTGGGCAAGAGATAAGTGGTGTTAACTGAATATATAGAACAGAAAAAGAAAATCAACATATTCTGGGTATACACACATTGCTTACCTGTATACTCTGTTGCTGATGCTACTGAAGAAGTAGTAGAGGCATTCTCCCAATCTTTTTCACCATTACGACTGCCACAGCGGCCAGGAGACAGGAATCCTTCGACAGACTCTGCCCTAAATGGGCTGAACAACAATGCATGTCAGTTAAGAATGTAAACAGAAAGTGCAATCATTTTTTATTTTTGTAGTGTAAGCATTACGAGTAAGAACATAAGAATAATCAATCTTTGTTATGCTTTTTTCTAAAAGTATAATTTTGGGATGATAAAAGGAGCAAATCACAGAATAAAATCGATAATTTTAAAAGATACTTGTAACACTAGTTTTAAAATGATCACAGGTCCAAACTGGAAGTTTATTTTATAACTTTTATATACGGTAAATAAATAATTAAAAAAAAAGCCATCAAAAGCATTGTTTGCCAAATCTCATTTATGTACTGTAAGAAACAATTAAGCTACTGTGGCGTTAATAAGTCAATGGCTGAAATGTGAAAATAGTTTGCAGCTTTAAGAAACTTGGTTGCTTAAATAAATAAATCCCTCCTTGCAAGAGCAAGAATACTTACCTGCCCATGACACCCATTTTCACTTTCCTGAAAAGAAAAGCTAGAGAATTATTAGCATCTGACACTTCCTGGTGTGTTGAAAATCTGGCTCCTCGCTGTAGATCATTCTGCCAGCCCAGGTCTCTACTGTGCTCGCAATAATAAACTATAACCTAAATAATCATATAATACAATTCAATAGTAAGTGAATGTCCATATATTAGTGAACAATGTGCTCCATCAAGGAGGTCCTTGATGATGCCCTGTGGGAGGTCGAAACGCGTTGACGTATTTTCCGGTTCCGAGTCCAACAGACGTCACTTCCGGTTATCCGTGGAATGCACGCTAACAACGGCGTTTCCTATTGCAATCTCCTGACGCTATATGCCTGTTTTTATTCTGCATTTTGTAAGTATTCACTCTATTTGCACAATAAAGATATTGCCAAACAGTACTTCACTATATTTCCCTCCTTTTATTTCATTTTGGGTACTGAAACGACCCCTAGACTGAAAAGCTAAGGGTCCATTCCATCCGGGGAGTGGGGAATACAGGAGGGGGTGTTGCACACCTCAAATTTTTTTCACTTTATGGATTGGAGCACATTGTTCACTAATATATGGACTTTTACTTACTACTGAATTGTAGTATATGATTATTTAGGTTATAGTTTATAATTGCACGCGCTGTAATTTATATAAGTTTTTGTTTTGTCAAGTGAATAGCACCTTGTGTACAGCAGCTGCAAGATATTTTGTAAAAAAAAATCCTTTTCCCAATTGTTTCACTTCTAACGCGCGTATACATATTTAGAACATATTTGGTTCACATGTCTCTACTGTGTCCTACATGAATGGTACTGTACAATCCAGAAGTGTCAGATGCTAAAGAAATCTTTGAGCAAGTGTAGCCTTTCAAAAGAACAACTGGCTTTGTCCTACTAAAAGTATTTTACATACTTCTCTAGCACACTCCTATATTTCAGCAGCAGTGGCACTTTATTTGGTTTATTACACAAGTTGGCGCAAGGGTATTTGTTTGTTTTCTATACTAATAGAGGTGTTTTAACCTCCAAAACTCTTCTGCTGTCAAAAATGGTTACCTGGGTGTTCTTTTCTCCGAGTTTACACTTTCATTGTCACCTGCATTCAGCGAGGCCAGGGAAAAAGCAGACACTGCATAAAAGAAGAAAATTTCATTAAACTTACATAGTATAAATAAATCTTAAGATAAAACAAAAAAAAAGTTCCAGTGGAAGCTCTATAGTATCTAAATGACCCCAAATGGAAAAATTAAAAAGTATATATAAAAAAGATATGGGATAATAAAATTGAGCTCTGTCCGGGAAAAACTCAGGTGAGATAAAAATAGACCAAATGAGGGGTAAGATCTTCTCCAGTCAAACCCCTGAACTCTCAGAGTTGCCCCAAATAGGAAATAAGCACATTCTGTGGGGGTCAGGAATAGAGCCTGTAATCCCAAACCAAGGGTTAAACACCACTAGTAGACAGGAACATGCAGCTCCATCAGCCAGCAGGACACTGGAAGCTGTAGAAACATAAGAAAAAGGAAGAGCGCACCGGCTCCTTGTGCAATACAGTTTTATAGGATGACTAAACGACAATTAAAAACAAATTAAACTCACAAAGGTTGTATGGAGCAGAGCACTTGTGTGGATGGCCACGGCCAGCATACGAAATGCAATCCTTCAGACGGTGGGAGAGCAAGGGCTGAGGAGAGAAGGGATCCAGCTTGCAGCAGCAGGCAGGCTGGGTGCGACTCACTCCTTCTGACCAGGAGTCCCAATCCTTGGTGGGGCCGATCCTGCCTTCATGATCATGTGACTCAGAGATGTGCCAGCTGACAAGAGATGCTCAGAGGTTGCTATGACAATGCGTTTCAGAAGGCGTGGCCTCCTTCAGGTCCTCTCCTCAGCCCTTGCACCGTCTGGAGGATTATAGCTCGTATGCTGGCTGTGGCCATCCACATGAACGCTCTGCTTCATGCAACCTTTGCGAGTGTTATTTGCTTTTAATTGTCCTTTAGTCATCCAATAAAACTGTATTGCACAAGGAGCCAGTGTGCTCTGCCTTTTTTTTTAAAATATAAATACATCTTATACTATCATTGACCTTACATGTAATGTAAAGTATACCTGTGGCCAGGGAATAGACATTCAAGTATTTTTGTATTTTTAAAGTATACTATAGTAAAACTTTTTTTTCCATTTTGGATAGAGTAAGGGAGAGTTATAACCCCCGTCAGTTTTTTTTTCTGCAATTTGTGCCCTATTGGGGAGATTTCCGTTAATTTCCTGTCCCATAGCCAAAACAGTAAGTAAGAGGAAATTCCTGCAAATTAAGTAAATCCCTTGGGGTGCCCAGTTTACCATTGCAAGATTTCTCCTCTATTCCTTTTCTGGGGACAACCTAAAATTTGAGATTTTTTACATTTATTTTCACTTTCAATGACAATGGTAAATATGACAAATGGGGGGGGGGGGGTTTGAATCTTTCTAACGGGGGCAAAGGCAGCTATATTCTAGTCCCCCCTACTCTATCCTTTAGAGTATTACTGCATGACCATCTGGTACAGGCAGATCCCAGACAGAAATACGCCAAAGTTCTACCCATGATATCTCAGAAAATGGGTTGTTATAAATGATACAACTGCAATGTGTGCAATTCTCTTATTTGTGGCTGGCACTTTTCACATCCACATAGCTGTAATCAGTATCAGATACAAGAGTATTTTAATTGCAACACAGATTTTTGTGTATACATGTTGAAATGCCCTTGCGCATGGACATATGTGGGAAGAACCGTTGGCCCTTCTAAGAAACGATTTTAGAAGCGACATTGTAGCCTTGGCCAGAACTGAAAAGGTTGAACAGGCTGACCCTAACAAACCCGTAGCAATACACTTTGTGACATCTAAGCACCAAGTCCATGAACTACGTGGGATGGTAATTCAAAACGTCAAAACACCCAATAGGGGAGGTGATCAAGACCGGTCACTCCTCTGCGAGGCATATTAGATAAACATATTGGGCACGGTACAGCCTTGTGAGCTCTACAACAACCTTTCTCTTACATGCTTCATTGACAACATATAATAATCTCTTCTTAATTTTTTTAAATTTTTTTCCTTGGCATATTTGTCCTTGATATACACAATGTGACACCGTACATTTCCTACTAATGCCTAGCCTGGGCAGTGCTTTATCATGTATAGTACATACCATGTAATATTATTTCTTTTTTTCTTTGCTTGTTCATGCTCTTTTACTTTCTGTTTCCCACACCCAATGCTCAACCTGTGATAATCCCCTAGGGCAACTGATACCTAGGGCATAACTACGGTTTTTCCAATATACTCTGAGGTCGGAAAATGAAAATTTGTTCACCGATGGCTTGCATATTAAACATTTTATCATTTATTGATTTTTTATTATTTCATAACCTAAGCTGATCCCATGGTACGAGCGTCGAGTGCTTCACATAGGAGCGATTCGCTGATGTATTTCTTCCTTTGGCCGCATGTTAATTTGATTTATAGTTACTTGTGTTCCTGTTTTCATTTTCATTCTTGTTATATTTAGTTTTCACTTTTTGATTCATTTTGTTTGCTTCATCTTTGCTTGTTATTTTTGAATTTATATTTATTTTAAATAATTTTATTACATGTATTTTTATTTTCTTCATATATACTTTTATTTATTTTTTTATATTTATTTTAATTTTTATTTGCATTTATTTTATTTTCATTTTTTTTTTCTTTTTTTTTTCTTGGCCCCTCCCTTTATTTTCCTGCTTTACTTTTTTCCTTTTCCTCCTCCTTTACTTTTTTCCCTCCTTTTTTTCCTCTTCCCTTTCTTCTCCTTTTTCTCCACTTCAGTGTTTGTCATTTTCCCCCCTTTTTTCTCTTTGTCTTTTTCCTTTTTTTCCTTGTTTCCTGTCTGTTGTGCTTCATAGATTTTTCCTTTTGTCTTTCTTTCCTTTTCTCTCCCTTGATGCTTTTCACTTTCTATTTTTCTCTCTTTTTGTTTTCTCCCCATTTCCCCTTCCGCTTTTCTTTTTTAATATTCCTTTCTATTTTTCGTCTTATTCATCTCATATATTTCTCCTGCTTTTGTATCACTCTTCTGTTTTTCCTCGCTTTTCCCAGCCTGGCTCCTTCACACTATCTTCTGCACTGTTGGTTACCTGATGCGGTGCCGGCTGTACATCACGGGTTTCCATGGCAACAGCGGCCCTGCAGATAGGCATTCTCCTGTCACCCTGTTGCTAAGAGCGCCGTGAGCATGCGCGGCATATGTGGCACGCCGTGATTGGCGGCTGGAGCTCCCATACAGTAAACCGCTGGGTCCTAGTGGCTACTTGTTTGTGATCGGGCGCATCTGGTTAATGTCCCCAATCTATTACATGTACACTGACGCTTTACATGCAGGTAGTATCCCGCAATATTAGAGATTGATTACCTCAGACTACTTTAAGTTGTTTTGCTGCCTGTTATGTTTTTTACGTTTTTGGCAGGATTCTGACATCAGATTGACATCACAGGGTGGGGGCGGTACCATTCTTTTTAATTTTTGCATGTTCTGATTGGTGGATAATGTATTTATATTCTGCTCTGATACTGTTGCACTTTATCACATGCCTGACGAAGGGGCCCTGCGCGGCTCCAAAACGTTGCACTTATCTTTGTGATGTGATCTCTCTCAATAAAAGAACCCTTTGGACGGAAGTGTTGATCCATGGTGTGCTTGCGAATATGTTCACTTGCTTGATGTTTCCAGGACCCAACTGGTAATCGCTACAGCACTCACCATTTTAAGAGCCATATTTTCCAGGAACGTGTGCGATAGGAATATTGACAATACTGATGATCCTGATTGCTTGTAGAACCTTGGGGGTGCAATATCTCTCAAGCTAATGCCTCTTATTGTGGTCAAGGAATACCTAGTATTAATAGTTGGCTCTGCCTAAGGGGCACTCCCACCCAGAAAGGGATGACCAGGTACTCTTCCAAATATTGAATAGCCCGAGGGGAAAAAAAAAAAAAAAAAAAAGTTTATTCTGCCGTGTCAGGTTCCATTGCTATTATCAACAGGACAGCAAGACCGATACTTAAAAAACTCTGAATTAATTTCAGAAGTGATGGATAACATACACAAGTCCTGAGATTATTCACGGCAAAGAGCCTCATTACTCCTTCTGAGCCTAGCTTCAGTACTAGGGGTCGACCGATATGGGTTTTTCTCTGGCCGATGCCAAAGCCGATATTTAGAAATCGCGGTGGCCGATGGCCGATATATGATGCCGATTTTTTTGGGCCGATATATTAGGCCGATTTCTTTTTTTTTTTTTTCCCTTCATCTCATAAAATCTAACAGTTAGACCCCTTTCACACTGGGGCGTTTTTCAGGAGCTTTTGGGCTAAAAATAGCACCTGTAAAACGGCTCCCCTGCAGTCTGTGTGAAAGCACACTGAGGCGATGCGCTGGCAGGATGTTAAAAAAAAAGTCCTGCAAGCGGCATCTTTAGAGCGGTGCTTACCGCTCCTCCACCATTCCTGCCCACTGAAATGAATGCGCACCGCTGCCGAAGCGCCTGCAAAGCGTTTCGGCAGCAGCGCTTCAGGGGCGCATTTAACCCCTTCTTCGGCCGCTAGCTGGGTTATAAGCGCCCTGCTAGCAGCCGAATAGCGCCGCTAAAATGACGGTAAAGTGCCGCTAAAACTAACAGCGTTTTACTGTCAACGCATGCCCGCTCCAGTGTGGAAGCAGCCTTAAGTAATAAGTGATACAGAAATTTTTTTATATTTAAACATTTAATAAACAAAACAAACCTCTAATCAGTTCACTTGTATGTATAATTTAGATAAAAAAAAAAAACTATATCTTAAATATTAAATACACAAAAACAGGTAATCAAAACTTTTGGATGAAAAAAAATGGGCTAACTGCTTTTTTTTAATTTTTTTTATTTCATTAGTGTATTTTTTTTTAAAAAAATTGCGTTTGAAAGACCGCTGCGCAAATACCATGTGACATAAAATATTGCAACAACCGCTATTTTATTCCCTAGGGTCTCTGCTAGAAAAAATATATATAATGTTTGGGGGTTCCAAGTGATTTTATAGCAGAAAATACAGGATTTTTACTTGTAAGCAACAAGTGTCAGAAAAGATTTAGTCTTTAAATGGTTAAACTGAGAACTTCTACACACAGAGTGTAGTCTATTGATAAAAGAACCTGAAAGAGATACAAATGTATCTTCTTATCAGACTTGGCAGGCTGCCCAGAGGAGGAGAGAAGAAAACTTCAGACAACTTGCATTGACTATTACAGAAGTCATTTGCAAGTCCCGCTGAAGGTATAATCGGCTTTTTTTTATCAGCACAATCGGCCGATGCCGATTAAGTAAAAAAAGCCAGATATCGGCCGATATATCGGCCGGCCGATATATCGGTCGACCTCTATTCAGTACATCACGTAAGAGACCAATAGTACAGAATAAAAAAAAAATTGTTACATTTATGTGTTACTAGGACCCTGCATTTACTATATCTGGTCTCCCATAGTACACAGAACATGGAAATGCAATAGTTTTAGTAAATATAAACTGCTACATACCTTTTCTCATCAGCAGTATTATAACAGTCTTATGACTATCAGTGGTTAAAGCTTGCGGAGACGTTTTCCTTCTCCCCCGATTGTCCTATGGGACGGCAGGACCCCTGACCCTATGGACAGTGCCGATTGGCTTTGTGCTGATTGGCCCCATGCTGATAACATGCACTCTCCCAAGAAAAAAAAATACTCTAGCAATACACACCAAACTGACCATGTGAAGCTTGCCTCCAAGGCTCTGTTCTATCGGGAGATGGACTAGGGACTGTGGAAGAATTGGAGGATCAGAGAAGACCGGATCAAACAGCCTTTTTACACAATGCACATGATTAACCCCTTAGGTTCCACAGCAACACCAAGTTTAACATGAGCATTATGCAATTGGGGCAAAAGCTTTGTTTTAACAAGAAAAAAAAAACAAGTCTCCTCAGGTTGGGAAAACATTTTAGCAGAGTTCGTAATTTATATAGTACTTAAGACATTCTCTGCTCAGTGAATTTATGTTTTTCAACACCTCAATAGCATAGCTCACTCTTTCAGTTTATGTACCTGGAGGGCCCCCAGTGGGTGTTCTAGGAGATTCAGCCTGATGGTCTCTATGGATAGATTTGGGTCGAGGTTTTTTAGTCTTGCCAAGGTTCATTCGAGGTTTTATAACAGAATCCATGTCTTGCATTAACTTAAGCTGCTTCCTGCGCATGTATTCCTGTTTGATATACTCCCGTCTGGCCTTCTCATCTTCCTTCTTATTGCGCTCTTCTTCCGACTTTCGCCTGTAGAAATAAAAACTTTTGTCACTGATGGAACTGTATAAATAATGACCAGCTCAACAGTATATATTACAATGGGAAGAAGGGTTAAGGTGCATCTAAACCTGAGAAATATCTTTATACAAAATATATTTCAGCTTATCAACTCTTAGATGTGGTGGCTGCAATAGCTTTTTTTTTCCTTTAGTTTCATTTGGTGATCCTGCCAGTAACACTTCTTGTCCTATAGAGGAGCCCTGTTGTCACACTAGAACAGAAAGTGTGTTAGGACTAAGGAACATGTCCCCCCTCCCCTCATCTAAACTTCATAACACGAGTGGTGTCGTGCAGTCCACAAAGAACTAGGAACAGATAAATGTACAACAGTGACACAGGAAATTACAAGGCAGCTAGATTTCTGCAAGGATCAATAGTTTTTTTTTTACTGAACTTACTGAACAGGTATATTAAAACACTTTAAATGTTTTAATTCATGGACTAAAAAAAAAAGCAAATAAGAGAAGTACTCTGTTTAACTGTACATATAGTTTTAAGTCCATACATATCAAAGCACAAAATTTGTATGGTGTACATTAAAAGGTATAAGTTCACCTTTGTAAAAAAAAAAAAAAAAACATTATAAATATACACATATATACACACACACACACATACAGACATACGTATGTATACACACACACGTATGGGACAAGAATGGGGGTCAAGATTAAAAGTAACATACATACACACACGCACGTAAAATACACACGCAAAAAACACACACACAGGACAGGAATGTGGACTAGGATTAAAAGTAACATCAATACACACATGCATACAGACATGTACACAAAACACATATACACACACACATATTATAATACACACATGTATATACACATATATTATATATATATATATATATATATATATATATATATATATATATATATATATATATATATATATATATATATATATTTATTTAAAAGTAAGACACACACACGTACAGGACAGGGCTAGGGGTCAGGGTTAAAAGCAACATACACACACACGTACATACATACATACCCAGGAGTCAGTGCGGAGAGCCGCCACGAAATCTCGTGGGATTTCAACTGACGTTAGTTTTTTTTAGTCTTTGCTTATCTCCGTTGCCATCACAACGGGGCGGGACTTCCTACAACGCCGCCCGTTGTGATGACAACCTGAGCTGTTGACGGTGCTTCGATTTGAGTTTACTGCGCATGCGCGAGATCGGGGATAGAACGGGCGGTGCATGCTGGTCGATCAGCAGCACTGTATCCCGGAAGAGGATGCCTGTGGGCTTCACATGCCCACAGGCAAAATGACAACCGGCAACATTAAAATGTATAACTTTTTTTTTTGTTATGAGAAAACGGACAGCAGTAATCACTAAAAACGGAACAAGTGAGTTCTATATTTATATATCATAATCTTTGTCATTTCGCAAAAAAACAAAACAAAAACAAACTCTGGAGACAGTGAAACCCCGCTTTAAATTGCTCTGTGCAAGAACTTCCGCCTAAGTGATCAGAGCAGAAGTGGGAGCAGTTACTTGTCAAAATCGGGTACCCTCCTCCCCAAAAGCTCCATTTCACAAACAGGAGCAGGGGAGGAGCCTAAAGTGGTTGTAAAGATTAAACACTTTTTACCTTAACGCATTCCTTACATTAAGGTAAAAAACGTTTAAGTGCCAGCATCCTCCCTCACCTCCCCTTTTACTTACCTGAGCCCTCATTCTGCAGCTCTTCTCTCCCCTCACTTCCGGATTTCGCTGGCTTTGCTGGGGCACCGGGAGCCATTGGCTCCCAGTGCTGTCAATCAAAGCCAGAGAATAAAGGAGAAGGGCTGAGTCCCGCTGTCTGTCAATGGACGCAGCAGTGGGCCTTGGGTGTGAGCACGCATGCGTGCCCCCATGGGGCACTGGACAGAAGGGAAGGGCCAGGAGCGCCAGTGGGGGACCCAAAAATAGGAGGTTAGCGGCTACTCTGTGCAATTCCTTTGCACACAGCAGGTAAGTATAGACATGATTGATTTTTTCTAAATTTACCATTACAATCACTTTAAAGTGGAACTTACGCTTTTGGGTTTAGCCCTGCTTTATCTCCAGTCAAAACTTCAAATCAGGTATTGGGATGTCTATAGATGAAATGGCATACCTAAGGTGTTTGTGTTTCATTCACACATTATTCTGAAACCTTTGGTAAGAATGTTATGCATGCTTATGTGGTTCCCATCCCTGCCTATTGTAGCCCAAGCCATAGAGTATGAACAGAACGGAATCATGGCAGGAGTCATCCAATCAGAAACTCCTTCATTGGTGTGCTAAATCTGACAGCAATTGCTTACGATATGGATAATAAAGAAAATCTCCTGACCTTAGGCAGAGCCGTCTTTAATATTAACTGGACCCCGGGCAAACATTTTCTTGGACCCCCTCTGCCATGCAATTTCACCCTCCACATGCTCTGAGACATACAATAAATAGCAGCTAGACTCAAAATCAGTTTATTGAATCAGATCAGGCAGCGATTGCGATTGGTTTCCGGAGGTTACATTGTATCATTACCGCTGAATGAATGGCTGCTAGAGGTTACTGCACACATTATGGCTCACTGTTTATTTTCTAAAGGGTTACAGCACATGACTTTTGCTTGTTGACTGGTTGCTAGAGAATACTGTACATCAATACTGTTCACTAATTGGTTGTTAGAGGTTACTGCACATTATTACTGATCACTGATTGGTTCCTAGAGGTTACTGCATATCCTTACCACTCAATGATTGGTTGCAAGAGGTTAGTGCACAGCATTACTGCTCACTGATTGATTGCTAAAGGTTACAGCACATCATCTCCTCACTGCCCGCACACCACGAACTGGGGAGGTGAGGGTACCATTAATTGTTAATGACACCCTCATGCATCGGCTGTGATGTGCGTATTCACATACACCAAAATTCAGGGTGCTGTGGCACCATGTTTTTTTGAAGAAGGGTTCGACCTCCAATTTGCTTACCTTTGCAGAACAGGCTGATGTTAGGCTGCATGACCACAGTTGTAGGCAGAACTTTCAAGCATGCTCCTTTACCTCCCCAGTGGGCAGCATTCAGCAGAAGTGGTGGTAGATATGACCTCAGGGGGACATTTTATACATATGAATGCCGCCTCTATTTACATATCAATGCAGCGGTCCTTGACTTTTTACATATTAATGCTGCCGCTATTTACATATCAATGCAGGTTATTTACATGTAAGCACAGGGTCTGCAGGGGAGTCAACTGTACATGGCAATAGGGCAGAGCTGGGCAGCAGCAACAGAACTTTACAGTGAGATATTGGGACGCGGCACGGGACTAAAACTTCAAGGGATAAGTGAATTTAAATTGGGATAGTTGGCAAGTATGAGGCAGCTGGTTTGGGCCCCACAACAATGATGGGGCCCAGGGCAGCTGCCCCTTTTGCCCTGCCTTAAAAACGGTCCTGACCTTAGGGCATTCTGCAGTGTTCACTGGATAGTATCAGTATTTCACTGACTTTCTTTGCTTGAATTTGCCCATTTCAATAGAATGGTTAGTCTGCCACAATCAGAGGTCTTTCAGCAGATCTCAGCAGTCCACTATCCTAGTGTAGATTACCTGCAAGGGTCTCTAAGGGCTTTAATGTTACCATAAAGGAAAGAGTTATGTTTTTCAAGAAATACAAAGTATATAGAAGCTTAGAGTTTTTTGTCATGTTGTACAGCAATTGTAATATTGTATATTATATTGCAGGTGCAGGAATGTGTGGAAATCGTACATGTTCCAGCACCCATAGTCAAAATGTGCTGCTCTTTAGCAGCTCCACGCATTGGAAATGTGCCACATCTTTAGGTGCATGACATCGCGGTGTGGCTGCAGCATTTTCCACAGGTACAGGCAAGCCCATCCTAATGAACAGGCTCCTGTGCCCACACAAATGAGAGCCTCAACACCTGCAATACTGTGAGAGGAAAGCGCTCCAAAGTAAGGGAAATCTAGTTTTACACCATCACTGTAACAAGTGCCCCCAATAAAAAATGTCCTCTTTTGTTCCACAGTGACTTAAAATTCAGGATTTTGCCTACTTTCATCGCTAATGATAAGGACCATTAGGATACACAGAGAGACAGCAATATAGAACCTAACTGCAATAAAATGGCACCTGTCCACACACTGCCTCGGCATATAGTGACTTCCGCTTTGTAAAGATTACGATTAAGTCGCTATTGGGCAAATATGTTGGGAGGGGATTCTCCCACTGGTAGGAGACCAAGCTGAAGCCATTTTTTACTAGGAGGAGCTCACTATATGTGGAGGCAGTGTGCGGATAGGCACTATTTTGTTGTTGTTGTACTCTTCGATATGTCCAACGAGCCAGTATTTAACCTGATCAGCACCAGCAAACATTGTGGCCAGTCGGCTTGGATAACAGATTGGGCGGTATCAATTTTATTTGGTTTTTGATTAAACCTAACTGGGTTGATAAATCTACCCTACTTGAAGTCAAGCATAAAAAAAAAAAATAAAGTTTTGGCTGTAGATGCATTTTAATATTTAATGTAAGTAGGAGCTGAGCATTTACCACATGTAAGGGTCCTCTGCACTTACCTGGCCTCCTCTTTCTTCACCTCTTGCTCCATTTCCTGCTCCAGTTTCTTCTGTTGATTTTCACGCTCTCTCCGCAGTCTCTTTTCCAGTAGAGCAGCACGTTTGGCAGCCAAGTCATTTTCTTCTTGCCGATCATCCTATGGCATAGTAAACAACTGTTTTATGAGCCCATGTAGCTCTCAAAAAAGAAATGGTTCACATTTACTGTACGACAAAAACCACACCAGTTTTATATATTTAACACCTGCTAAACAAATGTAAAAGGTCTCCCTTGCATGAAAACTTCCATACATTCATGCAGAATACACAATATCCTTAATCCCTTTCTTATTATACTTATGGAGCATGGTGGCTACATAGTTAGCGCTTTTGGCTTGTATCATTGAGGGATCTGCTTCACTTTCTGGCAGTGACACTGTCCTTGTTCTTTCCACACCTGTGTGGGGTTCCTCGCACAATTTCAAAACATTCTGGAGGGTTACTGTCTGTCACCTAAAACTGGCCCTAGTGAGTGTCTTCCAGACTATATTAGTAATACATAGACAGTGTATATAAAGCACAGAACTTAAAGCCGAAGAATAAAACGACACAAAATCATAATACAGTATATATTTTCATTCCATGCACCATCATATGGTAAAGTTTTTAACAACCCCAAAACAAATTATAATTTATGATAACTGTGCCAGAGTGCATCTAACATGAAGAAATAATTTACAGAGAATTCTCTGTAAATAAACACAAAGTTTTTTTTATCTTAATGCATTCTTTGCATTAAGTTGAAAAACCTGGGTGCAGCTATCCCCCCCCCCCCCCCAGCCCTCTTATACTCACCTGAGCCCTATCTCGATCCAGTGATGTGCATTAAAGCAGCGGCTCTCCCGGGTGTCTCTCTCCTCATTGCCTCACACAGCCTTATGCTGCTATCAATCACAGCCAGTGAGCCAATGAAGAAAGAGTGGGGGGGGGGGGGCGAGCCATGCTGTGTGTGAATGGACAATGTCCAAACACTGGAGCTTGGCTCAGGAGCAAGCCTGCGTGGTTGCCCCATAGCAAGAAGCTTGGTTCTGGGGGCACTCAGGAGGGGGGAATAGAAGAGTATCGGGGCTGCTCTGTGCAAAACCATTGCACAGAGCAGGTAAGTATAACAGGTTTGTTCATTTTTATTTAGAATCACCTTAACCAGTTCCACCCAGCCAATGCACATAAACGGCCAGGCGGGTGAATTCTAGTTCCGGAGGGTTGCACCCGTACATCCTCCCAGAACTGCGCCACATGCGCATCCCCCTGGCGCATGCAGCAGTGTGATCTGTAATTGTGTCCACCAGACAGGGCCAATTACCAATCATGGTAGCGGGCCACTGTGAGCAGTCCTGGGAGCATGTGATCACTGTGCACAATCACAGTTACAATTGTAAGGAAGGCTGTCATTCATGATGCCTTGCTTACTACTATGCGATCTCTGTGATTGGTCACAGCAATCACATGGTACCAGCCAGGGCCAGTCACAGCAGCCCTGTTCCATGTGATAACTGACCGATCAGTAGTAAGCAAGGTTTCATGAATGAAACCTTTGAACAGTGTTAGAGATTACTTATTATAGTAATACTCACTTTAATAAGCAATCAAGTATAACCCCCCCCAAACACACAATATTACCAAAAGTATCGGGATCCCTGCCTTTGCACACACACTTAATGGCATCCCAGTCTTATTCCGTAGGGTTCAATATTGAGTTGACCCACCCTTTGCAGGTATAACAGCTTCAACTCTTCTGGGAAGGCTGTTCACAAGGTTTAGGAGTGTGTCTATGGAAATGTTTAACCATTCTTCCAGAAGCGCATATGTGAGGTCAGGCACTGATGTGGACGAGGCAGCCTGGCTCGCAGTCTCCACTCCAATTCATCCCAAAGGTGATCGGGTTGAGGTCACCAGACCAGTGCTGTCAGTTAGTATCCCTAATCACCGCAGTCCACTCACAGTGTCCATAATCACAGCCTCACCAGTCATATTATACCTGATCACTGCCACACCAGTCATATTGTCTCTAGGTGCTCCCTTGGATTTTGGGCCCCCTTTTTTCAAAATGGTCAGTTTTTTTTTGTTTACAGCATAAAAATAATAACTGCAGAGGTGATCAAATACGTCCAAAAGAAAGCTCTATTTGCGGGGAAAAAAAACAACATCAATTTTATTTGGGTACAGCGTAGCACGACTGTGCAGTTGTCAGTTAAAGTAACAGTGCCGTATTGCAAAAAATGGCCTGGTCACGAATGGGGGGTGTCAAGTGGTGATTGTGAAAAAAAACAAATTAAAAAAGGTCTTAATTTTTCAAAAAATCGTGACAAAAAATTACAACTTCAAAAAATACTCACCATGCCTCTTACTAAATACCTTGGGCAGTCTACTTTCCAAAAAGTGGTCATTTGGGTTGCTTTGTACTGTCCTGGCTATTTGGGGCCTCATCAAATGAGATAGGCCGTCAGGACGGATCAATTTTTAAATATAGATACCGTAGTTTGTAAACACTAACTCTCAAATAATATACACTGATTTGGGTTAGTTTTGCCAAAGAAATGTAGCAAAATACATTTGACCTAATGTTATGAAGAAAGATTATTTATTTGCAAAATTTTATAACAGAAACTAATTTTTTTTTTTTTTTTTTTTTTTAAATGGTCTGTATTATTTAGTGTATAATAAAAACCGGTGATGAATAACATCAAAATAAAGCTCTGTCTAAAAAATAAAAAATGTAATTTGGGTACAGTGTTGCATGACTGAGTAACTGTCATTCAAAGTGTGACAGTGCTAAAATCTGAAAATTGACCTGTCCAGAAAAGGAGGTAATTACATTATATAAAAAGGCAAAACTTTTTTGTTTGTTTTTGTTTTGGATAGAGTGGAGAGGAATTGTAACACCTGTCAGGATTTTATAGCTGTCTGTGCCGGTTAAGGAGATTCAAATTGTCTATTTGGCCTGTGTACTATTATCAGCAAGAGTGAAAGTGAAAAACTCCCACATTTTGGGTTGTCACCAGAACATATTAAAAAGGGAAAAATTTCTTATGGGGACACTAGTTCTGATTATCCTGGTGACAACTATAGATTTCCTAATTTTGGAAGGATTTCCTCTCACTTTCTGAGTTGGCTTTGGAAAAAGTGAAAGAAAATCTCAATGGGACACAGATTGGAAAAGCTCCAAAACTGACAGGGGTTATAATCCTCCCTTATGCTGCCAAAAATAGAAAAAATAGGATTTTTAAATCAGCTTACCTGTAAAATCCTTTTCTTGGAGTACATCATAGGACACAGAGCCTCAAGTAATTACTTGGTGGGTTATGGGCCTGCCTTCAGGTGTTGACACGGGTATAACCAATACAGGAAGTTGACTCCCCTATATAACTCTTCCTCCTTCCAGGAGTCCTCAGTTTTTGTAGCCAAACAATATATGCAATATACTCTCACCCCATAAAACAGAGGGGCGGGAGCTCTGTGTCCTATGATGTACTCCAAGAAAAGGATTTTACAGGTAAGCTGTTTTAAAAATCCTATTTTCTATATCGTACATCATAGGACACAAAGCCTCAAGTAATTACTTGGTGGGATGTCCCATAGCAATGCTACTTGAGGGGAGGGAAACACAACCCGTAGGGCACCCTCAGACCTTGAGGAATTATACTGCTGCTTGCAGCACACTACGCCCGAAGGCGATATCCTCATTCCATCTTACATCTACTTGATAAAATTTTGTAAATGTATGAACTGAAAACCAAGTCGCAGCCGTGAAGATCTGAGACATGGAGGCCTGGTGACGCACTGCCCAAGAAACACCAACCGCTCTGGTAGAGTGCGCCTTAACTTGAAAAGGGGGAATCTTTCCCTTTAAATCATAAGTTTGAATTATAACTTGCCGAATCCACTTAGCCACAGTGGATCTTGATGCTGCCTGTCCTTTTTTAGGACCCTCTGGCAGAATAAATAAGACATCAGTCTTATGAATCTGAGCAGTTTTCTTTAAATAGATCTTCACTGCTCTCACCACATCAAGACAATGTAGTGACTTTTCTTCTTTGGAACATGGTTTTGGAAAAAACGATGGCAGGACAATATCTTAATTCAGATGAAAGCCTGAAACTACTTTTGGCAAAAAGCCTGGACGAGGGCGTAACACCACTCTGTCCTCATGAATAACCAACATGGTTTTGGAAAAAACGGCAGGACAATATCTTGTTCAGGTGGAAACCTGAGACCACTTGGTAAAAAAACCTGGACGAGGGCCCAACACCACTCTGTCCTCATGAATAACCAAATATGTCTCTTTACAGGAAAGAGCAGCCAATTCTGAAACCCTCCTTGCTGAGGATATAGCAACCAAAAATATCAGCTTCCTAGTCAGAAGGACTAAGGGAACATGCTGTAATGGTTCCAATGGCGGTTTTTGTAACACTGACAAAACCAAATTCAAGTCCCAAGGGCTTAAGGGTGATTTAAGTGGCGGATTAATCCGCATCACTCCTCGCATGAAACCCCGGACTAAAGAATGCGTAGCAAGTGGTCTTTGAAATAAAATTGATAGGGCTGAGACTTGGCCCTTAATAGTACTCAGGGCCAACTTCATCTCTACGCCTACTTGTAGAAAGGCAAGAATTCTGCTTATAATATATATCTCCGAGGGTGCCAACCCTTGGATTCACACCAGGAAACAGAAGCTTTCCAGACTCTATAATATATAGTTCTAGAAGCTGGCTTCCTAGCATTAAAGTAGAAATAACTGCCCTGGAAAGCCCACGCTTCTTCAGAATGTGGGTCTCAATAGCCAGACCGTTAAATTTAGCATTCGTAAAGTAGGATGGAATATCGGCCCCTGTGAGAGCAGGTCTGGCCTTAGTGGAAGGGAGCACAGATCCTCCACTGCCATCTTTCTGACCTCTGCATACCATGACCTTCTGGGCCATGCTGGTGCTGCCAGAATTACCGGTTTTCTTTCCAGCTTGATCCTGCAAAAAAGTAGAGGCAGCAACTGAATAGGGGAAATGCATAGATCAGTAAAAGCTGATCCCACAGTATCACCAACGCATCTGTTCTGCATGCAAATGGATCCCTTGTTGTGGACACAAAGTTGACTAACTTTGTTGCACTGGATGCTAGAAGATCTACATCCGGAGTCCCCAATCCTTGACAAACAGCCCGAAACATGTCGGGGTGAATAGACCATTCCCCTGGGAATAATCTGCTAGCGGCACGTAGTGTGCGTGCCAATTCTCTATTCCCGGAATGAAGACTGCCGATAGGCACGGAATATTTCTTTCTGCCCAAGTTAGAATATGGTTCACTTCTCTCTGCACTGAGAGATTCTTGGTGCCCCTTTTGGTGATTGATATAGGCCACAGCCGTGGCATTGACGGATTGGATCCTGTCGGGAAAATCTCTTAACCTGGAAGTCCAGGCTTTTAGAGCCAGACGCACTGCCCGAATCTCTAGGATGTTGATGGGCAAGGCTCTTTTGGTTCTTGAACACTGTCCTTGGACAGTTGTCTTCTCTGTCATTACCACTTTCCAGAAAAGTGGTTTGAAGTATTTACCCTTTAGGACATTCTTTAGTAACCAATTGAGGCTTTGGGACACCCTTGGGGACAGCCGCATTGGCAAGTCCAAAGCTTGGATCGTTTTGTTCCAAAAAAAATAGAATACTGTTTTGCAACAGTCTCGAATGGAACTTGGGAAAGGGAACTGCTTCGAATGAAGCCACCATCCTTTCTAACAACCTCATGCAATGTCGAATGGAGGGACCTCCTTTTGACCTGACCATCCGCACCAACTCTTTTATAGAGTGGTGTTTTTTTTTTTTCTGGGCAAGAAGACCCTTTTTCTGGGCTGTATCTATGATCAGACCTAAATACTGCAGCCCTTTTATAGTGATTTTAATGGAGACTTTACTAGGTTGAGATTGCAACCCAGACCTTTCCAGGTAACTGGTTGTAATGTGTACACCTTACTCCGAACAGCGATTGGTCTATTAGCAATAGATCGTCTAGGTATGCCAAGACTGTTTAAGCCCTGTGCCCTTGACCTGGCTACAGGTGGGGCTAGCACTTTTGTGAACACTCGAGGTGCTGTAGCTAGCCGAAGAGCAAGGCTATAAACTGAAATGCTGCTGTGCTACTCGAACCGCAGAAACCTTTGGTAAGCGGGAAATATATGGACATGCAGATATGCATCCCTGATGCCAATAGGCGCCAGAAGTTTTCCTCCTTGCAGGATAGAAACTACTGACTTCATAGACTCCATAGAAAGGAGCGGATCTTCAGGAACTGATTAAGATTCTTTCAGATCTAGAATGGATCTGTTGAATTTCTGCGTGGCTCTGTACATGTACAGGAAACGCATGAAAAAGGCAGTGAAGGTTCCAAGGAACCTAAGAAAAAACAGAACTATCAGCTGACTCTACTGGAGGTAGCTTGAAAGAGGCACAAATCATCTCTGTAAGAGGTTTGTACCAGCAATCTCTCAGATTGCGAGGCTGAAAAAAAGTTAAACTCTAGTTGTCTCCTCTGCAGAGGAGTACTCGGTTTGCCTTTCTTCCCGATTACCTGAGGGTAATCCTTCATCCTCTACCCACTGTTCGCTTGATAAGGGATCTCAGGTGGGGGTCTAACACACTTCTCATCCTTGGATAGCGGATGCGAATAAAGTCACTAATTTTCCTTCTAGGCCCTGCAGGGCGGAGGAAAAACGCATCTTCAATCATGTATACAGGGGCTGAATATTTTCTCCTCTTAGGCTCAGTTTCCACTATTGCAACCCCAAAGTTGCGTGATTTTACTGTGATCCTTTGCAGCGCGATTTTGATGCGACAGGAAACAATGCCTGTGTATTCTAGGGTTTATGGACCTCAAGTGGCATCAAAGTGCAAAGTAGTGCAGGGACTACCTTGAAGTCGCACAGATCTGAACAGTATTTCTTGGAATTCATGCCCTAGAGTCTGACGATGGAGGCCGTCACTGCTGCCTAGAGGCAGCTGCGCCTGCGCAGGGGAAGGAATCTGTTTAAGTGACTTGTCCAAGGTCACAAGGAGCCAACGTGAGGACGAGGTCCCACGTCTTTCATTATGCCTCCCATGGCTACGCTGGCCGTCAGAGTAGTTAATCTGTGAGGAGTGGCTCCTTCACTAGTGAACGCCGACATGTGGATCTGAACCCATGTCAGGCAGGAAGTCTCCCATGGCTGCACTGGCCGTCAGAGTACTTAACCTGTGAGCTGTTGTGGCTTCACTTTAAATAAAAGGACATTTATACCTTCTACTGGACAAAAGAGCTTTACTGATAGAAATCATTTGGATGTACTTCACCAAACCTTCCCCAATGAATAGGGAAACTAGTCAGACACCCTTTTTTGCAAGATGCTTCGGCTGACCAACCCTTTTAACCACAGGGTCCTAAGCATGTGTTTTAGCACAAGCGCAAGGCGAGAGGCCTGGTGGATAGGGTCTTTAATGGCATCTATGGCGAAACATAGCGCCATTGGTAGGAGGATTTTAACAAAAAAATTCCAACTCCTTATCTGTTGGATGCTTCAGCAATTATGCATCTTTATTGATGCTGGAAATCGCAGCGTCTACTGCTGGTACTTTCCAACCCTTGTGAAATTTTCCGCCATGATAGAGAACTGAGAAACTCTTTGGAGGGAAAAAAATGCTTATCCAGATGATCCCATTCAGCATAAATAAGCCCTGTAAAAGGTTGCTTTTTTTTTTTTTAAAAGTGCAAAGTAGTGCAGGAACTTTCAGCTTACTCTGTTAGTAGTATAAAAAGTGGAATGAACCATCTCTAAGAGTTCGTACCATCAATCTGTCAGAGGTTGCAAAGGTTCATTAACTGTTGTTTCCTCCGCAGAGGAAAATTTGGCTTGTTTTTCCCTGTGATCCCCTGAGGATAACACCTCATCCTGTGCCCACTGTTCCCTTGGAAAAAGGGGTTTGAGGTGGAGGAGGGGGATCTAGCATGCTTCCTATCCTCTTGGATGGATGCGATTAAAGCCGCTAATCTTCCTTCTAAGCCCAACAGGGCAGAGGAAAATGCATCTTCAGTCACATACACAGGGGCTGAAGTGCGAGAAGCAGTTGCACCACCAATTGCTTCCAAATGACTCACCCTGGCTTGCCATGTCAGGTATCTCCGGAGAGGATGACAGTGTGTAGGCATGACTGGAGTTCCCAGCGCCTGGGGGTGGAATCCTTGGTACCTTTGTGGTACACTGGAATTTAAATGTGCTAAGCACCACAACAGAGGCACTTTAACAAATTATGGTATTTGCTGAACAATAGTTTTAGCAAAAGAAAACAAAGTCACCATATAGATCAGCCTTTGATGCGGAGTACCATAATATTTCCTGTGCTGGAAATGCCTGCTTACACACCTTTACATGCCCAGCGCTCCTGTGTCTCTTAGTGTGACAGACTTCTGTCTTCAGCATATGAACTGAGAGCTTCTGTGTTAAGCCTCAGGTGAGAACCTGATTACACATAAGTGTCAGCTGTTACCGCACCTCCCCAGGACTAGTGGGGAGGGGGAATTTTTATCAGCAGTGTTTGTTAAGCTCCTAGTTTTAAAGGAAGACTTCACTTTATACAAAAAAATGCAAATGACTGGTTTTGTATGTTCATAAACTACTGCTGTAACCCCTTTAGATCCCTCAGAAGTTCAATTAAGAACTCCCCTCTGGCTGCAGGGACCACACCCGCTGCTATAGCCAGACACAGAGCTGCTGAAAAAGCATTGTACTAGGTAAGTGTAATATACTCCCACTACCCACGTGTGTGTATGTATTTTTTGGAGAAAAAGGCATAGGTGGACTTTTTACAGTTCCTAGGCTTCTCCCCTTACCTTATCCTCGCTGCAGGATACTGCTGATTTAACAGACAGATCCAACTTTCACCCATCACGGCGGGCAGCGTAGTTAAACCTTCAAAGACTGGGGCCCTTTTTAAAGGGGTTCCGCTCCTTTGGACCTGTATAGCACCCCTCAGGAACAACTTTAGGTAATATGAAAAACCAAAGAGAGTCCTGGTTCCTAGGGTCCAGCTCTCAAAGAGACGCTTACAGGCAAAACCTCGTTCTTCAGTGCGAGGTCCAGGTACCAACCTATGGCCTCAGTAGCGAGGATGGATCCGGTTGTGGAGGTTGTTTAAATCCAGCATGGATCCCTCCCTGGAGCTCCTCAGAGCACATCTTCACTCGTGACCAACACCTTAGACACTGGTGAAAAAACTGAGGACTCCTGGAAGGAGGAGGGGTTATATAGGGGAGTCAACTTCCTGTATTGGTTATACCAGTGTCAACACCTGAAGGTAGGCCCATAACCCACCAACTAATTACTTGAGGCTCTGTGTCCTATGATGTACGATAAAGAAAAGGGATTTTACTTTAGTTCTATTTTAATATATTATATTAGACTGGCTACCCTGTGTCACTCGAATCACTTCTCTATAAAGAATGCTGCGTCCCTCTGTCAACTATGTACTCCTCTAGATTTCTGTTACTCAGTTATCAATTACCACTTTTTTACCCACACAACCCCTTGCAAAAGGGATCAACAACACATATACTGCTTAAAACAAAGATCTTTTCCAGTGTTTTGCAGATTAACCCCTTCCCGCCGACCGTACGCAGATATGCGTACTCGGCTTTCCGGGGTTATACCGGGATGATGCCCGGAGCTGCAGGCATCATCCCGGTACCGTTGTTTTCAGCGGGCAATCGGCTACCCGAGTATAACAACCGATGCGGCTAAAAGCCGCTCGGCTGTTATACCGGTGGAGCGGGAGGGGACATCACCCCCCTCCCGCCGCTCTTACCGGGCCTCCCGTGCGATCGGGAGGCCCGGTGTCCAATCAGCTGTCTCCAGTGGCTGGGGGCGGGCTGGAACGAAGTTGTGGGCGGCTTTGTTCCAGCCTTCTCAATGTAAACGCGGAAGCGTCGTCATGACGTCACTTCCCGTTTACTCGGCTGCCAATGGCGCCGGTTTAAAAAAAAAATACAGTATTCAGAATCGCTGTTTTCGGCGATCTGAATACTGTGAAGTGTAAAGGAGGGATGGGGGGTCTTTCAGACCCCCCATCCCTCCATAAAGAGCACGCAGCGGGGGAATACACAGCTATTGAAACGAAAACTGTGATGTTCCCTGCTCTGATCATCCAGTGGCAGCTCTCCTCTTTTCCCCTTCAGAGGTAGGCTGCATATGGGACGCAGGCTGCACGGGGGGACACTCTGATAAGACTCTGATGGGGACACTCTGATAAGACTCTGATGGGGACACTCTGATAAGACTCTGATGGGGACACTCTGATAAGACTCTGATGGGGACACTCTGATAAGACTCTGATGGGGACACTCTGATAAGACTCTGATGGGGACACTCTGATAAGACTCTGATGGGGACACTCTGATAAGACTCTGATGGGGACACTCTGATAAGACTCTGATGGGGACACTCTGATAAGACTCTGATGGGGAAACTCTGATAAGACTCTGATGGGGACACTCTGATGTCATTTTTTTGGTATCTATTTTTATTTTTGAAATTTACTGTACCAGTAGCTGCTGCATTTCCCACCCTAGGCTTATACTCGAGTCAATACGTTTTGCCAGTTTTCTGTGGTAAAATTAGGTGCCTCGGCTTATATTCGGGTCAGCTTATACTTGAGTATGTACGGTATGTAAATAATGTGAACTGACTTTAACAGCTCTAGGCTTGTTTCTGGTTAGTAGTTCTTGATGTCACAGGATCAGAACAGCTACCAGACACCTACCGTAGCATTTTTAAACAAAGTCAACAATGACAATCTTCCAATTTTTCTTTGCACATCATAAAAACAATACTGACCTCCATCAATACTACAACAAATTTCACCAACATGTAATATGACAAGAAATATATTTAAAAAAGGAAGCCTACTAACCTTAAAAAAGAAGCCACAGCAAACTTTCTGGTCTTCAGTGATGAGATCTTTCTCAGGTTCCTCAGGTGCCTCATCTGGGGGTTGTAACTTTGAGAGTGGGACTTCAATCAGACTTGCATTTTTGGAGGTGGAGAAGCTTCTCTGGCTGAATGTTTCATCATTTGGTGTTAAACATACAGTTTCTACAATAGGCTGGGATAATACTTCCGACACTGTTGATTCAATTGGTTTTTTTTTTACTCCTACGCGTTTCTCAGAAGTATGATCAGTATCCAATTCCTTCTCAGATTCCTCATTTCTGGAACTGTCACTAGCAGTTTCCAGATCATCCTTAGCCTCCTGTTCTTGTGAATTAGGATTGTGATCATCTCCAAAGCATACAAATGATCTTGTCTGGGTCTGGCTTGGAGAAAACCTTCGCAGACGAGGAAGACTATCTACAGATTGTGGAGGTGTTAAAGTACGGTTTAAAGGTGTTATTTTAAGTTCATTGGGTCGAGGAGTTCTCTGTGGCTTTGAAGAGAAGGACACAGTCCTTTTAACTGAAGTCTGGGGTGATCTGTGAGTTTGGCGCGGCGACTCCATAGTAAGACAAGGGACTGGAGACCATGTAACAGAGGGTTTTGTGGCTGGTTTTGTCTCTCGCGGTAACTGCTTTTGTGGAGAAGGTTGAGGTGGGGAGATAACCCAGGCCTGTTTCTCCCTCATCTGCATCAACATGTCCTGCTGCAAAGCTAATCTCTGCATTTCCTGCTGAAGAAAGTTCAAGGAGAAATTTAGTTTTTCAATAGATCGTGTATATTCCACTACATCCACCTCAGCCATGTTTTCCTCACTTGGACTTGCAAAATTCCAAGCGTTTTCAGTATCTACAGGCGTTGTTGGGGATTTTGGCCATCTAGGTGATTGATCACTGTTTACTTTTAGTCTTACACGCTTTTCATCAGAAGTTCTTGGTTCCTTTGTTTCAAATGTTTCCTGAGTGACCTTCTCATTTTCTGAACATCCTGCTTCCTCTTGTAAGGGAGAGATCCCATCTCCCTTCTTTTTAACCACTGTGAGAAATGCAGTTCTACCCATTTTTTGCCTCCGACGAGTAAATGCCGCCTCTACTTTCTTCTTTTGTGCTTCAATAGCCCTTCTTTTTTCCTCCAATTTCATTCTCAGCTGGACAACTTCAGATGCCAACAGTTGTGTGGTGTCTCTGCCCTGCGGCAGAGAGTTTTCCTCTTGAATTTGGCCAAATGTAACCACCTGAGGTATGTTTAATTCAGAACCTTCAGGGGTAGTTTTTTGGGAACTGCTTCCACTACTCCTGCCATCGGCATTATTCCGCTTTCTAAACTTCTGCTCTGCAAAGCTGGTCATTTTGATTCCAGAACTCGAAGAGGCTGAACTGCCTGCCTGCGATTTGCCACTCACTGAGCTAGGACAGGGACTAACTGCTTCCCTAAGATTGGAGTTGAGATTAACATAGTCCTGGTGAACTTTCACAGGGTCTTCCATGTCAGAATCTAAACTTACAGTGTAATCTTTCAAAGAAGAATCTTCATCCATGGTTTCTGGAATATCTTCTGAAGGAACGTGAATTCCAGTATCTACTTCTGTATTGTCAGTAACATCACTTAATGCTTCTTTTTTCTCAAAGAGGTCTATATTAGGGTCTGTAAGACCTTGTGGAGATAGTTGCAGACCTAAATTTACATCAATGCTATGAAGAAAAAACCCATTGTTCATCTGATCTCCTATAATAGATGCTTTTTCTGGGTTGTGAATGATTTCAAGTGCTTCTTCTATGCTTGGGGGTTCTACCGGAGAGTCTAGCTGATCTACATTAACCCTATTTTCAACAGGTCCATTTGGCCTTTTGTTTTGATCACTATCATCGGAGTCCAACTGGCTGCTGGTTGGTGACAAATCATTATGGTTTTGTGGAGTATGAATCCATTCTTCACTAATGCCAACTGACTCTCCTTGGCCATTAATTGGCTGGAAGGAAAGATTTTTACGGATGTGTCTGGGTACCCGAGTAAGATTAAGAGAAAAGCCTTCATTGCTAATTGACCTCCGGATTGGTCCGCTTGGGGTTGTGACTTTCATTCCATCCTCTTTATCAAAAGATATGTCAAAAGATACACCATGCATCGAAGATCTAAAAAGGGAAACATATTTGGAAGATCATAAGTCAATTTTCAAGTAAAAGGTGAACTACAGCTGTATGACAGAACTGGCATGCATCAATCTTAAGGAAGCAAGTCAACTCTTAACCTGGGATGAAACACCAAGTACAAAGTTATCCTGGACTATTAAGCGTAATGGCGGAGCAATCTTGATTGCATTAACTGTGATATGTACAGCGGTAAATTAGACCTCCTGTTTCTGAAACCAGTTAACTCAAATGTTTTAGGTTATAGATCTAAAAGGATTTTTCTTTGCCAATTTGTATGCATAGATACAGTTAGCTTACCAAGGAGGTAATGCCTGAAAGATGTACACCAGTGTGTGAAATTGCTATTAATATTGAGTACCTATACAGGCATACCCTGCTTTAAGTACACTCGCTTTACGTACACTCACGAGTAGACATTCCCGCGCCGTTCAGCCGAAGTATAGCTTGGAAGAGGCAGAGCTGCCGCCTGGGGTTGTCACCAGTGAATAGGCTGCAAGTGACGAGGCAAAGTTCCCGCAAGCCCAGAGTAGCTGCCTAAACGTAAGTGGATTACTGTACTGTACAGTACTATAAACTTCACTCCCTGACCCCCCCCCCCCCCACTATAGGCCCCGATCCCCCCACTACAGCCGCTGTCCCCCCTCTACAGCCCCTGACCCCTCCAGAAGTGAAAAAAGGTATTGCTTCACTTTAAGTACATTTTCATTTTACATGCATGCTCTGGTCCCATTGTGTACTTAAAAGTGGGGTATGCCTGTATTTAGAGTCAATATCTTCATCATCTTCAGACAATTTAGAAACTTTGACTGGAAACTGGATACATTTCAAATGTGTTCAGCACTTTGTACTGTATTAGCATGTAAATTCAGTTTTGCGGTAAAAAAAAAAAAAAAAAATTGTTGATATGAAACAGGGGTAAAATATTTCCCAAATGGTGTCCCATGGTCAGCTACATTGAACATCTCATAATGACCACTGTTTATAAACACATAAATATAACATACAAAGATTTTTTTAAAGAGAAGTATGGTTTTACAAAAATAAATAAATAAATCATTTATTAATTTTAACCTAGGTAAATGCAGCATCAGTCCGATGCTGCATCTGGCCCCTGCCGCTTAAGACTGAGAGCTGAGTAAAAAAAGACCACCGATTGGCTCAGTTCTCCCCTCCACTCTGCCACTCCAGCACTCACTAGAGCACCGGGCTGTGGAGGAGTGAGAACGGCTGGCTCAGTCCCCCATTGGCTCGCTGAGAGGCTGATCTAGGCTTCTGAGCCGGAGACATTTTCTGAGCCTGGACCAACTCAGCAACGTCAGCCGACAGTGAACTTTAGCCCCCTGTCGGCTGAAAATGGGTCACTGGAGTGCAGAATAAAATGCACTCCTGTAATCCCCAAGAGAAGTATAGCCATAAAAGCTTTGGCTATACTGCTCCTTTAAATATTGATCCATATAAAAAACGACCTACAACAAAGTATGCAGAAAAACCCATGTACATATAAATTCATTAGAATTTTTCCAAATTTCTTACCGCTTTTCTTTGGGCCATGTTCCAACCTGTCCATCCACATATGACATAGATGACGATCTTCGAATGACAGCTGAAAATGCAAATATTGAAAACAAAACTGTTACGTGTATTTGAGTGTGTTCTCAAACATTTAAACCTCAAAAGTAACCATTCTTTGTCTTCCCTTCACACAAATGCACACACAGTTAACACTAAATAAATTTAAAGCTCTTCATAAACAACACTCTAGTCATTTGAAATTAGATAAATCAGGCCCCACACATTTTTTTGGTCACACAATAAGCTCATCCATCGTTTAGTGCTAAACTCATTACAGCCATGAGTCAGCACCACCTGACCCCCCCCCCCCCAGTCTCCCTCTCTATGTATCAAGCCAAATGAATAGAACATCTAAAACACTTTTCCAAATGGGCAATTTTTTATTCTATTTTTTGAAGATGCCACTACATTGATATCATTATATAACATGCAGTTACCTATATCAACCAGAACTCACTTCCTGGAATTTATGGGATCAGTTCTGACTGGTCACTTTGGGTGCGTTTTATCTTGCTATCTACTAACATTGCTGAATATGATCATAATTCTGCCCCTTACATCCATGATAAAAATAAACAAATGAGCTAGAGCTGCACGATTGTGGCTAAAATGAGAATCACAATTTTTTTTGCTTACAACAAAAATCACAATTCTCTCACAAGGTAACGTTATCTTGCACATTATACAAAAATATTGGGCTAGCTTTACGTTTTTTTTTTTTTTTTTATTCATTAAAGTGTATTTTTCCCAAAAAATTTAATGTGCAAGAACGCTGCGCAAAAACAACAGTTTAACATAAAATATTGCAACAACCGCTATTTTATTCTCTAGGGTCGCTGCTTATAAATAAAATAAATATATATATATATATATATATATATTTGGAGGTTTTATATTTCTAGTAAAAAATACTGATTTTAAACTTGTAAGCAACAAATGTCAGAAAAAGGTTTAGTCTGTAAGTGGTTAGACGGACCTCAGTTAGAGAGGGAATTTGATTTCTTTGATCTATTCTAAAAGGACCAAGAGATACTTTGTTTATAGGTATCTCTCAGCTGGCAATTTTGTGAAACTTGGCAGACTGCCTGCTGTTTTTTTTTTTGACAGCTGTCAGCCGTTAGCAGAGAACTCTTTGCACTGAAGTAAAAGAAATGCTGCGTTAAGATCAGGATTGAATCGAGATCGCAATTTTTTTTAACAATTAATCAAGCAGCACTAAAATGAGCCTAAAAAAAAAAAAAGAAATCAAAATAACAGACATTCTTGAACTAGCTGATCTGCAATCAAATGAATCAAGTTGAATCCCTACCTGGACCAGGTGATGATGGTACAGCTTGTGGGTTTCTGAAAAATAAACAGCTACTATTAGATGTTTTGTTAAAGAAGACACAACAAATTTTCCTTCTTTTAAAATATTCTAGTTCTTGTGCAATTTCTATGCCAATAAAAAAAAATACAAAGTATCAAGGGCTATATGTGATTTGGGAGTGATGAATACTGTTATCACTGAGAAGGTGGTATTCTGTTAGGACAATCAAAATGGGAACATTATTACACATCCATACCCCGCATTGACAGCCCTTGTAAGTAAAATTTCAGCCCATTAAGGTGTATAGACTTCACTATACCTCAGTGGCAGTTAGGAATATGGAAATTGTAATATAGCAGATGCAGTAGGCTATGTCAATGCCCCTCTTAAAGGCCTGGCATGCAAAACACAGCATTGCTCAGAAAACCGAAAGGAAAAGGGGTAAATAATTCTGCAAAGCACTAGGTTAGTAAATTATTGGCTTGAGCATGAACAGCTCAAGGCATTACTAACAGGTATACATTAATCTAATCTGTGATGTTCTTATCCACGCCCTAGAATAAGCATATACAGTATATGTGATGTGTACCTGGCATTTGAGGAACTTCCAAGTGTATGCCTCCTGTTAAAGTGCGATGATTTTGAAGACAACTTAGAGGGGTCTGAAAACAAAATAGAAATGTAAAAACCTTAATGAAGCCAAGTTTATTTTAATTCACATAAAAATAAAATCCAGAATTACTACCTGAAAAATTTTAAATTTGGTAGATTTCATTAAATTTACGTTTAAAATTAACTTGTCTGTCTGAAGCTCAGATAAAATGGGTCAAACAGCAGCATTATAATAAATACATTTGTTATAATAACATACCGGTAAATAAAATAAATAACAAAATGTATTATAATAAATTAAATTTCCGCAACTGAAGAAAACCGTATAATTCATAGTTTCCTAGTACACAAAAACAACTTGGAGTGGGTCCCCCTGTACTACCTGGGTAAATGTTTGTAAAATCTGGGGGTTGCACCAAAGGTTGTATTTCCCGACTTCTCTCCAAAATACTCTGCCACTCTCCTCGCTATGAAGGTCTGCTCCGTGGCTGGAACCTCAGAGTCCTCACATACAGTTCAGGGCTATTCACCCTGTATGGTCTGTGGTGGGGACGAGCGTGTGACTATGGCCTGGAGAAGCTAACAAAAAGGAGGCTGTGGTGGACCAGTTGCATGGACTGAGTAGCCTGCTGGAGGATGAAGACAGGAAAGTAATACAACCTCTTCTGCAACCAACTAGACTTAATGAGAATTACCCCTTGCAGTGCGTGTGGGGGGGGGGGGGGGGGGGAGATGCCCAGAGTTGGGCTTTAAATCTCAGAATAATAAAAAGGGTTACAAGACAAAAAATACCTAATCCACTAATAAAACATTGTTGCCGTTTGCCAAATATCACCTGTATGTTCCACAGCACTACGGAAACAAGCGAGAAGTGTGAAGAAAGCACCATGATGAGCTGCTCTTCATTCCCGGGACCTAGCCTTTTTGTATTATTGAGGAATTAATGAATAATAGATTGTAACAGAAGATTATACAACACAATATTAGGGTATCTGAGCTAAAATCAAAAGAAATTGAACATGGAAATAACACATGGGAGTAAAATGACAGATTCGTCAAAACACTAGAAATTCAATTTTTGAGAATGAGTTCTCAATTGCAGCCCAATAAAATGCAACAATAAACAGCTATTCAAGCAGAAAATCCCAAACAAGTAATTTATTTAATTAGAGTGTATATTAAACTACCCCACCCTCTCACCATGGTGCCAGGTCTGATCAGCAGACACAGAAAATAGTAGTGTTAAGAATCTAGCCAATAAAGTTGGCTCCTCTAGTATAAAAGTTCACCTATTTTTCATAACGGCTGCATTAATTGTTTCAGCATTGTTCAGATTACTTTGGAGACATTCAAGCACAAGCCAAACATTTCTAAAAGGATAAATCTCTCTCTCAATTATTTTCTTTTTGGACAAGCGCACAAATTGTCAGATTTAATGCAGATTTAATGCACCATCACACCCTGTATGTATTCTGCGCTGCCTTACAGGAGGACCTTTTCAACTTATGCATGCCAGCCTATAGATGTTTATGAAAATTCAAAACAACCAAACATTACTGGGTTTGATGACTGTTCTACAAGATTTTTTTTTTTTTTTTGTATGCAGAAACATTACCTTGAAGATTGAGAACTCTTGGTTGTACAAATGAAGGCTTTACCACTTCGAACCACCAGAAAAGCTCAGCCATGAACACCAAGTAATTGGCCTGTCAAAAAAAAAAAACCATCAGATAGAAGCAAGATCAGAAATATGGAAATGAAGTCTAGGATCAATAAGGAAACAAGGGTCTCAAGACATACAGGGCTCAAGAAGTCGCTAGTAAGCTGTACAGTTCCTTCAGATCACAAAAAGCACTTACATCCACATTCTAAGACTAACTAACTAACTATCTAGCCCTGTAAAGAAGAAATCGGTATACATACCTTTTCTGAAGCCGATCCGATTTCCAGCGGTGGAATCTCTACAAAGGACACAGCAAACTACAGCTGTGAAATGAATGGGGAGCAATGTCACCCATAGCGTTACTATGGGGCTTCCATTGTTGGATGTGTCCTCTGCACCTGCCTCCACAGCAAAGCCACGGCTGACAGCTCATCGTGGGATCGGATCAGCTGCAGAAAAGGTATACCGATTTCTTCTTTACAGGGCTAGAAAGGTTAGTGTTAGATCGTGGATGTCTGTAGGAGCAGGGATTTTAGTTTTAAAGGTGGACTTCCACTTTAAGAACCATTTAAACGTATTTTAATAATCAGAACCTCTCATACTACACACCTGTGTTAGGCAAAAGTGCAATGTTAATTAAACTGGGGCCACTGCCAGCAAAGCTTCAGATGTATTCAGTTAGCTGCACATTCCTTACATGTTGGCTGGAGATAAAAGTCCATTCATTCAGGTACTGAAATTCTTATAGGAGTTTCAATAAAAAGCATAAAAGCTGCACTTTCAGCACTGAGATTCCAGGAAGTGCTGCCACCTGGAGGAGGAGAAGCATTCACTTCCACTGTCTGAAGTATCTTCATTTTCAACTAGGGTTTCTTTTAACCCTTTAACTGCCAGGTCCGTACTGAACGACACTGTCCCGCTCTCCTCTATGGGAAGATCGGGTGAAAACGGACCACCTGTCCATTTTCATCCGATCCATCAGAGAGATTGAGAATAGGACCTTCATCCGTCTGTTTTTTGAAGGCAGGATCGGATAGCGGCAGATGCCAACGGACTTGTCACCACTGACATCCGCCGTGCCACAGGAGAGACTGGAGAGTCCGATCAAGTCTGCCTGAAAAACTGACAGGTGGACCTGATAGGACAGCCTGTGTGAAAGGGCCCCAAGGGTAAATTTAGACATGCATCTAAATTGCCCTTGCCTCTAAAGCCCAAGGCTACACTCTAGAGGCTACTCACAGGAGATGGAGCGAAGTGATGCCTCCTCACCACCTGTTTTAATCCCATTTTTGCCAACAAACACGCCGCAACTGCATGCCGCCCCCCACCGCAAGTCTAAACAAAGCCTAAGGCCTTGTTCACGCAGAGCATACCAATACAGGGCCGTGTTTAGCTGCAGAGGGAAGCACAGGTGTTCCGTGCATCCCCATGCAGGCAGTCCCGTTGATGTCAATTTGGACACAGCAGCTGCACGCAAATACACAGGTGTTCCGTGCATTCCTGTGCAGGCAGTCCCATTCATGTCAATTGAAATACAGCAGCTGCAAGACACAGTCACAGCTCCCAACCTGACATCCATGTGGGTGCATGTCTCTGAACTCACACTGTCTGCGTTTGGGTCCATGCACCTACACCCACATGGATGTCAGACTTGTCCTTGCAGCTGCTGTGTTCCATTTGACATGAATAGGACTGCCTGCACAGGGATGCACAGAATACCTGTGTATCCCCATGAAGGTAAATGCGGCCCTCCATGGGCGTACGCTTTAGCACACCCCACTGAACGAGGTCTTAGTAGGAATTTAGCAGGAATTACATAAGTTATTTAAGTTGTTTTTGTATGCAAATAAAGATTTTAGTGTTTTTCTTTGAGAAAATAGTGATTTGATAAACATTTGTGCAAATATTGGAGGGCCTTAAATCAGTAACACCTTTTTATTCTACTGGTCATGTGCTTTCAGAAAATATATGATTTGGGTGGTCTTTCATAAATTCTGAATGCTGTAATGGAAAAATGAAAACCTTCAGATTTTTTGAAAAAATTGGATATTTACATTTTTGCGTACGTTCGATTTTCACCATCTTGCAAAAAGGAGCAATGTAAAAATATATATTTTTTTGTTATTTATTAACTCCATACAGGTTAAGCTTTTATATTTAGTAGGGATTTAGCAGGGATTTTGTCAAATTAGCCGGTCATGTGCTTTCAGAAAATATATGGCTTGGGGGGTCTTTTACAAATTCTTAAAGCTGTAAGGGGACAATGAAAAACTTCAGATTTTAGAGAAATTTGGATATTTACACTTTTGAGTCTGTTCGATTTTCACCATTTTGCAAAAAGGCACAATTTAAAAGTTACAAATATTCGGACGTTACTTCATTCTCTCAGCCATAAAGGGATGTTTTTTTTCCCCCTCTTAAAAGGCAAAATGTCTTTTTTTTTTTTTGCTTTTAAGGCCTCACATGCACACTGGACGTTTTTTACAGCTGCTGTTTTTGGCTTTAGACATTTTTTTCTACAGTCAAACTCTCCAGCATGTTAGCCTATGTGTCCATGCACACATAGGCTGTTATCAACTGTTTTTGGCTGTAAAAAAAAACCCAAAACTAGTGGGTTCCAAGAGGAGTTTTTCTTCTGTAAAAACGCTCCGTTTAAAAACGCTATTGCAAAAACGCTGAAAAACTCACTGCAAAGCTACTGGCATTTTTATTATAACATCCAGTGTGCATGAGGCCTGACAGAGCGAGAACGGGGATTTGTGTGTGTAAACCTGTCAGGGCTGAGGAGACTGATCTGTTGTTCCTAGTATATAGGAACAACGATCGGTCTCCTCCCCAAGTCAGTCCCACCCTCCCACAGTTAGAACACACACTGAGGGAACACATTTAACCCCTTGATCACCCCCTAGTGTTAACCCCTTTTCTGCCAGTGACATTTATACAGTAATCAGTGCATTTTTATAGCACTGGTCGCTGTATAAATATCAATGGTCCCAAAAGCGTGTCAAAAGTGTCTGATCTGTCCGCCGCAATGTCGCAGTCCCAATAAAAATTGCAGATCGCCTCCATTACTAGTAAAAAAAATAAAAATGCCATAAATCCATCCCCTATTTTGTAGACGCTATAACTTTTGTGCAAACCAATCATACGCTTATTGCAATTGTTTTTTACCAAAAAATATGTGTAAGAATATATATCAGCCTTAACTGATGAAGAAATGTGTTTTCTGTTTATTCAATTTTGGGATATTTATTATAGCACAAAGTAAAAAATTAGTTTTTTCAAAATTGTCGCTCTTCTTTTATTTATAGCGCAAAAAGTAAAAAACGCAGAGGTGATCAAATACCACCAAAAGAAAGCTCTATTTGTGGGAAATTGTCAATTAAAGCGATGCAGTGCCGTATCGCAAAAAATGGGTTGGTCAGGAAGGGGGTTAATCCTTCTGGGGCTGAAGTGGTTAAAGCATCGCCTATGGAGATTTTTAAGTACCGTAGTTTGTCGCCATTCCAAGAGGGTACACAATTTTAAAGCATGACATGCTAGGTATCTATTTACTCAGCGTAACATCATCTTTCACATTATAGAAAAAAAATTGGTCTAAAGTTACGGTTTCATTTTCTTTTTAATTCATTAAAATTTTATATTTTATAAATACTATATATACTTTAGGAGCGGTGTATACACCGCTCCTACAGTGCTGAAAAGATGCTTCTTGCGGGACTATTTTCTTAACGTCCTGCAAGCGCACCGCTTCAGTGTGAAAACACTCGGGCTTTCACACTGGAGACGCTCTTTACAGGCGCTATGCAGGTATTATTTTTAGCACTGTAGCGCCTGTAAAGCGCCTCAGTGTAAAAGCAGCCTTAGTATTCTGCTATTTTATCATTAGGAATTACACCTGTGCGAAGGGCCATCTTCGTCCACTTGTGATGCCCAGGTTTTCTGTGCATCCACGTGCAGACAGTCCCATTCATGTCTAGCAGTTAGTATAGGTTTTACTGATAAAGAAGCTATAGGTATGACTTAGCAGGGAACGTGAGAACACGGGTCTTTGTTTACAGACAGGCTTTTCTATGCAAGCTGAAGCTGCTTTCTAAAGCAAAACTTGGAACACCTTTTGTTTTGATTCACTTGGAATCTATTTAGCAGATGTAAACTGACAGTTCAATTAGGATTTTAATACAGAAATGTAAATACTGACCTTAATTGAGGATGAAACATATAACATGTCTTCCAAACTAAAATGACAGCATCCATTCAAGTACTCCTGGCAGAATTCCTGAATTAATTGGAGGTTATAAAGACTGTCAGCCAGGGACATAGATTCTTTGAAGCAGATATCTAAGAAAAAAACAAAAACAAAAAAAAAATGCTTGCATTATTAGTAAGCAGCCACAAAAATCACATGCCTTCATTAGTAAGGATATTGCTGTTATGATTTGTGTAATTTGGTTACCAAAATCCAATGTGAAAAGGTTTTCTAAATGCAAGTACAGTAAAACCTTGGCTTGAGAGTAATTTGGTTTGAGAGCGTTTAGCAAGACAAGCAAAATTTTTAAATAAATGTTGACTTGATATATAAGCGATGTCTTGATTTACAAGTGGCATCAAGTCACAACTGCGTATAAAAGAGAAAAGAGGCGCCTCTAAGTGTAGCAATATGGTTACATTTAATGAAGGTAAAACATTTAGAAACTCACATGGCTGATGATTTAAACAGGCACATCTAAGTATGCAGGCATCTGGGGTAAATCTGTCCACATAGACCACCCTCCTCACCGCCATTGACATTGTCCCTTCCACGCTGTGCTCCATGAGCGGTTCAAGCCACACTTTCAGATCGCTCTACTACAGGGTAGTCTTCCTGGTCATGATTGCAGACGGATAGCGGTGAGAGCTGGTGGTGCAGGGGACGGTCTATGTGGACCAGTTTACCCCAGATGCCTGCATACTTAGATGTGCCTTTTTTAATCATCAACCATGTGAGTTGCTAAATGTTGGACCTTCATTAAATGTAACCATATTGTTACACTTAGAGGCGCCTTTCTTCTCTTTTATACTCTCTAGCTTCATCATTGCTTCTAATCCCCTTGTGGAGGCTTCCATTGGTGGATGCACATTTTATGGTAACACAACCACAATCACATTGCTATAATCTTTTTATATGGACTATAAACTGAAGGACTTATGAATAAATGGTTGCGGAACTAATCATTTGAGTTTCCATTATTTCTTATGGGGAAATTCGCTTTGATATACAAGTGCTTTGGACTACAAGCATGCTTCCGGAACAAAACATACTCGCAATCCAAGGTTTTACTTTACCAGTATAAGAAAACTGCATTGCTCACCAGTAAGTCTGGGTAACTGTGTTACATCAAACCACCACACTGCCTGCTTATTTGAACACTGGATGGATGGAGAGGAAAAAATGACATTGTCCCTCATTAGTGGCACTGTTGGTGGTGTTGTGTCAGGTCATTACTGGATGGGTGGCTCCTTTTTAGGGCTGCCAGAATGCGTTTTTTCTGCCAGAGCACATAGTAGTCTAAAACGAAATGTGTTGTAGGCCACATTTCTTCGACATCTCATACCAGGGAACTGCACATCCTGAACCAAAGAAACAGTAAACTGTACTCGTCTTCAGACTGTATTATGTTTTAAGAATTTCCATCCGTGGATGGAAAATAAAAGTTTTTCTACATACCTTTTTAAAACCGTGTTACAAATCATTTTTCAACTCCATAGACACACATGTAAAGTCCCACTTTGCTTGCTCTTGAATTTTGTATTTACTAGGGATGGTGCCTCTTTGGAGTTATAGTTGTTTCACGCCTACCCCCACCCCTATATATAAATATGGCGTTGCCAGTCTTTCCCCACCTGTAGAATTCCTGCATAGACTCTCAGTCACTAACCAGATATACTGCTCCATTTATTTGGATATTTCCTACCAAGAATAAATAGGATAAGAATTCACATAAGTCCATCATACGCCGACCACCAATAACATTATGACCACTGACAGGTAAAGTGAATAACATTGATTATCTTGTTACAATGGCATCTGGAAGTGGGTGGGTTATATTAGGCAGCAAGTAAACATGTTATCCCTCAAATTGTTGTGTTGAAAACAGACAAAATGGGCAAGTGTAAGGATTTGAGAGATTTTAACAAGGAACAAATTGTAATGGCTAGATGACTGGGTTAGATCAACTCTGAAACTGCAGCTCTTGTGGGATGTCCCTGGTCTGCAGTGGTAAGGACCTACCAAAAGTGGTCCAAGGAGGAAAAAAAAAAATCTGAGAACCAGGGACAAGGTCATGGGCAGCCAAGGCTCATTGATGCACGTGGGGAGCATATGCTCGCTAATGTAGTCTGAAGAGTATAGAAGACTAGAAGAGTTACTGTAGCTTAAACTGCTGAAAAAATTAATGTGGGTTCTGATCAAAAGGGGTCAGAACACACAGTGCATCGCAGTTTGTTGTGTATGGGGCTGCGCAGCCACAGACTGGTCAGGGTGCCCACAGTCAAAAGTGCCCACACTGAGAATGTAAGCATCAGAACTGGACCACTAAGAAATGGAAGATGGTGATCTGGTCTGCTGAATCACGTTTTCCTTTACATCATTTGGATAGCCAGATGCGCGTGTGCCGCTTACCTGACAAAGAGATGGCACCAGGATGCACCGAGAAGAAGGCAAGCCAGCAGAAACTTAAACGACCTGTTACAGACAGCATGGTGCCAGATACCACAGCATACCTTCAGAGGTCTAGTGGACCTGGAAACTACAGACCCGTTAGCCTAACATCAATAGTATGCAAGGGGTGATAAGGGACTATATATACACAAGATTTTAGTAATGCAAAGGTATCATTAGCAGTAATCAGCATGGATTCATGAAAAATCGTTCTTGCCAAACAAATCTACAAACCTTCTATGAGGAGGTGAGCTGCCATCTAGATAAAGGCAGGCCCGTAAAAGTAGTGTATCTGGATTCTGCAAAGGCATTTGATACAGTTCCCCACAAACATTTACTATACAAGCTAAGGTCTGTCAGCATGGACCAAAGGGTGAGTACCTGGATTGAAAACTGGCTACAAGGGTGAGTTAAGAGGGTAGTGATAAATTGGGAATACTCGGAACGGTCCAATGTGGAAAGTGGGGTCCCTCAGGGTTCTGTCCTGGGACCAATCCTATTTAATTTAATCATAATCATAAATGACCTGGAGGATGGGATAAATAGCTTAATCTCAGTTTTTGCGGACGATGCTAAGCAGGGCAATAGCTTCTCCGCAGGATGTGGAAACCTTGCAAGAAAATCTGAACAAATTAATGGGGTGGGCAATTACATGGCAAATGAGGTTTAATGTGGAAAAATGTAAAATAATGCATTTAGGTGGCAAAAACTACTCACTAGAGGGAGAACCTCTGGGGGAATATAGGATGGAAAAGAACTTGGGGGTCCTAGTAGATGACAGGCTCAGCAACAGCATGCAATGCCAAGCTGCTGCAAGCAAAGCCAATAGAATATTGGCAGGCATTAAAAAGGTATTAACTCCAGAGATAAAATGATAAGTCTCCAACTCTACAAGGCTCTGGTCCGACCGCACATGGAGTATGCCGTCTAGTTCTGGGCTCCAGTCCTCAGGAAGGATGTGCTGGAAATGGAGAGAGTACAGAGAAGGGCAACAAAGCTAATAAAGGAACTGGAGGATCTTAATTATGAGGAAAGATTACAAGCACTGAACTTATTCTCTCTGAAGAAGAGACGCTTGAGAGGGGATAGGATTTTAATGTACATATACCGTACTGTGACCCCACAATAGGGATAAAACTTTTCCGCAAAAGGGCATTTAAAAAGATTCGCTGCCATCCACTAAAATTAGAGTTAAAGCGATTTAACCAGAAACAGCGTAGAGGGTTCTTTATGGTAAGAGTGGTAATAATGTGTAATTCTCTTCCACAAGTTGTGTTTTCAGCAGGGAGCATAGATAATTTCAAAAAAACTATTAGATAGGCATCTAAACAAAACATACCAGGGATATACAATGTAATATTGACATAAAAGCGCACACACACACACACACACACACACACACACACACACGACTTGATGGACTTGTGTCTTTTTTTCAACCTTACCAACTATGCAAGTCCATGCCTCGACGGGCTGGGCTGTTACAGTGGCAAAAAGGGGGACCTACTCAATATTAGGTTCGTGATCGTAATGTTATGGTGGGTGGGCACAATGTGATGGCTGATCGGTGTGTACATGTAGACCGAGCACACTTTCTTCTTTTAACACAGCTGCAGTGTTTCCTTTACTTGCAGTTCATTTACTGGATTCTTTTTTGATGTCTGAAGTAGTTGTTCAATTCACAAAGCAGTGTACTGCCTACAGTGTGTTCATCAGTGATATATGCTCCACACTTTAGAAATACAGTATTAGGCACATAATGAAAAAAAATGAACATTTAAAAAAGGTCAGGGGATTGAAAACAGTATTACTCTAAGGAGGGAAAGGGATTAAACATATTTATTGTGTTAAAAAAAGCATGATCACATGGTTGATACCAATGGTACAGTAAGCTTATGGAAGGCACGAGTTACTGTATAGGACGGGAACAAATGATAAATTGTTGTAATACTTTAATACCGTATGGTTGTAGGGTTAAAGTGGATATAAAAGGTTTACACACCCCTCTTAAAATGTCAGGTTTCCGTGATGTAAAAAAATGAGATAAAAATAAATGATTTGAGAACTTTTTCCATCTTTAATGTGACCTTTAAACTGTACAACTTAATAGGAAAACAAACTGAAATCTTTTTTTTGGGGGGGTGGGGGGGGGGGGAGTAAAAACAAAAAAATGAAAGTGTGGTTGCATAGGTGTGCACACCCTCCTATAACTGGGGATGTAGCGGTGTTCAAAATTAAGCAAGCAATCACATTCAAACTCATAATAAATAGGAGTCAGTACACACCTGCAATCATTTAAAGTGCCTCTGATAAACCCCAAATAAAAGTTCAGCTGTTCTAGTAGGTCTTTCCTGACATTTCCTTAGTCGTATCCTACAGCAAAAGCCATGGTCCGCAGAGAGCTTCCAAAGCATCAGAGGGATCTCATTGTTAAAAGGTATCAGTCAGGAGAAGGGTACAAAAGAATTGCCAAGGCATTAGATATACCATGGAACACAGTGAAGACATTCATCATCAAGTGGAGAAAATATGACAACAGTGACATTACCAACAACTGGACGTCCCTCCAAAATTGATGAAAAAAGACAAGAAGAAAACTGGTCAGGGAGGCTGCCAAGAGGCCTACAGCAACATTAATGAAGCTTCTGGAATATTCGGCAAGTACTGGCTGTGTGGTACATGTGACAACTATCTCCTATATTCTTCATCTGTCTGGGCTATGAGGTAGAGTGCCAAGACGGAAGCCTTTTCTTACAAAGAAAAACATCCAAGTCCGGCTAAATTTTGCAAAAACACATCTGAAGTCTCCCAAAAGAACGTGGGAAAATGTGCTATGGTCTGATGAAACCAAGGTTGAACTTTTTGACCATAATTCCAAAAGATATGTTTGGCGCAAAAACAACATTGCACATCACCAAAAGAACACAATACCCACAGTGAAGCATGGTGGTGGCAGCTTCATGCTTTGGGGCTGTTTTTCTTCAGCTGGAACTTAGTCAATGTAGAGGGAATTATGAACAGTTCCAAATATCAGTCAATATTGGCACAAAACCTTCAGGCTTCTGCTAGAAAGCTGAACATAAAGAGGAACTTCATCTTTCAGCATGACAACGACCCAAAGCATACATCCAAATCAACAAAGGAATGGCTTCACCAGAAGAAGATTCAAGTTTTAGAATGGCCCAAGCAGAGCCCAGACCTGAATCCGATTGAAAATCTGTGGGGTTGTGCACAGGAGATGCCCTCGCAATCTGACAGATTTGGAGTGTGTTTGCAAAGAAGAGTGGGCAAATATTGCCAAGTTAAGATGTGCAATGCTGATAGACTCATACCCAAAAAGACTGAGTGCTGTAATAAAATCAAAAGGTCCTTCAGCAAAGTATTAGTTTAAGGCTGTGCACACTTATGCAACTATATTATTTTATTTTTATTATTTTTACTTCGCGCCACCGAAAAGATTTCAGTTTGTTGTTCAACTGAGTTGTACAGTTTATATGTCACATTAAAAAGGTGGGAAAAGTTCTGAAATGATTTATCTTTGTCTCATTTTTTTACATCACAGAAACCTGACATGTTAACAGGGGTGTGTAGACTTTTTATATCCACTGTACATAAAATAACGGTCAACAGCCTGCATGCCCTCTTCTGTCATGGAACTGCTCTCTCATCCTCTGGCTGCCTAATGGTAACTTCAATACAAACCTATCCTATTATCAAAAGAGCTTTCATACACACTTGCAGTATATTCTTCAGGCTGTAAAATGGGGAGATCAAGCTCATCTGTGTAGTTAGATCGGGGGGAAACTGATTAATTTCTGGCCAAATGCTTGTTGCTTGTGGATCCTTTGTCCTTAAAGAGTAAGTTTGTATTCATTAAAAGGGAGCTCTTAGACTAGTACAGGGCGTACAGAGAGATTCCCCCATCAACACAGTCAATGCTGAATCGAGTGATTTTCTGGAAAGAAAACTGCAACATCTATGGCCTGCCTCTTGCCTGCTATAAAAATAATTCACACTTTTTTTCAGATTTTCTTTTGCTGCATTGATGGGAGTACTATGTATGCATAGGGAAACAGCATTTGTCAGGGGGAGCAAGTGATGGAACAACATATTTCTCTCATGATAGGTGTAGTTTAAAATGGAATGTTCAGATTACAGCATAAGTCACTTGTGTTGGGCTGCATTGCACATTCCAGGCCCAATGCAATAAACAAGCCAAAATCCCTTCTAAAAAAGAGGTACACCAAGTACTGCAAGAATCCAAGATGGTGGCACATGCAGATGCAGCGGCTGGGTGCTCTGTACAGCAGTGTGAGAGGAGGACTGTTTGCCTAGGGTTGTATTGTCCATAATCCCATCAGGTACAGTATTTTAGGAATTTTAATTTTTTTTTTACCATTTTAAGACCGGGCCCTTTTTTCAAACTTGTTATTTACAAGTTAAAATCATTTTTTTTTGCTAGAAAATTAATTAGAACCCCCAAACATTATATATTTTTTTTTGTACCACCCTAGAGAATAAAATGGTGGTTGTTACAATACTTTTTGTCACACTGTATTTGTGCAGCAGGTCTTACAAATGCACTTTTTTGTGAAAAAATTGTGTCACTTTTATTCCTATTACAAGGAATGTAAACATCCCTTGTAATAGAAAAAAAGCATGACAGGTCCTCTTAAATATGAGATCTGGGGTCAAAAAGACCTCAGAACCCATATTTACACTAAAAGCTCAATAAAAAGAATAAGAATTAAATATCATTTAAAAAAATAAAATAAAAATGTTGCTTTAAGAGCTATGGGTGGAAGTGACGTTTTGACGTCGCTTCGGCCCTGCAATGGTATGGAGACGAGTGGGGGCCATCTTCTTCTCACCCATCTCCATACCTAACAGGGGAGCGGACACGATCGCCTCCACCGCTGCTGACTGCTCTGAGAAGCAGCGGAGGGCACTGGAGAGCGGTGGGAGGAGGCCCTCTCCCATCGCCAATTAAAATGATCTCATGGCGAATCCGCTGCAGAGACCACTTTTATCTGAAAGCGGACCACCCGCTGAAGAAGAGGATATCGGGGTTATGGTAGCTAGCTGCTTCCATAACAACGATATCCCTCTTCAAAGGAATAATGATGGTGGGCGGTCCGGAAGTGGTTAAAAAACATTTTATATTTTGATATATTTAAATAGAAATGTGTGCATGTGCTAGGAGTATGTATGTGTGATTTTGTTAAGTGTTTTATTGCTGCTGTAAAGAGTACCTGAATAAATTTTGTTGAATGTACACAATGACAATAAAGTATATCTAATACAATTTAAATTAATTGTAAATATAGTAAATAAAAGCTGACCACTGTAAGCACCTGTCAGTGTTAAAGTGTTTGTTACCCTAAAAAAAAAAAAAAAAAAAATATGGATCCTGTTCCTTAAAAGCATGAACAGCAGCACAGTGCTTGTGCTGTTTAATTTGGCCCCCTGTATCACCTGAAATACCTGGCTGATCCTGCCTGGTTCTGCCTTCCCCTTTGTAAACTGACCACGGTTTATTATGGCTGCTGAGCCCGGACACCGTGGTCAGTTTACGTGCCTCCATCATCCACAGCCCTGCTCTGTGCTCTCCTCCCCCCTCCCCAACTTGCCCGTCAGCTCCGTGTCCATATCAGCCCCCTCCCCTCCTGCAAATACTGTTAATTTTCCACACTATCCTCCATTTATGAATGTAATCTGCCCCAGTGTCTGTGCCTTATAAAAATAAATGCAGCTATATACCTGTTTTCAGAGTGTCGCTCACGTGACCGGCTGGCTCCCTCCTCCCCCCCTCCTGACTAATGTCAGCGGGGATCCTCGGCCCCACCCATTGCAGCTGTCAGGCCGAGAGGGGAGAGGCAGCAGGTCACGTGAGTGCCGAGCATCTCTTTGAAAACAGGTATACAGCTGCATTTTTTATAAGGCACAGACACTGGAGCAGATTACATTAATAAACAGAGAGGATAGTGTAAGTTTTACGTAGTGGGTTAACAACCACTTTAAATGGTTTGTCTCAACCCCCTAATTGCTACTTTACTAGGCAGTGTGTTCTGTTAAATTTTTCAACTTCATAACAGTTTAATCTAAAATGTCTAAATCACTGGTCTCCAAAACGTGGCTCAGATGCGGCCCTTTGCTTGCCTTTATCTAGCCCTTGAGGCACTTAACACTCCCCCCCTCCCTCCCCTACTGAAACCAATAATGGGGTACCATTCTTCCCACTGATGCTAATGATAGGGCATTATTCCTTACCCTGATACCAACAATAGGGCATTATTCCAGCCACTGATATCAATGATGGGGCATTTTTTACTAACACTAGCCACAGCCTGCACCCCCAAAATGTCTGAAGTAAACTGGCCCTGTTTGGAAACCCCTGGTCTAAATCTAAAAAAAGAAAAAGGAAACGATCACAGTCACCACATCTAAGAATTGGAAAAATGCTATTAGACATGTGTAATTTGTTTAGTTCAAAATTCATACACATACCTTAATTCGGAACTATCCGAATTTCTCCAAATATTTGTTAAGTCAAAAAAAATAAATAAATAAAAATAGGAAAGCCGAAAATTCGAAATTCGGACATACAAATATAAGAATGAAAATCCGAAAATTCCAAATAACGAAAATCCAAAAAGCTGAAATAACTAAAAATAACTTAACTATTACTAACTATTAAATTATAGGTATTGGAATTTCCTTTCAAATGTAGCTGTTAGTGAACGTAACGAATACGAATTTACGAATTATCCGTAGTAACGAATGCCGTATCTAAGCGAATGGAATGTAACGAAGTAACAATAAATAACAATAATAATAATAATAATAATAAAAACGCATTATTATTTAGTTCTGTTCCATTTGTTTAGATGCGGCATTCGTTATTTGAGATCATTCATAACTTCAGATAAATTTGTATTTGTTACGTTCACTAACAGTCAAATTTTAAAAGGAAATTCCAATACCTATATTAAATTAGTTATTATAATCTATTATAATTTAATAGTTATTATAATCCGAAAATTCTAAATAATAACTAATATTATTAGTAAGGAAAGTCTGAAAATTCAAAATAATAAGCTTTCTTATTTTTGGATTTTCGAATTCCAAATTTCTGATTTCCGAAAAAAAACCAAAAAACGAACGAAGCGAAAAACAAACACATTTTTCAGGATTGCACCACGTCTAACTGCAATATAATAGATTTTAGTTTTTGTGTTGAATACCGCTTGAAAAATAGGGTGGCATGTTCTGCTGGAAAAAATTGCTCTTAGTACCTTCTAATCTGATCACATCCGGGCAGTAAAAGTGGATGAGAGCAGCTATTGCACAGCCATCAGTTGCATCCTTTAAGAGGTTCTCCATTAGAGGAATATATGGTAGCTGCTTGTATAGAGACTGTTCCTTCCTATATCTTGCCTGTAAAGGGAGAGAAAAGGGGAAATTTAACAAAACATTTGAAATAAGCTGGCAGAAATATAGATGTCATTTACATAGACTGTTTGAACTTTCTAGAACACCTCTTTCAGAACTAGATTAGTAAAATGTATTTTTCACATGCCACAGACTACCACAAAAAGGGGAACCTTAGATGTAAAAAGCATGCAGTAGTAGTTTACAAATATGCAGGAAAAATTTAAAAATGTAATATTTTTTCCCCACTAAGAAACCCACGGCAACCAAACAAAAAGCTCCAAAATCCATAACAAAACTGAGGATTGTCAACAGGGCCTGTACTCTCTGATGTCTGGTGTTCTCAATACACATTTCACTAGTAATACCTTGAATTGAGCAGATTCTACCATTTGGAATTCTAACTTGGAATAACTGAGACTCAGTCTAATAGTTGGTGTTTAGAAAACGTTAAATACATTATCAGTACACAGGGCTCTCAAAAACATAAGATAACTGCCCAGCCTGTCAAATTCAAACCAAGTATCTATGGCTACATTGTATCAGTAGCAGACACTTCCAGCTGACTGTACTTAAAGTGGAACTTCACTCATTTTTTCCCACTTTCCAGCTATTAAATCTTCTGTCCTGGTTGTTTTTTGGATAGTAAAACATTTTTTTTCTACTAGTAAATACCTTATACAGCCCACTTCCTGTTTCTTGTCTGGTCATTAGCTTAGGCTTATGACATCATGCACAGCTCTCTCTCACTCTGGTGAAAGTTTGCCAGGAAGGGAGGAGGGGTGAGACATAAGAGGGCCAATGAGAGCTGCAGAGCTGGGGGTGTGCCTTTGTGTGTCTGCGTAAATCCAGGAAGTGAACAGGCAGCAGCTTCAGCTGCCCACAGTTAAAATGGTTGCAGCCAGACTGAGTGGAGAGAGATTTCTGCAGCATATTTGGCAAGTACAGAATCACAGTATATATATGAGATATGGGTTTTTTCTCTGGCCGATATTTACAAATCGCAGCGGGCGATGGACGATATATGATGGCGATTTTTTTTTGGGCCGATTTTTTATTTTTATTTTTTACCCTTCATCTCATAAAATCTAACAGTTAGACCCTTTTTAACACTGGAGCATTTTTCATGCGCTTTTGGGCTAAAAATAGCGCCTGTAAAGTGCCTGCAAAACGGCTCCCCTGCAGTCTCAGTGTGATATCCCGTGTGCTTTCACATTGAGGCGATGCGCTGGCAGGATGTTAAAAAAAAAGTCCTGCAAGCAGCATTCTTGGAGCAGTGTATACCTCTCCTCCACCACTCCTGCCCATTGAAATGAATGCGCACCGCTTCCGAAGTGCCTGCTGAGCGATTCAGCAGTGGCGCTTCACGGGTGCATTTTATCGGCCGCTAGCTGGGTTTTATCGGCCGCTAGCAGCCGAATAGCGCCGCTAAAATAACAGTAAAGCGCCGCTAAAACTAGCAGCGTTTTACCGTCAACGCCTGCCCGCTCCAGTGTGAAAGCAGCCTTAATTAATACGTGATACAGAAAATTTCTTACATTTAAACATTTATTAAACAAAACAAACCTCCAATCAGTTCACTTGTATGTATAATTTAGATTAAAAAAACCCAAAAACCTATATCTTAAATATTAAATACACAAAAACAGGTAATCAAAATTTTTGGACGAAAAAAAAAAAAATGGGCTAACTTTACTGTTTGAGTTTTTTTTAAATTCATTAGTGTATTTTTTCCCAAAAAAATAGCATTTGAAAGACTGCTGTGCAAATACAGTGTGACATAAAATATTGCAACAACCGCTATTTTATTCCCTAGGGTCTCTGCTAAAAAAAATATATATCATTTTTGGGGGTTCTAAGTGATTTTCTAGCAGAAAATACAGGATTTTTACTTGTAAGCAACAAGTGTCAGAAAAGATTTAGTCTTTAAATGGTTAAACTGAGAACTCCCACACACGGAGTTAGGCCTCATTCACACAAGGCGGACGCCGCTTCCACGGAGTCCGCCGGCTCAGCGGGAGATCTCTCCGTTTAACTCCGCTGAGCCGGCGGATCACAGGTCCCTCTCTGCTCACTGAGTGGGGAGGGGCTTATCAGGCGCCACTGCTGCCTATGGAGAGATTGGACGAAAACAGACAGCGTGTCCGTTTTCATCAGATATCACCCGATCTGATCCGCCAGCGACGGATCCGAGCGTAGAGGCATCCGTCTGCTTTCAGCGGATCAGATGTCAGCGGACACGTCTCCGCTGACATCTGTCGCTCCATAGGCTAACATGGAGCGCTCATTCAGGCCCACCGTCAAAACTGACAGGCGGACCTGAACGGTCCGATCGTGTGAAATTGATGAGTGATCAGTTCATTGATGAGTAGAAACATTGTATCTCTTCTTGGTTCTTTTATCAGACTTGGCAGGCTACCCAGAGAGGACAAACAAGTGGCTCCACGGAAGACTTCAGGCAACTTGAAATGACTTCTATTACAGAAGTCATTTGCAAGTCGAGCTGAAGTTATAATCGGCCTTTTTTTATCAGCACAATCGGCCGATGCTGATTAATTAAAAAACGCCAAATATCGGCTGGTGGATATATCGGTCAACCTCTAATAAATATACAAAGCTAGCCCAAATGAACCATTTCCTTCACCAATTGATGCAGCAGCTGCCAGCACTGTATTAAATGTGGCCTCGGCTACATACAATAATACAGGGCTGCGTTTCGGCAGTTGGATTTCCCGTCCTACTCCTGAAACAAAATCTTGTTGGGCTGATTGCTGCTCAGCAATTCGCAGAAAGTTTTGTATTTTATGAATTAATACAAGCTTTGATCTGACTGGCTGAGGCAGACAGTCATGCATGACCTCCACCTCTGCCAATCCGAGGCAGCCTGTGTGCCAGTATAACAGACAGGCACGTTTAGAAGGGGTAAGTAATGACAGTCCCTCATTTCACATGGCAGGATTTCTTTACAGTAGTTCTAGAGTCAAAAAGTTTTTTACTTTAATGAATTATCTACCACTACCTGCTCCTTTCCCCTGTCCCTAAACACCTACGCAAGTCCTCTCTCAATCAAGTCAGGTTGTAGTATCCTTTCAGTCCCCATCTGCAGTACCGCTGCTCTCTTCCTGGTCCTACAGGAGACGTCAATGGACGTCTTTCCATTTACAGGAGACGTCAATGGACGCACACAGCCCAGCTCAGGAGCATGCCCACACAGGTGCTCCTTTGGCACGCCGCTTACTGAGGGGTAATCGCAAGGAAGAGAGGAGCAAAAAGCGCAGGCAGGGGACTCTAGAAAGAGGAAGTGAGTGCAATATCGTCACACAGAGCAGGTAAGTAAAACAGATTTTTTTTATTGTAACACCATTCTGTTTTTAAAAATGATTGAGCCTAGGTTCAGACTAGTGCGATGTGGGAACCAGCGCTGGTTCCCGCATTGCTCCTCTCCTACAGGCAGTTCACACGGCCTTCTACGAACCGCTGCAAGTGTCAATACATTGTTAATGACACCGCCAGATTGTGCAAGTTCTCACTGCGATCTGTGAACCAGAAATCGGATCGCATAGGTGAGAACACCCATGCGATCCGATTTTAGTGTGGGGAAAAAAGTCCCTGCACTTTTTTTCCTGCGAATTTAATGCAAGTTCAGCCATACAACTGTATGGCTGAACTCTCACCGCCCAGACATCACATGCGATCAGCACCTGCAGTGCGGGTCCGAATCACATGTGACGTCTAAGATTGCGCTAGTGTGAACCTGGGCTTAAGGTTTAAAGAACGGATATAAATTAGTAAATTTGTGCCAATGATTATGCACCTCTTGCACAGAATTGCTCCCTCAATGGTATTTTAAATAAAAATATCAGGATTAGATGCTGTATTTAGCAAAGAGACGACAAGAAAATATTTCTTTCTTTGGTTTTTCATGGGCATTAAAACACTTGCCTTATCAAGTCTCTCTCTCACTATCAATAGCTTGGTATTTTTTATTTATTGTTTTGGACTGAAGCTGTGCTAAACGTCACTACGTATGTACTATGTACTATTTGTTAATGTGCATTCTTTTCAACCACTGGTTGCCGCTGACTGGCTGCCTTTTTGCAGATGGACCACTTCAGGGCTTATATTGGATGCGCTTGTACATGAAAACCACAGACACATTTTCATTCATGACACGTTTCAGAGAGCTAGTATGATAGCACCTTTCAACTCCAGTCTCTTACATACACAATGCATGGGTCAGCTGTCTGCAGGCTTGGAAATCCTTCCCTAACCTTCTACTCCCTCACTGACAAAGGATTTACAAGTGAAATCAATTAGATAACACAGCTTTCACCCGATTTCACCTGGTCATTCTATTTCCAGAAAAGAACATGCATCCTTAATGCCATGTACAATGAGGGCAAGTTTAGCCCACACCTTCTGTAAGAACATGACCTAAGCCAGACATACAGCAAGTCTAAATTGAATTTCTCAGAAATACCAAGATTCAGGGCTGACTCGGGTACATCTGTGAACTGCCAATCCTACTGCCTATAGACAGGACACCATTTCATACACGTTTGCCAAATTTAGGAAACCGTGACCATGTCATCTGAACTTTAACACAAGGTTGTATGCAACAGCATTTGTGCTCTGCAGTCATATGCCCTGTACACACGGTCGGACATTGATCGGACATTCCGACAACAAAATCCATGGATTTTTTCCGACGGATGTTGGCTCAAACTTGTCTTGCATACACACGGTCACACAAAGTTGTCGGAAAATCCGATCGTTCTGAACGCGGGACAGAAAAACACGTACATCGGGATTATAAAACGGGGCAGTAGCCAATAGCTTTCGTCTCTTAATGTATTCTGAGCATGCGTGGTACTTTGTGCGTCGGATTTGTGTACACACGATCAGAATTTCCGACAACGGATTTTGTTGTCGGAAAATTTTATAGCAAGCTCTCAAACTTTTTGTGTCGGAAATCCCTATGGAAAATGTGTGATGGAGCCTACACACGGTCGGAATTTCCGACAACAAGGTCCTATCACACATTTTCCATCGGAAAATCCTATCGTGTGTACAGGGCATAACAGCATTATAGTAGCTAGGGAGCACCTCAAGTCCTGAACAATGTAACTGACCTAAACAATAGGGCAATAGGGTGTTGATGTGCAACTGTCTGCATAAGCCCCATATATATTTAAAGTCTGGGTTCGGACACAATACATTTAATTTATGAGGATATATATATACACCGGTATATATAAAGAGATGTATATACAGTGGGGACAGAAAGTATTCAGACCCCCTTAAATTTTTCACTCTTTGTTATCTCTTTGTTATATTGCAGCCATTTGCTAAAATCATTTAAGTTCATTTTTTTCCTCATTAATGTACACACAGCACCCCATATTGACAGAAAAACACAGAATTGTTGACATTTTTGCAGATTTATTAAAAAAGAAAGACTGAAATATCACATGGTCCTAAGTATTCAGACCCTTTGCTCAGTATTTAGTAGAAGCACCCTTTTGATCTAAGACAGCCATGAGTCTTTTTGGGAAAGAAGCAAAAAGTTTTTCACACCTGGATTTGGGAATCCTCTGCCTTTCCTCCTTGCAGATCCTCTCCAGTTCTGCCAGGTTGGATGGTAAACATTGGTGGACAGCCATTTTTAGGTCTCTCCAGAGATGCTCAATTGGGTTTAAGTCAGGGCTCTGGCTGGGCCATTCAAGTACAGTCACGGAATTGTTGTGAAGCCACTCCTTTGTTATTTTAGCTGTGTGCTTAGGGTCATTGTGTTGTTGGAAGGTAAACCTTCGGCCCAGTCTGAGGTCCTGAGCACTCTGGAGAAGGTTTTCGTCCAGGATATCCCTGTACTTGGCCACATTCATTTTTCCCTCGATTGCAACCAGTCATCCTGTCCCAGCAGCTGAAAAATACCCCCACAGCATGATGCTGCCACCACCATGCTTCACTGTTGGGACTGTATTAGACAGGTGATGAGCAGTGCCTGGTTTTCTCCACACATACCGCTTAGAATTAAGTCCAAAAAGTTCTATCTTGGTCTCATCAGACCAGAGAATCTTATTTCTCACCATCTTGGAGTCCTTCAGGTGTTTTTTTTAGCAAACTCCATGCGGGCTTTCATGTGTCTTGCACTGAGGAGAGGCTACTGTCAGGCCACTCTGCCATAAAGCCCCGACTGGTGAAGGGCTGCAGTGATGGTTGACTTTCTACAACCTTCTCCCATCTCCCAACTGCATCTCTGGAGCTCGGCCACAGTGATCTTTGGGTTCTTCACCTCTCTCACCAAGGCTCTTCTCCCCCGATAGCTTAGTTTGGCCGGACGGCCAGCTCTAGGAAGGGTTCTGGTCATCCCAAACATCTTCCATTTAGGGATTATGGAGGCCACTGTGCTCTTAGGAACCTTAAGTGCAGCAGAATTTTTTTTGGAACCTTGGCCAGATCTGAGCCTTGTCACAATTCTGTCTCTGAGCTCTTCAGGCAGTTCCTCTGACCTCATGATTCTCATTTGCTTTGACAAGCACTGTGAGCTGTAAGGTCTTATATAGACAGGTGTGTGGCTTTCCTAATCAAGTCCAATCAGCATAATCAAACACAGCTGTGCTCAAATGAAGGTGTAGAACCATCTCAAGGATGATCAGAAGAAATGGACAGCACCTGAGTTAAATATATGAGTGTCACAGCAAAGGGTGTGAATACTTAGGACCATGTGAAATTTCAGTTTTTCCTTTTTTAATAGATCTGCAAAAATGTCAACAATTCTGTGTTTTTCTGTCAATATGGGGTGGTGTGTGTACATTATTGGAGAAAAAAAAAATGAACTTAAAATGATTTTAGCAAATGGCTGCAATATAACAAAGAGTGAAAAATTTAAGGGGTCTGAATACTTTCCGTCCCCACTGTATATAGTATATGACCAAAAGTATTGGGCCTGCCTTTACACGCACATTAACTTTAATGGCATCCCAGTCTTAGTCTGTAGGGTTCAATATTGAGTTGGCCCACCCCGGCCTACCTAATTTCCTGAGAACTTAAAATGTCAGCACAGTACAAAATACACCCCCCCCACCCAAATGACCCCTTGTTGGAAAGTAGACATTCAAAGATATTTAATAATTAGCCTGGTGAGTTTTTAAAAGTATTTTGGAAAAAAAAAAACCCAAAAAAACAAAAAAAGCATATTATTTAATATTTTTCACCCACATACTGTCACCATATGACTGCTGTGGTGGGGCTCAGGGAAACTCACTTGTGACAGTATGTTAGAAAAAATAAAAAAAATCCCCACGGTTTAAATTCACCTTTTGTTGACCAACTCACTACCCATGCTGGAAGTCTAATGGTAAAATAATACTGACATTAGAAAGGAGTACATTTTGTTCACGTGTTGCAGTGTGTTGCTAATGTGCTTTAAATATTACTTTTAAAGTAAATAGAGAAAAACCTTTGGTCAGTTTACACTATATGTTGCTATCAGTGTCCCATTAGAGAAGTGTCTACAAAAGGGAAAATAATTCTCCTCCATATCTTTTCACACAGGCGCGCTTTGCTCTGTTTAAATCAGAGCAGAACAGGACAGGACAGGACAGGTGTCAGTTTTTGTATGCAAGACCTATGGTGGCTCTAAGGGGGATCGGATGTAAATGGACTTGTGTCTGTTTACATCAGGGTACCTCTGACATATCGCATTTTGGTATTTTTTCTAGACAGACTTGGAGGTAGGCAGATGTAAAATTAAATATTGTAATCCTTCATTATTCTACTCAAAAACTTAACACATAAATCAGGTATGCATACACTTAAATCCCCTTGGAAGATGCACTTGCTGTTTTGTTGTTTTTCCCTTAACCACTTGCCGACCAGGCCATAGCCGAATGACGTCTACAGCACGGTGGGCTAGTTCTGGGAGGGTGTCCAGAGATGTCCTCCCAGACTCGCGCTTCCTGCACGCCCCCCGGGGCGCACACCTGGAAGCGTCTGTGATCGCCAGGTTCTCTGGACCAGGCGCATCACGGATCAGGGTAAAGGGCCGATAACAGCAGCCCTTTACCATGCGATCACTCCAATGACAGAGCAATCATTTGTCAACAAACCGGCGCATGTCCGGTTGAGCTCCCTCCCCTCTCCTCACACTGATTGGTACAGCATGTAATGAGAGGAGGGAGCCGGTGCAGCAGCAGTGTGGGATAGGTCTGAAGTACCCACAGCGCTGATCTGTGCCCATTCATGCCTCATCCGTGCCCAATATGTGCCTCATCTATGCCCACCCATGCCACATCAGTTCTCAACCGTGCCTCCTAGATTATGTGTTGGGGTGTTCTCTTTCCAGAATGGGGTCATTTTGTGGGCGTTTCCATTGTCCTGGAAAATGTGTAATTTATGCTCCAAGAACGCCTGACTATGCTCCCTGCGTGTTGGGCCTCTGTATGTGGCTTGGCTGTGAAAAAGTCACACACATGTGGTATCCCCATACTCAGGAGTATCAGTATGTGTTTTGGGGTGTAGTTACAAGAACGCATATGTCATGTGAGAGAAAACCTGTTAATATGACAATTTTGTGGAAGAAAAAAAAAATTTAAAAAAAATCTTAATTTTGCAAAGAATTGTAGGAAAAAATTACAACTTCAAAAAACTCACCATGCCTCTTAATACCTTGAAATGTCTACTTTCCAAAAAGGGGTAGGCCGTCAGTGATCAATTTTCAGTGACTGGCACCATAAGCTTGTAGACTCGCTTGTATAACTTTTACACAGACCAAATAATATGCATGGATTTTGGTTACATTTACCAAAGATATGTGAATAGGTATAAATTTTGCCCAAAATTTATGAAGTACAATTACTAATTTGCTAAATTTTATAACAGAACCAAAGAAAAATACATTTTTTTTTCAAAACAAAATTTTCTATCTTTTTTTCATTTATAGCGCAAAAAATAAAAAACCCGGTGGTGATTAAATACCACCAAAAGAAAGCTCTATTTGTGTGAAAAAAAGGACACAAATTTAATATGGGTACAGTGTTGCTTGACTGAGTAATTGTCATTCAAAATGTGAGAGCACTGAAAGCTGAAACTGATCTGGTTAGGAAGGGGGTATAAGTGCCCAGTGGTTAATCAGCATGTTAAAATGCATAGGTATGAACTTTTGGAGAATTGGATAGATGTAAAAAGAGACAGATATTCAGCCCTAACTTCATTACCAACTCTAACATACCCTAGTAAGGAGGAAGCTGCAGATTCCAGCTTGACCATGATCTGGGACAAGCATGGCATGCTGCATGAAAATTAGATGAACATCTAAGGCATATATGACGATGGTCTGCTGTAAAATGGGGTGAATGGTGAGGATAAAAGAGCACGATATGGTAGACAAGCCACTATGAAAACATCCACTACACATTAGAAGCTGAGCGGCACTTACAGGGACCAGTTTCCAAAACCATTTGGAAGAAGACTTCATAGGGAGCAGTGGGAATTACAAAGAAAGCAAGGCAAGGAAAAAGCAAACAGAGAAAGAATGAATTAGATTTAGCTACATGAAGCAGCCAGAGCTTGGCAAAAACAGCAGGTTCAGATTTACAAAAATGAAATGTCAACAATCTGTATCACATGTAGTAATTAAGCAAAAACTTAAAAAGTGTATCTCTAGATAAAACCTGTTTTTTTTTTTTTGGTTGAAGTGGGTAAGGGTCAGACCCTCTGTCAAGCTCAAGTTTTTACTGCTGTCTGTGTTCCCTTTCCAGAGGTTCACCCCTTTATTTGCACTGGTGACCTTGGTCACTGAGAAAGAGTGGGGGGGGGGGGGAACCAAAATGTTAGAGTTGTCCCTGGATCAAGAGGTAAAAGGAAATCTGCCAATACAGGGACCTGTTCCTGGGACAAGTGGCTAACAGGGGAGTGCCCCTCATTTTGGGAGATTTCCTCTAACATCCTGTTGTGTCTCTAGGACAAGAAGTGAAAGGAAATTCCTCAAAAAAAGGTACAGACACAGCAAAAAAATACCCTGGCAGATGTGTTAACCCTTTCCTACTCTAAATTAAAAACGGTTTTGGGTATATTTGAAAAAAAAAAAAAGGTTTTGGCTAAACAAACACTTTAACCTACATAAAGCAGAACTTCACACAGAAATGAAAATATGCATATATTATTTATAGATAGATAGGTTGCGCAAGCTAATGAGGTTTGCGTGCGTCATCAAGGTGTAAATGAAGAAAGAATGGTTGTCTTTAATGTCTGGTTTAACACTTAACTATCCAGCACTGCACTCCACTGAGGGACGAGACTAAGGGGTTGATTTACTAAAAAAGGAGAGTACAATATTTGGTGCAGCTCTGCATAGACACCAATCAGCTTCCAGGTTTGTCAAAACTTAGTTGAACAACCTGAAGTTAGAAGCTGATTGGCTACCATGCACAACTGCATCAGATTTTGCACTCTCTACATTTAGTAAATCAACCCATACGTTTCATTATGTACCTAATTAACTGAAGTATCCAGTATTCAATTTCTTTTGTTTAGCATATGTAAAGCTGGGTTCATATCTATGCGTTCTATTTGTAGAACATTTTAATGTGCTCATTGGTGCACATTAACATGTGTCACTGTGAGCTTGCATGCATATTCTTGCACTCTCTTGATTTCAGTGGGCCACGCAAGATGTATCAACATACATAACACACAGGTGTGAAGCCAGCCTACATGAGACCTGGTGTTCTCAGGTGGGAAGATTTTAAACACATTATTCACTACTAAGGATGAGCTCAGGCGTGTTCCCAGTCCACATTCCCACTCCCTCTAGGAAGCTGACACTCTGCAGCACTAATCACAGGTAGTGAGCCATTTCCCGATCTGTGCAGCAGTGGATCGGGAAATGTCTCACTGCCTGTGATTAGCGCTGCGCAGTGTCAGCTTCCCGTCAAGTGCGGGTACGTGGACTTCCGAACACACCTGAGCTCAGCTTTATTCACTACCACTGTATACAGAAACACAAAGCCAAAAAATGCTTAGAAATAACATCTTATCGTGGGGACCCTATAGTTTTAGATGCTACAAGCATTTTCCACTCTGCTCCAACAAACCCTGTGTTATGAAAAAGCCTTTCACATAACGGACTGCCTGGAAAAGTGTTTTACCAAAAATCATTGCTCCGGATTGATCTAAACTTACCCCACATATTAATGGCAGAAAAAACAAAACAAAAAACAATCATGTGTCAATCAATGTGTGTTAAAAACTCAACCAGGTCTATTTGTAATACACTTTAAAAATTCAGAATCCCAGCATACCTTCTGTGTGGTGTTTAGGTCAAGATCCTGCTGCTCTTTTATTCGTTGCTCTTGCTCCAGAATTCCTTTCAGGTGTCCATTTACCTACAATAGGCAGAAAAGATTAACACTCCCATTGTAGGTGTTATTGTATACTCAAATACAAAATCAAGGTATAGCGTAATGTGCAAATACATCCTTGGCAACTGATGAGAATTCTTTTCTACATTGAACATCATCGCCGATTTCAGACCTGCGAGGGCTTCAGCCAGGCAGATATCTTACAGAGAACAAAGGGTGCAAGATCTACCTGCCTTTAAATGAGGACCTGATGTAGAGTCCGCCATAGCAGAGGAAAGAGTTGAGTGCACATTCAAACAGTGTACAACCATTAAGGATGGGCTCAGGCGTGTTTGCAACTTCACGTGCCCGCACCCGTCAGGAAGCCGACACTGCGCAGCGCTAATCACAGGTAGTGAACACGCCTGAGCCCATCCTTAACAACCATCTGTTAACTCTCATGAGCTCAAACATGGGCTAATAATTTGAAACAATGCTCGAAACTGGGAGCATGATTTCAAAATTATTGATCAATGACAGCGGTCACATATGGGTTTGGGGATTTTTCTTCCATTATACTTACCTAGGTGGATGCAGCATCAGTTGAATGCTGCATCTATCCCCCGGCGCCTCTGCACCGAGAGGAAAAGATATCACCGCTCCAGGGGTACTAGACAGCCAGGAAGTGAAATACTTCTCGGTTTAGAGGCCGTAGGTGCTGGCAATTACTAATAGCAATGAACAGGAAGAGATTCTGGACAGCCGCACTCTTGAGAACAGCCTTGTTTATTTGGAGAGATTCACATCAAAATCAATGGTAACAGCAGACAAAAAAGAGCTGACATTTCGCACTAACGTTAGTGCTTACTCATAGCTGCACTGAGAACCGAGTGATCGAACATTGCCGATGGCTCGGTTCTCACAGATCCCCGAGCGGAGAGCTGCTGACTGTCAATCAGCAGCTCTCCGCTCCTCCATGCTCACTGAAGCGCTGAGCTGTGGAGGGGCAGGGAGCGGCCATCTCAGACTCTCAGTGGCTCACTGAGAGGCTGAGACGGGCATCAGTCCAGGCACCTGGCAGATCCAGACTTCCATTGTCGGGATGACGCTGTTCCTGGACTGATTCCTGTGATGTCAGCAGAGAGTAAGCTTCAGTCCGCTCTCTGCTTAAAAAGGGTCACAGGAGTGCAAAATGAATTGCACTCTTGTGACCCATAGGAGAAGCCCAACCAAACGAGCTTAGGCTGGACTTCTCCTTTAAACTTCAGTTAAATTTAAGCTTATGTACATTATACTACAAGGAACTTAGGGAGGAAAATGACATACAATACAGCATGATTTTTAATCCTAAGTGTACCCCCACAGGTTTCCTACCTTATTAATCCAGTACATTACAGCATCTTCAATGTCATAAGGCAGGTCAGCAGTCTGAAAGAAGGGGGAATATTTGTGGACGCATGCAATGACCTTTTCAATGCTGACCATCTCCACTGTGTACGCCATCATCAAAGTGTCAAGCATTGCCAGATGAGCACTCTGCATAAAATCAACAGAACAAAGTATTACTTACTAACTAACCATAAAGACAGTAGTATGCAACTCAATATTCATGGCATTCTGAGAGTAATAGTTCAGAGCTTATATATTTTAACAATTTTACCAATAATGTTAGACTGGCTTCACAGCACCAACTATTCAGCTTTAGGGTTGAAGAGATCTTTCCCTTATTATTAAATACCACCCAGTAAGCAGTCAGAGAGACCCTTACAATTACTTTATTTATGCAGCCAAAAGGGACTGGAAATCAACTCACAGAACATCACTATAATTAGAGTGGAGACAAAATACTGAGCTTCATCTTTAACCAGTTTCTGGAAATGGCAAATACAGAAGTCAGATTCTTATCAAAGTAGATACAATGTCACCTTGCAAGGTAAAATATATTGTTAAATTATTTTGGGTCCATTCACACTTGTGGACTGTGGCAATACGCACCTTTACACACGTTGCCTCAACGTACGGCAAAAACTGCTCTGTGGGGTGCATTGCTGAGCTCATATATTGTGAATGGTGGCCCAACGAATTGTAGAGTACAGAGCAATGCATTATTGTATGCTGTGGTGTACTGCCTTGTTACAAAAGGGTTGTGCACTTATGTCAGCCATAATGAATAGGCTGCCTTAACGCAAGGTATAGGAAAATGTACATTACCGCACTGAAATAATCCCATAAATATGAATAGGCCCTAAATGTCTTCAGAGTTTTCACTAGGCTGAGCTATTGTAAATCTTCATGTGTCTGGACAAGATGATTAAAGCATAATCTCACTAATACTTTTGTTAGGGTTTTAAGTACATGTCAAAGCAGTACATAGGACAATCTTTCTCTCACCTCCCAGTAATCTGCCTGGTTGTCCTGACACGGCTCTAAAAACAACCATATTTTAGAAGAAAACTAAACTGAGTAAGTGGCCTTAGACCTAACATTCAAGTTGCATAAAACAAATGGTATTTGTGTGAGGAAATATGCATGTATCGCAGAGATATATTACATTTGTTTTAATTTGCCCAAATACTTTAAAATATAATGTTTAAATTTGCAGATTTGAAAAAAATATAATGAAAAAAAAAAATAACTTTCAGCCAATAGTTATGTGTTAAAGTTATGACTGCGTTTTTAGTTTAATTTAATTGCAAAGCTGCAAATTTTAGTAGTTTTCTGTCCAACACAATTAGAGGCTCAGGCAGACTAGAAAACGTTAATTATAGTTATTATAGGGTCTTACTGCACAGAATAAGTATAACTCCAGACAATTAAACAATGGTAATATCATGTCAGAGATCCATGCATTTATCAGGAGCTGTGAAAACACAGACATATAAATTACAAAATTACCTTGTCTGAAATATAGATTCTCCACAACATATGTAAAAGATAAAACATTATGGGGTTGATTTACTATAAAAAGTAGAGGCTGTTCATTTAGAAGGTGAACAATCATTTTGTAAAGTGTAGGTTCACAGTTACAGTTTATTAAATAAAGAGAAATTGTGTTCAATTCCATTTATGTGCAAGGGAAAACATGATTTGCTTGCACTTGACTGGACGACTGAAGTAGCCATTCATTTTGCAATGTAAAAAGTATTTATACTTCTAGTAAACCAAAAGATTGAATGAGAGAATGAAGGAAGGAAGGTGAAGAAAACACCATCAACAAAGGAAAAGAGCCCATTTAAACATTAGTTAAAGAGGCTGTAAAGGCTATATTAAAATAAAAAAAGTATAACATGTATTTTATTTTTTTATTTAAACAGGTAAGTTCTATAAAAAATATCAAACGTAAAAGAAAAAAATACAGTAACAGAAAATTCATGAATAATGGCAGGCATAGAGATTGGCAATGAGAAATGACAACAAAATCTATAGGGTACATTTGCATGTCAACAGAACCACAGTATTAGAAAAGGGGATATACCAGTATATAAGCCCACAGTCTAAACCAGGGGTCCTCAACTTTTTGAAGAGCGAGGCCCTGATAAGTAATTCGGTAACTGATCGAGGGCCACAATGAACTGTTGGATTTTACCACCCCCAAAACCACAAATGTTAACAAGCCCTTTTGTCCTGAGCTCCCTAGAAGGCTGCTTTCACACTAATGAGCTGCGGTATACCAGCACTGCGGGCACAGCTGGGGCTTTCCTGCGGGTTAACTGCACTGAGCCATAGACTTCTATTTCATCTTGTGGATGTGGTGCACTTCCTGAAAGTGCACCAAAAACTCCTGCATTTGGTGCACCTGTAGATCAGTGTGAATGCACCTTAATAACCCATTAGTGCTAATATGCCAATTGCAAAAGTGCAGTGTATGTGATGTTTAATACACTGACCTTTTTCTCAAACAGCTTCTGTTGACATCGCTCTCCAGGCTGCTAGAAAAAGGTCCCAGGCGAGGTGCACTTAGTATCACCCCGCCTGAAGAAGGGAAGAGAGAAAGAAAAGGGAGTGGGAAGGGGTATGATTGAAAATGGGGGGGGGCCAAGGGTAAGTGAGGATGAGATCAACGGAGCGCCAGCTACCGAGGGGGCACAGCATAAAGGGAAACACCGGCCAGTTTGACTCCACCAGCTCTATATTTTATTTTATTTATTTATTTTAGGTACTTATATAGCGCCGTCAATTTACGCAGCGCTTTACATATACATTGTACATTCACATCAGTCCCTACACCCTCAAGGAGCTTACAATCTAAGGTCCCTAACTCACATTCATACATAATAGGGACAATTTAGACAGGATCCAATTAACCTACCAGCATGTCTTTGGAGTGTGGGAGGAAACCGGAGTACCTGGAGGAAACCCACGCAGACACAGGGAGAACATGCAAACTCCAGGCAGGTAGTGTCGTGGTCGGGATTCGAACCAGCGACCCTTCTTACTGCTAGGCGAGAGTGCTACCCACTACACCACTGTGCCGCCCATACACCACTGTGCCGCCCAATCTCAGGCTTTAACCCATGCCTCCCAAACTTTATGGAATTTCTTAGGGCAATTGCAGCAATGATAGGTAAGCTTATACAAAGGCAATACATGACTAACCAGGGACTGACACTACTACACCGTGGGGGGGATACACCACCTTCCAAATGAGAAGGATGGATTTTTTTGGCATAGTACAGCACATAGAAAAGAAAATCATTTGTGGTGGGTGGTATAACTTGTATCACATATCCCCAGTAGTAAAGAAAAAAGAGAAAAAAGCAGATCCACAGGCACCACCAAACCACTAATAGCCCCAAACCTCAGCAGCCACATCATTCCAAAATGTCTGTAGAGGAGGGCAAGGCCAAACCATATGAATAAATGTGCCAATTTCATTATGGCATGTAGGGGCAGGCTGAGTCAACAGTAGTAGCCCTATGCAAGAATTTCAGATGTATCCACCTATTTCTAGCCGAGATCATCGGAGGAAGACACTGTTGGATACAACAAAGATGACAAAGTGGTAAGTCAATGCATCAAATAGTGAATAAAGTTGGATTTGTGTCACTCTTTCTTGAAAAACACCATTGTGTGCACTACCCTGTGGAAGAATTCAGTTATCAGATGTCTTCCAAACCAGACGGAGCTTTAGCTCAGATCAATTATCTCTCAAAGGTCAACCTCATACAGCCATTCCAGCTCAAGGGAATTAATCCCACATATCAGCTCAAAGGGAAAACAGAAGCATCCAAAGTGTTCATAAATTTTATTCCATAAAATAAAAAACTTAGATTAAAAAAGCAGAACAATCACTTGTATGTACAATCCTTTGCTGTTCATGCAATGGATGATACACATTCAAATTACATGTCCCTCCACCCAGTCATAGCAAAACCCCTCCCTTAAAAACACCAAGCTCCGCCCAAAGTGTTTCTTCTTTACTGATGTCATCAGGGACATGACGTCAAATGAAACATGTTGGGCGGAGCTTGGTACCTAGGTATTTCATTTTTCTTCACACATGTGGCTCTATTTGGGTTATGGGGGGTTCCCTCTACAGAATATTCTCTTATTTGGACATTTTTATCTCTCTCTTTTTTTTTTTTTTTTTTTTTATAGTACCCGATATTTACCATCATGGTTCTCTTTGACCTGACTGCTATTGACCAACAGTATATGGATTTATGTTAGTCTGCTGGATTGATTTGGGATCCCTTTTAAATTTTCTATGACTTTCACTTTACTTGCTTTTGCTAATAATCCCCATTTTGAGTTTTGTTAGACTATTTAGAAGGAAAGATGTAATGTTAACCAAAATTGTCTATGTCTCTCTGCCCTAGAGTCTCCCCACTGGCAGTTTTGGGTTTGCCTGCCTCCTCCCCCCTCTGGTATTGGTCTGGGGGCCATTTTAAGACTTCTATTTTTCTGGTATGACAATCACCCATTATGTATTCTCAAGAATCTGAACAACCTGTCCCAGCAGCCTCCATGTCGTGACGTTACTACCATGATGACATCATACAGTGCCTTGAAAAAGTATTCATACCCCTTGAAATTTTCCACATTTTCTCATGTTACAAACAAAAACGTAAATGTATTTTATTGAGATTTTATGTGGTAGGCCAGAGTGGCACATAATTGTCAAGTGGAAGGAAAATGATAAATGGTTGTCAACATTTTTTTTTTTACAAATAAATATCTGAAAAGTGTGGCGTGCATTTGTATTCAGCCCGAGTCAATACTTTGTGGAACCACTTTTCGCTGCAATTACAGCTGCAAGTCTTTTTGGGTATGTCTCTACCAGCTTTGCACATCTAGAGAGTGGAATTTTTGCCGATTCTTCTTTGCAAAACAGCTCAAGCTCTGTCAGACTGGATGGAGAGCATCTGTGAACAAAAATTTTCAAGTCTTTCCACAAATTCTCAATTGGATTTAGGTCTGGACTTTGACTGGGCCATTCTAACACATGAATATGCTTTGATCTAAACCATTCCATTGTAGTTCTGGCTGTATGTTTAGGGTCGTTGTCCTGCTGGAAGTTGAACCTTCGCCCCAGTCTCAAGTCTTTTGCATATTAACAGGTTTTCTTCTAAGATTGCCCTGTATTTGGCTCCATCCATCTTCCCATCAACTCTGACCAGCTTCCCTGTTCTTGCTGAAGAAAAGCATCCCACAACATGATGCTGCAACTACCATGTTTCACGGTGGGAATGGTGTGTTCAGGGTGATGTGCAGTGTTCATTTTCCACCACACACAGCATTTTGCTATTAGGCTAAAAAGTTCAATTTTGGTCTCATCTGACCAAAGCACAATCTGCTATGTCCCCCATGTGGCTTCTTGCAAACGGGACTTCTTATGGCTTTCTTTCAACAATGGGTTTTTCTTGCCACTCTTCCATAAAGGCCAGATTTGTGAAGTGCACAACTAATAGTTGTTGTGTGGACAAATTCTCCCATCCGAGTTGTGGATCTCTGCAGCTCCTCCAGGGTTACCATGGGCCCCTTTGCTGCTTCTCTGATTAGTGCTCTTCTTACCCGCCCTGTAAGTTTAGGTGCACGGTCATGTCTTGGTAGGTCTGCAGTTGTGCCATATTCTTTGCATTTTTTGGATGATGGATTGAACAGTACTCTGAGATGTTCAAAGCTTGGGATTTTATTTTTTTGTATAACCTAACCCTGCTTTAAACTTCCCCACAACCTTATCCCTCACCTGTCTGGTGTGTTTCTTGGCCTTCATGATGCTGTTTATTCACCAAGGTTCTCTAACAAACCTCTGAGAGCTTCACAGAACAGCTGTATTTATACTGAGATTAAATTACACACAGGTTGACTATTTACCAATTAGGTGACTTCTGAAGGCAACTGGTTCCACTAAATTTTAGTTAAGGGTATCAGAGTAAAGGGGGTTGAAGGCACTTAACACTTTTCAGATATTTAGTAAAAAGTTTGAAAACCATTTATCATTTTCCTTCCACTTCACAATTATGTGCCACTTTGTGTTGGTCATATAAAATCCCAATAAAAAACATTTACGTTTTAGGTTGTAACATGACAAAATGTGGAAAATTTCAAGGGGTGTGAATACTTTCTCAAGGCACTGTAGATGTCACTGAAAGACATTTTTTTCCCCAATTCATTATTTAGAAAGCGCATACGGAAATACAAGAACCTTCACACTGTTTTGTATAAAAATGAACAAACCCAAATCAAAATCAAATGGTACATAAATCATAGAATAGGAAAAGATGCTCATATAACAGATGGGAAGACTATCAATCTTCAAAAGGGACTAGGAAGGCCCTGTACCCTGCACGACCATTTTCTACGGCAACTACCGTTTTTGGTACTTAGTAGTAAAGAAAAAGCCCAACAGACCTGTAGGTCTTAGCAACCAGAGAAAAGCATTAGAGGAATAGCAGGAAAAAAAAAGGAGGATAGGGGGAGAAGTGAGAGGGTAAAAAAAAAAGAAGGGGGGGGGGGGGGGGTGTTGACGAATTTGTGCCAGTAAAAAACACTGAGGAATTTCTCACGTAATCCTTACTCCATGGCCAAGTCCTCCATTGCATTAATGTCGGCTACTTTCTTCAACCAGACGGCTACCAACGGCGGCTGTGTCTGCTTCCAGAGTAAGGGGATGTAGCTTTTTAGAGCTGTAAGCAGGAGAGGCAGTATGGATCTCCTATAAATCTTACTAGGAATCCCGTGATGATGCAGAACGCAGAATTTGGGAGTCCATGGTAACCAGTGAACTTTTGAACTATGCGATGTACCTCCGTCCAAAAGAACTGAAGGATGCGGCAAGACCAGAAGATGTGGAGAAGCGAACCAGTTGCCTCCCCACATCTCCAGCACAAGTCCATGCTCTGAGGGAACATCTTGTGGAGCTTTTCCGGTGTGTAGTACCACCGGGTCAACACCTTATATCCCGCCTCTTGGTGTCCAGCGCAGATAGAGGTTTTGTGGGAAAGAAGAAGGAGCCGGTCGACCTGTGTCCGTAAATTGTAATCCCAGCTCGCACTCCCACTTGGCAATACAGGAAGGTCTTAAGTCCGGAGGCTGGGATATCAATAGTTGGTAAGTCAAGAAAATCGCATGTCTCAACAGAGACTGCTCCAGGCTGATCAATTCAAAGGAGGTTAGTTGCCTTCTGAAGGTCTCCTGGGGGGGGGGGGGTCAAAGCAGCAATAAAATTAGCCAACTGTAATTTTTGCCAGAATGAGAGCCCTGCCAGGGCTGGGTCGCTGGGTTGCCTATTCTTCCACTGTCCACTCATGAGGAAGTGTCGGACCTGTGACCTCTCAATCGACTTCAATTCCAGAAATCTACAATCGTTGAGTCCAAGACTGAAAGCCAGATTTTCAACAATAGAAGTGAGCGGGGATGGGATTGGTGCGACAGAAAAAACGCGGAAGGCCTTCTGGGAGATCTGCAACGTTTCCCCCACCGTGGGGTGATCCAATATCCTACTTGGGAAAAGTAGTACTTAGGGAAAAGACCCCAACTGGGCCCCCGCCAGGGTTCGCTCTACTTGCACCCATCGTTTCAGAGAACTGTGCCGACACCAGTCCAGGGTGCGGGTTAGATGACACGCTATGTGGTAGAGATTAGCATCCGGCAAGGCAATCCCGCCCCGCAGTTTTGGAAGTCTGAGAATAGTTGAGCCAACTGGGGGGGATTCTGGGCCCAAATTTTCACTATGCCACAGCGCCAAAACCAGCGGTCAGTCCTGGAGATCCTTCTTTATGGCTGTCAAAAGGGGAGTTAGGCAATAGGATGCCCAGATACTTAATGTGGGAAGAGGCCCACTTAAGGGGAAAGGCCACCTGGAGCAGTACAGCTTAGGAGGAAGGCAAGGAAACATCCAGCGCTTCCGATTTCTGATAGTTGATGCGGAAAAAAAGACAACTCCTCATACGTCTTCAGTTTTGAAAGCAAGTTAGGGATAGAAATCAAGGGATTGGTCAAAGAGAATAGTAAATTGTCTGCGAACGCCGCAATTTTTGGGGACAGGGTGGCATCAAGTTGCAGGCCCAAGATATTTGGATTAGAAAGGATGAATTGTAGAAAGGGATCAAGGGTCAGAATGAATATCAGAGGGGACAGGGGGCACCCCTGTCTCGTCCCGTTTGCTATCGCAAATGATGAAAGGTGACCATTTACCTTGACCTGCGCCGATGGGCAAGAATAGATAGCTTGAACCCAATTCATCTATGCACCTGAGGGTCTCGACCAGAAAGGGCAAACTCATCCTGTCAAACACCTTCTCGGCGTCCGTCGAGAGGAGCAGAAATGGGGCCTTCTGTGTCCGCACAGTATGAATCAAATTAATTGCTTTGGTTGTGCTATTGCGCGCCTCCTTCGTAGTGACAAACCCCACTTGGTTGGAATGGATCAGTTGCGGAATCAGGTCCATCAGACATATGGAAAGGATTTTGGTGAATATTTTTAGATCCACATTTAACAGGGAGATCAGCCAGTAGTTTTGGCAATATAAGGGATCCTTACCCTCCTTTGAAATCAGTGATGTACACAAGCAATGCATCCCCTGGGAGGACAGTCCCTTCTCCCGCCGCATTATAAGCAAAAAGAAAGTGTGGAGTCAAAAGATCTCCGAAGGTCTTGTAATAAAGGAGGAAGTAGCCATCTGTGCCCGAGGCCTTGCCCAGTTGCATAAGTGCCATCGCCAGGGCCATGTCATCTGCTGAGATGGGTTTCTCTAAGTTGGTCAGCTCCTCATCTGAAAGATGAGTAAGTCCCGACCTTTTCAAATAGTCCTGTATGGTCTTTCTTCCGGAGGATTTCTCCCGCTCAGATGTCGTTACACTTATATTGTAAGCTCCTTGAGGGCAGGGACTGAAGTGAATGTACAATATATGTAAAGCACTGCGTAAATTGACGTGCTATACAAGTACCTGAAATAAATAAATTTTATGAAAAGGGTCAGATTGCGCAAGCGCTTTTTCATAAAAATAAGATATATATGTATTTTGAGTGAAAGGATACACTACATTTATCGGTGCATAATAGTGTATAATATACTCTTATATAATATATATCAAAATAAGTAGAGTCGCTTAAAAATAAAAAATGACTTGGCTGTCAAGCTGAATCCCTGGCTTTAATAGTTTGAGTCAAACAGGAGCCAAACTATAGATCAGGAGTTTCAACTCCATGTGCTGCATTTCTGTACTAAAGTCAAGAACTAGGATTTTGAAAAGAAGGCCAGCAATGGAAACCCATGTACTAGAAAATTATTTTATTAAAAGAAGAACTGAACTTTGCCTGAAAGTTTTAAGTTTGGCTTATCAGACTTGGGGGTGTTGGCAGTGTCACAAAATTATCCTGCCATATGCCAAAAAAAAAAAAAAGGTAAAAAACTACAAGAAAGGCATGAATCATGAAGATGGAAAATTAGATGACTTATCCATACAGCAATGTAAAGATCACTCATGAACAACACAGGCAGAAAGCAGAATAACAAAAGGGGTTATATAAAAAAAAAAACTGGCAAGTAATGTGTTTAAACTCCTTTTATACATTCCAGTTTCAATGCAGAACAAGTAAAATGGAGATAGGATGTTTTAAAACAAATGCAAGAGATTAAAAATGGGACTTCTGTAAAAGCAGAAGTCTTGCGTTCTCATCAAAACGACCAGCGAGATGGGTGTTACTGACGATTCCAAACATACCACTGTGCCTGCCCAGGATCTTACAAACAGGTTCCCTCTGGCTGTTCCACAATCAGCAGAACTCTGTTCATTAACCCCTTAGTGGGCTAAACCGTATCCAACCTTTTTTTTCCCCAAATGCATCTCTACTAAAAATTAGGAAGCTGCGTCACGCACAGCATATTCCTTCTGACATGGGAAATCATTTGCATATTTTAGAATTGGAATAAAACATTCTGTTATGTGTACTAACACCTTCAAAATCTCTCAACCCATCAACTTTTATAGAGGCTATATCTTTGTCACTTTTCAAGATAGCGCTTATTAAATTAAAAATATATATATATATATAGTCTGCATGAACAAAGGAGAGTGTGCTGATTGAGATACTCTGCTCCAGAACCAATGCTGAAATCAGAAACATAGTACAATGCTACAAGTCAGATTTATATAATAATATACAACACTAGCATCTGATTTAGTCAATAAAATCTTAACTCAGCCCTCAGTCCTGTATATTCTTGCCTAAAAATCCTGTATATTCTTGCTGCACTCAATATTCACCCCGGGCCATCTAAAAAGCGGTTATTTCACATTCTCTCCTGTGACAGGTCAGCTTTTCCATCTAATCAGCAATTCTACTGTGCACATCTGTCTGTCTAAACACAGTAGGCAGGGAACATACAGACCAACTCATCAGTAATTCTACAGATTAAACTGAACCCCACAGAGGGAACGGAATATGTCTAAAGGATCGTACACACGATCAGACTTTTTGACAACAAACATGCACATTAGCTGTTTTGGGGCAACATCCGACTGTGTGCACGCTCCATTGGACAAACTTTTTTGATTTTCATCGGACTTTTGTTGGCTGTGAGAACGGACAAACTTTCCAGCAACAAAAGTCCGATAGAGCAAAGTCCGATCGTGTGTACACAAAGCCTAACAAGTAATCATGGAACTTCGCAGCCTCAGTAATACAGATCAGATTATAATTTTCTCTCTGTAATATCTGGGTTTGTAATGCAAGTTATCTGAAGATCATCTTTATGGCTAATACTTGGAGTACTATAGATGAAAACATGGCCTAATAAAAATTAGCAATATTCATTCACACAAGCAAATAGATAAAAATAAGTTAAACCACAAACTCTAAAAAGAGACAAAAGTAGCATACTGCAAGGGGATTCATTAATTAAATCTTCACTTTACAGTGAAACTTTGAAAGCAAGCAGGGGACAGCTGGGCACTGCCCTTCACCTGCCAGCCTGGCATTGCATGCTGCAGAGCCTGACCCTCCTGTGCACTTTGTTCCTGGTGAAGGATACATGGCCTGAGGCTTCCAGCCCACCTCCAGACACCCAGCAGAGAGGAGCCCAGTGCTGGTAGAGGGCATATGAATAGCCGTTTGGCCTATGTCGGAATGCCTATGGATGTGGAAGTTGTGCTGTCATTCCCCTTTTCTGCTATATGCTGACGACCTCTGAAAAGACACATTGTCCAGAACGGTTGGTCAATAAGCCTTTCTGACTTGTATGACGTATGTCTTCTCAAGTCATTGAGTTCGGTAAGCCTCTTGATGTCTCCGGTAATGGCCCCGACACCATTTTAGACCCTCTGTCCACTTGTGGTTCTTCCATAGCCCACCTACCCGCCAGATTCGGTTAATTCTGTCTACTTGCGAACCTGGGAGTTACAGATCCATCACTCTTAGCGTGTAACCTCCATAGACTTTTGGTGGTGGTTTTTGTTCACGTTTTCTCTACAACTAATATTGTGGACTTTTATGTTTCAGGACTTTTTTTTGCATAATTTTATGTTGTTATATTTGCTGGACCTTCACGGTCTTTCAATTATAATTTATTGTTTATATTTGTCAATTAAGACTTACTAAATATTGTTTCACTTTATACTGTTTTGTTACATAACACAGTGTTACTTTATTGTGCAATCCATATTTATGGTCATACAAGGTGTGATAGGTTTTTATTTACTGTTCATATGCACTTACTGATTGTGGTTCTTGACCTATATGTCTATATAATATATAGCGCTACACTTTTTATTTTAGCTGTGCACTTTGAAATAGCAATGGTCTTTGCTACAGAAGCCTTTTTGTAAATTAAAGTGGATGCCTGAGCTCGATCTCGATCCAGCGATCTGCACGAGAGCCAAGGATCTCTCGGTTCTCTCCCTCCTCAATGACTTCTGTCAATCACAGCCAGTGACCAGGGAGTGGGGGCGAGGGCGAGCCTTGCTCGGTCTCTCTTATTGACACACAGAGCAGGCCTTGGGAGTGAGCACGCATAGGTGTCCCCATAGCAAGTGGCTTGCTACGGGTGCACTCAGCAGAGGAGATGAGGACTGGCCAGGGGACATGAAAAAAGGAGGTTTGGGGCTGCTCTGTGCGAAACCATTGCACAGAACAGGCAAGTATAATATTTTTTTTATTAAAATAAGCTAAAATTTTTTATTAAAGGTTTGCCTGAAAATAAAATAAATAATAAACATGTCACTTAAAGAGGAAGTAAACCCTGATGGGTTTTACTTCCTCTTTGTTTCCCTGCAAAGGTAAAGCATAATGGGCTATTATGCATCGCATAGTAGCCCATTATGTGTCACTTACCTGACACAGGAGCCTGCGATGTCCCCGATTTCCTCACAGGCAGCGAGCGTCCATTCTTCACCCCTCTTCCTTCCGGGCCTCAAACTCCAGCTCTGTGACTGGCCGGAGTCGCGTCACGTCACTCCCGCGCGGGAGCCGCCAGTCACGGCATGACCCCAGCTTGAAACAGCATATCGTGCCATATCAAGACTGCTCATGAACCGAATACATCGGCGCATGTGCAGAAGACACCATCGCTCGGGGAAATAGTAAATATCTCCTAAACCGTGTAGGTTTAGGAGATATTTCAAGCACCTACAGGTAAGCCTTAATCTAGGCTTACCTGTAGGTGAAAGTGGTCTCTAAGGGTTTACAACCACTTTAACTGTTCTGTGCAGTGGTTTTGCAAAGTGCAGTCCAGATCCTCTTCTTCTCGGGTCCCCCGCCGGCGCTCCTCCCATTTTGACCAGTGCCCCTAATAGTAAACTGCTTGCTATGGGGGCACTGGTGCTTGCTCGCTTCAGAGTCCTGATCTTTGTGACTATAAGACACAGAGCCGCGGTTCAGCCCTGCCCTCCACTCTCTCCTCATTGGCTCACTGGTTGTGATTGACAGCAGTAGGAGCCAATGGCTGCCACGGCTGTCTCAGCCAATGAGGAGAAGGAGGCAGCCGAGGGTCCTGTGCACATTGCTGGATTGAGAGGGAGCTCAGGTGAGTATTAGGGGGGTTGTGGAGGGGAGCAGAACGCAGAAGGCTTTTTACCTTTATGAATAGAATGCATGAAGGTAAAAAAACTTTACAACCACTTAAAGTGGTTGTAAAGGCAGAAGGTTTTTTTTTATGTAAATGGAATCTTTGCATTAAGATAAAAAGCCTTCTGTGTGCAGCAGCCCCTCTCAGACTTACCTGAGCCCCATCTAGATCCAGCGATGTTGTAGGAGTGACTTGGCTGCCCGGGACTCCCCTCTGCATTGGCTGAGACAGTAGTGCGGTGCCATTGGCTCCTGCTGCTGTCAAAGTCAGTCAGCCAATAAGGAGAGAAAAGGGGGCAGGACCGGGACATGGCTCCTTGTCTGAATGGAAACAGGGAGCTACGGTTTGGCTCTGGTGCCCCCATAGCAAGCTGCTTGCTGTGAGGGCACTCAACATTTTTTTTTAATAGGCAACACTTCCCCTACAGGTCTACAATTTGGAGTTACACTGGAGCTCTGGTACATTTGTAGCACTATGCTAACTGAAGGGAAACCTCAAGTATTACTGGTGGTACTAGCCAACATGTGTAGGGTAATTGTGGTTTTCCTATGTAGGCGACCCCAACATGTGTTTTTGTGTACCCCCATGTACTCTTCTCTGACTGCCCCATGTCCCCTTCTGTCCCAATTATGTCTTTATGTGTGCATCTCTCCTACTCTGTCCTTATGCTCTATAATAAGACAGTCACACGGGTGGTCAATGAAGCACTTTACCCTACATTACACTGAGGCTGCAGAATCTCTCAGTTCTATTCCCCATCCAGTGTCTGCTGCCCCCGCCCCTCCCCGTCTCACTTGGCTCTTCCCCCTTTCTTACAAGTTTCCAGCTCAGCAGCGATTGACTCCCTGCTGGACTGGAGGAGCTTCTGCTACCACCCAGGTGGGAGGAAATTGATCTTAATAGCGGGGACTGCAGGGAGAGAGGCAGGTGCTAGGGATCAGAAACCAAAGGCGTCTGCTCTTCATCTGGGAGGGAGTAGGAGGGGCTGGGAGAGCGGTGGCAGAAGTTTGCGCCTGCATAAACACATCTTAAAGGGCCCCTGGTTTTAGTCCCCCCCCCTATATTTTGGTGCCCTCAGGCCACCTAACCTGCCTTATGCCTGTGCCGGCCCTGCATAATACCATGGTACAAAGAGTAACAACAACAACTAGCACATAGCTACCAATCAAAACATCAGTTTTATTAGGTCCTCCAGATCTAAGAAAGTTGAATATTGTTTGCTTGCCACGAATTGTTTAAAACTGTTGATCTTTGTACGGTGTTACTAAATTGGGGATGGACAAATCCCAGAAGCCATTGTGTCTAAACATGTACAGTCTTTGAGTCTTTTCCATGAATGCCTTTAAAGTGATGCAGACTTCCAAATCTTACAGCTGGTCGGAATGGCGCATTAATTCCTCTATATCTGTATACACATATAAGAGATGCACCGAAACATTTCGGCCAAAAATGGCGTTAACAGCATTCGGCCAATAAGAGAGAAGGGTGCCGATAATGGCACCAAAAACGCATGTGCTTTTACCACGAATATGCGGCTATTTTACCACGATTCTATTGTGATGCATTTCAACTGGGAGGTGCGTTTTTTTTTAACTGCCCAAAAATGCAGCAAGTATGATTTTTAACATTACAACTGAAGCGCAAGGGACCAGTGTGCAGACATAGAATTTAAAGGGATACGTTTTTCTTGAGCTTTTCTTTTTGCTAAAAGGTGCCAATAATGGGCGGAGATAAATTCATATTCATGTAAATTGATGATATTAATTAAAAAGGCAAATAGAATAAGATTATATATAAAAATATAATTTTTTTTAATCTGTCACATTCGGCCAAGTGCATCCTGCATTGTCGGTTTTCAGCACCAACAATACATATAAACGTGTGCACGCACACTTAACAAAAGTATTGGGACACCACCTGCCTTTACACACACATGAATTTTAATGGCATCCCAGTCTTAGTCCGAAGGGTTCAATATTGAGTTGGCCCACCCTTTGCAGCTATAAAAGTTTCAACTCTTCTGGGAACACTGTCCACATGTGTGTAAAGGCAGGCGTCCCAATACTTTTGGTAATATAGTGTATATATATATATATATATATATATATATATATATATATATATATATATATATATATATATATATATATATATATATATATATATATATATATATATATATATATATATATATATATATACATATACATATACATATACATACACATACATACATACATACACACACACACATACACACACACACATACACACACAAAGTGTTTATACACATATATGCACGGTAGGGAAATTATTTGATCCCCTGCAGATTTTGTACGTTTGCCCACTTACAAAGAAATGAAGGGTCTATAAATTTTTATCTCCAGAAAGAACACATAAAACAAATGCTATAATTTAAGTTGCAGTTCAGTGAATAAAATAACTTTTGACAAGTTCTCTGAGATAGGAGCCTGAAGTGTGTGTCAGGGAGGGTGCTATAAAATAGATTAGCATTTTTCTTCCTCCAAACATGGCAAGTTGAGTTAGAGCCCTATCACACTGGGTCGGTTTGCAGGCGCTATTGCGCTAATAATAGCGCCTGCAAACCGACCCGAAAGTGCCGCTGCTGAGTCTCCAGTGTGAAAGCCCCGAGGGCTTTCACACTGGAGCGGTGCGCTAGCAGGACGGGAAAAAAAGTCCTGCTAGCAGCATCTTTGGAGCGGTGAAAGAGCCGAGTGTATACCGCTCCTGCCCATTGAAATCAATGGGACAGTGCGGCTATACCGCTGGCAAAGCGCCTGGGGTGGTTTTTAACCCTTTCTCGGCCGCTAGCGGGGGGTAAAACCACCCCGCTAGTGGCCGCATACCGACGGTAAAGCGCAGCTTACAATAGCGGCGTTTTACCGCCGACGCCGCCCTAGTGTGAAAGGGCCCTTAGGCTCCATGCACACCGGGCTTAAAAAAATATCTGTTTTCTTTGGAGTAAAAAATGCTCATATAGAGCATTTTTTGTACAACGTTTGGAAGAGTTTTACATTTTTTCTGCCAATAAGCTTCAGTCAGAAATGCGAACCAGAAGGGTTTTTTTTTTCTGCCTATGAACTTTGAACTCAAAATCTGCCTCTAAATATCCTAATGTGCATGGACACATAGAACAACATTGAGCTGCTTGTACAGGCAGAACACAAAACTCCCGTAGAAGCAAAGTTTTTTAAGCCAGTGTGCATGGAGTCTAAAATGCCTAAGAGCTCAATTTGGTTCTCATCTGACCACAGTGCTTTCTCCCAATCCTTTTCTGAATCATTTTGTTTATTGGCTTGACTGTACATCTGCCTTCAGTGAAAACTGCCACTGTGGGAAGAATGGGGAGCAAAAGAAAAATAAGGCATGCAAAGAATAAAAAGCCTGCAATTATCTAGAAGTATCAGTGTGTAGATTGTCATTACCAAACATTTTTACAGATACCTTTGTTGAAATTTTTCCTTGTCAAAATATTTTATTATATAATGTAGTATGGAAATAACATTGTACAGTTGACATATAGTAGTTATAATACAGTCTTATAGAATATGGTTAAGTATAAATACATAAATAATCAAATATTGCTTCTATAGAAACAATATATTAATATCAAGAACAAAATAAAATATTAAGGGTGATATATAAGCCTTGTTCAGTATAATGTATATTATTGTATTAATAATAGACTTTTATTATAATCTTAACAATTTTAAAGAGACTGTTGATTGAAAAATAAAAAATAAAATTATATAAATAAGACAGTAAAGGTGTTATGAAATAAAAATATACCATAAAATAAAAATAAATAAAAACTAACTTAAAAGAAAGAGGAAAGGAGATAGAGAAGAGAGGGTAGAATGGAGAGGTCCGCGAGGTAAGATTATAATCTATTATTACTATTTAAAGAAGCATACATTTAAAATTATTCATTCAAGTTACCACGGCAATAATACTTGATTATCAAAGGTTTGTGGTATATAATAAGTTATCCAGGGTTTCCACGTTCTTTCAAACTTAGGGATCGTGTCCATGTCAATAGCTATCATTTTAGCATGGGTCATAGTATTGTTCATTTTAACTAATGTTTCTTTTACGATTAAATTAGAAGTTTTCCATGCTCTTGCTATTGTTTGTTTCGCCGCTGTAAATAGTTGCATTAACAATTTGAATTGGGCATGTGTTATATTATCAGGTTTTAGATTAATTAGTGCTATTGCTGGATCAAAGGGAATGAACTTATCAAATAATTTAGATGCTATATAAAAAATTTCTTTCCAATATATTTGAACTTTTGGACACGTCCACCAAATGTGAAAAAACGTTCCCAATTCAGCGCATCCCCTAAAGCATTGCGCTGAATAATCTGGTACATATTTTGCCACTCTTGCTGGTACTAAGTACCATCTTGTTAACACTTTATAGCTTGCTTCAAGCTCCAATATATTAAGTGATGCTGCTTTAGTTGAAGACCATATTTGATTCCATTCAGATCTATCCAGTTTTCTATTCAAGTCTTTTTCCCATTTCTGTATATATTGTGGTTCATTGTGATTAGTATGAGCCAGTGCATGTGCATATAGTACAGAAATAGTACCTCTAGCGTGTGGGTTATTCTTACAAATAGCTTCAAAAGTGGACAAGTGGGTTAGAGGAGTTACAGCATTTAATAATGGTGCGAAAAAGTTTTTGATTTGGAGGTATCTGAACAACTCCGATTGTGGTATATTATACATTTCACATAAATTCGGAAAAGAAATGAATGATGAAGAATTTACAAATTTGTACATATGAGTTACATCTCTAGATGTCCATTCTTTGAAGGATTTGGGGTATACCCATGCAGGGTAAAAAGCAGGATTTTTGAAAAAAGAGAGTAAAGGATTATGTAAGGATTGTAATTGATTTTTATATTTGAATCTATCCCAGAGGGAAATAAAATGCTTGGTAACCGGGTTTTGTATTTTTTTGCGATGTTTTGAAGACAACCAGAGTAAGTTGGAAATAGAAATAGGATCACATTCTGCAGCTTCAATAGATACCCAAAGTGGAACCTCGTGATGAGCATGATATTTTGCAATACTCGCTAAATGAGCAGCCCTGTAATAGTATGCAAAATTAGGACACCCTAAGCCCCCATTTGTTTTAGTTAAATAAAGTGTATTTTGCTGAATTCGTGGTTTGGAAGATCCCCAGATGAATGACATTGTTTTCCTTTGTATAATTCTCAGATAATGTATTGGGATTGGAATTGGTAAAACTCTAAACAAATAAAGTAATTTAGGTAACAATGTCATTTTGATGGCATTTATTCTACCAAACCACGAAATTGGAAGGTGAGACCAAGAATCAATCATATTTGATAAGTTTTTCAATGTCTGAGGATAGTTGGCTGAAAATAAGTCAGATAGTAATGAAGTAAGTTGTACACCGAGGTATGGGATTGATTTGTCATTCCATATAAATGGGAGTGCAATTTTTGCAGAAGATAGTTCCAGATTCGAAAGAGATATATTTAGAGCTAGACATTTTTTTGGATTAATGTAAAGACCTGAAATTGCAGCAAAATTATTGAGAGTTGGCATAAGATTAGGGCCAGATACTTGTGGCGAGGAAAGAAATAATAGAATGTCATCAGCGAATAAACAAAGTTTATGATGACAACCTGCTACTTCAATTCCAGTAATTGTAGGTTCATTTCTAATTTTTTGTGCTAGTGGTTCTATAAGAAGGGCGAAAAGTAAAGGAGAGAGTGGGCATCCCTGTCTAGTACCTCGTTCAATATCAAAAGAGTCAGATTTATAGCCCGCATATTTGACGTATGCTTTTGGTTTGTTGTATAGTGCAAATATCCAGTTAGTGTAGTTTGGACCAAAACCCCATTTCTGTAATGTATATTGCATATAGTTCCAGGCGATAGAGTCAAAGGCTCTTTTGATATCAAGGGAGAGAAAACAAGCAGGAATATTGCGTGTTTTTGCAATGCGTGCCAGCAGGACTGCTCTACGTATATTATCACTGGCCTGACGTGAAGGCATAAAGCCTACCTGGTCTCTATGAATAAGTGTTCCAATAATCTTTTTTAGTCGAGCTGCTAAAATCTTCGCTAATATTTTAATATCAACGTTTATCATAGATATAGGGCGATAGTTTATGCTAAGGGAGTCATCTGATTGTGGTTTCGGGATCATACAGATAGTAGCCATTAAGGACTCTTGACGGAATGATTTGTTATTTAAGAGGTCATTAAACGCTTCTGCGAGTATAGGAGAAATAATATCGCTGTAACTTTTATAATACAATGCTGAATATCCGTCAGGACCCGGTCTTTTATTTATTTTTAAGTCCTTAATGGCTTCTGTAACATCTTTAACTGTAATATTGTTTTCTAATTGTGTTTTTTGTGCTTCAGTCAATTGAGGGATATTTATTTGGGAGAAAAAGGAATCTGCCTCTTCAGTGTTGAATGTATTTGTTTCAGTATATAGATCTTTTAGATGTGATTTGAATTTCTGTACTATTTTTTGTGGATTACTAGTGTATACATTATTACCCATTTTAAGTTTTATAGGTTTGAAAGATTTATTAATGGATTTTAAAGCCTTAGCTAGTAAAGTACCATGTTTGTTAGATTTCACATAGAAAGTATGTTTAGTTCTACGAATTGATTTATCAGCGGAGTTTGTGAGAAAGAGATCATATTCTAATCGTGTTTTTTCTAATTGTGTTCTAGCAGAAGGAGTAGGATTATTTTGAAAGGACATATACGCTGAATTAAATTCCGTTTCTAATCTTTTTGCCAAATTTTTACCCTCCCTTTTAAGAATTCCTGATTGTTGTTGAAAAATACCTCTAAGGACCGGCTTATGTGCTTCCCATAGTGTAAGAGAGGATATGTCTATACTGGTATTGATCTTTAAATATTCCTTTAATGCTAATTCAATAGTTTTGCGGTGAATCGGATGTTTAAGTAGTGAGTCAGGGAGGTACCAAGTAGGATCATGGGCTCTAGGTATAATAGAAGCAATAGTGGTACATACCGCATTATGATCCGACCAAGGAATGGGAATGATGTTGGACATAATTATTTCTGGTGCCATACCTATTGTTATAAATATATGGTCTATACGGCTAAATGTTTTATGCGGATTTGAGAAATATGTGTAATTTCTTCTAGTTGGATTAGATTCTCTCCAGGAATCAATCAATTTGTGTCTGGAAAGAAGCTGAGAGAGAGACCATTTAGTTTTGTATTTTGGTGTGATATATGGGGTTTTGTCTAGAAATGGGAGTAGTACATGATTGGAGTCACCGCATACAAAAATGGAACCCATTTTGTGTGTAATTATAACTTGAAAAAGATGTGATAAAAATGATAGAGGTTGCCGGTTGGGGGCGTAATAGGAAACCACTGTTATAGGGGCGTCCATTAAATACCCTGTTAATATTAGATAACGTCCTTCTGGATCTTTGATTTCAGAGTGTAACGTGAATGGTGTAGTACGATGGAATGCTATGAGAGTACCTCGTTTTTTGATGTTGGCTGAAGCTGTAAACACTTGTGGGTAGGATTTACTGAAAAAGGTTGGAGTTTTAGATTGTGTAAAATGCGTTTCTTGGAGACATACAATATGTGCCTTTTTAGCTTGAAAGGACCTAAATGCTTTTGTTCGCTTGTGCGGAACATTGAAACCTTGGACATTTAGTGAAAATATATTTAAAGGAGGCATGTCAGAAGATTCCGTCTGCTAAATATAGTTTATGAGATAAACTTAGTTCAGTGATAATTGGACTTACCTTCGCGGACAGGAAAGGGAGAAAAGGATAAGAAAGTTCAGAATAATTTAACTTAAAAAAGAAAATAGAAACATAAATTGTTATATAGCATGCTAGTACAGTAAAAACACATAAGAGTACAAAGATTGCCCGTGATGAGGAGTAAAGCTCCCCATCAGGGGATAAAGGACCTTCTTCGAGTCCCCACATAATAGTGTGGGGATCCGAGGAAAGCATGTTGGGGCACATGAAGCATCCGTGCACTGGGGAATCGCCTAAGAAGTATAATATACATCTCAGGGATGTAAAAGTTCTAGCCCTATCTATATATTTCAAGGCATATATAAATTAAGGTCTAAGATAATATAATAATAAATGAAATGAGAGGAGAAATCTCTCAGAAATATATTTTATAAAGCTAAAGTAGTGAAAAAGATTATTCAAAGTATTGATGTAACCAAAGTTTGTTTAGAACATTGAAAATGAGATACTCACAAACTTTGTTAATTAGTTTCAAAACTGAAAAATACTATATAATTACAAGGTAACTCACAAAACTGTTACTAGATAACAATAACAAGTGGAAGACCCATAACTACTTAGTTCATAAGCAATAATGGATCTTAGGCTGGGAAATTAAAAGGGCAATTTCCAATATTTCAGATATAAATAAAAAAAATATTTGATTTGAGCTACAGATTCAATAAATATTGACATTGAATCTGAAGATAAAAAATAAAAATAAAAAATAAAAAATAAAAGGGATCAAGTGGAATAATAAATTATTACTAAAATAAACTTTCAGAAATAATTCATAGAGATATATAAATTTATTTAGCATTTTTAATGCATCTCAATTTATGAGATATAAATCCTGTTGTTTATGTGGGATAATATGCAAAAATAAAGCATCCCTTAAATTTTTCTTAGCCCTAAAAAATGAATTATATTAACAAAAATTGAAGAATTTTATGTTATGTAAGAATTTATTCAGTCCATGGAGTCATCTTGTCCTTGGGGTGAAGTTGCAAATCTTCCTCTTTTATTTGAATGGTAATTTCCATTTCTTGCCTCAGAATGTGTTGCATTGTGGATGGAGGAGGCTGAAGCTGACCTTCTTCTTGTAGCAGTATTAGATGAATTCCCATCAATTAAATTGAGGTCTTGAAGTGCTTGTTGGAGTTCCTCAGCTGTTCTGCAGGATACTCTTGTGCCTTGGTGGGTGAATCTTACAGAAAAAGGGAAGCCCCATTGGTATTTTATATTATGACGTTGTAATTCCATTAAATGTGGTTTCATTAATCTCCTCTTAGTTATTGTTAATTGAGAGAGATCAGCAAAGAGTTGGTAATTATTTCCTTGAAAAATGAGATTGTTTTTTTCTCTAGCTGCATTTAAGAGCTGTTCCTTTGTCCGGTAAAAATGGAATTTTGCTATTATATCACGCGGGGGTCCGTCTATTTTTTTGGGCATGAGAGCCCTATGCACTCTGTCCATTTCCATCCTTTCTAATGGTATTCCTGGCAATAGTTCTTGGCATAATGCTGTTATAGTTGCTTGAAGATCTATGACCGATTCAGGTATCCCTCTGAATCGCAGGTTTGATCTTCTGGCGCGATTCTCATAATCTTCCAGTCTGTTCTGCAATGTTATATTTTCTTCCTTCAGAAGGTCAATTTCAGTTATAAATTCTTGGTTAGTGCTTTCAATTTCCTCCATTTTAAGCTCCAGTGAGGCTGTGCGTTGTCCTAGTTCTCTAATTTCTTTGGTTAAATTAGTGGTTATTTGCTCTGAGGTTTTCTTTAAAGCTTTATTGAGCATTTTTTCGAATTGTTTCATTATGCTAGTGGGAACTACAGATTCTTGAATTGTTGTATGTGATACAGTTAAATCAGTCTCTGAATCAGAGTCCCCAGGGGAGATAAGTTGTGACATCTTAGGCTTATTACTCTTCTCTGAGGTAAATTTGCCTGAGGTGACTGGCGCTTTCTTTGTGATACTCCGCGCTTGTGTGCCGCTATTAGGGGTCTGTTTTGTCTTATTTCTGGCACCCCCCAGCACCATTTTAGTATTAAAATGTTCCCCTCACCTCTCAGGAGTAAATGCCTTAGTTTATTGTAGTTTTATGACGGCGGGCTGTCAGTGTGTGTCGGCTTTCTTCCCCTCACGGAGCGGAGCTCTAGCCTGACATGTCCGTCCCGCTAGCCTCCGCGCATGCGCTCTCCTTTGTTGAAATTTTTAAGATGGGGTGACATTCCTCTAAGTCAGTAGTCTCCAAACTGCAGCCCAGGGGCCGAATGCAGCCCTTTGTTTGCTTTTATCTGGCCCTTGGGACACTATTTTATTCATTGACACCAGTGATGGGGCACTATTCCTACCAATGACACCAACGATGGGGCACAGTTCCTCCCAATGACACAAATGATGGGGCACAGTTACTCCCAATGACAAGAATGCTGCCAAATGACACCAATGATAGGGAACAGTTCCTCCCAATGAGACCAACGATGGGGCACAATTCCTACCAATGACACCAACAGTGGGGCACAGTTACCCCCAATGACACCAATAATGGGGCCCAGTGACTCCAGTGATGGGGCACAATTATTCCCAATGACACAAACGATGGGGCAAAATTCCTCTCACTGACACCAAAGATCAGGCATTTTTTACACCCACTGATGCTGGGTCATTTTCTACTCCCAATGGCCACAGTCCGGCTCCCCTGAAGGACAGTAAACTGGCCCTTTTTTTTCTAGAAAGTTTGCTCCAAGTTAATATTGCCAGTTCAAACAGGTTAAATCGCTTATGCTTTAAAAAAGCTCAATAAAAACACACAAAAGAGCACAAAAAAACCACAAGCTTCTTCAAGCTTTTAGGCAGAGAAATAAAAGCTCAAATGCCTGTAAAAGCAGCTTTTTTTTAATTTGAGCTGCAGTGTGTATGAGCCCTTAGGGCATTGCACCTTCACAGATTTCTGTGACCGAATATATCTCACATCAGTGGTAAAGGCTTTATTCTTTTTTTTCTATGACAAAACCAAGAATATAAGTCTTTCACTAAATTTCAGTGCATAGGAAATGTGATTTCCCCTTGCTCAGCACAATAGAATTTAAAAGCATGTAAATTAGGTCTCCTAAGTGTTGGAGTACACGTTGCAAATTAAAGTGTTACTAAACCCACAACAGTAAAATCAGTCTGTATATGAAGTAAAGCATGCTGGTTATATTCAGTGTGGGACCTAAAGCGTTAATCCTCTGCATTATGTAAAATAAGCTGTTTGATCCTGTATGCACAAATGATCCTTTTCTTCCACTGCCTCCAGAACATGTCCGGTTAAGGCAGAGCCCATGGAGTCAGGCTGCACATGCTCAGTTTGGCGTGTACTGCTAGAGAGGATTTTTTTTATTCTTGGGAGAGTGCATGTGATCAGCACATGGCCAATCAGCACTGTCCAGACATGTCCAGACAGGGGGTCAGGAGCCATGCAGCCTCATAGGACAGCTAGGTGCTGTATGAAACTCATACTACAAGCTTCACCAAGAACTGATAGAAATCACAAGACTGCTATATACTACCGATCAGAAAAGGTATTTAGGGAGACCAGATATAGAGAATGCAGGCTTGGAAATAAGATTACATAGCAAAAATGCACAAAACAAAATGCCTTGGAAGGTAAACTGTGCATCTCTGAATGTGTACACAGAAATAATAGATTTGGGAAACACTGATCAATAAAGTTTTGAAGGTTTGTGTATTGCTTGTAGGAATTTCCTGATCCTGGCAAAGATTATGTAATGGAAATACAGGTGAAAAATAAAAAAAGTAATTAAAAAGCCAGAGACTTGAAAGCACACCCCCACAAAGCCACCCACACCAGGCAATGGAAAAGCAGAGCAGTGTCCAGTTTCCATGGAAACAGGGCAGAAAAGGGAATCCTGTGAATAATTGGTGTGACGGGTAGCCAGGACGCAGAGTCACAGAATGTCCGTACTGATGATTTATTGATTAGTGCAAGGACAGCAATGTTTAGTATTACTTTAAAGGATTTTTTTTAAAAAAACACAACAAACATGTTATACTTACCTGCTCTGTGCAAGGGATCTTCCTCTTCTGGGGTCCCCCAGTGGTGCTCCTGGCTACTCCTCTTCTTGAGTGCCCTCATGGAGGGCCGCTTTCCATGGGGGCACTCATGCAGGCACGCTCCCGAGTCCTGCTGCTGCGTCCATTGACACAGAGAGCAGGACTCAGCCCCTTCCCCGTGTCACTGAATTTGATTGGCTCCCGCTGCAATCAGCCTATCCAATGAGGACCCAAGACAGCAGCTGAAGTTGCTGTGCTCGTTCTCGTCATTGGAAAAATCGGGTTCAGGTAAGTAAAAGGGGGGGGGGGAGGGTGCTGCAGCATGGAAGGTTTTTCACCTTAATGCATAAAATGCATTAAGGTGAAAAACACTGAGACTTTAAACCCCTTTAAGATGAAAGTTAAAGATCAAAACAAACCATCAGGATAATCAGAGATACACAGCATATCTGCCTAAGAAACATGGAGTGCTCATATGTCAGCTTTCATTTACTATATGCTACACATTTGTTTGATTAATCTAAACATTAAAAACAACACCACTGCTATTATAAAGTTACCTAGGAAAGAAAAATGTGTAAAAAGAACAACATATCCAGCAGTGTCAACTACCTGGGTCCCCCGGCACTCACTGGTTCCTTCTGTGGACTTTGACGTCTCCAACGTCTTCTGAAATGATACGGAGGTCAGCAGGAGGAAAGTGAGCTGAAAAGGACCCAGGAGCTCAGCACTCTCAGAAGGGTCAGTCTCTTAGCTGACTTTGGGGGATCATTCCCCATTAATCAAATGAAAACCAGTTCAACTCAAAATCTTCTAAAACGTTTTACTACTGGGTCCTGAACAGCTCTCACCAATTCCTTTTGTAGGCCTCCACGTACCTGGGCACATACTTCCTCATATATTAGTACCACTTGGTGCACTTTCCAGCCCCATCCAGCTAAAGCAGCTTTCAGCCTCTCCAAGTGTTAGGCTCCATGCACACTAGACGCTCAAAAACCACTAAAAAGATCCTGGAAAAAATGTTAATATATTTAGCATTTTTTGCCAGCATTTTTGCAGTGTTTAGAAGCAGTAGCTTTTTTTGTTGAGAGGTAAATGGTGGCCACTTGCTTGTAATCACTATGCATGATCACCTGTGAGTGTATCAGTCTGCGTCTTGGGCCAATCACTCACAGGTGATCGCCACATATTGATTACATGCGAGCGGGAGTCAGCACTCTCTCACTGCCTTCAAAAGGGCTGCCTACCGCAGCTCAATGCTGGGAACGCCTGCTGGGGTTCTTACATGTACACACTGTATGGACAAAAACGCAGGTGTGAACGTGGCCGAAATGAACCAAATGCAGGAGGCTAGGGTCAATGTAGCTTTATAGTTTTTTGTAAAAAGCACTTATTTAAGGAAGCTGACAAGAATCACCTTGGCATATATTTTCTACCTAGGTGACAGGGTCACTTTAAAATAAAGACAAAGGCAAAAGGTACATTGACACCAGCCTCCTGCATTTTGATCATTTAGGCCCCGTTCACACTTGTGTTTTTGTATTTACATCTGCTAGTACTTCAAACCCCCTCTCAGACTGACAATGCTGCTGTCCAAATCTGCCCCTGGGCACATTCATCAGTCAGTGTGGGGACACTACAGGTGGTGTGTTACTGGCCAGATCTCCAGGTGAAAACACAGGAAAAAAATCCTAAAAAAGAAAACAAACGCAGTCACCACATCTAATAAGAGGTGAGCTGCACTATGACATTTTTGGTTTTAGGTTTAATACTGCTTTAAAATCATTGCATGCATTTATACGTTTCTATCAACATCCTAAAAAGAGAAGTACGTCATTGCTCCTGTGAATGAGGCCTAAGTCTCCACTCACATTTGGCATCTGAGGCAGAATTGCTGCTCTCTTTTGGAGCTGACAAACTTGGCGCTCCAGCAATTTTGCTGGCGGCCCACCGACATCACCAACAGGTCAAGGGCTTTGTTACTGTTAATGCTGCCATATCTACAGCATTAAAAGTGCCATAATACTAAAGGACATTTACATTGCTGAAAGCTAAGGCAGCATACAGTTTACAATTGAGAAGGTGATGTAGCCTTCCCAGGGGGCATCTGTGAGGCCCTAGCTATATCACAATCGCCTCAGTAAAACAGGAATGAGTATACAATATTTTGATATTAGCATGCAGAGATTCGGGCACCAAGGATTTATTCTGTTGGGGAGAAAGGTCCACTTAAGCAAAACAAAACAAAAAAAAAACCCCATTTACTTTTTGGGGTAAAGCAGCTATAAAACCTAAAAGGTGGGTGGGGGGCTCACCAGCTTGTTGGCACAGAGAAAGTAAAAATTACAAATGATCTAGAAATTTGTTTCCACTTCACCGTCTATTGAATAGCTCTACAGTACAAGCTTAAATTTGAGAGATAAAATGGACTACAGTGAGAGCAAACGTTATGTCTTTGCCTGCCTCCCTTAATTACACTGCAGTTTGTGTTGGTATGCAAGACAGAAAGAAAAGAGCCCATTTATCTTGTAGCTTCACCCGTCACACGGCCTGCCCTCACTGTGCCAGCAGGCGGCTGAATTCAGAGGATTCCCACTAAATGGTTACAACGAGCCGTGCCAGCTCTTACTCACTGCATTCAAAGCTGTCTTTGTAACTGCGGCCCAGCTCATATTTTCCAGCCTCACTCGAAACTGACTTCTCGGCAGAATTAAAGGGCAAACCCCTTTATTTACATGAACTCCTTTCTTCAAATGACTGTACAGTGAACTGCTTCTTCTGCGCTCACACTGGCAAACTAGCCTAAAAAGCGAAAAAATATTGATGCTCAAAGAATCTCCTCCTTTTACTCATTAAATATAAGCATTTCAAGTTTTATTCCCGTTGTGTGGTCGTTGGCAGAGCCAAGGTTTTTTTTGTTTTTTTGTACAAATGCAGACTTTAAACAGGCAACAGATATTTATTTATTATAGGTACTTATATAGCGCTGTCAATTTACACAGAGCTTTACATATATCACATACATACACATCAGTCCCTGCCCTCAAGGAGCTTACAGTCTTCTAAAGTATATACTGCTTTGCTATAAATATTTAAGGGCCATGTTCACCTTTTGGACCACGATATATGAATACATAAGCTACAAATTCCACTGTGGCAGAGACTTGTAGCACTCAATGGAGCTCTCTGAACTTTGACATGGACAAAGAGGAGGAATCTAAGAGTCTTCAGGAGCCTGGCATTGCACCCGATAATTCGCAGATTATGGTTGCAATGCTTTTCAGGCTCGTTTTTGCTATAAATATATGTGCATGTATTATTTTTGTATAAAAGGTGGACTAAGCCTTTAAAGTATATGTGACCCCCACCTTGTAAAACAACCCCTTCAGTCTAAAATAGAAAGTCAAAATATATATGCGTGTGTTCACACAGTAGGTTTATTTATTCTCTTTCTTTTGTATAAGTCAGGGTGCCAAGCTCAATTTCTTGGAGGGCGGCATCAGCATTATGGTTGCCCTCAAATGGCCAGTAGTATCTGTAAGACTAGATGTTTAAAGCACCTCACCTCCCAAGGGCCCTTTCAAAAAACAGCCGAGGCCGCGTTAGCGTTAAAGCGTTGCTAGTTTTAGGAGTGCCTTAACGTCATTTTAGTGGCGCTTTTAACCCCCGCTAGCGGCCAAGGATAGGGTTACTTGTGCCCGTGTAGCTCTGCTGCCGAAGGGTTTTGTCAGCGGTGCCCATTCATTTCAATGGGCAGGAGCGCTGTATACACCGCACCAAAGATGCTGCTTGCATCTCCACAGCACCCCAGTGTGAAAGCACTCAAACTTTCACACTGGGACTGCAGATGAGGCATTTTTCAGGCGCTATTTTTAGCGCTAAATCGTCTGAAAAACGCCTTCAATGTGAAAGGGGTATTATATCGGATGTCAAAAACCCCCACCTATCAGACGTCAAGAGTCTCCCACCCTCCCCTACCTTGCGCTGCTGATGGGAAGAAGTTGGGGGCGGACTGGGAAGAAAAAAAATGCAAGGTCTGGAAGAGGACCAGAGGAGGACTGGAGTCAGCTTCCGGAGTCTGCTGAATGCTGAGACCAGGGGAGGTAGAAACGAGGGAGTACAAGAGACGCAGGATCTGGCGGAGGAGTTCTGTCGTCCTGTCTGCTGCAGACTGCTGAGACAAGGTTGGGGGTGCAATGGCCACACAAAATGGCCTGGTTTGCCGGTTGCGGCCCATGGGCCTTGTGTTTGACACATGTGGTATAAGTGATCATATGATCTCTGTTCTTAGCTGCATAAGGGGCTTAGAGAGGTGGGGGTGGAGACTGCAGGCGGGTGTGTCAGCAGAGAAAGAGCAATACACTAATCGGCCAGTAAAGAGCTGTGCAAAGGGGGCATGTCAGCACAAGTCAGATTATTGGAGGACAGACAGGCTGTGCTCCCAGCACAGACAGAAAACTGACCATGCGGAGATGGATGTGCTCTCATGCCGAGGGACTGGATGGATCATCAGGCATTTCACACAAAGGAAGAAATACAAAAAAAAAAAAGAACAAGATACTTTTTAATCACAAGTACATGATACAACAGACACATATCAGGATTATAAACTGTTGGGGGTAACATACACTAAAATATAAATATACACACACACACACACACATACTTACTGAGGAACCCATTCCATCTGTAAAAAGCCATAAAATATCTACTTCACTATATATATTAGGGAGCAGGTATATTTGCTTTGCCAATTATTGTATACAGACACCTTGCAGTGATCTAGTAACATGTCACCACTTATCTTCAAGTGCTTTTCAAGGTGTTTACTATTCAGCTTTTCCCTTCATACACAGGAACAGTGTTTTCAGTGGACAGCCTGCTGTGATGTGATGGGGAGTCATGGATACATGCTGGTTGTTGTGTGTGCTGCAGTTGGTGGCAGAGACAAGCTGTGCTAACACTAGGATGACGAGTCCAGATGGCTCAAATGCTGTCACTAAGAAGGCCATAACTCTGCAGCTCCAGGGTTACCATGGTAACAGGGGCAATACATTACATCTCTAATCTGTGTAGTATCAGTAGGACTGTGAAGAGCCAGCAGATTGCAGCAATTTGTTGTGGGATTATTGTGAAGACTGCAGTGCAAAAAAAAAAAATGCAGCAAACACAAAGAATGTTATAAGGAACAGTCTACAAGGAAACACAGGCAAAAAAATAAACAAATGAAAATAGTGAAACAAATGACTCACAATAAAAAAAAAAAATTAAAAGTGAAAAAAAAAAAACCACACCACACCACACCACACCCAATTTAAATCTCTTGTTTCTGAAAGATTTAAAGCAGGAATAAACGTCATTGGTAGTGAGCTGCTGCAAGTATACAGATTAGGGCACACAACTACCTTCTTCTGTGTAGTCCTCCAGTAATGACAGGTCCAGGAACCTGCCACCATTGCAGCTGCCAATTAATCTGTGTCCACGGCAGACCTCTTTAACCAATGAGCTGCCACTGACAAAGCACCACCTGTACATGCGCAAAGAAGTTCTATCCTCCCAGGCACCCGGGCCACTTCCTGCAGAGCCATGAAGGTACACTTCATGAACATTACAGAATACACAGAAAATAAATCCCTAACTCCAAGCCATTTTTTATTTTTACAGTTTACTTCCGCTTAAAGTACTTGCTGGCAGCTGCCTCATTAGGCTACTTAGGAGATTTGAAATTATTATATTGGCCCTCGGATAGAGTGACTGCAGAAGACCTCCTTTCACAAAAGGGGCAGAAGGGCAGAAAAAAAACAAAAAAAAAAAAAAACAAAACACAACAATAAAAACACATGTGGATGAGCTGTCCTTAGAGCAGCTGCGGGGAAGTTTTGTAGATGGGTGGGCAGAGCCTGATGGGAATTTGCAGACGTTAGTTCCCCGTCAGCTATCATTGTGATTGACAGCAAGCTGTGGGTGGGTTCTTAGCAAACATACAGCCTGTTATAGATGCGGAATCCGCCCACATCCAGTTGTCAATCACAAGGAGAGAACAGACCTGATGGGGAAGTGGGGTCCCAGCTTTCGCATTAAGCTCCCCTCACTGTTAGCATCACTGGTTATCAAGAGTCTGCCAACCCATGGATAGATATTGGAAGGCAGTTGTGGAATTCGGGATTGTGGCACCCGTTATGCACAGGCAGTCTATTAAGATGTGCCTTTTTTTTGGGCTGCAGATTTTTAAGACATAGGTTGGTGACTACTGACTATATGTAATGTTTAAGGGTTTATTTCAATTTTACTTTGCTCTTTTGACAGGTTGATAATTAGGGTTTGATTGCAATTGAGGTTCCCTAGAATGATCTGGCTAAACCCCTTCAATTCAACTCATATGCTCCTAGGTGTGTGTATTATTTATGCATGGTAATACGGCAATTAGGAGGTTTAAAACAGGTGTGAGTGGGAGACACTGTGCCCGGTGATCTTTGACTTCTCCCATGTTGTTCAGGTAGATCTCCACCTCTTCAAAAGGTTCCCTACCCCTGTTTTAGAGTGTCTACCCACACACCAGTGGGACCCACACATCCCTCCTGATTGTATACCACTGGGCCATGTTTATGTATGTTGCGGCTGGTGCGCAAACAACCTGAAAAATAATGGAAACCCCCCCCCCAAAAACAAAAACAAAAATAAAAAAACCTTTAATTGCAGCCACTTGTGCCCATCATATGCAGCCCCATTAGTGCCCATCAATGAGGCCCCATCAGTGCCCATCAATGAGGCCCCATCAGTGCCCATCAATGAGGCCCCATCAGTGCAGCCTACCATTGCCCACCAGCGCAGTCTCATGGGAAGGGAGAGGACGAAGAGCACCACCGGATCACACAGAGATCGGATCCCGCTGTCAATGTCCTGCCTCCTGGACAAGCTCCTATGATAGACATCACACTACTTCAATTGTCCAGCATTGGACCAGTGTGCAGTCTATCATAGGAGCTGGTCCAGGAGGCGGGACATTGACAGCGGAGATCTGTGTGATCAGGTGGCGCTCCTCTTCCACTCCTCTCTCTTCCCCATAGTTTCCTGGCTGATCGCAGCACCCGCCATCTCCCCCTCCGATATGCTGCTCACTCAACTAATTTCCACTCGCTAAATGCGAGCAGGCAAGTGGAAATTTTGAGGGCTGCTGTTATGATACACACTATAGTATTTTTCATACATGTATTCATTTGTGAATTTGAAGACTACTGCTCTGTATCCAAGACCTGAAGAAGCGTTCTATCCGTGAAACGCGTTGACCCTTGTGGATGCATGTGATTGTAAGTCCTTTGCTGTAACTTACTTTACAATTATTTTTTAGAAGTATGCGTAATCACAGTGGTCACTTTTAACATTGTTTGTAAAATAAAATATGTTGGATTCTTTTATCATAAAACAGTATCGCACAAGTTTGTGTTTTTTTCCTGACAGCACATTTAAAGTCCTATCTTTCTTCGATGTTTTGCAGCATTTTGGATGGAGCTCCCTTGTTACATGTTTCCACTCAATATAGTTTGGTAACATTAGTGACACAGCACTGTGCAGTGACATCCAGTGCGGTGTGCTATAATGCAGACATGCAGGGGTTAATTACACTGCGCTGTCCTTTCCTAGCCACTTTTATTTATTTATTTCAGGTACTTATATAGCGCTGTCAATTTACGCAGCGCTTTACATATACATTGTACATTCACATCAGTCCCTACCCTCAAGGAGCTTACAATCTAAGGTCCCTAACTCACATTCATACATATTAGGGACAATTTAGACAGGATCCAATTAACCTACCAGCATGTCTTTGGAGTGTGGGAGGAAACCAGAGTACCCGGAGGAAACCCACGCAGGCACAGGGAGAACATGCAAACTCCAGGCAGGTAGTGTCGTGGTTGGGATTCGAACCAGTGACCCTTCTTACTGCTAGGCGAGAGTGCTAACCACTGCACCACTGTGCCGCCCCTACACTTGACACCAAATCATGTACCTAGTACGTCATTTGACTTCAAGTGGTTGTACGGGGGTGATGTCTACATCTGCAGGCATCACCCCAGTTCCATATTTTAGAGCCGACAGTCGGCTCTTTTGTAATAGCAATTGAAGCAGCGATTACAATCAGCAGGTGGGAAGTGTCGTTCCCCCCCCTCCCCCCTCCCGAGGCTTGCTCAGGCTCTCCTGTCCCACTGCTCTGTGCAAAACGACTGTACAGAGCAGGCAAGTATGACAGGCTTATTAAAAAAATATGGGTTTACAATTACTTTAATGGGTGCATACAAGTACTTTAAGCAGTTAAAACGAGGTCAGAAAATATCTAGGTCTTAGCTCACAGGAGATAAGATCTATATCATTATTTACTTAAAAAAAAAATAAGTTTCTGTTAACATAAATGCATCAGCGTTAAATTCTACATTGTATTCTACATTGTAGTAAGAGCAAGACACCAAGGTGAAGAACAGAAAAATTAGCTAAAGAGATTTCACAGCACAAATCTTTAAGATACCCAAAGCTAGTATCGAACTAGCCATGAAGAATCTTTTGATGACCATACGATCTCAAATGAAAAGGACTAAAAACACACATCAGTGATAGTAAGCAGGTGCCGCAGTTGTGTTTACATAACTCACACCAGCAAGTTGAAGACCCAAAGAGATCATAGAACATTACCTGACAGCTCCATATTTGTACAGGTATCATTAACAGTCAGCCTCCACCTAGACTGAGGTGCTGGCTTAGAGGGGACGGCCATGTCTGACACAAATCAGCCCTTTGCTACAGCCTTTTGCTGGTGACTTGCTACAAAGTAACAATGTTGCTGTGTGATCAGCAGGACAGGAGGCCGATATCCCAGCCTAGACAAAGTCACTTGACTGGAGCTCAAAAGACATTTTTTATTGATAAAAAAAAGGTATGGCTTTTTGTTTTTTGATGTAAAATATTACATCAGTTATTATTGAGAGGACAACCTTAAAAATGGCAAACCCCACACCATAACACTTGGTACTAGTTTTCTTCACCTGAATGGAAAGACAGCAGCCCCGGTTGAGCAAATCTATAAAAAGCTTTACACTTCTCCATAAACTAAACTTTCTAAAGCTGCTGTAAAAATATATACACAAGACATTAGCAAGATTAATGCACATCTCCAATACAGTGCTACTGTATAAACTAGAACCTGCAAACATGTGAAAGAAAATCATCAAAATGCAAGTCTTTAGCATAAATCGCACTCAATTCATGGTGTAAATATGATATATGCAAATCAAACTTCATTTTATGCAAAATAAGATTCACATTTTTATCATGTTTGCTTACACCATGAAATAGGATTTACACTTTCATTTTGATGATTTAGGTCTGCACTTTATAATTAATTTATTTAAAGTATAACTAAAAGGCAAATTGTTTTTTTTTTTTTTTTTTACTTTTGGATAGAATGACGAGGCAGTTTGTATTGCTGTCTGTGCCCCTGCTAAGGAGATTCACCCTCTCCGTGTGTCCTGTTAATGTTGTCATTAAAAGTGAAAGTAAAATTAAAATTAAAAAAAAAACAAAAAAAAAAAAAAAAAAAAAACACACATTTTGGGTTCTCCCTAGAAAAGTAAGAAAGAGGAAATCCTCCAACGGGGACACTAGTTCTGGTGACTCCAAAGGAATTCCCTTAATTTGCAGGGATTGCCTCTCACTTCCTGATTGGCTATGGGACAGGAAATAAAATGGAAATCTCTGCAATGGGACACAAGTGGTGAAAAATAAATTTGACAGGGGTTATAACCTTCCCTTACTCTATCCAAAATAGGTTTTGATTATAGTTCTGCTTTACCGTATTAGGCAGATCACAGACTAGTTGAAAAATGAACGAAAATTCTTGGTTGTTCGTTTTTCACATTAGTATGCAAGGATGAACTCAGACGTGTTCGCAAGTCCACGTGCCAGCGCCTGCCAGGAAGCTGACACTCCGCAGCACTAATCACAGGTATTGAGACATTTGCCCATCTGTGCAGCCACGGATTGGGAACTGTCTCACTGCCTGTGATTAGCGCTGCGGAGTGTTAGCTTCCTGGCGGGCGCGGGAATGTGGACTTGCGAACACGCCTGAGCTCATCCTTATTAGTGCGCCAGCTGTGACTTGTGATTTTTTTGTGCTGCAATCGAAAGTGCTTTATCCAACATGCTGAATTTTGTTTGGAAAAACAAAACTAAATGGTGGCACAACCAAACGGGCCATTTTCATTTTTCAATCAACAGAACGTTCGGTTTTCAACTTGTCTAAGACCAGCCTTAGCCAAAAGGGCATGGTGCATTGTTCACTAAGTTTTCTCTTTATCTACTAAAAGGCAAAAACAACAAAAGATGAACTTCTTCTACAAGAAGAGAATAATAAAAGTCGCACAAAGTACTGTCACTGAGCACTAGGCAATGAGAAGCCCCTAGAACATGTTAGTGGCGGATAATTTAGACACTGCAGCGCTGTGGTCATCTCCTTTTGATAAACTGGCGTCTGAACCAAATAATCTAACAGAAAAATACAAAGTCTTTGTACTGCAGCTTGTCTGGGAATACTTGGCATTCTGTGTGCCAAGAAATATGAAAGCCGCAGGTGCAAACTATCTTAATATCTGTGCTGAAAGAATCGAAATTTATTACCAAAACAACGGATTAGAATTATGTATTTTGTTTTACTACTTAAGAGACAAAAATGTCAGTACAACTGGAGAAATATGATTTTATATAATGCTCTTGAAAGGATTATGCATCTCTTTTATGGTTAGATGTTATACATCCCAAACAAGACAACCCTTGCAAAAGAGCAATTAAACAGATGAGTTTTGTTACTGAAACAATGACAGTGACTGTCAACTCGAAATAATTATCTGACTTACTAACTAGGTATTGTTACTGCATCATAACAGCTGAACTCAGTCCAGCATCCAATGTAGTCACTGCCTTCCCGGTGACAAACTGTCCATTATGTAGCGTCCATCAGCACTAGAGGACACGCTGTGCATTCATCTGTCACCCAACTGAGCGTTAATGGCTACACATCGCTCTGTGCTGACTAATGAATTACAGCACTAAATATTACACCTATGAGGTGCCTTTCTGCCTGTCCTCAGACATGGATCTTCACTCATTAAGTGTCTAATTATTAGAGCTACATTGTTCCCAAGGGCCCACTTCATCTTATTACTTATTAATATTTAATAAATAACTTTCCCTATGCAGCTATAAATAACCTTCCTATTCTTTAGCCCACATTCACATCAGCCTTTTTTGCATGTGATTTGGCATGTCAAACCGCCGCCTATTGCCGGCAACGGCGCTGTCCGAATCGATGCAACGCCGACTTTGCAGTGCCGCACCAATTCCCAAAAGTAGTTCCTGCATGACTTTTGGCAACTTCGGGGGCGATTTGAATAGACATCTTAGCATGTGAATGGGCCCATAGACTTCAATAGAAACGCCTGACTTGAGCAGAAAAACGCTCGTAAAACGTGCATAATACGCTCAAATAGCAGCTCTCCTCGCCTAATTTCCTCTCCCTCTCCTCCCCTCTAGTGCTTTCTATTAGCTAAAAAAGGCTTGTAATACACTTCTAAAATGCTTTAAAAAATGCTTGTAAAAAGCGGCAAAAAACCTTAAAAAAAAAAAAAAATGCCAGTAAAATCGAAACAGGTGTGAATGGAGCCTCAGCCTTTACAACCACTTTAAGTGGGCCTGAAAATGGAAGTACAATCAGAGAACCTGGAAAATCCAAGCTGAATGCCATTATTACCTCTGTGATAAATCTTCACCAGAAAAGTCCACAGTGCACCTCTCCTGCCCCCATCTATAGCCTATACATAAACAGTCTCAAATTGCACCCATTTGTCTCTATGTATCCAGTGGTTGGCATAGTTTGTCTCAGGATGACGGGATTGTGCCTGTATAAGGATCCATACACACCATCCGCTTCACTGTAACGCAGCCACTGCTGTGTGGTCCAGCAGATCATTGCACTGTTCATTATTTAACAAACTTTATTAAAATGTCACACAGACGTTACATAAAATGTAACTATCTGCTGTATGGTGTGGCATGCAGTACTTTCTTTCAGTGCACACTGCCCGCACACCATTGCAACGCAGTGGTGTGAACCAGAAACACAGGAGACAAGGCATTTTGCCTGGTCATGTGCTAGGACTGCGCTGGAATAGCCACCCCACACAGTCCCATCTCTTCTGGTGTGAATCGATCCTAAAAATAATATACGTTTACCTATCCAAAAACATTCCTATTGACCGACCAAAATAAAGTTAGCAAGTATCTATGAATCTTACCATCTGAATAGGCTTCTTTCTCAGATCTCTCTCAGTAACAAGCTTTTCACGATCAGTAACATAGAGCCCACGCTGTGCCAAGGCTTGGATGACTGCATCATGGCCCAGAAGAGGCTTGGCGGTGTCACTCTTAAGAATAAGGCTACCAGCTCGGCAGTACAATTCAGCAGAAAGCAGAAGGTTCACTACTGGAGGCTTCATATGCTCCTGGTCATACTGATCTGTGTAGAAAGGTTCCTGAAGTTCTTTTGGGACATTTTCTGCAAAACAGCAAAAAAAGTAATCAGAGATTTATTTTTAATAAAAAAAAAAAAAAATAAAAGTTAAAAGTGGTTGTAAACGTCAGAAGCACATCCTACTATAGTGTCCATTAATCTGAATCCAAAGTACAGAGTCGGGTTCCTCTCTGATCTCTTCTCTGTCTATCTGCATGACTCATTCCTAATAGAATACGGGGGCACCTCACAGTGGCTGGTGTGAATTACCCCTCAATATAACAACTCTACTTACTGTAAAACGCATATTATGTTACAAAGGGCAGCAGGGGCAACTATCACAGGGTCCAAAAGTGTGTTTTTTTTATGCAACATAAGAGTGCATAATCGTTTAACACATGACAAAGGATTACCAGGGCACTACAGGTTATCTAAAAAGCAGCCGATTGCCTTTGTCCCATTTTATCTACAACTTTAGACTGAGCTGCCCTGCTGGCTAGATGGAAGACTACAATATGAATATTTAATGTTTTACAGAGCTGAAAAAAAGAGTGTTGAAAATTATCTTTATATTATTAATCATAATAAAAGGCAACAAATACAGAAAAAAAAAAAAACACTACAGAAACTATAGATGGAGTTCAACTTTAATTATGCCTTTGTCTAAAAGGTTTCAAAAACACTAATTTGTAATAAAAGAGGAATTCAGCTGACATGAAAGATGTAGAATCATACATCCCAACCAACTAAATACAAGCCACAGTGCCCCTCACGTGTTATCTGGAATAGAAAAGAACATCTGTATGTGCATGTGGAAAATAAACGGTGAATGCACAGAGCATGTATAGTATATTCTGAGTCCTATTACCCTACACGCCATGCAGTAAATGTTTACGGACATAAAGTGATCATTTCCCTTTAGAGGGAAATTAATTATAGAAAATTAATAAATAAATGCTTGCAGGCTTTTTAAGGATGATTTCTGGAAATCCGGATAACTTTTCTACCAGAAGTAAGTCTGATTTGCAGACATTGGTACCCGCTTTAAATATTCCCAGTAATTACACATATCTGTCAGAGAAGATTAAGATAAAGCCGTGAAGCCTTACACAGCTCCTGGTTGCACAGTAGTCTGACTTATTCAGAGGAAAAGAACCTCAGCAGATATTTCCGCTCTTCAGTTTAAATTTCTGAACTGCTGTCGGCAGTGAAACCAATCCAGTGAGGACATGCCAATGCAGGCCTTTTGAACCTGTGGGTCAAGGCCTAAATGTGAGTCGCCAAACTGTTCTGAAAAATTCAAGTGGTGCAGCAGAGGTATTTTGTGCAAGTCCTATTTTCTACTATTTATGGTTTAATAGTAAGTACACCTAGGCAACATGAGCGTATGAAAGCGCATAAACATGGGTTACTCAAAACAGGAATTATGGAGTTTGCCAGTTCCACTGAACTGCTCCCTATTCCCAGACTAATTTCTTTAAATGCCAAATACTTACCTTTTTCAACAAAGTCTAGTTGGCCATCTGGTGATACCACTTTCTTGGTAGCAGTGAGCCTTCCTCCTGAACGGGGCAGTGATCACGTGACGACACGCAAGCACTGCTCAGCCCTGTTATACTTTGAGCCCAGCCTGCATGATGACATATGGCCGGGGGTGTGTCAATGACAAATGGGAAAATGGGCAAAATGACATTACAATCATTCTGCCTAAAGAAGATCAGAGGCGCTAGACTCAGGAGGAAGCATGGAACAGCACTGGAACATGGAGAGGATACAAAAAATAAAAATAAATCCAGTTACTGCATTTCTGACATATCAAACTGTAGTCATAACCAGGGTTATAACCATTTCACACTGTATAATCCTGAATACTAAAGACGTTTTACTATTTTGGATAATGATGGTGGGTGCCGGCGTTTGGAGATTGTGAAACTGCATGGGGAGAGGTGTTATCTGAGCACCCAACCACGATGGCCTGGATATGTGAAAGTGTGATTTATCCAGATACTGATGTACGCAGCAGAATGCGTTAAACAGTTGTATACTAGTAATCTGAGGTCACCCAGGTCTCACAAGCATCTGGTAGTACATTAGGGGTGCGCATCTTCACTGGTCTCACGATTCGATTACTATTATCTGGTCAACTATTCGATTCGATTCCACAATGCATCACGATTACCGACGAGCTCCCACTTCCGCTTGGGCTGCCTAGGCGGCCCTTCCACCCTGCAATCTTCTGGGAGACATCACCATTCCCAAAAGATTGCCCGGCTATGCAGGACAGCACAGTGGGACATGCGCACCCCGCTGTGAAGCTGCAAGCTGTCACAGCCGGATGCCCACAGTAGTATTGCCAGTGCCGTGGACAGTCGGGGGAGAGAATGGAGGGTTTGGGTGGCCACGTCGCTGGATTGTGGAACAGGTGAGTGTCTTTTTATTAAAAGTCAGAAGATGCACTTTTTTTGTAGCTGCTGACTTTTAATAAACAAAAAATTGACTGGAACTCCGCTTTGAATTAAAAATAACCTACTCCCTTAAAAAGTGCACTAATCCGGTGTACTATAGGGTACAGACATTCAAACACACGGCTGCTGGGAGGTCAGGAGGGATTACAATCCACAGCTGACAAACAGCCCTGTGAAGTTCCCTGTACGGTCTCTGTGCTGACATTTGGGGGGGGGGGGCGCAAACAAACTGAAAAATACTGAACCTCCCCCATTAAACGCAGCTACTTGTGCCCATTAAATGCAGCCATCACTTCACTGACCCCCCCCCCCCACAATGCATGGGCCACCACTGGTGCTGACAGTTCCTTGGCATTCCTATTTGCACCTTCCAGCACACTAGGAGTTAGTAAAAGGGCAAAGGGAAGCCCAGGGACCTGTCAGCACGGAGCGTGAGGTGTTAGAGCACAAACACATTTGTACTCTACTTACTGTTGTTAAAAATACTTTCTTTTAATAAATGCTGTGTTGCAATGAATGATGTTCCCCTCTGTATGTGCTTTTTAAAAAATATATGTCACTTCATACCGAATTTCACAGTAGTACAATACATCCCGCTCATGTGACTCCCGGCCTGTCCCTCCTCTCTCTGCTCTCAAGTCTCCCGAGTCCTGACGTCAGCGGGGAATTCTCAGCCCCGCCCACTGACTATAGCTATCATATCAGAAGAGAGATGGGCGGGCCTGAGAATTCCCCGCTGACGTCAGGACTCAGAAGATGTGAGAGGAGAGCGGGGAGAGAGGCGGGACGGGCCGGGAGTCACATGAGCGGGATGTATTGTACTACTGTGAAATTCGGCACATCATTCATTGTAACACGGCATTTATTAAAAGAAAGTAGTTTTAAAAATACGTTCCGAGCGCTTTCCCGGGAGGGGCGGGGTAAGTTGGGATGACATCACCCACAATCGATTTTCCGGTCCTTATGCATCGATGCCGCATTGGGGACACCCGAATCGCGATGCATCGATTAATTTCAGCACCCCTATTAGACATCCCCTAAAGTGGACTTTACCGGTACCAGGGAAATGTATGAAAGATGTGGAATATTTGAAAGGTTTTTTGAAAAGCTTTTTGATCATTAATCCCCACACCTAATGAGTGAGAGACAGTGTGAGAGAACACTTCAAAACCACCCTTAATAAATCCACAACAGCACATGCTATGGAAACAGCGACTTCACCGTTAAAGACACACGGCCTTTGTGAACGTATCGATATAAAATTTATGTTGATAAACTTAAAAATGTGGGCATGTCAGCGATTTAAATAAAAGAAGTTGGCTGTGCGTTTCGCTGGGAAATGTGAAGAATTTTATACAGGACAGTCAATGGAAGAAAGTGTAGAACTCTTGCCATTTGGAAGCTCAAGCAGCCAAAAATAAAAGGCGTATACAAAACTGAGAACATTGCCTGAAACTAGACAAAAATACCTACGTTTTGATGTATAAATTGTGTACGACAAGTAGATCTTGTAGGCGTGAGAGAAATTTATATAGAAGGAACTAAGATACCGTATTTATCGGCGTATAACACGCACCCCAATTTAGGAGGGAATTTTAAAGGAAAAAAAAACTTACATTTAAATGCCCATTATTGCAGCCTTCTCAGTGCAGCCTTGCCCCAGTGTCCAGTCCAGTCCAGCCTTGCCCCAGTGCAGCCTTGCCCCAGTGCAGCCTTGCAGCTCGCTGAGCTTCAAAATTGCCGACCGCGATTTGAAAATGGCACCGCCGGCGCCGAAATACACAGAGCCGGTCCTCGGCTCTTCTCGGCGGCTCTCGTTCACTTTCGGCTCCACTCGGGATGGGCGTGACGGTGAACGGAGCTATCCGAACCTAGCCGAGTACATTCGGCTAGGTTCGGGCGGCGCTCGAGTGAAGCCGAAAGTGGCCGAGAAGAGCCGAGGACCGGCACTGTGTATTTCGGCGCCATTTTCAAATCGCGGTCGGCGATTTTTTAGATCTGACAGGTCAGGATCGCAGGGGATCGGCGTATAACACGCACCTGCGATTTTCCCCTGATTTTAAGGGGAAAAAAGTGCATGTTATACGCCGATAGATACGGTAATTTTTTTAAGGCTCTGTGCTCTAGCTATGACATCATCCACTCTAAGCACCCCAATACACACTCTGTTTAATTGATAAAATTTCCTGAAATGATCACTAAACATAAACAGCTTTTTCACAAAAACTGTAAAAGATATCAAACTGAAAAGATATAGCAATATAGCTGAATATTCTGTGAACATTTTAAAGTTTGTTTGGCGTCTGTAGGTGAAAGTATGAAGGAGCTGAAACTTTTGGGAGCTGAAGAAGATTTTAAGGATTTGAAGCATGCTCTCATTCACTTCAATGTTAAAAAAAAAAAGTGTTAAAAAGCTTATTATTTTAAAAAGTATAAATAGTAGAAAACAAGTTGAAGATGTCCTATCATTACTGAAAGAGCTGAACATTTTAAAAGTTGAATGGTTTTAATAGCTGAAAGTATGCTGGAGTTACGCAGAGCCAAAAAACGTACGGAATAATAAAAAACGAATAACAAAAGTGGGACTGCTGAAGCAGTCCCACAAAAATACCTTGGGTTAACAATCCCCAGTATGCTTTGCTGGGGTTTTTTTGCCATCCTCTGGATCAACTGTGGGTGAAGAATTATGTATATGGGATTGTAGGATTTTTTTTTTATTTTTTAATTGGTTGAACTAGATGGACTTTTTTCAACCTGACTATGTAACTATATAAAGAGTCACATTTCTCATGGTAACAATATATAGCGTGAATAGTTCAACACATAGTTTCATAACATAGCAATGCTTCGTCTTTTTCAATAGGTTCACGAAAGAGTGATATCGCACCTGAAACAGACTGAAATCGCACAGGACTCCCTTTCAAAATCGCACTGCAGCTGGCCCGCACATGTGTGAACAGGCTGTAAAAATGCACTGAAACGCACATGAACATTGATGGGAAACTGAGGTCTCTGCAAGTGAAATCTGTGCAGTTTTTATGTATGTATGGTGTGAACGAGCTCTAAAACAAGGACAATAGAAATAGGTATCGATAATTGATATCGGCAAGTATTTTAGAAAAAAGTATCAGTACTTGTTCTCGGTCTTAAAAAAAACTGGTATCAGTGCATATCTAGTTTCGGTAGAATGGTTAATAGTGTGTCATTCTGCAGGGTTGGACATTATAGATTGTTTATTTTATCATACCCAAACAGGCCTATTTGATTAGGTAAAAATAAATGTGCACTGTCCATTACTCTGTAAAGACCAATCAGAAGTTATGTTTTACTGATCAAATATACTTCTTCGATTACAAATAAATAAAATACGATTTACGATTGGTAAAAGTTTACCCAATTAAGACAGCATTAACTAAAAAAAAACTTAGGATGACACAGTACTGTCTCCTAATTAACATCCTGATGATGATGTCTAAGTGTTCACACTGCCTGTTATGCCCGCTACACATGGGCCGACATTCAGCCTGTGTGTGTGTATCGCAGTCTGTTCGGCTTCTGTAGAATGGGCATGGCAGAAAAACATCTACCGATTGGCATCCAATCAGCGCTCGCAGCCAGAATGAAAAAAAAAACCTCATAGTGTGTACCAGGCATAAGTCTCGTTGGACTCCCTGGAGATCAGTAAAGAGCAGGGTCTCACAACAAACAGATAACCTTAACTAGGACTGCAAATCTAACCGCCAAACCTAACCCTTAGGAATGAAAAGAAGAGATCCATCCTTACTGTGACTTTAGGAAGTTTGTTTGGACCAGCTTTATTCAAATGAATGCTTATCTTTGAGGAATGGTCCGGCCGCTGTGAACTCCAATACACTGCAGCAGCTTGTGCTAAATAAGGTGAGCTGCATTGGTTCCTGCTGGAGTACTAGATGCTTTTCTTCTGCTCCCGCTAAGAATGGTTGGTCATATGGCATCACAGCCATTCCGGCAGCCTGAATTTCACAAAAGAACAGTAGGTGCTCTCTGACTGGCAGAGGTGGAGATCATGACGTCATTCACATGCCTCCTCACCTTGGCCAATCTGGGAATACCTTGTGTTAGTTAATAAAAGTACAAAGGCTTCGCCTGAATTACTAACATGCCGTATGACCGTCAATTTTTTTTCTAGGCGCACAAAGAAAGGGTCTTGTACAGGAAGGCAGCACCAGCTCCAGTGTATCCATAATGGCCAGTCCATTCTTCAAAAAATAATTAATTTGAACAAATCTGGCCCAAACAAAAAAAAGTTTTTAAAGTCACAGTAAACTCCCATCCTGCCCAGGCCAATTTTTATCTTTTAGCGCTGTTACACTTTTAACTTGACAATTGCGCAGTCATGCAACACTACCCATATGAAATTTTTATCTTTTTTTCACACAATTAAAGCTTTCTTTTAGTGGTATTTAATCACTGCTGTGTTTTTTATTGTTTGCTAAACAAACGAAAAAAATGACAGAAAATTTGGGGAAAAAAAAAATAAATAAAATTTTTTATAGTTTGTTATAAAATTTTGCAAACAGGTAATTTTACTCTGTCACTGATGGGCGCCGATACATGGCACTGATGAGGTTGTACTGATGGGCACAGATATGTAGCACTAATGGGCGCTTATGGGTTGCACTGATATGCAGCACTGATTGGCAACATTGATGGGCACTGTTGGGAGTGCACTGATAATCAGGGCCAAAGTACCTTTAACACAAGCTGGTTATCGGCTCTCTTTTCCTCTCCTTACGCTGTCAGCATGATGAAAGAAGCAGATAAGCAGCTTGTGTTTACTTCAGTGATCATCTGTCATTGGACACAGCTGATCACGTGGAAAAGGGCCACTGTGATTGGCCCTTTATCCCGTTCTGTGATCCAAAGGACTCGTGATCACAGAGCATGAGGGCAGTGTGATTACGGGAGGACGTCCATGTACGCTCTCTCAGCAAATTAAGCCTACGTTGTAGCCGTCTTTTGGCTATAGCACGGGCAGGAAGGGGTTAACTGCATAAATTCTGACCCTAACCGTCCAAACTAAAGCGCCATTCGAATGAGAAAATTGTCAGTTGAACAGTGAGTGCATAATATTCGTGTTACTGGAAGACAGTTCTGTCTTACACAGATACAGTTGTGCTAATAAGTTTATACACCCTGGCAGAATTTATCATTTCTTAGCCATTTTTAAGAGAATATGAATGATAACACAAAAACTTTTCTTTCACTCATGGTTAGTGTTTGGCTGAAGCCATTATTAATCAACTGTGTTTACTCTTTTTAAATAATAATGACAACAGAAACTATCCAAATGACCCTGATCAAAAGTTTACTTACCCTGGTGATTTCTGAGTCATGGGGGAAGCAAAAGAATTGTCAAAGGATCTGCGGGAAAAGGTAGTTGAACTGTATAAAAAACGGGAAAGGGATATAAAAAGATATCCAAGGAATTGAAAATGCCAATCAGCAATGCTCAAACGCTAATCAAGAAGTGGAAAATGAGGGGTTCTGTTGAAACCAAACCACGTTCAGATAGACTAACTATATGTATTAAATAAAGAGGCACTTGAAGAAAGATGGGCTGTATGGTCGAGTCGCCATAAGAAAGCCATTACTATGCAAATGCCACAAAGTATTCCGCTTACAATACACCAAACAGCACAGAGACAAACCTCAAACCTTCTGGCACAAAGTCAATTAAGCTTTTTGGCCATAACCATAAACACTACATTTGGAGAGGAATCAACAAGGCCTATGATGAAAGGTACTCCATTTCTACTGTGAAACAAGGGGGTGGATCGCTGATGCTTTGAGGATGTGTGAGCTACAAAGGCCCAGGAAATTTGGTCAAAATTGATGGCAAGATGAATGCAGTATGTTATCATAAAATACTGGGGGAACATTTGCATTCATCAGCCAGGAAGCTGCGCATGGGACGTACTTGGATTTTCCAAAATGACAATGATCCAAAACACAAGGCCAAGTCAACATGTCATTGGCTACAGCAGAATAAAGTGAAGGTTCTGGAGTGGCCATCTCAGTCTCCTGACCTCAATATCATTGAGCCACTCTGGAGACATATCAAACGTGCAGTTCATGCAAGACAGCCCAAGAATTTACAGGAACTGGAGGCTTTTTGCCAAGAGGAATGGGCAGCTTTACCATCTGAGAAGATGAAGAGCCTCATCCACAAATACCACAAAAGATTTCAAGCTGTCATTGATGTTAAAGGGGGCAATACACGGTATTAAGAACAAACTTTTGATCAGGGTCATTTGGCTAATTTCTGTTGTAATTATGTTTTAAAAAGAGTAAACACAGTTGATTGATAATAAATCGCTTCAGCCAAACACTAACCACGAGTGAAAGACAAGTTTTTGTGTTATCATTCATATTCTCTGAAAAATGGCCAAGAAATCATAAATTCTGCCAGGGTATGTAAACTTATGAGCACAACTGTATATATGGTTATACCAGAAATTTAGAAATGTGGTTATAAAAATACTTATGCAGCTACGGCCTTTACCCTGGTTTCCAAAACCTTACTACAAATACTGGAGTATTATAAACACTACATAAACCACACGACTAATGACACTTAAAAAGGGGTTGTAAAGCTTCGTGTTTTTTCATTTTAATGCATCCTATGCATTAAAGTGAAAAAACACCTGTCAGTGACCGGCTCCCCCGTTTTACTTACCTGACCCCTCGAACTTGACCCACGGGTACACACTGTCTCTCTGCCCGGGGTTCTCAACTGTTGACTGGATAGATTGATAGCAGCGCAGCCATTGGCTCCCGCTGCTGTCAATCAAATCTAATGACGCGATCGCCGTGGGGGGGCGGGGCCCGAGTCATGCATTCGGCCTCTATTGACGCCGCATGCTGTACTCCGGAGCGCGCCCGCAAGGTAACCCCCTCGGGGAAGCGCTTCTCCGAGGGGGTTATCAAATGGAGGAGCTACGAGAGCCACCGAGGGACCCCAGAAGACCAGGATCGGGGTCACTCTGTGCAAAACGAGCTGCACAGTGGAGGCAAGTATGATATGTTTGTTTTGGTTTTTTTTAACCACTTGCCTACTGGGCACTTAAACCCCCCTCCTGCCCAGACCAATTTTCAGCTTTCAGCGCTGTCACACTTTGAATGACAATTACTCAGTCATGTAATACTGTACCCAAATGAATTTTTTGTCCTTTTTTTCATACAAATAGAGATTTCCTTTGTTGGTATTTGATCACCTCTGGTTTTTTATTTTTTGCGCTATAAATGAAAAAAGACCGAAAATTTTGAAAAAAAAACAAACACATTTTTCTTAGTTTCTGTGATAAAATTTTGCAAATTAATTTTTCTTCATAAATTTTGGTCACAATTTATACTGCTACATATCTTTGGTAGAAATAACCCAAATTAGTGGACATTATTTGGTCTGTGTGAAAGTTAGAGAGTCTACAAGCTGTGGTGCAAATCATAAACAATTGATCACACCTGACGTACTGGTGGCCTCATCCCATTTCTTGTGACCCGAACAAGCCAGGAAAGTACAAATACCCCCCAAATGACCCCTTTTTTGAAAGTAGACATTTCAAAGTATTTAGTAAGATATATGGTGAGGTTTTTGATGTTGTAATTTTTTCCCACAATTCTTTGCAAAATTAAGATCCCCCCCCCCAAAATTGTCATTGTAATAGGTTATTTCTGTCACATGGCACGTATTTTCCACAAATAACACCCCAAAATATATTCTGCTTCTCCTCCTGAGTACGGTGATACCACGTGTGGGACTTTTTCACAGCCTGGCCACATACAAAGGCCCAACATGCAGGGAGCACCGTCAGGTGTTCAAGGAGCATAAATTACACATCTAACTTGTTGACTACCTATTACACTTTTGAAGGCCCTGGAGCACCAGGACAATGACAGATGGCACTGATACGTGGCACTGATAAAACTGATGTGGCACTGATGACATTTGGCACCGATACGTGGCACTGATGACATTTGGCACCGATACGTGGCACTGATGACAGATGGCACTGATACGTGGCACTGATGACAGATGGCACCGATACGTGGCACTGATGACAGATGGCACCGATAGATGGCACCGATACATGGCACTGATGACAGATGGCACTGATGACAGATGGCACTGATACGCGACACTGATATGTGGCACTGATGACACGTGACACCGACAGGTGGCACTGGGGAGGGATGGCAGCGGGGAGGGATGACACTGACTTTTTTTTTTCCTTTTTTTTTTTTTTCTGACTCACCGCTGCAGCGGCTCGCTCTCCCTTCTTACACGCTGTCTCTGTGTGAGGAGGGAGAGCCGGCGATGAGAGATGATCTCATATGTTTACATATGAGATCATCTCTCATTGGCACCGCCGATCACACTGTAAACGGCCGCTGTGATTGGCCGTTTAAGGCGATCTGTGACTGGCTATGTCCAAGGGACACGGCCAGCACAGAACTTCCCCGATGCGCGCCCGCGGGAGCGCGCATCGCGGAAGTAAACAGCAAGACGTCCAGGGACGGCCACCCGGCAGGTAGCGTCCGCGCTGCAGCCGTCTTTCGGCTATAGCGCGGGGGCGAAGTGGTTAAAAAACATTTTTACCTTTACAATGACTTTAAAGCAGAGTTCCACCCATATAAAAGTCAGCAGCTACAAAAAGTGTAGCTGCTGACTTAATAAATCGGACACTCACACCTACGGTCCAGCGATGCGGGCAAACGGAGCCTCGCTCCTCTCCCCCTGCTCTCAGAGACATCCGCATTCTGACTGTGGACGCACAGCTGTGAATTCACAGCCTGGCACGCACTACACGAGCCACGCATGGCGATTGGCCGGGCAATCTTCTGGGACCTGTGACGTGTCCCAGAAGATTGCAGGGAGGGGGGAGAGGTGAACTTCCTTCTGGAGCCACGGAGCCCCAGGAGGAAGTGGGAGCTGGATGCCTCTAAAAAGCCCCCCCCCCCCCAAAAAAAATGACATGCCAAATGTGGCATGTCAGGGGGTGACCTTCATCTTAAAGCGGAAGTTCCATTTTTTTAACACTTAAATAAATCACAACATTCTGAATCCAAGGAACATGTACACTTTTAGTGATTTTCTGTTGAAGTTACACAGCAATAGCACTATACTGACAATGTGCCCACACATGTTATTATGACATACCATTATATATAATAGATCAGATTACTGTATCATCGGATTGTAATGTCTGCGTCCAACACTGGAGCTGAACAGTGCCAGTAGCAAAGGCGAAATCTGAGTCTACAAAAACATTATAAAAATGTGGAGGACCAATGAAGGAACAACACACTGAGAAAATGACAGAAGGAAAAACTGTAAGCAAAATTATAGTACTGTAAAAAAAACAAAAACAAACTGCTGACTGTTGCATATGCCACTGTGACTTAAAGTGTTACTAAACCCACAACAGTAAAATCAGTGTGTATATGCAGTAAAGCATGCTCGTTATACTCACTGTGGAACCGAAAGGGGTTATTCCTCCACATTCTGTAAAAAAGGCAGTTTGATTCTGTCTCCTCTGATCCTCCCTTTCTTCCAGAGCCCCCAAACCATCTCCGGATAGTACAGAGGCTAGGGACAAGCTGCGCATGCTCAGTTTGGTGTGTATTGCTAGAGTGTATTTTTTTTCTTGGGAGAGTGCATGTGATCAGCACAGGGCCAATCAGTGCTGTCCAGAGGGTCAGGGTCCTGTATCCTAATTGGACAATCACGAGAGAATGAAAACTTCTACAAGCTTTACCCAGACACTAATATAAGTCACAATACTGCTGATGAGAAAAGGTATTTTGAAGTTTATATTTACTAAGACTATTGAGTTTTCTGTGTACTGTGAGAGACCAGATATAGTGAATGCAGGGTCCTGGGTTTAGTAACACTTTAAAGGAGATCTACTGCATGGTCACAGCATACACTTTTATTTTTTTAACATAAGCATTGTAATAGCAACACAAACAATAGTAATTTAAAATCCAATATAAGCTTACTAGAAAAAGCCTCTTTTCATGTTGTGTGTTCTGTCTGTCTGCCAGCCAGCAATCTCTTTCCACAACTTTCTTTATTTCCCTGCATGCTTTGCAGCTTCTCCTCAGCTGTTTACTTTCAATTTTCTAAAGACTACATATCCCATGGTACCTTGCTGCCTATCAGCAGTGATTCCTATAGGGACCCTGCCTCCTGATCTCCTCCTCTCAACAGCTCTGTAGTGCAGAATTCAAACTCTGAATTCTGCGGCACAGCAAAGCATGTTCACAGGTCATAGTGGATACATCTCACAGAATTCAAGGAAGTAAATGTGTGGGAACATTCGCAAAGTAAGTTTACAGACTTCAATTACCTTCAGATTAAAAAGGAAAAAGTAGGGACAAAGCTATTTTGACCCTACATCTCCCATAGGTAGCAGGAATGCACTCCTGTAACCCGTTCTCAGCTAAAGCCCGCTGTCGGCTGATGTCACACAGCCAGTCCAGGCACTGCAAGGAGCCCGACAATAATATCAGGATCTGCCCAGAAGACAGAGGCAGCAGACTTGGCCTCTCAGTGCACCCTTGTGAGTGCTGGAGGAGCAGAGCAGAGAGCCAGTGACTGAAAGTCTCTGGCTCTCTGCTCAATGAAGACTGAGAACGGAGCGATCAGCGGCCTTTGATCACTCAGTTCTCGGTGCAGAAGCAAAGGGAGACAGATGCAGCCATCTAGGTGAGTATGATTATTTCCACACCTCTTTTAATTTAGGAGAAGTCTAGAAATAATTGAAATAAATACAATATGGAAATAAATATAGGATTTAAATTTGTCACCATAAATAAGCTGAGTTTGGAAGTATTACATGTGTCATAACAAAATAAGCTAAACCAATAAGCAGATCAATGCTACTGAACAGCTAAATCAGAACAAAACACTTATAAACAAAACACAAGCGAACACAACATTACTTTTTAAACTATAGTCTTGAGTCATGCGACATTGAGAGTATAAAGGAACATGGATTGTAACGTGTTCTTTCCACTTAAAATAAAATGATGTCAACAAGACAAT